>CM059974.1:10026110-10769298 GCA_030490835.1 Annona cherimola
TGAGAAACAAGCTAGGAGCGTAGTTATTTTACAAAAGCAGGAATTAAGAAGAAAGAAAGATGGACCCAAAGGCTAGGCACGATGCGATGATGGAGTTTGATTTTCAACTTTCAAGGCGCTGCCGGGGACCTGGGATTGGATTCCTTTTCACGTCTCGGTCACGACATCACTAGCGCTTGGAAATCCATTTTCCACGCGGACCGTGTTCGAACCATTGGAAGGCAGAAAATTAAATTGAGAAAGAGAACACACGTCCACGCACGTTTCACGGTTTCAGTGCTCCAAATCCGGATGTCTTCAGAGCAAACGTTCTCCGCTGCCCCACTGTTTTTTTCTTTTTTGAAATCTAAACCACGCATGTTTAATATATAAGGTTTAATTAATATCAGAAAATTAAGAATTTATCACATACTTTATTTAGCAGAAGGGAAAACAAAAAGCTTAGAAGACTGTGTTTCAAACTTCGTCACTCAGCCATATTGAAATCACAAGATTGGTAACCAACTATGCTACCACAACCCAAATATCACTAATTTCTTAAAAGGTTTAGGAGAACTCTATCGGAATTTCTCCCATGTGCCCTGATGTGTGTTTATCTCAAAAACCTCATATGTAATTATAACTAATCCAGGAGGGATACCCAATAGTTACGCAAGAGCTATTCCACTACAAGTATATTTGCATACGTAGTGTATCTAAGTGAGATTGTATTTCCTAGTAAGAGTAAGAATATGAAACCCATTACGGGTGTATGGGAATCTTAGTCCTAATATAATTCCAACAATTAACGATAAAAATTTTATTATAAAATATTTGTAATATATCATAAAGAGAAATGAGTCTGTTAGTTCGGGCTACGCAAATGCCTGGCTTAGCGTACTTCAAAAAAATCATTTATAATACTTTTTTTACTTTTTCTTCGTGTACTTGTTTATCTAAGTGTATTTAACATATAAACTTAGTTTTACAATTTTTGGACATAAGTATATATATATATATTTGAGATTTAGAATATATTCACTTCCAAAAATGGTAAAATTAGATTTATACGTTAATATATTTAGATAAACAAATGTATGAAAAAACAAAAAATATTGTGAATAATTTTTAAAGTGAGTTATTTGCTTAGCCCAGGTTAACTGGATCGTTCCTCTACCATAAAATAGAATTATTTTACTAAATTTATAAAAATTGGTTAAAACTTTGCCATCAAAAGTGTAGTTTGGTGATAACAATGGTGACACAAAAGCCACCGATCCATTGCCCCACATGTGTGTGAAGTGTTTTACTGATTCCGCCTAAGTGAGTGTGTTTTTACTGGTTCCATACCGATGTGGAGGTATTTGTAAAAATCTCTTCATGATATGAGAATTGAATATACTTGATTATAATATAAGATGCCACAATGTGTATAAATATTAATAAAAAAATATATTAAAACTTTTACATCGATCATGATGCATATATATCTTCAAATAATTTTTATTTATAATATACAAAGCATCGTCAAGCAAGATGAATAGTTGCAATTTCCCACAATTAACTTGGTAGGGCCAAAACTAAGCAATTTCACGTTCAAGTGAGGTGGAAAAAGTTTCCATTGAAGAGTTAGCCACATTTATACGAACAAATATGGATCAATTACTGAGGAACTCATCGTTTTGAGGGAGGGAGAGCATGGTTGTTTAGACGAAGCAGATCTATGATGATTATGAACTATTATATTTTTTATTATTTTTTTGATTGGTATGACTATGGACTATTATATCTAAGTTTTGAAACAAAGGAGTGGAATGAAGTTATGTACGTGACTTCCTAGTTCCATATTTTAATGTGCGGTACATCCAAGTTTTTCAAGTAACTTCATCATTTTGTCTTGCCTTGACGATGATTTGAAATCTATTCTACCTATTAAATTATAAATTATTTATATAGCTAGCAGAAAAAGTCACATTCAAAATAAACAAATGTACACGGAATTAATTACAAATCACATAATTAAAATAAATTCTTAATCTAAATGTCAATTCTAAATTTATACGTTCAATATTTAAATTGTTTAAAACATTATTTTCATATGGATAAATAATTTTATAAAGTATTATTATATTACAATGTACAAGTGAATTAATACAAACATTTTTCATAATTTACATATGAATATATATTTCAAAAGCACGTGTAATTAAGAGAAGTAATCCTATTTATCCAGGCTGAGCAAATGACTATTTAACTTATCTTAAAAAATTTATTTATAACATTTTTTATTTTCTTTCTATATTTGTTTATATAAACGTATTTAACATGTAAATAAAATTTTACTATTTTTGGATATGTGTATATTAAATGCTGCAGACGGAGTAGGCTTCACCTCATCATCAAGATTGGCAAAAATAGATGAGTTTATGCTAAAAACTTCAACGTGTCCTGGTCACTTAGAAGCTTAACCTTTTAAACACTCCCTTTTTAATTATTATTTAGGTCCATTGCAACTTGTACATTAATTTATTACACTTGTTATTTAAAAATAGAACTGCTAGCAAGGCAATATGGCTGGAAGTCTAGAACATCGTCTTTATCCGCATTTCTAGCTCGGCATTAATTAAATGGGGGATTATGAGCCGGGGCAATTACACGTCTCAGATTTCGATGATCAAATATTTTAAACCATAATTTATAATCCGAAATAATCCAATGGCAAACGATCATGTTCGAGCACGTAAACTAGGCTCAATGTGTAGTGACGACAGTTGATCATCTACGTTGCTGGCTGCACTGAAAAACCACCGTGGATTGTGACATGGGTATGGACAATCTGTAGATTTTTATAATCTGAAACTTGCAAGAAGACAAAGCCGCAGAGCGCTCAAAGAGAACGACGTGGCTTTCTTCCAGATTTTAATTGTCCAGGCCTTATTATGAGGACAGAGCTCCTCACGTGCTCCGATTTACAAAAAATAACTGACACTCCTTTAAAAATAAAATTTGCACCCGCTGCAAGTGAAGTAATTGGAAATGGCGATGGATGGCACAGGAGATGCACTCTGTCTAGAACAGCTCATATCGATGAGCCCATCCCATTTTCTTTGTTTTTTTTTTTTTTTTTTTTTTTTGTCAATGCAAAACAGACTACTCGTTAAATAGCCCACGAGTATCGATACATAAAACCCATCCAATTTGTGAATCCTCTTTCACTGCAACGAATTTTTGTTATATTTGTCTAACTTTTTGCAGTGAAATTTTAGTTTAAAACTCAATTACTAACGTACATTCAATAGCCTGTTACGGGAGAAATATTGGAAAAACTTTCGCGAAGTATGTGAGAAATTATTGAAAATGCAAGAAAGTACTAGAAATTAGGGTGAAAATTAGTAAGTATTTTTGGAAAATTTTCTTTTATAAAAATTTTTATTTTCTCAACATCATTGACATTATGTATCAGGAGTTGCACACGATGTTCCGTGCTGAGCGCTGTGTAAGATGGTCCATGTGCATATATATATATATATCGGGAAATGCTTTTATTTTTTTGATGAAAATATCAGGGAATACCTTTACCCGTAGTAACTAGTAACTAATTGTGTTTCATGAAAGTAATTTTTTTAGTGGCATATAACGTATAATTTATTACATTAGAAGTATTTTCACTGCAATCAGTTATTCAGTACAAATGCTTGATTGCTTTTGAGTATTGACATTTGATTAAATATAGTTATTTATAGTAAATATAATAAAAAGTGATGTTTAACGTAGCTATTAAAATTTAGTTGCCAGTAGTAAGTATTAAAACTGAGGTGGGATTAATAGCGTATCAAATGCTAGTAAATTTAAATTTTTCGTTGCAAAAAGCGACAATATATAATAAAATTTTGTTACGGTGACCACGTTGTCCGTTGGCCATGTGATGACGCGGACTATTATGTTATCGATACTCAAAATCCACATAACACATGCACATGGACGCTAAATACACTCCCAAGATAAAATCTCATGCTTAGTTTATTTTTTAATCTTAAAATATTTTAAAATTCTGAACCATTTACTATTTTTATATCCGTGTAATTTATTCATGATTCAAAAAATTACTTGTATTGCAAATTCTCGTATAATATTTTTCCAAAATTTTAATAAGTATACTTTTATTATTAAAAGATACCATTTTTAAGATATAAGTTTACAATAAAAAAATTTTAGTAGCATCATAAAAAAAGGTGTGTTAACATGACAATAGTTTAGATTTTAAAATAAAAAAATAAGGATAAGCATGAAGCTTGGATGATTACATTAAGTACCGAATCATTACTATAAATAAATAATATTAATAAAAAATATATAGACATATGTTTTATCGAGCTTGCTTTTATATAACTAGGTTACAAAAAAACAATTTCATGCAACATTTTTAGAATTTAAGATTTTAACACTCAATGGAAAATTCCATCCTTTATTGTATATAGTATCATGTATTTATCTATAAAATCTAGTTTTACCCAGATGAAATAAGTGCGTAGTTTGCATTTGCTAAAATTAAGCATATTCGTATGTAAATTAGAAAAATACTCAAATTCATTCACATGTGTACAAAAATGTAATAACACTTTATATAATCACCTATTAGCATAAAAGTAATATTTTAGATTATTTAGATGTTGAAATACGACTTAAAAATTAATATTTAATATTAAATCATTTCATTATGATGATTTTATACATTTATAGGTAAGACTTATACATGGTTATACTAAACAAATAAAGTGATTTTCATGGTAATATAAAAGATAATCTGCAGATATACCCACTTTGTTTAGCCATAACGATAAATATACACACTTAGTTTCATAAATCATAAATAATCTTCACATAGTTTGACCATAATTGTAAATATATCTATGTCGTTATAATGCCGTTACGGTGTCATAACTTCACTATTGCGACATGAGTATATTTGTAAAGATATGTAAACTATGTATTGTATATTTTCAAAAACTAAATATACCTACTTAATCTTTGAAATTGTAAATATACCTGCGTAGTTTGTATATATTTGCAAATATACTCATATCGTAACGGTCTGGTAACAACGCTATAATAGTATAAGTATATTTACAATTATGATAAAGTTGTCGACATTATTTGCAATTTCAAAACTATATGAGTATATTGTAATTATAGTCAAACTAAATGAATATGTTTACAAATCATCATAATATATAAATAATACTAAATATAATAGATATGACAAATTCTTTATTAACTATCAAATATTAAAAAATTGAGGATGTTGCATAGAAGATGAGTTTTATAAAAATATCTCGGATAATTTATACCTATCACTATCATTGCAATATATTTTTTCATAATATTTTATCACAATTTTAAGCCCAATCTGTCAGCCCACGTATGCTCGGTTAAATAGGATGCCAACACGGATACAATGGTTGATTAATCAAGACATTAAGATGAGAGTAGGTGTGTAAGGTCCTGTTTGATCAGAATTAAGGGGCACAACGAGAATTGCCCAATTTCATTTATGCCATTGAACGTTACTGGCGACGGTTAATTGAGATTGGAAGGAAATTAACGTTTTTTAAGAGACCGGTTGTCAGAGGATCATGCACAGTAATCATGCAAATGAGACAACTCCTCTCTCTCTCTCACTAAATATGCTGCTCTTTAGTTCTCTTTTGGGCCAGCTTTAGAAAGCTAACCATTATCCGGACGCAACTGTTTTGCAGCCCGCGGATAAAAGCGGGATTAGTTGCAGCTCCAGGAGGTAAAGGTGCACATCATGAAGAAATAAAATCCCAACCGTTGGCACGATGGGTCTAGAAAATTTCCGTCACTGTGGAAGATTAGAATTCCAGAAAATTTCTTATTGCTTGCTTTTCTAACTATTCATTGGTGACAATGAGAAGGCTTTACATACGATGGTCCATGTGCATGCTGCTGCATGTTCCCAGTCTGCGAGTGTATCAGTGTCCTTCGGAGTAGCTTTCCCACGTGTCAGCTACTGTCCGCGGGGCACCGCTTCTGCTATTCCACGCTCTCGCGGTACCATGTAGAATGGTGGGACTGACCTGCCAGTTTGCCACCGCGGCATGACCGGAGGCAGCTTATCATTCCCCACACGGGAGGGCGCATCAAGCCCGCATTTAAAGCTTTACGCATGCGAACCTGCCCATAGGGCAGTTGGTTTCGCGTGTGGGTTTCGTGCCCACCGACCGGGATTCAAATCCCATCTCCAGCGGATGCCATTGAGCGGGGGAGTCCCAACCCATGGGAAGCGCTTCCAGTGCTTTTCCCAATGGAAGTGCCATATCTGCCGTCCATTTTGCGTTGACGGCTGAGATCGAATGGGGCATTTTCGGTAAGTGAAAATTTGATACAGGCATCGACCGAGACTCGGCACTCGCGACTCGCGTCTCCTCTCCCTTTTCTCGTTCGGCAGTAGCGTCCATCTCCTCTAGGGTTTCCATCGGTGCCCGTCTCCCTCTCCTCCCTCCTCCCTCCTCCCTCCTCCCTCCTCTTTTGCCTCCGCAAACACGCGAAGGCGTGTGAGCTGAGAACCGAAGGGGCACTTTTCGTACAAAATTTTTGTCGAAGGGGTATCGCGTATTGCCTGCGACTGGATTCGTCACACGCACTTCCGGCTCTTCCAGCTCCTAGGGTTTTGAAATTGCTCTTTCCATTGTCTGCCTCCTTGCTATCTAGATTCGTCGGCCTCATGCATCTCTCTACCTTCGGGAACCAGATTCATCTCCTGCGTGCCCTTAATCTGTTGTTGTGATTTCAACAACCAGATTCACGAGATTCAGGTAATCTTGCTCTTTCCATCTCCTTCCTGCACACTATCGTTGCCTCTCTTTAAGATTCCTCTCTCTAATCTTCTGCTAGGGCATTGCTTCCTCCCTATCGCTCTGTGTCAAATCTCCTCTTTCAACTTAAGCTAGGGCATTGCTTCCTCCCTCATCTCTCCGATCATCTCACTATTTATGGTATCCTCTTTTGCAGCCCCTAAAATCAGATCCAAAGCCGACTCCAGCAGTTTTCCATGTGATAGATGAGTGAGGCAAAACATGATTGCTAGCACATAGGGGGCGAACAACAAGTTAAGCACTCGTGTTTGGCGGCAGCAACAGCTTAGCAACAGACAAGGATTGTTAGTGGTAGAAGCATTTGAGCCATCTCCCTCTCTTGCCGGCGCTCACTGCCCGTATCCTCTTTGTTTATCTTGTTCGGCAGTCGCGACACCCGACATATCCTCTTCAGCTTGGGTTTTCTTCGATTGGCGCTTGTGGCGATCTCTTCTTTAGGTAAGGTTTCTCTTCCAGTCCCTTGTCCTTTTCATGCAGGCTAGGCGTCTCTATTTGAACCATCATCCAAGGATGATGATGGAAATCAGAGTAGCCGAGCGCTTTGATTGCCAAACACAAATAGCATGCTTCCGATTATGATGCATTGTCCTCTGGTCAAAACATCATCTTTTTTTATTTTACGTCCCAAAAAAATCATTATAACATAGAAAAGTTAAAGAAATGCAAAATCTTGTGGTTAACAACCCAGGTTTTAGTATATCTAAAAAAGATGGACTTTCTTCTAATGTTAAAATGAGTGTCTGCGGTTTGGTTGATTCACAGTACACAGATATATGTGGTTCGTTTGGGCTCATGTGAATTTAGGAGCTTGATTTGTGACAGTTGGAATTGAGTTGAGTTCGTTTGGGCTCATGTAAATGCAATACCCACTCGCAGTTTCCATTTTCATGGTAGACAGGAAGAATTGAACTAATAGATATACTTCTTGCACCAATCTAGAATATTGGCATCTGATATGAGTTTTCCGCCCATTGTGATTGATTTTCTGACCTGCCATGAGCGCCAGAATTATTTGAACATAGGTTGCAAATCTGGTTTGGTAAATAAATGTAATAGTTCTATGACGTTGTTGAAAATTTTTCGTAGCAGCTTTTTCATGAATAGCACATCCATAGCCTCTATCGTATTTGGCCAAAGCCACATTCTATGGAATAATCTGAGTAGCATTCTAGCATAAATCAGAGCTAGCATTTAGTTAGATGCCTCTTTTCTAAATGCTTGATCTTGTGAGTGGCACATTTTTGAATAGTTTATAGCCAAAATTCTTTATTTGTGGACACAATTCAATTTTCCACACTATTTCTGTACTTTCTGTTTGGAAGAGTTTAATCTATGGGTGTGTTTGGCAATTTAGAAAAGTTGTCAAGTTAAAACTTTTTAATCTAAAATTTGTCACTTTTCATAACTATTATTTTTTAAATTATTTTTTACACATTTTTCTATACAACAACTCTACTTTTCAATCATTTCTACACAACTACCAATACAACTAACCTATTTATTTTAAATTTATTCTCTTTACTCCTCATCATTACCCCTACAACATCCATCATTTTCTACTAATTTGACGAGTTTTACATAAAAAACTTTTCATCAAAAGTTTTACAACTTCCCAAACACACCCTATATGTAGATTTAATACTGAATAATTCATTTATCCCTACTTCTAATTGATATTATTAGCTACCTCACAAATTAGGTTGAGAATCCACTTTACAATATCTCACTCCTACTTTCCCACAACAACTTTTACATTCTCAATATCTCATTCCCTGGTTTCCCATCTAATTAATTTTCCCACATTCACTTTCTCAATCTGCTGCTCCCCGTTATTCCTTGCCCTAGCACCGCGGTGTCTTGCCTCTTGTTGTTTCGTCTCGTGCCTCTGCCTTGTCTTCCTAGCTATTACCCTTTAGCTGCCTTTGGCCCTTGTCCTTTTGCACCGATGCCTTCTCCCCCTTGCTCTTGCCCTCTACCTCCTCTTGCACATGTTGTTTGATTTTCTTTGATTTTTTCTTAGTTGTTTACTAGGCTTCTTCTATTTATTCTCTTTTTGCTTCATTCAAAAGGTTATAAAGCCAAGTTATTTAAAATTTAGTCATTGGTCAATACTTTTTTTTTATAATCATGAGTTTTATTTTAGGCGTATTATTTTCTTAGATCTAGCATGAAGATGACTTGGTATTTTGGGTCTTTGAGCATGTACATCACATGGATCTTTGTTGCAACTCTATATAATTTGTCTAATTTTCAATCAGTTGGAGTGGACTTGAGGATGAATCACTCATTAATCTTGATAATATATTTCTCTTCGGTTGATTTGTTTAAAATGGTCTTGAATCTCCTTATATATGTAGCTCTATTTATTAGCCAATTTGATATGATAATGATGCAAGTAATACCTCCAAATGGTATAAAATGTTATATATATGGGGCGTTGACTGTGCCCGCGTAACAGAGCCATCAATCGAGTGTATACAACCTATCTTCCATTCCCATTCCCAACTAGTAATTTAGAGTCCCAAAATCTATGTTACTCTTCAAGGGTTTCTCTAGATCAGCCGATCATAGCTGCTGTTGCATGCACATTGTCAATGTATGTCCTGGGCTTTTACTTTTATGAAGTTGACCTGATTCAATAGCTTTTTTATCTTATGCTTTTGGGCTGTTGCTGTTGAAATTAAAAGCAATCTAAAGATCCCACGGCCAGGACATTATCAATCATTTAGGTTCCTTATTTTCAGGACATTTTTTTACAGTCGAGGACATTGATTAGAGGGTTGGATTAACTAGTTTTATAGAAATCCACAAAATAATTTATGACTAGGTTATGATTTAATGGTAATAAGACATGTTGTGTTGAATTTTCATATTCTTGTGTGTGTGTAAATTTCATTTGCCGGCGCACTTCCTTAGGTATTTTCGGCCACGGCCTCTGATCTACTTTCACATCTCCTTTTCACTTTTGCTTGTTTTGTGAATGCATTGCCAATTGTGAGTGAGTGATCGGTGGGGAAGAGGTTGACCACCGCCAAGGCTGCCATCGTTGCCAAATATTATAGTGAAGTAGAAGTTATTGGCGACTGAAATCGGTAGCCGGATTGGTGCAACTTATTGCAAGACTTATGGTGAAATGGCCAAAATATTCTACACATTAAATACAGTTATAAGAAACTAGGTTTGGGGTTTGTTTGTATCATTCATATTGGCTTTGCGATTCTGTTTTGGGGTCACCATTGACGTGTTTCCAAAATTTGAAATTTATATTTTTCCCGCAACCCTTTGGTGGGCAGAAATATATTCCACATTACTGCGTATTGTTGAATTCAACGATTCAATTCGATTTTCTGTGGTAGGCAATTATATTTAGCCTCATAGGTTTTAAATAAATTGCAGATGGTCGAAATTCTTAGTTCCATTATATATATATATATGATTCGGTCTATTCTGTGGTAGCCAAATATACAATAATTATAAAATAAAAACTCGACTTATCAGAATGATGCCTTTTCAAATATATATTTTTTTAAAGTATTGTTCTCTGTTTCTTCACAATGACATGTTATTTTTAGTTTGTAAACAATGAAATTTCGTTTCCTTTTTACACCAAGCAGAAACAGTAAGAATAATTACATATCTAGTTTTCATCGTTGGCTAAAAGGAAATATAGTGATAATGTGCTTCAATTGCATGCTTTCTTGGCAGATCCATACCTGGAGGACATGGGAGGATGATGCTCACAGGGATCAGGACAATGTTTTAACTGGTAAGTTTCCTCATAAGAATAATAATGCGCTGTTCTAATGAAAATCTTGTTATCCATTTTTTTTGGTTTTCCTAGTACATGATTAATCCATCCCCTTACAAGTGAAAACAAACATGAACGCCAGTAATAGGCTTCACAGTGTAAATGATCACATGAGATGAAAATAATATCAAACTTCTTTTAAGGGCATCTTATTGATGCATGCTGATTATTTTGAATGGTTGCTTTCTTTCTGTGTTGTGGTGCCACAGTCATTCCCAAACAGTGTTACACAAGCTTGATTTTATTCAATTACTTGCAAGATGGATGAATATATTGATAATACTATCTTGCCATTGAGAAAAGTTGGTTATTTATAGTGGCAATAACATATTAGATAATATGAACATCAGAAACTCTGGTTGATCTTTTTGTGGTGAAAAGATGGACAAACAATGCGTAAGCATGAATTGTGGCTATTTTAGAAGGGTTCACAGTAACATTTCGTTAGGTAAAATTATTTTAAATATTTCCTTTCTGTATGTTTATTTGTTTGTTGTTACCGCATTTTAGTGCTAGGACCTGTACAAAACATCATAATCAATGAGTTCCTCTGCTGCCAAGTTATTGTCATTTGCCTATTCATTTGAACTACTGTCACAGAAATCACTAGAGCCGATACATTGAAGAGGCAGTCTACATTTGTGAATTTCCACACGTCAAATTCTTGGAGCAGTAATAGATTTCTTGTTCGGCGCATTGGTATTCACTTTGTTTTCCTTCTGGTGCTACTAGCTGCTTACCTCTGTCGTAATCTTGTCTCTATTAGTGCTAGATGGAATCCCTTGCAGCTAGTTGTCACTTGTGCAGTGTAGCCATTTCACCGACAAGTAGTTTCTACTATCTTGTTATTTATTTTATTTTCAGTTGAGATTAAACAACAGCCAGCTGGCAATTAGTTGTCAAGTTCTTGACTTGTCCAAAGAGGACTGAGCCATGATGCAGGTTCTGGCGTTTCAATGTTTGGATGAATCCTTCCAGAGAGATCTCTTTTGCGTTTTCGTGACATCAGATGCTCTCATGTATGTGTGTGTCATTAAGAAAATCCTCTGCCATAATCGTTGCATTCTATGATGTGGGTGCATGTATCTCCAAATAGTTCTTCCAGTTCTCATTGGCATGTGCGTTCATTCAGAGCTTCCAATGAACATCCATTTGGCGTGCACAAGTGTATCGTGCTTAAGATAAGTAAATGTAATGAAGGTAGCAAGGGCATTTGTATTCCAATTTGCATATTTGAGTCAGCATGGGATGGACCCATTGGTGGAGGAAATAATTTTCTGTCTTTGTTTACACAGTTTACATTATGGAAAATCTGGAAATTTTTTGGTCAACGACTTGACAAGGTGAGTTAGGCCTACGCTGTTCGTCTTGAACACATAAACCACTATGTCTGCCTCTAGAGCATTTGTTTGTTGGACTATCTATCACAAGCCAAGGATGGGCTGCCTGTAAATCATGTTAATATGGACACAAAACATAAATGCTGAATGTGCGTCATCCATGATTCAAACAGGAAATCTTTGAAGAATAATCATTGACAGTTACCATGGTACTATGTAATAATAATTCCATGTGCCAAATGTGTATTGCTTAAGATAGGTATTAATAATTTCGTTGAGATATTCAACGTCATGTCTAATTTTTCTTGTTGTTTGCTCATTGAAATTTTTGATAGAACAGTAGAACCATGTGTATATTCAATTTGTCATGATGCCGAATTGCTGTTCATCATGTGCTGATGGCATATGTATATTGTCTCCTTAGTTTGTTTGCCTTTCATATTGCTAACACATAGATAAATACTGCTAATATCTCCCGTTTTCTTGTTGTGAAACCTTTTGCACTACCTTAGTATTACTTCTTTTGATTCGAAATTTTTGTTCTATTAAGTGCATGGAAGTTAAAAAATTTGTAAATTACTTTTACGCGAACGCCCCTTAAAGAAGTGTTTCCAAATGAGTTACTTGAGTCCAGTGAAAGTAATCTTATAAGTAAATGAATGGTTTAAATCATTTTGCATGTGTTGTTCTTCAGGGAAAAGCTTCCCTTACTTGGCTGCTAAGCCTTCTAAGCAACAAGTGCACCTGTGGCCCTGTCGAAGTACCTGCTAGGTGAAGATAATCCACACATGACCTAAAGGCACTTAGGATTTCCCACAATACATTTTTTTGCCTTCACCCCCCCCGATGGTGACAACAAATACGACTTGCATTAAAAATGGCCCATATGAGTTAGTTGACCTTAGGATGTAAACAATAATCGGAAGTTGGGTTTAAATTGTGTAGCATTTGTTGTCCTAATAGGGAAATGCAAATACTACATCCTAACTATCTCTTCTAAGCAACAAGTGCACCTGTGGTTATGTCGAGGATCCGTTTCCAAATTAATGTTGCTTCACCCCCTATTGTTTTACTGAATACAACTCACCATAGGGAAAAATGAAGACCGTGCTACTTTATATCTTTTTGTATACCATTATGCGTCAATGGTGAATATACCTTTTAATGTCTCGGCCCACTTTTATGATGTTTCCCTAACACGTTGATGCTTCAGCTTTCGATCCAATGAACATTGATCAGTTGAAAATGGAAACGGAGGTAGCTCACGACACATATGTGGAAGAAGTCGCAAGTACTCAGCCTATATGCGACTTGTCTGGTAACGTCGCGCAACCATTTGTTGGACAAGAATTTAAAGATGAACTTGAAGCATGTGAATTCTACAAAGGCTATGCGAAGTCCGTTGGGTTTAGTGTCAAGCTCAAACAAGTTCGCAGACTAAGCTCTACCTCGGCGATTGCATGGAGGCGTATGACATGCTCTTGTGAAGGCACGCATACGCCAATTACAAATGATGAAGGCTGTGATGGATTCACCAAAAAGATTAGAAGGAAAAGAGTGTCCATACGGTGCAACTGCATGGCTCGGATAGAGATTTCAAGGAAGCAAGAAGGGCGATGGGTAGTTACTCGCTTTTTCGACGACCACAATCATCAACTGGTGGATAAAGGACAGGCCCAACGCTTGAAAATGCATCGCAAAATTGATGAGGAATCTGCCGATATTTTGAAAGCATGCAACGAGGTCGGCATTGGTCCTTCTGCAGCCTACAATCTCGTCCGACAGTTACGCAGTCCGTCTGATACTTGCTTCACACGCCAAGATGTGAGAAATTTCAAATCAAGATCTCGTGGTCATTTGCTAGCACGAGATGCAGATGTGGCCATTAATCACCTCCAAAGGCAGCATGACGCCGGTCAAGACATGTACTTCGCAGTTCGCAAAAATAGTAAGGGTGAATTGAGTTCATTATTTTGGTCTGATGGTTGGTCGAGGTTAGATTTCAAAGCCTTTGGAGACGTATTATGCTTTGACACTACATACAAAACCAATAGATACAACATGCCTTTTGCACCATTCGTCGGAATAAATCATCACAGACAAACCATACTTTTCGGCTCCGGTTTGGTAGTGGATGAGACGATTGACACCTTCGTTTGGCTCTTCCAACAGTTCAAAGAAGCAATGTTTGGCCAGATGCCGTCATGCATTATTACCGACCAAGATGCCGCGATCGAGGCTGCTGTACAACAAGTCTTTCCCACATCGATCCATAAGTACTGCTTATGGCATATTATGAGGAAAGTCCCAGAGAAATTGGGGCGGAGGGTTTACGAAATGGATGATTTCCAAGAGGCCTTCAATCAACTGGTTTACAACGATTTCAGCCCACAACAATTCGAAGCACAATGGAGCAGTTTTATGGAGGAATATGGTCTCTTGGATCACGAGTGGCTGCAACTATTATACAGTAAGCGATCGAAGTGGGTACCAGTGTTCCACAAGCGCTACAGATTCCACGGAATGTGCACAAACCAACGCAGTGAAATTTTCCATTCATTTCTGGATCAATACGTCAATCGAAAGACAAGTCTATTTGAATTTATAAAACACATTGCACGGGCGACAAGCCGACGACGTGAGGATGAAATGGATGCAGACAAACACACCTCGCTTGCGGTCTTGCAAAGGAAGACCTCGTTCCAGTTTGAGGGAGCCTTCTTCAAAGCCTACACCCATTGCAATTTCACAGATACTCAGAAAGAAATGTGGGAGAGCAATGCATTCAAGGTTGAGACCATTGATACCGTCGGAGATGAAGCAATATTCCATATTACAAAAGGCTCGGACGTACAAGCTTCTCGGGTGGTTCAGTTCAATCGCGTTAAGAATTGTGGGAGGTGTAGTTGTATGCGGTTCGAATCTACTGGAATAATATGCAGGCATCTATTTGCGGTGTTTTGGGAATTGAAATTGACCGAAGTACCTGAATACTTCCTCTTGAAACGGATGTCGCGTTCCCCTCGTAGAGGTCTCCAATTGGACTCTTCTAAGCATGCAGCACTGCCGAAGCACAGACAGGACGACTTACAAACCATATGGAACTCAATCAATGCCATTACTTTGTCAAATCATCGCCTCTTGTATCACGCCATAGAAGGTAGCGCGAGGCTATTGCGTGAACTAAATGAACTTGGAAAGATCTTCACCGATGATGTTGGAGATCCCAAACCGACCTCGCCGTTGCGGAACGAGGATGGTCACATAGGAATTATTACAGGCAACCCTCCTGTCATATCCAGTCGCGGATGTCCTAAGCGGGGTAAAAAAGGCCGGAAGCAGATAAAGAAACGTCGACTCGAGTGATGCTGGCAGAGTGTTACATATATCCTATGAATTACATGACCCATTGTGTGCATTTGTTTTAATGTTATATTGTCCGTTTTGTTTGTTATGTGAGCATGATGTAAGAACGGCCTTTAAGACTATGCAATAGTTCTAATGCCATGTGATTGAGCATATGCTAAAGTGTTTTCATAATACTATATGCATCCTTTTTGTCATTGTTTGCATCATATAATTCTTGCCCATCTTACTTTCTAAATATGGTACTTTTAGTTATTGACCAACCCATGCGAATCTCACACTTTCTTGTGCTGCAGTTTGGGTTTGATGGACGCCGAATGCGTGGAAAAGCTGCTGGGGTCTGAAGTGGAGGGCCCAAATCAATCCATTCATTCCCCCCCCGAGAATGCCCCAAGCACATCGCGGAAACGCCGTAGCCCGAGCAAGCCCACCACCAAAGTAAAAGAGCAATCAGTGTGCGCTGTGCGGAAGTTTGTTGATTACTGCAGCACAATGAGTGCAGCCCAGCGAGAGGCCGTTTTGGAGATGGGTTTTGGAGGATTGTTGTCGATGAAAATACGTGCTCTGCACCTTGGGCTCATTAAGTGGTTAGCAGAACAATGGGATGAAGGCAATCATGCCTTCCACATCGGAGGCAAGATGTTGGAGTTTACGGCACGAGATGCGAATCTCATATTGGGGCTTTCCATTGGGGGCATGACCGTCATCCCCCACTCGCAGGAGCATAGCACCGATCAACTGCGTATGCAATTGAAATTGGGTAAAGGGCACAGTGTCCTTGCTTCTGATGTTCATAAGAACCTGGTTGTGGGTGGAGAAGACGTGAAATGGCGACAATCATTCGCATTGTTTGCGCTCTCCACTGTGCTGTGCCCAACGAGCATGGGAAAAATGGAGGATGTCTACCTACATCACGTACTGGACATGCAAACCTTTAGGGATTTCGATTGGGCTACTCATGTGGTGGACATGTGCAAGCAGTCATTCTCGCTATATAACACAAGAAGGCGGAAGTTAATCGGAGGCTGCACGGTCTTAGTCCAGGTAATAATGTTGAAAATTGCATTAAATGTATACTATGCGTGTTTTTGTATCTAATATTCTTATTCTTTACAGATTTGGTTTCTGGAACACTTGCAAAGTAGTGTCCTTGACCTCTCTAAGATGCATCTTAGTGTACCGCTCATAAAAAACTGGACGCCACAAGGCTGCCTGAGATTGGATGGTATGTGGGGCAAGACGGGCAATGAACAGACGCAGGTAAAATGGCTCAATACTATTTAATTTACGGCTGACCGCATCTTGTCTAATGTTGATTACATTGCATCGCAGGTACAAGAGAGGATCTATGAAGATGTAGAGCAGATATGCAATGGGCCAACATGGGAAGTCGTAAATCGCAGCGATGGCGATCACACTACGATCTCATGTCCCACAAATATGAACAATGCAGATGCGGATGTCCAATGTAGCCCACGTGGCAAAGGAGTTATTCGAAGCACTCCTCCCGATTTCGAACAGTTAGTCAAGGAGAACAATGCACAAAAGGCTGAGTTGACGGTAATGTGGCTCATCTGCTACTATACATGCTAATATTAGTCTTACCATACAAAGCACGGCAACCTGTGATCCCACCTACCTACCATGTGTTTCTCTTTTTTCCAGGAATTAAGACAGATGCTGGCAGAGTCGCAATTTGTGATTAAATCATTAGAATCACAAATTCAGGTGATGATATTTCTGCATACTTCCTCATAATTTTGAATAGTTTCAGCCACTTACTTGACTGATAATAGGATGAACTGAATATTTGACTAGGCACTCGAGAGAACAGTCCAGATATTGGAACAGAAGGCGATGCATGGCGCGACCCATGGGACCATCACAGATTTAACGGTAATTGCTAGTTGTTTCCTCACTTCAATAATTATTTAACTACATGTTAGAAGTATCGAACGCCAACGAAATTTCAAAATTCGAATAATAGGTTGGTGCAGAAGGACCTGAGCTGGTTTCAGCAAATGTACAAGGGAGCCTTCCCCCTATAAGATCGAGCGGATGTCTTCAGAAAGATACCACTATTCCTGATGATGCAGATACGGATATTGTGGAACCTGCAGACATGGCTGCTACGGTTAGGCGAGGGAGCCGTAATATAAAGACCTCGAGAGTGCTGAAGTCACCTTATGAAACAACATCTAGGAGGGGGAAGCAAATTGCACTTAGACGGCATACTCGAATGTCGGTGGCTGCTTCTGAAGCTAGAGCGGTTGGGAAATAGATTTTCTAGCCTTTTTATTCATTTATTGTTTTCCATGGATGCACCATGAACTTGCATGCTATATAATTATTGTGTTACGGTGCTTGTTCGATCAGATTCATTTATGTTATGATCAATTACTGTGTCAGTGGACGAGGTTTTAAGTGAAAGTATACTTGTTGGATATTTCTCTTGCATTTCATAGAATCCAGTAAAATGTTGGAATCGTCAAGATGTCAAATTTGACCTCAGGCGATTGACAGACATTGAAGACGCATTCGTCAGATTTGCATTTGATAGATCCCTACCGAAAGAGTGAGTTGACTAACCACAATTGTTTCTATAAGGCTATCTCCCTTCTGACTTTACATAGGTAGATATTATAGTGTATTCCATATGTTGAGGTGTGTCGTGACTTGTATGTTTATTACTGTTTTGGCAGTGAAATTTTGTTCCAATGCGAAGGCATGACCTTAACGAGGGAAATGTTCTTGTCGCTTGCTCCAGGAGAGAGAGTGCAGGCGCCCGTAAGTCATGAGTTGGATATGCTGGTTCAACATTGACACGATCTGACACAATAGGATTGCACTTATCATCTGTTGAATGTGCATGCAGATTGTTGACACACTAACAATGTTATACAACATGCAACAACTTCAAACAACGACTGGCGTGATTAGATGGTACTTTGACTCTATATTCTCTGTAAGTTTTTTATGATAATGAGGGAAGTCGTTAAATGAATTCTCATTGCTTGCTTGTATAAATAATTCCAATGTTCTTATATGTGATATGCAGCTATATCTCATGCGTGATCCAGTTGCTCCCAATTATATATATGATCCCGAGCGGATAAAATGTCATGTCGGAGATGCAGGAATGGTAAAGTTTGTGTTCTACCACTTGCGTGATTGTGCGACCCTGTTTCTGTACGCTTGATAGTGTTTCCTAATGACATGTTATCCACATTACTGCAGGTTTTTGTACCAATATGCAGAGGGGATCATTGGTTTGCTTGTGCCATTGACACGGTGTGCGAAGAGATATTTTTGTTAGATTCAATGACAACGGGTGGAGAATTTGGGACAAGAGTTATTAAGAATGAAGTGGTAAGTATATTGCAATCACGACAACCTTATTTTGTGACAATTACTTACTACGTTCTAAGAGTATACTCTATTTGAACACATTCAGGCACCCGCGATAGAGGATTATTATCACTATATCGGTGAGACGAAGGCAGTTAAATCGTGGAATGTTAGGCATGCAAGCGGATTGCCACAACAAACTAATGGGTATGGTGATAGTTAAACTACAGTCCATATGATAGTGTTAAATGTTTCTATCTGAGGTAACCATTTATGATTGGATTTCAATGACAGGGTTGACTGCGGTGTGCATATGTTGTGCAATATGTTCTCATTTATACCTGAGAAGACTCCGAAATATAAATCTGTACGACTCTAGTTCTTGCCTTGTGAACCATTAGTAACATTTTTCTGGTTCTAATGACTATAATGACCATATTGAGCGCAGGGACAGATTGACTCATGGCGCCTCCAGTTTGCATCGTTTATGCTTAACCATCATTTGAATGATAATTCTAAGTCCATACAACGAAAGGCCTTATTCGACACAACTATTCAGCAAGTCTGATTTGTTAGCATTGTACATGTCTAAATGAATCGTTCTACCTGGAATTACAGTTATTTTCATCTCTTTTGGGCACATCTATCCATGTGCTATTCATCTGTAGTTGATTCGGTCATGGTCATGTAGTATTTTTTGTAGATGACCCCAAAGATGTAAATGCCATGAATATTATGAATTTGTTCAAATGAAATTTGAGTTGGAAATTAAGATATCATAGTGTGACTTATATTCATGTATGTCATATATTCCGCATAGCACATCCTACCTCAAGCTCGGATGTGAAAAATGGAGACAGAAAAGTTATGTATGGTTTTATACGGAAAGCAAGTAACACACACATACTCACACAAGCTTTTCCAAAAACATAACATGTTACTTAATCCAGGTACAATAAGGGTGTAACTAACTCATTTCTTCATCTGCAGGTCTGTGTTAAACCAGTGAGTTGCATGATTGTAATTGTCTTCTGCCAGCATATTAAACCTGTCGGTGAGAAGCGTGCATGCTATAAGCTTCTTATAGCTTCCAGTGATAATCTGTGTTACAAAATGGCATAAAAGATATTTATATATCGCCTAACATTATTTATTCCCCTATAAATTTGTAAACTTATGTACTAATTTAGTTAAGCAAAGTTATAGAAATACCTTATTGAACTTAACAGATCGTGGCCCGGTGTAATGCTGTATAATGGTGACAATATTGACTCCGGAGTCGTCTCTACAATTTACAAAGACATTTACATCATTAAGTGATGAAACTTCAATATGGAAATTTATCATTCAATTGTGTCTTACCTTGTACTTATGATATCAACTGTATCGTGCATGACCTGGAATGTATAAGCATCTCGGATTTCATTGTACACGTCGAACATTTTTTTCAACATACTAAGCTGTACAGTGCAGATCAATCAGAAAATGAGTTGGAAGATATGTAATTGCAAAACCAGACGACCCGTCCATAAGACTTACCAGTCGTTGGTAAGTAGCTGTAAGCCTGATTTGCCTATCCGCTTCAACGACATCAATATAGTGTATTTCGCAAAGCAACATATCTATTGCGTATGCAATCCAAGTTCCATCATGATATTGAATTGGCAAAAACAACTGTTTCAAAGGACATTAGCACAATCAATTCACGAAGCTGTATAAAAAAATGGTCAAATCATTTGAGTTTTTAGTGAGTATTCATGTACCCATTCTGCATCATGGACACAATATTGAAGCATATCAATTGACCATTCGACATCAATGTCGTCTAACTTTCCTGTTAACAATCTCCTCTGGATAGGAAGGGAACGGATAAGTGATGTTATTTAATAGTCTCAATTATTGACTACGGTACATGAACTTTCCAGGTTGAATTACTTACCCCCACAAATGATGAGAAATAATGACGTCGTACACCAGATATTCCCTCTCGTTGATGGATATTTAGTAGCATAGTATATGCATCAACAATCTGACACCATAAAAATGAATCCAGATACACGTACAAATTTTTTGTATTAAATAACACGTAATTAACAAACTGAAATATTGTAACAGCGGTCTATGGCAATGAAATGAGTAACTTACGCTGGAATTGATATTACCACTATTGGCAAAACATGTCATATCTTTCTGAGTAACCTGAGTCATTTGTAGCTTGAAAACCCTCGTTCTGTATTTTAAAAGTTGATACAAATTAAGTTTCTAGTGGAAGTGAGAATAGGGAAATGAAGGAGTGGGAAAAAGGAACCAACACTGCGTGCGTAATCAAACATGAATACGTACTCAGCATGCAATCCGGGGTCTCCCAATACCCACTCAAGTAGTAGCATCTTCTCTACCGGCACATGGGATAGGTTCATTGCAATCTGAGAGCGATGTCTAAAATCGTTTGGGTCCTGCAAAATGTTAGTAATAGCGACTTTGTGGTTACCTAAATTTTTTATTCAAGTATTACATGGAATATAATTTTGAAGTACATGCCTTTCCTTTGTACATCAAAGTTGAAAGCGAAGATGTCCTCCGACTAAGCCAAGCATATATGATTGGAGGCTTCTGTCGACAGTCGTTCAAGTCCCACGCATAGACCATTTGAAATGTATCGTCCAAATGCATGACAACCGAAGGCATTCCTGTTTCCGTATTAACGGGAGGGATGTTTTTGATAGAGGGTAATCGCATAACATTTGAACGTTGCAGGTTTCTCACCCGATCCTCGAGATCCTATCAAATGACTCAAAGATTAGACAAATCAAACCTTATCACGCAGGAAATATTCTATAACTCTTTCTCTCACCGCAACTCGGCGGATATTATGTTGGACATGCTCAACATGTGCGCGCACCATTTTTTCAATGTCCTGTAACAAAAAATTGAAGATGGTAAGATAATATCATAAGGATTTCCACATCAACTACTGTTCCGTTAAAAAATAAAATAAATAGAATAACGGTGCTGAAAAAAGGCACTTTATTGGAATGCTAAGATCATTTACTCAACCATTGTTCCCATCACAGTTATAATGAAAACATTCTCAAGACGGGTATATAATATCAATTATACGGAAAACATGTCATTTTATGATAAAAATAAAGATTAAAATCATTATCAATATTAATTATCCCAATAAAATAAATTCATCTTAATTATTTCACAGATATATAAATATGTATATATGTAATTTTATCAAACGGTGTTTTTCAAGCTTAAATAAACTGGTGGTATTAGACTGCATGGTAATACAACTCTGTTCCATATAACAGCATAACAGCATATGTTTAATGAGCATGCCATAAACGATTAATAAAATCCAACAAAATGTCGCATTCACAGATAATCTAACCGTCGTCAAATTCTTACAGTTGATTTTTTAGCAACCGGACATATAGTCGACGGAATGACTATTCTAAGAAAATTTAAAAGCATACCTCGTCAGGAAAATCTGTCGTCCACGTTGCTGATGAACTGGATGGACGCCCGGGACGTGACATTGTAGCTACCGCTAGGAAGATAGTGCAGCAGAAATGAGCCCGTGGAAAGCAGAAGAATCTGTGGTCAGATGGTTCTTCCTGGATATTGCGCAACGAAGAAGAAGAATACGGAACAGAGTTAGCATATTTGTTGAGATTCTCAGTCGCACATACCAATGCACTACTATACCATCAATCTCACCCGCAACATCAGTTGATCTGCTCAGCTGTAAATGGGACGGACGATTTAATATCGGCGGCAAGATTGGTAAACACCGGACGGCATCACGTCACACCGGTACAGAGACATTTACTAGGCATTTTTAAAAATTTTCATACCAGTTGATATAACGCACCATTCTAAAATCATTTGAAAATTTTATGATATGCATACATCTCCCAGATCTGTTCCGTTAAATGTCTAAGTGGGCATGCCAATTAAGTTAATTTAATTTATTGGGCTATTTTATTAAATATTCGATTAGATTTGTAAACTTATGTAATTCGTACAATTTTTCATGAAACTCTGTAATTTGAAAATCCAAATTTAAACTGTTTCGATAGATCCCTCCATAAGCATGCCAGCTTCCTTTTTGTGAATTAATCATATTTTTTTAATAACCGTTTAATGGAAATTTTTGGCCTTTTCTGATTTGTGTATTTTCGGCATTAATTAGCTAATTTGGTCATTTTCAGAGGTGTTATATAACATAAAATTTTGTTTCAATTTTAAATTCAACGAAAATTTTAATAAGATTATTTTGTCCACATTGAGTTCATTTGGAGTAAATAAATTTGTATTACTAGTTTAATTTAATAGATAATGGTAGCCGAAAATTACAATTATTATATTCTTTGTAATATAAACTGTAATAACATTATTATACAATTTGGACAAATTTTATTAATATATGTGTCCCGCGGGCCATAAAAAATCTCATATTTTATTTTCTAAAATATGTATATGCCTCCCGCGGGCATTAAAAAATGACAATTTTAATTTCTATATGTGCCCGCGGGGTCCAAAAAAATGAGTATTTTGTTTTTATAAAAATATATACGTGTCCGGTGGGCGTCCCAAAATGAGTATAATGTTTTATAAAAATATATACGTGTCCCGCGGGCGTCCAAAAATGAATTTATTATTTTTTTAAAATGTGTAAATGTCCCACGGGCCTCAAAAAATGAGTATTTTGTTTTTATAAAAATATATACGTGTCCCGTGGGCGTCCCAAAATGAGTATAATGTTTTATAAAAATATCTACGTGTCCCGCGGGCGTCCAAAAATGAATTTATTATTTTTTTAAAATGTGTAAATGTCCCACGGGCCTCAAAAAATGAGTATTTTGTTTTTATAAAAATATATACGTGTCCCGTGGGCGTCCCAAAATGAGTATAATGTTTTATAAAAATATCTACGTGTCCCGCGGGCGTCCAAAAATGAATTTATTATTTTTTTAAAATGTGTAAATGTCCCACGGGCCTCAAAAAATGAGTATTTTGTTTTTATAAAAATATATACGTGTCCCGTGGGCGTCCCAAAATGAGTATAATGTTTTATAAAAATATCTACGTGTCCCGCGGGCGTCCAAAAATGAATTTATTATTTTTTTAAAATGTATAAATGTCCCACGGGCCTCAAAATATGAGTATTTTGTTTTTATAAAAATATATACGTGTCCCGTGGGCATCCCAAAATGAGTATAATGTTTTATAAAAATATCTACGTGTCCCGCGGGCGTCCAAAAATGAATATATTATTTTTTAAAAATGTATAAATGTCCCAGATGCCTCAAAAAATGTGTATTTTGTTTTTATAAAAATATATACGTGTACCGCGGGCGTCCAAAAATGAATGTAATATTTTTATAAAATATATAAATGTCCCGCGGCCCTCCAAAAATGAATATATTATTTTTTTAAAATGTATAAATGTCCCATGGGCCTCAAAAAATGAGTATTTTGTTTTTATAAAAATATATACGTGTCCCGTGGGCGTCCAAAAATGATTATAATGTTTTATAAAAATATCTACGTGTCCCGCGGGCGTCCAAAAATGAATATATTATTTTTTAAAAATGTATAAATGTCCCAGATGCCTCAAAAAATGTGTATTTTGTTTTTATAAAAATATATACGTGTACCGCGGGCGTCCAAAAATGAATGTAATATTTTTATAAAATATATAAATGTCCCGCGGCCCTCAAAAAATGAATATATTATTTTTTTAAAATGTATAAATGTCCCATGGGCCTCAAAAAATGAGTATTTTGTTTTTATAAAAATATATACGTGTCCCGTGGGCGTCCAAAAATGATTATAATGTTTTATAAAAATATCTACGTGTCCCGCGGGCGTCCAAAAATGAATATATTATTTTTTAAAAATGTATAAATGTCCCAGATGCCTCAAAAAATGTGTATTTTGTTTTTATAAAAATATATACGTGTACCGCGGGCGTCCAAAAATGAATGTAATATTTTTATAAAATATATAAATGTCCCGCGGCCCTCAAAAAATGAATATATTATTTTTTTAAAATGTATAAATGTCCCATGGGCCTCAAAAAATGAGTATTTTGTTTTTATAAAAATATATACGTGTCCCGTGGGCGTCCAAAAATGATTATAATGTTTTATAAAAATATCTACGTGTCCCGCGGGCGTCCAAAAATGAATATATTATTTTTTAAAAATGTATAAATGTCCCAGATGCCTCAAAAAATGTGTATTTTGTTTTTATAAAAATATATACGTGTACCGCGGGCGTCCAAAAATGAATGTAATATTTTTATAAAATATATAAATGTCCCGCGGCCCTCCAAAAATGAATATATTATTTTTTTAAAATGTATAAATGTCCCATGGGCCTCAAAAAATGAGTATTTTATTTTTATAAAAATATATACGTGTCCCGTGGGCGTCCAAAAATGATTATAATGTTTTATGAAAATATCTACGTGTCCCGCGGGCGTCCAAAAATGAATATATTATTTTTTAAAAATGTATAAATGTCCCAGATGCCTCAAAAAATGTGTATTTTGTTTTTATAAAAATATATACGTGTACCGCGGGCGTCCAAAAATGAATGTAATATTTTTATAAAATATATAAATGTCCCGCGGCCCTCCAAAAATAAATATTTTATTTTTTAAAAAATATATACGTGTCCCGCGGGCGTCCAAAATTCAATATAATATTTTATAAAAATATAAATGTGTCACACGGGCCTCCAATAATAAATGTATTATTTTTTTAAAATATATAAATGTCCTACGGGCCTTAACAAATGAATATTTTTTTTAACAAAAATAATCATGTGTCCTGCGGGCATCCAAAATATATATAATATTTATTACTATTTTATTTCTTTATATAAATTTTTATTTCATTAAATCAAGTGGAGTTAATATTTTTAATTATAATTTAATATATTTATTTGGGTTCCAAATTTGGTTTGGAAGACATATATGATCTTACAAGGGCCTTAAGATTATATTAGAGGTGTTAAATTACGATTAACTTATTAATTTCAAAAATTAGATGATGTTAGATGCTGTTAGATGATGTTAGATGCGGTTAGATGCTGTTAGATGCCGTTAGATGCTGTTAGATGCGGTTAGATGCTGTTAGATGCGGTTAGATGCCGTTAGATGCTGTTAGATTCCGTTAGATGCTGTTAGATGCTGTTAGATGCTGTTAGATGCCGTTAGACGCTGTTAGATTAACTTGGATTTCTTTAAATCATATTAACTGGGTTTCAAATTCAGAAATTAAGCTCTAAATGACCTTATAAGGGGCCTACGATCATATTACAGGTGTTAAATTAGGATTAACTTATTAATTTCAAAAATTAGATGCTGTTAGATGCCGTTAGATGCTGTTAGATTCCGTTAGATGATGTTAGATGCTGTTAGATGCCGTTAGATGCTGTTAGATGCCGTTAGACGTTGTTAGATTAAGTTGGATTTCTTTAAATCATATTAACTGGGTTTCAAATTCAGAAATTAAGGTCTAAATGACCTTATAAGGGGTCTACGATCATATTACAGGTGTTAAATTAGGATTAACTTATTAATTTCAAAAATTAGATGCTGTTAGATGCTGTTAGATGTCGTTAGATGCTGTTAGATGCTGTTAGATGCCATTAGATGCTGTTAGATGCTGTTAGATGCTGTTAGATGCCATTAGACGCTGTTAGATTAAGTTGGATTTCTTTAAATCATATTATATGGGTTTAAAATTCCGTAATTAAGGTCTAAATGACTTTATAAGGGGCCTAGAATCATATTACAGGTGTTAAATTAGGATTAACTTATTAATTTCAAAAATTAGATGTTGTTAGATGCGGTTAGATGTTGTTAGATTCCGTTAGATGCTGTTAGATGCGTTAGATGCTGTTAGATTCCGTTAGATGCTGTTAGATGCTGTTAGATGCCGTTAGATGCCGTTAGACGCTGTTAGATTAAGTTGGATTTCTTTAAATCATATTAACTGGGTTTCAAATTCCGTAATTAAGATCTAAATGACCTTATAAGGGGCCTAGGATCATCTTACAGGTGTTTAATTAGGATTAACTTATTAATTTCAAAAATTAGATGCTGTTAGATGCTGTTAGATGCCGTTAGATGCTGTTAGATGCCGTTAGATGCTGTTAGATGCTGTTAGATGCCGTTAGATGCCGTTAGACGCTGTTAGATTAAGTTGGATTTCTTTAAATCATATTAACTGGGTTTCAAATTCAGAAATTAAGGTCTAAATGACCTTATAAGGGGCCTAGGATCATATTACAGGTGTTAAATTATGATTAACTTATTAATTTCAAAAATTAGATGCTGTTAGATGCTGTTAGATGCTGTTAGATGCTGTTAGACGCTGTTAGATGCTGTTAGACGCTGTTAGACTCTGTTAGATGCTGTTAGATGCTGTTAGACGCTGTTAGACGCTGTTAGATTATGATGATTTTATTAAATCATATAATATGAGTTTCAAATTCTGAATTTATGGTCTAAATGACATTATAAGGGACCTAGGATTATATTACAGGTGTTAAATTAGGATTAACTTATTAATTTTAGAAATTAGATGCTGTTAGATGCAGTTAGATGCTGTTAGATGCTATTAGATGCTGTTAGATGCTGTTAGATGCCGTTAGATGCTGTTAGATGCCGTTAGATCCGATTTTATTCAGAAAATAATAAAATATTAATAAATTTTCAAAAATTCGAGAAAAATAAAAGAACTTGTTATTTTTGAGAGTACCATGATTACATTAACTTTAAATAATATGAAATAACTTCTAATAAAATTTATATTTTCTAACTTTACTAATTATAATGAAATCTTTTTAAAAAATAATTTTTTGTACAAAAAAAATTTTAGAAATTTTCAAATGATGAGAAATTATGTCCACATACATTTTAATATTTCATCTAGCAAATGAATGGAATAGATTGAGATTTTGTATATATATAATACAAATTTTATCAAAAAACCAAACATACTCACGTTTTTAAGTTATTATACTCTCGCTGTAAAATTACCAAAATGCCCAGCTTCCTTTTTTTCACCCAAGGGAAGTGCTTCCTATGGGTTGGGACTCTGAGCGGGGTGCTCTGGCTCCAGCGGTTGCCATTGAGCGGGGTGCTCTGGCAAATCAAAAAAAAAAAAAAAAAAAAAAAAAAAAAAAAAGCTTTACGCATGATACTCGGAGTGTCGAGTGTCGACGCATTTCATTGCTGACCGGCGGATAACAAAAGAAAATAATGAAACATGAGCCGACTTTAAGGGATTTGCATGCGTCACATGCCCATTAAAACCATAATAATTTTGCCAACGAGGTAATAACTCGTTGGTAACTTGGATTGCTGCCACAGTGCCGACGAAGTATGGGTTCGCCGCGGCGTCTGGCTTCGCCGTGTCTTTGTATGTGCGTTTACGGTACCTGAAGTAAGAAAATATTATTAGAATATTTGTTAAAATTTCAAAGAGAGAACATGCATGTTTTAGGATCTAAATAGTAATACCACTTGAAATGGAGATTAGAATATTACGGTAAGAATGTTTTAGGATCTTATAGTAATACCACTTGAAATGATTGGAAAATAGATACCAATAAAAAAACTATAATAATTTTTATTCATAAAGGCCGTCTTTTCAAATTATTATTATTTTTAATGTAACTTTTCGAATAAATTTGTTTACAAAATTTTCGCATTATTTTAATTGTAAGATAAAAAACCACATTTTCCCTAATTTTAAGCCATCGCCCGTGTGTTTATTTAGGATAAAAAAGTGTCAACTAAAACTTTTCAATCTAAAACTTTTCACTCTCCATAATTATTCTATTTTTTAATTATTTTTTCACATTTTTCTATACAAACTACCCTACTTTTCAATCATTTCTACACAACTACCCATACAACTAACCTATCTATTTTAACTTTATTCTCTTTACTCCTCATCATTACTCCTATTATATCACATCATTTTCTATTGATTTGACAACTTCTACTCCAAAAACTTTTCATCAAAAGTTTTATCTCCAACCAAACACACCCATGGAAGAAACGTTTCGACATTCCCACATTTTATCTTGCAATTGACGAGTCCGCGTAAAAAGAGCTCGGTGGGGAAGGCCAGGAGAGTACAGAAAGATCTCTCAATCTTAACCGTCGGATGGGAAGATTTCAAGCCAGGAAAGACCTCCATCGCGAGAAACCAGGGCCCCTGCCGCGCCCCAATCTTTTCACGTTTCCGAGGACAAAGGGCTATCCGGCTATGCTTTCTTTCCAGCTCACCGTCTCGCTTTCTTCGGGCACCTTCAGGGGCCGTTTTGGCATTTCAACCCGGCCACTTCGATGAGAATTCCTCGGTGGCGCTGCAATTTTAACGATTGGTCGCGGTCTCATTTCCAATTTACCCCATCCCCCCAGAGCCGTACGCTGTCAGGTCTGCTCCCGCAAAGTTTGCGATGATCTTGGTCGTTCATCTTTCTAAAAATATATCGATGACAATATCCAAGGTCCTGGAACACGAGCTTTCGCAATTAATCCGGCCTTCTCTCTTGAATTAACTATTGTAACCATTAAATCAATTCACGAAATGCACAATCCAACATTATACATTACATTTTTTTCTTCGCCCTGCTCTTATCGAGGATATTTACATTCATCTCTATTCATTTTATGATTTTATAATTTTTTATTCTGTAAATCTGGATTTTTATTTCTTAACATTTTTCAGGAAAACAACCTTGCCATTAACAACTCCCAAACTTTCTTAATAAAGTAAACAATTTGATACCAATGGAGAAATTTGTTAAAACGAGTGTTCTTAAATTAATTTAATAAATTATTTAATTTGAAAATTTAAAGTTTAATTGGTTACATGCTCACTGTAAAGTGTAAACGCAGTCCGTTCATGAATAAGCATTTCTGTAAAAATTTTTAGGTTATATGTAAGAATTTGCAAAATCATAAAAGGCAAGGAGGTACAAAAATTTTACATTAACGGTTTTGATCTATCCCGCAGAAAGAGCATGTTAACGATGAGGCGTCGGACGGAGGGCCACATCCATCCCACCGGACACACGACCTCATAATAAATTAAATTAGAAGGTCCCAAAGGCAAACGTGGCCCCTCTATCTCCCCGCACCAGCCCTCCTGCGTTCTTACTCCTCAGTCCAGTCCAGTCGATTGCTGTCTCCTCTCCTCCGTCGAAAGTCGCAACCAGGAAACCGCGATGCTGAAGAAGAAGAAGAAACACTCTCTCCATCTTCTCTTCCTCGTCCTCTTCCTCCTCGCTCTCCCTCTCTCTTCCGCCGAGGCCTCCGCGGATCCCGACGCAGAAGCCCTCCTCGCCTTCAAATCCGCCTCCGACCGTTACAACAAGCTTTCCTCCTGGAACCAAACCGCCGACATCTGCACCTCCTGGTATGGCGTTTCATGCTACCAGGGCCGGGTGTCGCGCCTCGTCCTCGAGGGCCTCGGTCTTAACGGCTCTGTCAACCCACTCACGGCGTTGACGGGCCTCCGCGTCCTCAGCCTCAAGAACAACCACTTGGCTGGCCCCATTCCCAATATCACCAATCTAACGGCGTTGAAGCTCCTCTTCCTCTCTTACAATGACTTCTCCGGCGATTTTCCGCCGTCCCTGCTGTCTCTTCTCCGCCTCTACCGCCTAGATCTCTCCCACAACAACTTCTCTGGTCAGATTCCCGCCACCGTCAACCGTCTGGTGCATGTTCTCACCCTCCGGCTGGAGGAGAACATGTTCGCGGGCTCGATTTCCAGTCTCAACCTCTCGAATCTCCAGGACTTCAATGTCTCAGGAAATAGGCTTTCTGGAACCATCCCTAAATCCCTGTCTAGTTTTCCAGCCTCTGCTTTTCAGAGAAACTCAGTCTTGTGCGGCCGGCCGCTACCGGCCTGCCGTACGATAGTCAGCGATCCGAGCCGTCCAGATAACGCTGTTACGTCGCCGTCGAGTGGGCCTCCTTCCGTCGTCTCGTCGTCCCCGAGCTCGAAGCCGGAGGTGACGACAGCTGCGCCGGGAACCCACCGAGTCAGGGGAGGGAAGATGAGTCGAGCCGCTCTGGTGGCGATCGTGATGGGAGATCTGATTATTCTTTTCCTCGTCTCCGGGCTTCTATTCTACTGCTTTTGGAAGAGCTTCCGGAGGTCCAGAAGCGGCAGGAAGGGATCGTCGTCGAGCATTTTAGAAGGGGAGAAGATCGTGTACTCGTCGAGTCCGTATCCGCCGTCGCAGGGCGGAGCTTTCGAGAGGGGGAAGATGGTGTTCCTGGACGGATCACAGCGTTTCGAGCTGGAGGATCTGCTCAGGGCGTCTGCCGAAATGCTTGGAAAGGGTGGGTTTGGGACGGCCTACAAGGCGGTGTTGGAGGACGGGAATGTGGTGGCGGTGAAGAGGCTGAAGGAGATGGTGTTGGGAGGGAAGAGGGAGTTCGAGCAACAAATGGAGATTCTGGGGCGTTTGAAGCATCCCAACATCGTAATGCTGAAAGCTTACTACTACGCTCGGGACGAGAAGCTGCTGGTGTATGAATACATGCCCAACGGGAGCCTGTTCTCATTGCTGCACGGTACGTTGGAAGTGCTATGTGATCCCTAATTCATTTCCTTCCGTTGCTAACAATGATGGGTCTTGTTTAGGTCATTCAAACCGTTGATCATATCGATTTTCGGATTGCCTTTTTGTGATCCTCGACAACGTTATTGCGGGTTTTGATGAAATCAACGGTTTGGATCGCCTTCTTGTCAACTTTGTGCTTAGCATTGCGGTGGAGATTTGGGTGCTGGAAACGGTTTTCCTAGTTCAGAAAATTGCTAGCTGACCATAGGTGGTTTTGCCTTCTTTTAAAATGATATTTGCAACCCACCGGGGTGACAGACTCGTCTATACCTTTTCTGATTTGAAGGATGATTGTCTTGGATGGTTTTGTTGCCAAAGCGGTAGGAAACAGTTGAAAAGATGATTTCTAATCTCCAGCACATAAGCCTGTAAGGGTGTTAAGAGGGGCGCCCCAACTCAAAATCAGATGAGATTTTTTGGTTTTTATCTAATCGCAACCACTCTCTGTTCGCTGGATAGTACGCAAGATATCTTTACGTAGTTCTCACGTTTCCCATTGATTCCTGTTGCAATCCATGACTTCCCCCGAGACTCCAGACTAGAGCTGACAAAATAGAATAACCGAGAATTAGTTCTTGTTTGAGGTTTTTTTAAAGTAGAATTTTTACGATAAAAATTAAAAAGGTGAGAGATCGCTAGGTGATTTTGATACATGGACGAGAGGATTAATGGAATTCGATAGGATGAACTTGAGCTTTTCCGCGTTCTTCATCTATGCTCTAGAGAGGGGAATAGTATACTTATTTATGATAAATTACAAACAATGATAATGTGATAAATTTTAGTTGTATAATTTATATAAGTTAGGAAAAATATACAAACAAATTTTGACTGTCATAAACTTTAATCAATCTTTTCCTCCATTCTTAATCTTCCTTGAGTTTGAGTAAATCACGATCTGCCCCTGGATTTTGGGTGGTCCCCCTCGGGCAGCTTAAGGTGCTGTCCTTTTTAGAGGCTCACACTGTCCCGTTTCTTTCCCATATAAAGGTTGCCTCGATGAAATGGAAACCAGCCTCCAGCTTCCGGCTTCTTTTGGGTGCCAGGGATTTTGAAATGGAAAATACCCTCCCTCGGCTTCCATATTGTAGATAGCTCCCCCTTAGGCCCACTTGTATTCACCGAAACACCTTGGCTTTAAGACTGCCCAGCAAACACAGCAGGGCTGAACATTTATGGTTTGCAGGGCCTATAGGTGGAATTGGGTATCTTGGTCTGTCCGCTCGTCTGGCCAATGTTAATTTCTTGGGACCAGCAGTTTGGTGGCAACAGGTTGTCAGTTGGATTTGTGTATTTATAATTATAGCTATCTTTTGGATTGTTACCGAGATTAATCAGTATTTGGTTTGGACCATTTCTTTTTTTTTAAAAAAATAAATAAATAATTATGCCATTGATATTACTGGCTATTTTGGTTAATGTCAACAGATAATATCTTATTTCAGGAGAATGTTCCTTCTTGTGTCGTTCATAGCTTTGTTGCTGATTAGTATTTCACGATTTCTGCTGCTGCTGCTGCTGCTGCTTCTTATTATTATTCATTTTCGTATGGCTTGACAGGGAACAGAGGTCCTGGCCGGACACCTCTGGACTGGACAACTAGAATGAGGATTGCTGCGGGTGCTGCCCGTGGAATCGCTTTCATTCACAATGCATGCCGTGCTCCCAAGCTCTCCCATGGTAATATAAAATCAACCAATGTGCTATTGGACAAGGCTGGCATTGCCCGCGTATCGGATTATGGGCTTTCTGGCTTCACTGCTGTGACTCCAAGAACCAATGGCTACCGAGCTCCTGAAATCTCCGATGGTCGAAAATGCTCCCAGAAGGCCGACGTGTATGCATTTGGGGTGCTGCTGCTTGAGCTGCTGACAGGGAAATGTCCATCATCGCCTGACAACATGGGCAATGGCACTGTTCTGGATCTTCCAAGGTGGGTGCAGTCCGTGGTGAGGGAAGAATGGACGGCAGAGGTGTTTGATCTGGAGCTGATGAGGTACAAGGACATTGAGGAGGAGATGGTGGCAATGCTGCAGATTGCTATGGCTTGCACTTCGGTGGCACCTGATCAACGGCCGAGGATGGGCAATGTAGTGAAGATGATAGAAGAAATTCGTGGGGGTGGTGGGGACCTGTCACCATCCCACGATTCTTTCGATTCTGTGTCTGAGTCGCCCTCAGTGTCAGAAGATGCAGGTGGGGTGAGTCAGTGATGAAGAGCCTGCCATCAACGCATAAAAGATTAGTTGTCGATTATCTCCATTTCTTTGGTTACTTAATTAGGCCCATTCCCTCTTCTGGGTTTCGAAGAAATTGGTGCTTCTAGTCTGTTATCAAAAGATGGAACAGGAACACGATGGGCTTTTTCCTTTTTTCAGTTTGTGGTATTGGAAGTGAGATGTAAAGATTCAGCAAGGGAATTGAAGGTGTGTGTGGTCGAAGCACTGGACATATCCATCTGCTGATCATTAGTACTATGATGTCATGGAAACTGATGATTAGTACTCCACTTATGACAGTCAGTAACGACTAGGATGCATGTCGATCGTAGCATTCCTCCCTTGCAATTGCCGCACATCAAATATTGGATCTCGTTATCATTGATGGTGCATCGTTCGCAAAAATTGTGGCGGATTTTAATTTCTGAAAAATTTACCTAGCGTGTTTAATATAAATTAATAATGAGACGCATGGAAATTTGGCTGAGCCTTTTTAAAACTTATGATTATTACTTTGTTTTGCCTCCAAAGCAAAACGGCCATTTTTTTCATTCCTCAGTGCGATGGGTAAACTTTCTCACCCGAACGCATGACGTTAACCAAATTATCGAGCACGCATTAAATTTTGACCAACTGATTGCATTTGAGCATGTTCCATCATAGTAGTGGCAAGATTTCATCTTTTCTTTTCTCGCTCTTGTTTGTGCTTGTTCGGTTGTTTCTCATGACCGACCGCCTTGTTTTTTTCTCCTTTTCGATAAATGCATCGGTCGAACACTACCGGTGCAAGTTTTACGTGTCAATGAATTTAGTTGGCTGTCTGATGGGTCCATACCAATGTTGGTCAACCATCTTAAATGCGTAGCCTGTCACCTGTGCCCATGTTGGCTCACTCGAATCACCAAAGCCACGTCCTGCCTTCCGTGCTGGCAGTTACAGCTCGGATGTGGCGCACGAGTGTCACTGCAACACCTACGGCTGCGGGAACATCTGACATGTAGAGTGGGGCCGGGGTGGGTGTGTTTGGTTGTCCACTCGAGGGATGCCTGCTTCTGCTCGAGTTGTTGAGTAAGCACGTGCAATACCCCATATTTCTTAATCATTCGGTACCGAACATGGCTTCTGGACCGCATCGTGATAGGGTCAGTTAAACAACTACTTAGGTAGGTACAACTGAATTCATATCAACTAATTGTATGTAATGAGATATGAATGAGACAAGATTTTTAATTTTTAATATTATTTTTTTTTCATTCTCAATATAATTTTTTATTTTCAAATACACCACCGCCCTTCTATATCCAAATCTATCTTATTTCGTCTAAATCTATGATCCTGAATAGGCGGCAACAAGCCATGGATGCATGTATTCTGGGGCCACTTTTCAGCTGCTGACAACGTTAACGCGACGATTCTGTGATTGAAATAAATTGCATCCGCTGAAACAGAAATGACTGATAAGTGAAAATCGTCGCAATATTTTTATTGCATGCATCATAGCAGTCTTGCAAGAAAGTGCTCGACAGTGTAGATCCGCACGGGTTTGGAGCGCTTGGTAGCTGGTATACTGGGGGCAAGCGCGTCTGGTTAGCCAAATAGCCTGCCATCCTGGATAAAAGCAGGTGGGGCCGAGGCTGGGCACGGGCCAACACAATCCAATCTGCAGCCCGCGTAACAGTAGTACTGGTCCACGGAACGAAAGGCTCCCGCAGCCTAGTCAATACTGGACATTTTGCAATCAGACCAGTCAAACGGCCCATCCAAACTGCATTAGGCGCTTTCCCCACAAGTTCGGTCCATTTGCCCACAACTGAGAGAAGGCCTCAGAAAGTTTCTGAGTCTGAACACCGGACCCGCCGCATTGTTGCCCTTCCCCTTAGGTAGGGATGCAATACGAAAAATAGTTTTTCCCATGCCCGTCCATTGTAGGAACCCAGACACAAATCCTCATGTAATGTAGCTTTTATCCTCACATGTAATTATGGATTTTGTTTCGCTGCAACTTCTGGGCCTATCACACGTATGTAAGTTGTGAAATTGAAATGATCCAGATTCGACAACAAAGCTTAATTCGAATTAAGAATATACCGATAATCAGTTTTCAGTGCACGCAAACGCTTTCTAATCTTTTCATAAACTGCATGTATATGAGAAATCGATCGGCTTAAAGCGTAAGTAAAAAGGTCTTCATCTCAAAGGTATCGATCTATGAAAATGCAATCTAGCTATTAATTTCTATTAATCTTTTTTTCCTCGTTCAACCATGTAAACCAGTCAATTCTTTAATACTTCTCAACACGTGTGGAGTTCAAAAATAATAAAATAAAAAATTCACACAGTGTAACACTTTATAATAACACAAGAATCTTATTAACAAATCCGCACCTTCCTAAGATCAAAGGTCGACCATCAATGAGGCCTCTGGATCTCCATGGCCGCTCAGCCACATTAACCAACTTGTATCGAATTGATGGGGCCAATCCGATGAATAACAAGAACGGTAGAGAAAAAGGCTAAAAAGACGACACCCCGCCAAAAATTTTTAAAAAAAAAGGAAAGAGAAAAGAATGGGGTGACTTTATCGAGAATTTTGGCTTTGTAAAGGTGGGGCCCAGACGATCAAGATTCAAAGAAAGATGAATGGTCAGGATCACCTGGATGGATCAATCAAACTCATCATCAGATGATGTCCAGCGCTTTGGGAGCATACCTCAACAGCCGGACCAGAGAATTGGGCAAGAACTTCCTGGCAAACAAGAAGCAGACTCTGGTGCTCCTCCCATTGTACTTGCACTGGGCCCCACTCCTCATCCTCTCCAGCAGCTCCACCGTTACCTCCCTCCTCCCGAACCTCGCAGGGTGGGGCCCGCCCTTTGACCAGTCAACCCAGGTGAGGCTTCTGTTTGAGTTGCGGCGCCAGTGGTTGACGCTCACCATCGTCGGCAGGTAGTGCTCGTCCACGTAGCACGACGACCTGCAGTGCCTTGCGAAGACGGCGAAGTACTTCCTGTCGGCTACAACGTCGACGGCGAGCCGGCGGTCCATCTCGAACCACTGGGAGCCCTTCCGCCACTGGTCTAGGCGGACGAGCGGGCGCATCCGGCTGCTGTAGCGGCCGCGGCCGGTGGGGCCCGGGTTGTCGTAGGCCTCGACGAAGGTTTGGGTGGAGTTGGTGAGGTAGGCGTAGACGGTGGAGAAGTTGAAGAGCGGAATGCAGGACTCGGAGAGCAGGACGAAGCGTTCGTTGGACAAGTCGAGGAGAGCGTTGGCCAAAAGCCGCCGCTCCGCTTCCAGCATGTTCAACTTCCCCCATTGCACCACCTTCTCGATCAATTCAAGAAGCCACATATATAGTTCAATTCAATTCATCCAATAAGCCAAATAGCTAGCTAGGGAACTGAACCAACCTTGCTTGGGATTCTTCTTCCATAGAAAACAGATTCTTTGGGGACTGTTTCGTTGTAGGACGGGTTCGAATGCACGTAGATGGAGTAGAGACCTTCATTCCCTCTGAAGAACTTCTCCCACAGCGGGGCCAAACCCAAGGGCCCCCTCGTCAAGAACATGAAGGCCACCTTGGGAAGCCGTCTCTGAGGGTGGCTGCCGGACCGTCGCGGGACCATGGATGCGCGCCACAGCAGCTCCTCGTCCGACATGTCATGAGTGAGAGATGGCGGCCTGATATAATCTTTAAGTCCAATGCGACCGACGGTTTCCGACACATTTTTTGGGTGATCAGGAGCTGGTGAAGATTGGGAGGAAGATGTCGAGGCAGAGGGTGGTGGAAGATACGTGAATTGGGGGTTTAGGAGACTGGGCGGAAGGCCTTGGAGATAGGAAGTAGCAGCAATGCCGAGGGTCAAACCAAAGCCGAAGACGAAGAAATAAGAGAAAAGGTTGAGAAGGTGTGAGTGAGAGTTGAAGAGGTTGATGATGGAAGTACACGGTTGTTGCTGCTGCTGGTTTTTGATCATGTTGGCGTTTTAATTCGCTCCTGTGGTTGGTTACATGGCTAGCGCTTGTTCTTCCAACTGGAGTCGTTTGATGTTGCTGTGGCAGTGTTTTATTTGTTTTAAGAAGTAACTATATATAGCGTGTAGGATTCTCTACCGAAGATGCCCCTCAAAAGTACAGAATTTTACGAACCAGCTACCGTCCCCGTTGCAAATTCTCTGCCGCTTTTGCAACGAAAGCATGGAACGTTAATTAATTAGATACTGGTCATCCTTGAGCGCGAAAGGAATTGGCCATCCCGTCGAATAGACGTGTGTGCCAAGTGCGAGCCTCAGCTCGTACACGCGTGCCGAGAACGGGGAGAGATCGAGATGCTTATCCCACCGGAAGAGGAAGCTTATTGCAGCAGGCTCAACAGCTTTGCTGGAAAAGAGGATTCCGGCCAATGGGATTCTTTAACCCACTTACGAATGCAAGGATACGTGGCGTCGCGGCTGTTCCCTTCCCTCATTACAAGACTTCGTTCCGCAACAATCTCCAAGATTCCCCTTTCCCAAGGCCACGTATCAAGTATGATATGTGCATCTCCCCACTCGCCTGGTGCTCACTTTGGTTCGTCTTGCACACCACACGCAACCCAACAGGTTAGTTGCATCTTCAACGGACACGCCGCTATCCTCTGATGATCAATCCAAACCGTCAACACCAATCGTACGGTCATAACCATTTCGATTTTTCACTACAGATGGACGATTGCCATGACTAACTATGATACTCCGGCGGACTTTCGCACACGGTCCAGGGGTTCTCTGTCACTTTCATGATAAAAAACAAGAGCAAGCTGAGAGGTTAAGAACTACCATGTTACGCGCCATTTTTTTAAAAAAAAGGGGCAAAAGACTTTTCTCTTTTTTTTTTTTTTTTTTTTTGATGGTTAAGGCTTTTCTCTTTTTGTGTTGTTGTTGTTGTTTTTTTTTTTTTTTTTTGGGAGTCAAGGTACCAAAAAAAATTGTTAGGAAGAACATGACATTTTATCTACTGAAAAAGGGCCCCGAAATCGTTAAAGGCGGCAAATGGTGACGCTACATCTGGATGATGGCAGGGGAAGGCGAGTATATCGTTTGACGGATCTCTCCATGCTCTCTTAGCGGTAGAACGCGGTGGAGGCTGCAAATGGTCACGCCACATCTGCATACAGTCGTGGAAGATGGCAGATATATCTGTTTGACATTTTCTTCTTTTTCCATTAATTAGATTGAAAATGGGTTAGATTCCATTAAAAACCCGTCCAATTATTCTTTCCCATGTATAATAATACGATGACAAAAGTATAAATAATTAAATTGTCAAGGCCTACTCATTTATTTATTCTTGATGTACCACGCTACAATCAAGTAAACCATATTACAGTAATTTAGACTGCAGGCGCAAACTAGAGTTTCGCGGATCACAGTTTCGAATGTAAGGGTCACATCCATCGAGGAGTACTTTTCGCATATGGATTAAAAACTAGTGCCTTTTGAAGCAGCAGTGAATAGACCGGTCCCAGGGTGCCGATGGGCAGGGTGAATCGTTCAGCTTTTTTATAAATGAATTTGGGTTGATATTTTTGAATAAATGAATTATGATCTGTTAACTTATTTAATCATTTAATTAAATAAATAGATTAGGGTTGAGATTTTATAACTCGTCAACCCGTTTAGTAACTCATTTAACCCATATAACTTGTTCAACCCGTTTAATTCATTCAACCCATTTAACTCGCTTAACTCATTAAAGTTATATATATATATATATATGTAAACCCCTTGATTATTTTCCCTCTCTAAGTCTTACTTCAGTCACTTAATTTTTATTTTTCTACTGCTGTCATAATTCTATTTTTCCGTTACTACCCTATTTTCATTTCCTCTACGCCTAAAATACACTCTCGTCTCTCACTGCGAGATCATTATCTACTAGATTCTAGGCTTTTAGATTATTTGCTATATAACCCGTTAACAACTCACTAACCTGTTTATTAAATGAGTTATAAATAGGTTATGGTTGAGGTTTTTTAAATGAGTTAATAAACAGATTAGGGTTGAGATATTTTAAATGGATTAGGATTAGGATTAGGTCCAACCCGTCAAATCTGATCTGTTAACACCCCTAGTCGCACAATGCAATTGTTTTTCATGCTTAGTGATATATAGTTTCATTGAATCCAAATCAAACATCAATTTGTTTACAACTAACTTAATCTATATGAGGCAAAAGGCTTTTCTCTTTTTGTGTTGTTGTTGTTGTTTTTTTTTTTTTTTTTCCGGGTCAAGGTACAAAAAAACATTGTTAGGAAGAACATGACATTTTATTTACTGAAAAAGGCCCCCAAACGCGTTAAAGGCGGCAACTGGTGACGCTACATCTGGATGATGGAGGGGAAGGCGAGTATATCGTTTGACGGATCTCTCCATGCCCTCTTAGCGGTAGAACGCGGTGGAGGCTGCAAATGGTCACGCTACATCTGCATACAGTCGCGGAAGATAGCAGATACATCTGTTTGACATTTCCTTCTTTTTCCATTAATTAGATTGAAAATGGGTTAGATTCCATTAAAAACCCGTCCAATTATTCTTTTCCATGTATAATAATACGTTGACAAAAGTATAAATAATTAAATTGTCAAGGCCTACTCATTTATTTATTCTTGATGTACCACGCTACAATCAAGTAAACCATATTACAGTAATTTAGACTGCAGGCGCAAACTAGAGTTTCGCGGACCACAGTTTCGAATGTAAAGGTCACATCCATCGAGGAGTTCTTTTCGCATAAGGATTAAAAACTAGTGCCTTTTGAAGTAGCCCTCAATGAGACCGGTCGCCCCACGCAATTGTTTTTCAGGCTCAGTGATATATAGTTTCATTGAATCCACATCAAACATCATATTTGTTTACAATTAACTTTATCTATATGAGGCATAAAGAGAAAAGGAAGTCGATATGAGCTCGTGGGATGCTCCTGTTGTCTTTGCAATATGATTTTCTTCAAATCAAGGGTCGATAAAGTAACCATTCCTCAAATGTAAGATTTCAAAAATTGTTTCCAAATTTCAGATCCCTTTCCACAAAGCTTTGCGACTAACCTTGGATGCGTGATTCTGCATGCGCACATGAAATACATAAGACATTAGTTCAGGCGGCTGCCTATTAAGAGCCTGCTGCAATGCTCTCTGAGGTGACGGGGTCGTGGATGCGGGCCAGGGGGAGCCGCAACAAACAGTGGTGGGCATGGCTGTAAGAGCGTACGTGCTATGAAAACATACAAGGCCCGAGAGGCCTATAAAAAGGGGGAGGGAGAGCTACTGTAGTTCTTGTTGCAGTCTTGGTTGTCTAATAAGATGATATTCGATTGGAGTTGTTCCCTCCACAAGCGGAGCACGCTGATCAGCAGGTGGAGAAGCCGCAAGTGCTTGATCCTCCCAGGGCAGGGTCGCACCAGAAGGCCACATGGAAGTTATCATTTGTTCTGCATTGCCCACGACAGACGAATGCAGAAGACCTGAATGCTTTCGCCACATAAAAAAGTGGGAAGTACCTGAAAGAAAGATGCAGTGCGGTGGGCTGCATCTACACGAGCATCAACAAAGTAGCAAGTCTCCAGAACTTTGAGCAGATGCAGCAGAAGGATTTTTGCCAACTCGAATACATTCCACTTGAAATTTGATGGAATAATATAGCCAGAAAATTACATTTTTCTTTACTAATTTCTCATTTTCCTTCAAAAATGGGGTGGATTAAATGTAGCTACAAGGCCCCAACAACAAATCAAACATGTCGTCAGGCGTTAGAAGGGTTGTTCCACCAACGATTAATTCCACAGCTGGTCTGCCGCTCTCAGATACTGCCTCCCATGCTTCACGGACCTTCGAAATACAAAAATAGTCAAATGTAAAAGCAAACCAGAAACCAGTTGAGAACTGCATGTTTTTCTTGGTAAATAGGCATGTGAATTTTCAAGTGGACTGACACGGCTGGTTGTACACGGAGGCTGGTTCCAACATTTAGGGGGACCTGACTATTTGGTCGACCATCTTGTAGGTATATGGAAAATTGTTTTGAAGATACTAGAGGCAATGTTTAAAATATCAAAATTCGGCATTTAGGATCCATCTGGCAATTGGGAACAGGGGAGAGAAAAAAAATTCAACCACTTTCTTCATGCTTTTTGATGCAATTTAACATTTTAACTACTTGACTACCTTACTTTTTCAATTATCACATGTATTTCTAATCATTATTTTACAATTTTTCATACAGCTACTCTATTTATTTTATTATTCTTTGCTCCTAATGATTATTCCTGTCACATTATGTCACTAACACCTCTACAACATTTTTCCCAACAAATTTTCCGTCCATTCCCCCTTTATTACCAAATGTACCCTCAAGATCATCTTGTGTTAGAGACCGATTTAGGAAGATTTGTTTGTAGATAATTGAATCTGGAAACTCAAGCTGTAACAGAACAACAGTGGAATGTGGACAGACTCAATGAACACAGTGGATGCCTATGGCTTGAGTATTGCTCAGGACTCCTGAGGCAAATCTCTATGCACATAGTAAATTGTACCAACTCCTTAGTTGTCTGTTGGCAGTTTTCTTTCTTCATTCATTGCGTAAGAACATTGAAACTTGCATGTTTTGAAGACAGGTTATTCCAAAGGGAAAACTCATCCATATGGAAAGCCAAACTCGGTAGGAAAACAGAGACAGGAAAGAAGAAGTGGGGCAGAATTTTATAAAGAAAAGAAAACATATAGTGACTTTCTTGATTTCTTTCCCAGTTTATTGTGGTCCTATAACAAAGCATAACATCGAGCACAATGGGATTGTCACCCCTTGGATATCCAATAGGTTCTACACGTTGAGCAAACCCCATGAAGTGTGATATTTCTAGCAAGAAAAGAGATGTCAAGACTCAAGAGGATACTTTTGTAAAACATTTTTATCATTTGGTCTTAAAAGTTTTAACAAAAAACTGTGTCTAACATCCTGAGTCATGAAACTTGATGGGCACAGTTATTTCAGGCATTCTTAGGCACCAGAGCTGGAGTTCACCTAGCAGTTAGCTCCTCCCGATATGCTTAAGCTGATTCTATTTTCTGTTAACTAATATTGTGCAAATATCCATTTGATATTAAAAATAAAGAGATCATGGGGACACAAAGTGAAAATGAGTGATGTTCCTAAATCTAGGAGTTTATAAATTCAACTTCAGGTTTCAACCACAAAGTAGAAAGAATCAGACCTCAGCACCGTTGATGCCTCCTACAACGAAAACAAGAAGCACACTTTGGTTGCCCAACTTCGGTTTTGCCTGAAAGAGAGAACAATTCAAAGATCAACATACATAAGTGATTACATGCTAAGCCCCATATAACAAAGACGATTGGGAGGGAATTTTTTTTTTTTTATTTTTTTATTGAGGGAAGGGTGGATTTAGATGTAGGACAGTGAAGCTATTCCAATTGTCACAATTAGGCCCCATGTTACAACGCAGACAAGTCCTCTTTTCTTTTTCTTTCATTCATTATTTATATTGTTTTATGGACCTAGTCAGTGCCCACCGGATTTTCTTGGACCAAGTAAAAACAGGTTCCATGTACAAACTCATAAGAATTGAATAGAGCAGCAACTCTTGTATTTCGATGAAATAACGTCGATCTGTTAATATAAAGTTCAAGATACTAAAATGGGGCAAATTCCAATCACTACAAAAACACTTAGTTCCCCTTTGCATCAAACATCACGCAGTGAGAACATAATTCATGATGGTTCACACATAAAGATGAATGTGGCTTTAGAACTACTCAAACACAATAAATGTTAGTTTGTATAAGAACGAGTAGAAGGAGAACGCTCACTTGTCCAATGCCAAATCTTCCAAACCCACTTTTAAAAAACCGCCCTACTGCAGAGGAATGGTACTCCAGACCCGGAATATCATAGTTCCCTAATACCATCATAAGAAGCTTGTACAGTAGCCCTTTTGGGGAATAACCATCAACACCAAAATTACTTTCCACAGCCAACAATCCCTCCCTGGAAATTGGATTCCTTCGCTTCAAACTTGATAATTGGTGAAACATCTTGAAAACATGCTCCACCCGATCTCTCAATTCCAACCTTAACTGCATGTCATTATATACCTGCTCACTACTGTGTTCCGTATCTTCATCATCCCAACTACCCCACTGATCATCGAAATCAAGACCACCAGACTGACCGGACAAATCTTTCTGAGGATCCTCCAACTTTGCCTTTCGAAGATTCTCCTCTAGTTCTTCCTCTAAACCATGAAGGAACTGAAATCTTGCTGCCAGTGGGTTTTCCAGGATTGCATCAACAACTGCTTCCTTTAATGAATGCTCCTCTTCCCAAGAGAATGGCCCGCCAGAGCCAGAAGGTGCAAAATTTCCACCAGCTAACATGTATCCAACAATAGCAAGAATAAGTGCATCACGGAAGGAAAGAAGACCACGCTGATGCTCATGAGATCCTGCCAAGACACTTTTATGTATGAGATCCCGAATTTGACCTGAAAGGTTCTGGCTATCTCCAGCACCTATGCTCAGTATCTTTTCTGCACCAACAAATGCATCCCACCTAGAACAGTGAGGTTCACTTAGTGCAATCTCAGCTGCTGTTGCTAGCTGAATAATCCCTTTGTTTCTTACTAAAGACTCCTGGTTTGAAGTCAGCAATTTAACCATGGCATGAAGCTCTGATGCCGTGGCAAAGCCAGAGCGGAGTTTCATAGTCAATGGTATCTTTTCTTTGCGTAATGTTTCTTGGAGCCATTTCCTTATCAGTAAGGCTCCATCTTTTGTATTTCGATCCAGAATTGCTTCCAGGTATTTTGCGCCCTGATAGTTGTCAGTGGCGACAAATGAACCACTTAACACACTGAGAATGGCGTGTTTCATACTCCCATCAGTTGAATCTTCTGGTTCAGTTTGGGGAATGCTTGAATCCCAACCTGACATAACAGCTTCGAGGCTTTCTAATAACTTAATTCCACCTGTTGCAGGTTCATCACTAAAAATTCTTCCTAATGGGATACAAAAATCAAGTGGTGCCTGATTTAAACTCACTGGAGTATGTTTGTTCTGGATCTGTGACCCCTTTGTTTGTGTAGCCAAGGTCATTCTTTCCCTGCGGGGTAGAGATGATAACATCCGATCAATAAGTGAGTCCCCATGGCAACAGGGTGTCATGAGATCAAGAGTACGGTCAATCAGCAACAGACCAGCTGATCTTTTGTTACGCCTACCGACATCATAAAGGCTCGACATATCTGTCAAGATCTTTCCAATTGTTTTCGACAAATCACCAATAGAAAATATTTCCATCTTGAGATCCATCTGCATGTTTTTTTGACAGAACAATTAAGTTATTAGCAACTCTCACAAAGAAAAATCATAGACTGAATGGCAAATTATTGTGAAAACAACTAAAACATCAAATAGAAAATAGGCTCCTCTATCCATCCTTCGACACCTATGAGGGCCCAACAGAAGTGGCTTGCCGCTGTTGTGGCAGAAATCCCACTAACTGAAGATGCAAACAAATTCCTCCTCGGATGTTGATCAGACCAAAATTCAAGCATGCTCACATCCAACAGAAGAAGCCAATTGACTTGGCAGGATCAATTAATCAGAGAACGCCCGGATCACACATGAACGAAAATTGATATGGACAAATAAAGTTTTTCAGTTGTCCAAAGATGTCGTAAATAAAGGTTGACCAGAAGACTGTAAAACAGTCCTCATTCGAAAGGTCAGGAAATATAGAGAGACAAGGTAGTACCTTGGCTGCCAGATGATAAAGAAAATGAGCTGTTTGAGTGGCTCCAGGAGGAATGTCCTCACCATCTGAAGATGGTCCAGTATTTATAGGAGGTAGTCCAGGGCTAAGAGAATCTTCATTCTCAGTTGATAGACATGATTCAGCAATAGTCCCTTGTGAAGGTAGAACAAAAATCCTTGGTGTGAGAGGGCACAAAATCATTGGAAAATGATTCACAGATACAACCAATTGTTGCCGTCCATTTTTTGGGGAACTTGTCATCATGCTCTGTTCATCCACATTTCTTCCGCTAGAGGTAGCAATTGGATTATGGACATCTTCTTCACTTGAAGACAAAGGTGACCAACCCTCACTTTTGATATCCAATCTTTCCTTGCATTTGCCTCCTGGTGATTCCCTAGACTCACTAACTGATGCTAGAATATGATCCTTTGTTCCTGACTTCCTACCAATCTCTTCATAGTCTTGTAGAAGTAATGCCTCATATTCTCGAAAAGCATCTGGTCCTAGTGGTGAATCAACATATACAGAGTGTGCCATCTGCAATTACATGAAGAAAACAGCAAACGGTAAATCTCGAAGTGCTAACAAAAGATAAACCTCAATCAAGTTGGACGTAATAGATAACCTTGTCTGTTCTGAGACAAGTTCTGCAAAAGAAGCCATGTAGTTTTTGGCCCAACAGGTCACAGGCAGTTCCTCTTTGGAGAAGTTCTTCTGTCTACTATGTAATAGGGTATAATGGATAACCTTGTCTTGCCAAATACTAGAAAAAGCTATCAGGACATCCTCTATTTAAATTTTGGGTATCAACAGAACTATTATTAACCCTTGCTTGGGAAAAAGAGACAGTAATGACGTAGCCACTTTTCAAAGAGAAACAAATCAAAAGAGAGAAAGAATGATCTGAGCCCGCTCTGGATTGAAGGGCACAAAGAATGGAAACAGAGTGCAATCTGCATTTTCCAAATTAAACAGGCAAGCCAACAACTGCAGCCAGATTTTTTTTTTTCTATTTATTTTTTACGAAGGTAACTGCAGCCAGAAATTGATTGCACTAACTTCCTTTCCTTGAAATACAAATTTTCCCACAAACTTATGATTTTTCAAATCAGCAATTTGAGTACAAAAATATAACTTAGCACACCCAATATTTCAAAGATCTAATCCAATGAAAATGTAACCAACTTTAAACAAAAAAAATGAGGTTCCACTGTCAGTATTGTGTCCTTTAGGTGCCATAAGCTCAGGCATTTACTACATAGAAAGGTTGTGTAAACTACTGGGTAAATTAAAATCATTGGACAGGTCCTGGAGATTACATGCCTGTCTTTTGTTCACATAGCCTACCATTCTATGTCTGTTACATCAAAATAAAATATATGGTGCACAAGTGTTTTTTTTTTTTCAAAGAATCCTTTTTGTTGTTTGGCGTTTAATATGCTACAAAGGAAATGCTTACTTTTACAATTTGCACAAGCTCATAAGAAGAAATGTTAAATGTCTCTTTCAAAAATATTCAATGATTGCTTAAAATTCTTTAGCATAAGCAAACCAAAATGACCACATGCAGTTTTTGACGTCATTAACAAGCACAGGACTCTAAGGCAAGAGCTACTAAACCATGGCAGATCAGATGTAGCACTGAAGAAGCACCTCTGAGATGGATGTGAATATAGTGCAACGAAGAACAGTTTGATGTGTGCTCAGGCAACGTAGAATGTACCGATGTGCATCACTTAGAAGTCGTGCTGTAATGACCATCATCTTCCTAGCAGGATCCTTTGATTTTGAGTTCCAATCAACAACCTACAGAAATAAATATATAGCTCATATCTTCTATTTCAGAGCCTAAATAATTCTATTATGGGCTAGTCCCCACTCCAGATCAAAGCCCAAAGTTTTGCCAAAGGGGAAAAAATATGCAAGGAAGGTACAACATTAGTGAGTAGAGAAAAGAAAAGATGGTGGTCCCAAGAAAAGGCAATTCACCTTCAAAAACCACGCACCTAAACCTCCATAGCAAGACAAACTATGGATTCCAGTTTTGGTTCATCATGGACCTTTTACCACAGGGAGCTATGTGTAGCAATGAAGCCTTATTACCATAAGAGGTTTCCAGGAAGACCAATTAACAGTTAACACACTCATTAGTTCGATTTATCTAACACGGGCAAGTACAGAAAAGGGAACGCAATGGTCCCAAACAAAAATCTATCTGAGAGATTCTTCATGGACATTCTGCCAGACATGATGCTTCAGAGAGCTGGCGCCTTAAAATTAAGAAAGAAATTGAATATGAAACCACTAAATTCTGGCAGGAAGAATGTTCCTTTTCCAAACTTTCCATTAAGGGAAGCCCCAAAACAACATAGACATGTCGTCCACAAATTCTCTCATGTTAAATTCAACACTTGGCCAAGCTCTTTCAATCACTCTTCACTCGCACCAATCACATTAAAAGCATTTGTTTGATTGAATAAAGCAGCGACTTTGATAAAATTCATAAGTTCTGAAAGAGTTTTCCACCTTTTTCTCTAAAAAAATTCATTCGAGTTTCAAACAGCTGAAAGCAATAGCAGTTCACTTTCCATGTGAAAATCGAGGCAGAAATGCAAAATTAACAGCAAACAATCCACAAGTGGGAACGCAGCAATCAAATTAAACTTACAGCATCAAGTGGAGACATATTCTCTAGACTGCAAACGGCATGCGCTCCAAGCTCCAACAATGTTGGCAAAGCACCAAGAAGTTGGAAAGCCTCCGAACAACCAGCATCAAGATAGACAATGGCATCTGCAATTTCATCAGCTATCTAACAAAGAAAGATAGAGAGTATCATTTGAATGTTACACTCAAAAACACCAGGCGAAAACAAGCAAAACGATTATACAAAAATAATCTTACTTGACGAATAGAATCCAAGCAAGAGCTGATTACATCGACCGAAGACTCCATACTGGCCAATCTGCAATACCCAAGTAAGAAAATCAATAACTAAATTGATGGCTCGCTCTCTCTCTTTCCTGCCAACTGGGAAGTTAAAAGAGATTGCAATAGCTTATGCAAAACCAAACAAGTCAAAACAAATATGACACCGAGATTGATGGGATAAAAAATAAGAGGAGGATTAATGGAATCTGCAGGAAATGGCAAGAAGCAATCTTGAAGCTGTTGAGTGCAAATAGAAGTTTTCTCCGTAAAGGGATCTAGGGACAAAAGGAATGGATCTAAGGACAAAACGGTTCTCATCAAAACTTGAGAGAGAGAGAGAGAGAGAGAAAGAGAGATGGATGATTGACATTGAGACGTCGGGAATCTTACCAACTAGCAAAGCAGGAGGATGAGATTGCCGGATCGAATATCAAAATTGAAGGCAGGCTGTGAGGGTTAGAAATGGAAGGCCTACGTCTACTCTCCTCAAACAAATACAGAACAGCACGTCCTGCAACTTAGCGTAGCGCCACACCGCGGGGCGAAAGGTACCGGAAGCTAGTCACACGGCGGGCATCAGGCGCGACACCCACCTCAAGCTGGGTTTTTCACGACCCGCAGCATCCGCAGGCGGTCGGAGCCTGAGACACAGCCGACCCAGCGCAGCCCAGTTATTTGCAAAAATAACCCTCTAATTTTGCTTAATTTATTTTAACCCTAGTTTAAATATTTGCAAAAATATCCCTCTAAGTTTTAAGGCTTTGCAACAAGGTTTTCAATTGAGTGCCCCTACTGGTTGGCAGAGATTGAGAGCAAATTGGTGCCGGATCTGCGGATTCAGCCGGTGATGAACACGGTCAACGATTTCATGAAGGAAGCCGCTTGGCGAGTAATGTTGGAGGCCGGTGGATTCAGAGGAGAGGAGTGCCGGTGGATTTGCTTTCTGATGTCAAAGGAGGCAGAGGCATGCGACCGGATCTGTGGAAGATAGTAGGTGGATTTTGATCACCCGCAGCTACTATCATGGGGATGCTACATGTCGCAGCCTTCGTCGGACCGATGTTGAAGAGAGAGGGCGACGGAACTAATGGATGCACTACCAGCTTTGGGGAAGATAAATCAGATTTTCCAAAAGGATTTTCTGCAGTGGAGTACGTGAGGTCTATGGAGGCTCGTCGTCGGTCAGTCAATCGGGTATGATTGCGGGAGCCACAGGCGATGGCCGAAGGGATGAGGAAATAAGGATTTCATGCCTGGAGTTGGGTTTTACGGCAGACGGAGCCACGGCTTCAGCTGCGTTGGAGAAGATGACGCGCAAAAATGGTGCTCTGGTGGTATACATATATCTGTACTCTACGTCCTTTGTTTTGGCAATCTGAACCGTTGATCTAGTTTGACCTCCTTATAGCATCCCTTATAAAAAAATTATTTAATTTCAATAAAAATTTATTCTATTTCGAGTGAGAGAAAAAATTATAAAATTAAGTAAGATGGATGATTTAGATTGTACAAAATGACCTTAATATGATCTAAATTCTCAGCGGTAGTCTATTCCGCGGCTTTAGCAACAGTTGCATGCGGTTCCAAGTACCCATACTCAGATGGACACGGATATCCCTTGCATTCAAATTCATTTAAACTTATACTTATAACAATTTTATTTATTTTTCAAATCTAGTTTTACAGCGTATGTATCCTTTAGAGCTTACTAATAGAAGTGGATGAGATTTTATTCGTCTGAGAATAATCCCATTAAAATTTATAACTAGAGGTAAATACTTATGGGCGTAAGAAATTATAAATGAGTAATCCCATGATGCGTCAAGCATCAGATCAATTTTTTGTCGTTTTTGTCTTGGGCATTTTCGGCATTCTGAAAAAAGTTGATGACAGTTTCTGTGTTCAGCGTTATTTGTGCAAAGTTTTAAAATTTCGAAGATTATTGTTGCAAATACCTAAGCCACGGGGTCAAGAATACAATGCGGCAAACTTATAAGGTTATTTTCGCAAATAACTTGTATTTACCCGTATACTTCATTTTAATACATGCAGTTGGCGGTAGCATAAAGAATAGACTTAATGGTAGAAAATACGTTATAAAGAACTTGATAATTCGTGTCAACATTCACATTGGTTGTGTGATTTGCCTACTTTTTTTTTTTCGATGTTAGATGATTTGCCTACTTAATTTTTTTTTTTTTTTTGACAAAGCCTACTTAATTATTTAATTATAGCAGATTTTAAGTTGGAGCTGACAAACTCCAAATATTTGCGTGCAGGGCAATAACACATGAGCTTGACGTGGAATGGATAAATGATGTATCGCTAACAACAATGGTCTTGTATTTCTCTATCAGCATATTAGAAAATCAATTTTTAATATGATACGTTATTACATTTAGAAGAATGTCACAATCCATTTATTACTATCGCTTAGAAGAATGTCACAATCCATTTATTACTATCGCTTAGAAGAATGCATTTTTAGCACTCCATTGCACTCTCCCGGTGTCTCGCCGCTTCTGCCCAATTTGGTGCACGAGATTGGCGAAAGAATCAATTTTAAAAACCTACCAAAACTTGACGAATTGCTTTCGTTTCATGGAATTTGCAGAAACAGTGGAGATTCTAAAAAAAGGATGACTTGGCTGTCAGAAAAATTTGATACAATGGTACTCTTTCACTTTTCTTTCCTACCATTTTTACACCACAGCTATTGCTGTGAAGGATCAAAACCAAGTAACACCCAAGTAAGGTGCAAAAGAGGGCGGAGAGAACTCCTGTGGAACTTCCTAGCAAAGAGGAAGCACAGTGAGCCAGGTCTGCCATTGTACGTGCACCTAGAATCATACCGAATATGATTGATAAACCTGTGTGAGATATTCCTGCGTAGAAAGCTTGCAGGATGAGTCCCGCCTTTGGACCAATCTGCCCAAGTAATGGTCCGATTTGAATTCAGTCCAGGGAACAACTTGGTGACCACCGTTGGCAGGTAGTGCTCATCCATGTAACAGGGAGGTCTGCAGTGGTTTCGGAAGATTGGGTAGTATTTTTCATCAGAAACTATCTCCATCGCTATCCTGCGGTTGACTTCAAACCACTGGGAACCCTTGAGCCAATCAGACTTGGACACAGAAGGCTGCATTCGCTTGTTGTATCGGCCACGCCCCATTGACCGGGGGTCATCAAATGAGCTAACGAAGGTGTGATGAGAGTTGATGAGATAATTATAGATTGTGGTGAAGTTGAATAGAGGAATGCATGTCTCTGAGAGTAGTATGAATCTGACATTGGATGAATCAAGCAGAGCATTTGCTAAGAGGCGCCTCTCAGCATCCATCATGGATGGCCTTCCCCATTCCACCTGCTGAACATGAAACAAAATATTCAGGCATATACATTAACCGGTGTCCTAGCCAGAAATATGAAGAGGATTCATCGTGTCGAATGTTTGAAATGGAGTGTGTTCTCCTAGACTGCAAGGGAGCCTACTCAAATAAAAAGCTTCATCAGACCTATTTTGATTTGTTCCTTGCTGCACATAACCCCCCGTTCACATCAGTTTACTGAAGTACGTGTTGGAGTTTCATCGCAGGTATTATGCATGAAAACTCAAACAGACCACAGCTTCAGAACAATAGGATGTGAAAACAATACCCCTTGAAATCCTCCTGCTTCACATGAAAAAAGTCTCTTCATACGCATCCAAGTATTCACTCATGGTTTTTTCATCAATGAAAAAAAAAGAAAAAAAAAAAAGAAAAAAGTATTCACTCATGGTCGGCACACGGAATAACAACACATCTCCCGAGGAGATAAACAAAATAATTCTTACAGAAAGGTGGCTTGACAAAGATTCAATGCATACATCAAAAAATTTTGTTGTGTTGGATGTCCACCTCAGAGCGTTATGCCCATATGAATCGGTGGAAGTCAACTTGTCATGCAGGCCAATCTGAGAAGTCACAATTTAAACATGTTACCAATTGTTTGACAACACCTCCCCATTAAAGTGTCAGGATTGAATGATCAGCCTGATTTTTAGACATTCCTCACTGGATCAAGTCAGCATCTATAGCATACCTCTAGAGATTGAATTAACAGGTATTGAAAGGTAGGGCTCAGTGACAAGAAGAGACCTTGCTTGGAATCCTGCGCTTAAAGAACACAGATGACTTGGGCAGTTGGTCCTCGAATTCAGGAGAAGAATGTACGTATATGGAGAAAAGACCTGCATGCCCTTTGAAAAACCTCTCCCAAAGTAGCCTCAATGGTAATCTCCCCCTAGACAGAAACATGAATGCAACCTTTGCAGCTGATTTGTGTTGATAATTTTCTTCATGCGGCATTGCTGCAGCCTGCAGCAACAACTCCTTATCTTTCATTGAGTGCCATACCTCCCTAGAAGCTACACAATCTGGCTTCTGAAAGTCATTGGAAGGAGACGAAAGAGAAAATTTACTGGTAAGAGGCAGCAAAGAAGAGTGGAATATAGCCGGAAGAGCCATCTTATCCATCCGGGGTGAAAAGACTTCCTCAGAAACAAAGAATTCAGTTGCAGAGGAACTTAGCGTGATTAGCACGATCATGAGAGACAGGCCAAAGAACAGGAGAATTGTGACCTCCATATTTCCAATGGCATGCTCTCTCCTGTTCTGGACGTTTATATGCTTCACTAACATTGACATATTTCTTTCTCCCCTTCTCCTGCCAAGAGCAAATTTATAGCAAATGGCGGGGAGTGAATGGATGGTAAGCAGTTTACACTAATATGACAATTTCCTTGAATATTACTACAAATTTTCCACAAATTAGCCGAGAACATCTACTTTGACAGTCGGAAATACCTTATCAGAAAACTTCGTCATGGGCAAGCCATTAATGAATAACCTATTGTGGGTCCCATAGTTCCGAGAGACTATTGTGACGTAAGCGTGCAAGTAGGGTCATATAAGCCCGGTTGAAGTCAATGTTGTCAGAACCGAACCGGTGATTGAACCGGTAAAGGTACTGGTCTGGTTCGAACCGGTTTGACCGGTTAAGCAAACCGGTTCGAACCGGTGACGTCAACACGACATATTTATGATGTCATAAATATTATCTTATTTTTAAATTTTAAATAAATATATTAATAAAATTATATTTTAATAAATCCTAAATATATATATTTGATTTTAACAACCACAGTATAAGTAAAGAACATGCAGGAACGGAAACCAAGAAAATCATAACATTTGTTGTGCAAACTGAAGGATCTACGGTAGCTGAAAATGGATGAAATTAATCAATTGATTAATGGATCACGATTGTGGAAAAAACGACAAGCAGGGAAGTAAATGAAATAATCTCTAAATGGGTATTTAAATGGTTTATTTAAAAAAACACACAAAATGCTGGACAGTAAAAAAAAAAAAAGGCATTCCATACAGAACTGAAAAACTGCAAAATAAAAGAGTAAAGAAGCATAAAGACTAGAAAAAGTAGTGAATTCACATTCGCAGACGCACTAATTAGAAGCTAAAAAACTAACATTAAACTATGCCCAAGAGTCACTCAATTGTTGGCATTAAGAAAAATATGAATTCCCATGATATTTCCAGCACATTGCTTGTAAAAACTACATGAAATTATGTCCCCCGCACAAAATTTCCAAGCAAAAAAAACGGAGAGAGAGAGAGGAGCATTCCCTGTATAACTCCAAAAGCAGCAAAATAATAGACGAAAGAAGCATAAAGACGGTGGACTCCACCCAAAAGCTAGCCAATGTTGGTATCAGAAACCTTGAAAAGGCACGATGAGAGCGGGGACAAATCTAGCACGGCCACAGGGAGGACTGGCTCCGTCGAGCTCCGGACCCCCGAGGATGATGACTTGGTGACGAATTTACGGCCAATGAGAGCGGCAAAATGGGCGGAGGAGCAGAGTGTTGTTGCTGAGAGAAAATGAATGACAGCGGCGAAATGGGCGAGGAGCAGAGTCCTGCTGCTGAGAAACAATGGATGACAACGGCGAAATGGGTGGGGCGCAGAGTTCTGCCGCTGAGAGAAAATGGATGACAACGGCGAAATGGGCATGGAGCAATCGATTAGAATGCTGCAGCTAAGAGAAAATAGATGAGAGCGGCGAAATCGGCGGGGGAGCAAAGTGGTGAGATGAGTTGGTGATTTCAGCTGCTGAGAGAAAATGGAGGGCGGCTGTGCTGTGCGGCAGTCGATTTGGGGCAAAACGAAAAGGAGAATGGCTGCCTGCGTCGAATTTTTTTTTTTATTATTATCCGCTGAATCGCCGAACCGGTCGCATACGGTTGAACCGCGGAGTCCGGTTCGACGGTTCACACGGTTTATTACATTTGAACCGAACCGTATGTATACGAACCGGACTTTGGACCGGTTCCCGGTCGGACCGGTCGAACCGGCCGGTCCGGTCCGGTTCTGATAACACTGGTTGAAGTTCCACCTTACCTTTATCCTATTCTCATCAGCTTCTACCTTCCTTTATTTTAGACAGGGTCTGTTCTAAGCTTATCCTATTTTTTTTTTTTAAGATTAGATTGGTTCCGATTCAGTTATTTAAAATAGTATTTATATTATATTTGAAAACTATAATTTTATTACAAGTGTTACTTAAAAACTTATAATCAAGATGATAATGATATAATTTTTAAATACATTTATCAAATTTACTAAATAATATATAAATTAAAGGAGTTTCTATATATTTAAAGAATTTATTTATATCTTTCATTATAAAAAATATTTAATAAAATATATATTAAATATATATTGGGTATGTTTGGCAATGGTTAAAAATATCAAGTTAAAACTTTTCAATCTCAAACTTTTCACTCTTCACAACTATCATAATTTTTAATTATTTTTTCACATTTTCCTATACAACTACTCTACTTTTCAATCATTTCTACACAACTACTCACACAACTAACCTATCTATTTTAACTTTATCATCTTTACTACTCATTATTACCCCTATTATATTACATCATTCGACAACTTTTACTCTTCCAAACTTTTCATCAAAAATTTTACCCATTCCCAAACATACCCATTAGTAATTCAAATTGGTTCCAAGTATCCGACCTTTGAACCTATACTACTTTAATTGAATAAGTATTTTTTTTCCTTGGAAATCACCCTATCCTACACGTATAGAAATAAGAAGTTATCTTACCTAAGTACTCAATGAATCAATCCATTAGTATCCTATCCAAATTACATCCCCGATTATGAGTTAATTTAAGTCACATGTAAAAGCAGCTCTGGTTTCAGCCATCATTCTGGTAGGAAAACATGTGGTGCAGAATCAACTACCTGATTGGTAGATGTCCCAAACTTAGTAGGTCTGTCTTGTGCTACTTGAGAGGTCGCTTGTGCTATTTTGGCATGAGAGTGGAGCGCTTTGATAGGGCATGAATGAAATTTCTGATCAACTACCTGCTTTTGTCCAGCTGTACTTACTATGAGAAGTATCCTTTTTACATGTGGTGTGGTGGAGCTTACCCAGCATCGGCTTCTTCAAGAGATTTTCTCTAAACATACGTGGTACCGAAATACACTCGCAGAACTTCTTGGTTTTTGCTAGGGGTGCAACTCGGGTCGGGTTATACCGGGTTGGAGTGAACCCAAACCCTAAGCCAACCGGGTTGGAGTAAACCCAAACCCAAACCCTAAGAATGTAATTCGGGTTCGGACCGGGTTCGGGTCGGGTTCGCATTGGTTTTGGTTTGGTTTCGGGTTAGAATTCGGGTTACGAATAAACTATTTTTTTTTCTAAATTCATTTGTAATCTAACAGAAAATTATTGAAATCTACACACGTGTTTATGAAGTCAAGCCTCACGCTGAATTTTGTAACATACTTTTAAAGAATTCTGCAACATCATGCTGAATTCTGCAATATTCTTTGAATGAACTCTGCAAGTAATTTTTCAGCATCTTGTAGACACAAATAAATGACAAATTAGTTAGTTTTATGACTAGTTGGTCATTTCTATTTAATAGCTAATGAAAATAACTCAAGTATACCAAATAGAAAATGAACATATTATACCAACTTTGTAGTTGAAACTAAACATTATTATACAAATTGCTGAAATTGTATTCAAACTGAATATTTATCACACAAATTGATAAAGTAAAAATTAACCACTTGTCATACCAATAAACTTAAAATATGAATCAAATTTATACTATAATTTGAAATTCAAACTAACAGATTTCTCATACGAATAGAAAGCATAATATGAAATAGATTTATCATGCTGACTCAAATTCAAACATAATCCACGTAACGGTTATTCAAAGTAACTAAATCTAAATACATTAATCATAATGGTTCAACATTCCAATTTAATTTAAGTGTAATCCAAATTTAAAATGACAATATAAACAAATCTCAAGTTTAAAGAAGTTGACAACTACTTTTAAACAAATTCAAATTTCAAATTAGTTCATGTCTCCAAAGTTTCCAAAAAAACTATTCGAAGACTTCTAAGTAATTTCTCCCTTGATTTTCATCTGTATTTCTAATGTCAAGTTCTTCCTCCTCGATTTACATATTTGAAAATAATATGCATCAACCTAGACGAAAAAAATGCATGCAACTGTTAACAATAAGAAAATAATAATCATAAAAAATCATCCTAGAAATTAAGTTACCTCAAGCATGCTTTGGTAATGAAGAAAGAGGTGATTTGTCTAAATTAGAGTTGGTAATGCCTAAAGCATGTATATATATATATTAATATTACAAAAAAAATGTATAATTGATGAAAAAATTATATAAATTACACCGGGTTCGGACCGGGTCGGGTTTTGGTACCGGGTTGGTGCAAACCCGGTTTTGGTTTCGGGTTTCTACGGGTCGGGTTGAAACCGGGTCTATTTTGAAAAAATCTTAAAAATAAAACCCATTTTTGGTTTTGATACCGGGTCGGGTCGGGCGGGTTCGGACCGACCCGGTACCAAGTTGCACCCCTAGTTTTTGCAACGTGGCCCGTCCTTGGGTTGGAACACGCCAATGATCTGGTTGACAACCAATATGGCTCCATCTGTCAGAACCGATACACGTCGTATGCCATTTAACCAGGTGCGTTGCATCTTAGATGATTCCTCTACGCCAAAGGTTGTCCACAGCTTGCGAGGAATTTTATACACGGAAATTTCTTCACATAATCTAAAGCAGAGAAAATTGAGATGCAGAATGACATGGCGGTATGGTTCTATCATCAGAAAGGATTTGTTATTCAAAGAGAATGATTACAGACAAAATATTTGTCCCCCCAAGGATCGATCAAATCGGAGCCCCAATCCTATTCGTAAAATTCAAACTCAATCTTAACTTTTTTCAAAAACAATTTAAATTTTGAGTGTTTTTGGCAGTAAGAAAAAACTGTGTAGTTAAAATTTTTCAATCTAAAATTTTTTACTCACCATAATTACTCTATTTTTAATCATTTTTTCATATTTTCCTATACAACTACCTTATTTTTCAATTATTTCTACACACTTACCGGTATAATTAACCTATCTATTTTAATTTTATTCTCTTTATTCATCATCATCACTATTACTATATTATATCATTCTCTTCAAATACAAAAAAATTTTTGACAAAAAACTTTTTATTTAAAACTTTTATCATTTCTCAAACACACCCATCAATCTTATTTATGTAAATCGGATTCAAGCCAACAAATTTTCATTTACGTTAAGAGAGACAGGTTTAAATTTTCATATGAATATAAATTAATAAGTAATCTAAACAAAAATAATATAACCGACTAAATTTAAGAAAGTCATAATAATATAACGTATTTTTTTAAAAAAAACTTACCTTTCCCTCAAAAAGATGAAGGAAAAAATTAACAAATATAAAAGTAAATGATATAAACATAAATGTAAATATAAATGAAAATGATATAATTTAAACATTTGTATAAACAAAAATATGAATCATATAAAATAGGTTAATTTGCACATATACTCACATAGTTTGACGCTAATTACAAATATATCCATGTAGTTTTACGAATTGCATATTACTCCTACATAGTTTTACCAAAATTGCGTAGTACCCCCATGCCGTTACCTGCCGTTAATATCTAACGTTATATTTTAAAAAATGATGAAAATGCTCTCATCCGTAGTTTCAAGAATTGCATATCACTCCTATATAGTTTTACAAAAATTGCATATTACTCTTATGAAACTATGTATACCAATGAGGGTATTTTCGTTATTTTTCAAATATAACGTCAGATATTAATGGCAGGTAACGTCGTTGGGGTAATATGCAATTTCGGTAAAACTATGTGGGGTTAATATGTAATTCGTAAAATTACGTGAGTATATCTGCAATTAGCATCAAACTGTGTAAGTATATATGCAAATTACCCTACAAATATATAAAATATAAAAAATTATTATTTAGATTTCATATATATGATGAGGCTTGATATCATGCGGCCTACTGTATAGAAGCTCTCATGTAGCTGACTTATTTCTTTTTTTATAAAAATGTTTTTCTAAATGTATTTAGTTAATTAATATATCAAATTTTACCATTTTTAGAGATGCGTATGTATTTTTTAAATTTCAAATACAATGATATTTGAGTCATTTTCCAAGGTCGAATATGACTTACATATCCGTGTCTAAAACTTGAACCATAACATTAATCTTGTTTATAAAGTTGGGTCAATACTATTTTTCTTAGAGTTCGATTGAGTCGGGCACAGGTTTAACCCGCCTACGCTGCGCCCCTGTTCCGGATTCTTTGTGAGAAGAATTGCTCGACCGATGGGGCTATTCCCTCTTACAGCTAAGCTAAGCTAATTCAAACAGATCAAATTCCCTCCATCTCTCTTTCTCATCAATTTATATAAGAATCGCTTACCTGACAACAAATAGCTCGCTTAATTGCCAATCGCCTAACTGATCACCATCAACTTGTCGAACTCCACCCATCTATTCCCTCTCCTATTACTCCCGCTATAAAAATGACTTGGTCCTACTACTCATGGCTAGGCAAAGATGGATGCAACTGAAATGGATTCTTCTAAGTGGAGCCAGATTTGGCCACGTCCTTATAATATCTCGGATTATGAAGAAACGAAAACTGTGTTACAGAATTTTCTTATTGAAAGACGATGTAATTCCCAAATCAGCAGTCCACAATCCAGGTATCGACTAGCAGAGACGAGGGACACTGAAAGAGAGAGCAAAAAATGATCTACACGTGGATTGTTAGGGATGTTTTGGGCAAAACATATCCTCCCAGGATCCCACGCCTGCCCTTGCTGGCAGTAGAGGTGCAACTCGGGCTCATGAAACTCGGGTTTACTTCAACTCTAACTCTAACCCTATTTATAAAACATCAATTCTAATTCTAACCCTAACCCTACGTGTAAAACCTAAACCCTAACCTTATTTTTGAAAATTGGATTCGGGTTGAAATTTAGGTTGATAAATTTACATTTTATTTAAGAATGATAAGTTTAAAATTTTATATGAATGTACAATAATAACAAATTATAAAAGTAAAAATAATAATATACGGTCAAACCACCTATTTTTAAAAAATATAACAATATAAAGAAGAGGAGTGATCCTGTTAGCCCGGGCTAAGCAAATGTCCCACTTAGCCCACCTCAAAAATTCATTTACAATAACTTTTTTTGTTTTTCGCTTCATACACTTGTTTATCTAAATGTATTTAACATATAAACTAAGTTTTACCATTTTTGGATATGTGTATATATTTTTCGAGATTTTTAAACATTTGTGTATATATGTGTGTATATATGTATTTAAAGGGAAATGATCCAGTGCATGCGACTGCACCGTGCAGTCCATGCACTGTGGGCCCCACCTGATCATTTCCCATAAATCCACCCCACCCATTGTATTTAGAATTGTTCACTTTATTACCATATCAATTTTCATCCAAATCCAACATGTGTGTAGTCTCCATCTTAAAATGGTGCAAAATCAACGTAATAAAATAGTTTAATGTAAATATCAAGTTTAAAGTGGTTTTTTCAACATCTAAACCGTCTAAAGTATGATTTATATATGGATAAATGAGTGTATAAAGTTTCATTATAATCTAATATGTGTGGGATCCATTTTACAGCGGACTGCACCGTAATTACGGTGCAGTCCGACTGCACACGATCATATCCCGTATTTAAAATACCCTTATATTTAAAAATCTAAAAATATATATACATATATCCAAAAATTGTAAAACTTGTTTTATACGTTAAATACACCTAGATGAACAAGCATTTGAAGAAAAATAAAAAAAATGTTATAAATAAGTTTTTTGAAGTAGGCTAAGTGGGGCATTTGTTTAGCCCGAACTAATAAAATTATTCATCTATAAAGAATATCTTTAGAAAAATTTAACATAAAAAACAAGATAAATGAAGAAGATTATAGAAATAAAAGATAAATATAAATGAAATAATATATTTTATTTATAATATAATTACAATATGTCAAACATGTATTTATAAATATAAATAACGGGTGTGTTTGGTTGGAGGTAAAATTTTTGACGAAAAGTTTTTGGGGTAGAAGTTGTCAAATTGATAGAAAATGATGTGATATAATAGGGGTAATGATGAGGAGTAAAGATAATAAAGTTAAAATATATAGGTTAGTTGTATGGGTAGTTGTGTAGAAATGATTGAAAAGTATGGTAGTTTGTATAGAAAAATGTGAAAAAATAATTAAAAAAATAGAGTAGTTATGGAGAATGAAAATTTTTGGGTTGAAAAGTTTTAGTTAACATATTTTGGCCCCAAACAAACACACCCAACATAAAATACAAAAAATATAAAGAAAAATCGTTTAGATATAATAAATAAAATATATTTTATAATACATATAAAATATAAATCGGGCTCGGGTTCGGGTTCACTCGAACTCCAATCCTATCACATTTATAAATTGGGTTAACTGGGCTCGGGTTGTAGAAAAGCGAGTTCTAACACGGCAAAAAATCGGGGTTCAGCGGGCCGGGTTCGGACACAACCCGGCCCAAGTTGCACCCCTAGCTGGCAGCTCTAGAGCCTATAGCGATATCAATTGCAATAAAATTCCATCCATTGAAGTTCCCAAACCAAAACTGCTCCCCTAAGGTCTAGGCCATAGAAATCCACATTCCACCCGAAGATGATCGCTCTACATCTTTGATGACATTTTGCCATGTCAGACTTCTTTTCACCAAAGCTGGCTACCATCCACCATGGTCGTCAAAAATGATTCAGACTGGGCTCCCTGGCCATGTGCTCAATTAAATTACAAATGACAGCTTTCTCTCACATGCAAAATCAATCTTAGACCCTTTTTCCATCAATAGAAGTTTGATTTATTGCAGAAAATAGGAAACTTACGTGGGTACGCATTAGAGTAAAAAAAGAGCCCATGCCACCAAGATTCCCTTCCTCCTCTGCAAAATCAGAAAATGTTTCCATCTGTGTTCGAAAGTAGGTAGAGATATATAGGGGGAAAATTAGGGTTAGATGAGTTGGAGTCTAATCCTAATCCTAATCCTAACCCATTTAAAATATTTCAACCCTAATCCGTTTATTAATCCATTTTAAAAACTTCAACCCTAACCCATTTACAACTAATTTAATAAACGGGTTGGTAGGTTGTTAACGGATTGTATAGTAAATAATCTAAAAGCCTAAACTCAAGTAGATAATGATCTCGCAGGAAGAGATGAGAGAGTGTTTTAGGCGAAGAGAAAATGAAAATAGGGCAGTAACGGGAAAATAAAATTAGGGCAGCAGTAGAAAAATGAAAATTTGGTGACTTAAAAAAGACTTAAAGAGAGAAAATAACCAAGGGGTTTATATGTATATATATAAAACTTTAAACAGTTGGCGGATCATAATACATTTATTCAAAAATTCCAACCCAAACCTATTTATAAACAGGTTGAGCGAGCAGGTTGACAGGTTGACTATGACCATTAACACTCCTAGGGAAAAGGTCATGAGTAGATAGGTTGCACTAAGGATCAGTAGCTCAGTTTTCAGGCATTTTTATAATGATGGGCAGGAACTTAAGCACATATTATAACCGGATTTGGATGAAGTTTCAAATGATCATTAAATTCATGCCAACAATCCACATCCATTCACATATAATCTCAATAAGGGCCATCAACCAACACATCCCGTGTCCATGCCAATGCCAAAGAGGAAGCATGGTTCATAAATGCTAGAGAGTTGAATGGAATGTGCGTGTGTCGGTGAAGCTTTCATGAATTGAAGAACAAAAAGCAGGAGTCGATCAGCAGCAAATTTCAGTGGGGCTCCGAAGGATATACAATTTTTAATCCACATGATCCAGCATGCATGAAATAACACCTGTGACTGGATGCTCATGACACAGTAATTGGTTGGAATCAGCAACCACAAAACCACTTGCAGCTGAAGAAACCAACAACCACTAGCGAAAACAGTTATGACCAAATCAATAGTGTTTCCTTGGTTCTCCTGGTCTAATTTCCCTACATGTGTGAGACGTTTTTCTCTTTTTTTCTTTGTCTAGTTTTCCTTTATGGAATTGAACAATATAAAACAAATATTGTAAAACAGAGAGCCCTCTATCCAATGAGAAAATGGTTGGAGAGAAACTGGAAAAAATGTGTTGCCAATCTCAACCATTGAGGATCAGGTGTAACTGTGTTACTGCTACTATGGAAACAATCAATGGCAAGTGTCATATGGTGCTGAACTAAAACAAGCTGACAAACGGAATTTTCAAATGAGAAAGGAGTAAAGATGAATCCCATCTGGACATGCTTCTGTGGACCATGATGCGGATTGCATCCTTGATGGAAAATATCCTCCCCCAGAAAATCTATCCAAGGACGGGCTGCAAATGCTTAGGTTACGTAACTACAAAAAGTTTTCAAGTTAAAACTTTTCAATCTAAAACTTTTCACTCTCCACAACTACCCTATTTTTTAATAATTTATTCACATTTTTCTATACAACTACCCTATTTTTCAATCATTTCTACACAACTACCAACACAACTAACTTATATATTTCAACTTTATCCTATTTATTCATCATCATTACCCATATCATATCACATCATTTGACAACTTCTCATATCTACAACTTTTCATCAAAAGTTTTATCCATTCCCAAACACACCCTAATTCTATTATTGATTTCACGACCCGCAGATCAGATACTGTTAACGAATTTAAAAAGAAAATGTTTACTAGATCCCTTTTTTAAATTTAAAAAAAAAATGTTTACCAGATCCCTTTTTTTATTTACTTTTTTTTTGATAGACAACAAGATTTTCTTAGGAAGAGATGATAGGTCATCAAGCTAGAAACCAGCCTTTGATCTCCAAAGCCAAGACTTTTCTATTCAGTGACAAATCCTTTGACAGAGAACACTGCCACCAGGGAAGCTTCATCATTTTTGGAAGCTGGACAATTTATCCAACAATACAAACCTGAAAGCACTTCTGCTTGATCTTTGCTTTTGGAGAATGTTGACAACAAACCCCGACCAGAAAAGCAACTCTGCTGACATTTGTTATCTCCAAGCAGCTTGAAAGCAACAACAAGACTGATTGTGTCTTCCTCCAAGCATAATTGGCGAATGGTTTGAAAGGATTTACATTAGATGGAGGAGTCAAGTAAGGCTGATGTTTATTCTTCAGGAGAATTCAAATCAAAGGGATTCATAATTTATGTGAATCCATAAGAAGAATTCAAATGGGCCTTGGAGTGCCTCTGGCAACTGCATCTTTTCAAGGAGTTCTCTCTAGCAAGAACCCACAAAAGCTACAAACAGCCAGGCATATCTAGTTGATTTCGTTATGTTTTCCAAACTGCTTGCAGGAATCAAAGGATCGATCATTTTTCATCTGAGAGCTCTACATTCCCTATCAATGTTGTTGGGTAGGGCTATCAGACTCACAAGAATGAGCAATCAGCCTAGTCCAAACAGTAATAGTTGTTTTTCAGAGACTTGAATTAGCATGAGAAAAGAAGCATACAGTCATGTTTCACTTTTGTAAAAATGTTACTCAAGGAAAGTGATACAGTTGGCTGACATGACAGGAACGGGAAGCATGAATGTTCCTCCATCTTCATTCTTTTACCATAATTCACATAGAGCAATCCATAATGCTGAGGCAATCCCATAACTCAGAAAGGGAAAACTGCAAGCCTCAGCATAGTCGCAGAAAATCTGAATGAAAGTGATAAAAGGAAAATGATAACAGGACTCTGATAACAGGACTCTCAAGGAGAATTCTACCCAGTGAATCAAGCCTCCAAACTATTGAGAAGCAGGAAATGGGCCTAGTTGCTGCACGTGCCAACAAATGAATGAGGCATAGGCTTGGTATCATAAATAGCATGCGCTCAACACAGCCCATGTATTGAAAAATGGCACAGTAATCAGATCAACTAGATGATCTTAGGAGTTACCAAGAGATAATCAGTTTAGTAAAAATTAATATCCCTAAGGGCACAATTTCAATATGAACCAGACAGACACAACAATACTGATGCAGATGTGGCATGTTGGCATCATTGTTACAGCCTTGCAATAGAACTGATTGGTCAAATTTTCAACAAGGACCTGAAATAGCCTTGGTTGGAGATTATTAGGAAAGATATAAAATACTTTTACTTAATGAAGACAGAACTCTAGTAGACAAGAATAGTATAACAGAATCCATGTCATCCCATATAGTTGGGAAATAGCTTTTGATATTGATGATGATAAGTTCCCCGTATTGCTGAACAATTTCCGTTTTCAAATTTTTTACCCCCAGTGCATCAATTACTTAATTCGAAATATTAAGTTAAGAAATTTCCCCATGCCAGACCAGACCACAAAGGAGTGAAGCAGTACAATACAGTCGCTGTTAGAGACCATCCATGATTCCATCAATTCACAGTTGGGGACTTGCATTATTCCAAGACTGAAATCTTCAATTCATGCAATGACTTGCATACTGTAGGATATCGCTAATATTTTTTAAATGGAAAACTACCTACTAAAGGAAGGGAGAATAAATGTCAACACTTTGCAAACATAAGGGGCATACCAAATTGCTCCATTCAAGAAAAAATCTGAATTAATCATATACCATTGGCAATTAAAGGGCCCAACACAGTAACAGTACAATTCATCTCTATAAACAATTCCATGTCTTTATCAAAAATAAAGGTAAAAAAAAAAAGGAAAAGGCGGAACCTTTCAAAGGGAAAAGGACAAAAAAAATTCAAATTCACCTCAGTATCAAGTCAACATCTCTTGTACACTAGCAACAATAACACCCAAAGAAAGAACAAAATTAAAAACCATTAAGCACTACAACAGGAAATCTTGTATCACTGGTGCTTGTGGGACAACATTACCATCCACTCTATGACGAGTCTTGTGTCTACCATGATGACGACCACTCTTCTGTGAGCTCTTCTGATGTTTTTCCTCCTCATCTTCATTCTCTCTATGACTTTTGTGTTTCTCTTTGCCACGTTGCCGATGTTTGTGCTTTTTAGAACTTGAGCTTCCATGTTTATGCTGTTCTTTGTCACCTAGTTTCAACTGCATAGCAGAATCAACATTTGATGAGGTCTCCTTGCCCTTCCTGCTAGATGATTTCTCAGGGTGGGATGATCTTAGTTTGCTTTCATCACTAAGAAGGATATCACGAACCACACCCGAAAGCAAATCATCTGTCATATTCTTCACTGGTTTGGCAGCTGAAACCTGAGCTTCATCTCCATCGTCCAACTTTACCACAACAGGACGTGGCTTTGCACGGTTAGGCTTCTTTGCACCTAAAGATTGCTCGGTGAGCTTTACAAGATCATCAGCTGCATCAATGGCCTTAACCAGAGACTCAGTATCATTATCAGCAGGTGGATAATCATTGGATTCAGTTACATTTTTCTCAACAGGGAGGTAATATAATCCATGTCGTTTGCGATGTTGAGCAAGCAGGGAGGTTGACTCACTCGAAGGTTCTGATTCCATCTCTTTTTGTTGGCGGGCAACAATGGAAAATACACTCAACTGTGGAATATCAATAGGAACAATAGTTTCCACCTCCGTGAGGTTCTCACTAAGAATAAGCCCATCTGGCAAGGAAACCTTTTCTTGAGCATTTGCCGAGACTGGTCCTAGATCCTCTGAATAAACATCATGCAGCAATTCAACAATTTCAGAAGACTTTTGTTCTTGATTTTCAAAGCCTTCTCCTCTTTTATTCAAAAAACCAGGGATTTCTTCTAATAAATTAATCAAGCCAAGTAAATTGCGGGCTCTTTCTTGTATCTCTACTTCATCACTCCCTGACAATGGACTCACTCCCATTTTGACCAAACTCAATAGGTATGTAACAGATTCCAATGTGTCAGACTCCTTGCCCAAGCAGGTTGTTAAAGATAATTCATCTTGTGCAGCATTATGCTGTAAAAATTTGTTTGAAAGTGTCATATTTGAATCCTCTCCTAAACAATGAATTTCAGAAGTTGCACAGGGAATCACTGGAAACACCTCCAATGAAGATGATGATGCATCCACTTCAGTCTGCACAAGGTATGAATGCAAACAAAAGACAAGAACTTTAAAAGCAGACTGGATATACACGGCTCTCACTAATGGCGGCAAAAGGCTTGTACGTGGCTGTAACAGTGCTTCCATTAGCTCAAATGAGTTCTTTGAAAACTCAACATACTCCCCAGCAACCCAAGCAGCAGCTGACAGAATCCTATAGAGAGATGGATTACCCAACAATGCAGGATCAATCACAAGATCTCGGCCCACCTGAACAAGCTCTGGTCTCACATCCCTCACCCTCAAACCGATGTCAACAAGCTGCCACTCAATCTCTTCTCCTTGTGCACAATGTGGGATCCGAGCCATCTCCCCAAGAATTGAAACATACCAATCAAAATCAACAATGAATTCATACACATTCCTGCTGCAAGTGGACAGGATGGACCCAAGAATCTCATTACAGAATTCAGGGTCAGATTTAAGAGCGTAATTCAGCAAAATCTGGGAAATTTCGACAATGTTACTCTCATTAACCATTGCCATTACAAGACGCAATGCTTCAAGCCTGATGTTGGGGTCTTCGTCACTCAATGACTTGATGATCGCCTCCTTATTCTCTAATACAGCCCACAGGTGTTTTGACTTAAGAATTGAAAGTGCATTTAATCCAAGGTACCGAAGGTTCAAATCTTCATCCAGTAGAAGCTCCCTAATTTTTTCCACCGCCAGCTTCACTGCAGATTCAAAATCACTCAAACTTGAAACCACCGTCCGGACGCATTCAAACATCAAGGACTTTGCACCTGTCCTATTCATATGCTCACAAATTGGATCCACGACTCTCTTGGCCAGCCTCGGCTCTAGAGGTGCCAGCAAGCCAAAAATCTTCACCGCCTTGATCAAAATCCAATTGTTCTTTGAATCGATCAAAACCCTATAAAACTCAGGCGCCAGTGGAAGATACGATTTGGGGTCCTTCGCCGTCATCTCACAGAAGACCCCGATTGTTGCCGAAACCGTCGACGGATCTGATTGATCCAAATTTTCAACCAAACGTTTGAAGGCCACTCTGACGGAATCCGGGTAGAGGCTGAAGAACTTCCAAATTACAACAATGGCCTTCTTTCTGAGAGCCATTTTGGAGCTGGCAAGAAGGGTAAAGATGTCAGGAGTGAGCTCGCGGGCGAGGTCAGGCGTGGCAGCAACCGATAGGAATTCGAGGGCAAGGCTCGATTCATAGAGGTTGGGCGAAGCAAGGTCCTTCCGGAGCTGATTGGGAATAAGGAGCAGGACATCGGTGGCAGGATGAAAGGAAAGAGAGGCGGCAAGATAGCCAATTTTTTTGTGGGAGAAGCGAGGCGACGAGAGCAGCTCGATGGTGGGGAAGGAGGCGAAGGTGGGGTCCACGGAATGGAGGGAGGAGAGGTAGGTGAGCTTCTGGAGGGCGACGGCCTTGGTGGAGAGATCGGTCGACTTGAGCTCGTGGCGAATCTCATCGAGGGCTTTGGCGATTTGCTTGGCTTCAGGGATCATCTGGGAGCGGAGGGATTTGATAAGATCGTCGAGGGAGCGCTGGAAGAGCGAGTCCATAATCGAAGAAGACGGGGATGAAGACGGAGAGGCCATGACGGTTAATCCGACCTCTTCCGCTAGCTTCGAATGGGTTTTGGGTTTTCCGTTTGCGTTGAGATCTCAGAAGAAATTTGAATTTTCTGCTGTGTGGTCGAGTTAAAAGGGATTCGGAAGATTGGGAGATGGATTTTTAGAGGGATTGGCTAGCGACGGAAGGCAATGAAGAATCGTGGTACCCAGGCCAGCCCGTGGCCAATGGGCAATTGGGCATTCGCCGGCCAAATAGAGGCATCCGATTAGAACTGTAAAGTGTACCCCAGGTATCGGTTATAGTCTGATTAATGGACTTGCTATATAGGATCGTCTCCATAAAATGGGGGAACGTGTGTCGAATTCGAACGGTCGCGATGAAAGGAAATCCAATTATTCGAAATCAGGATAAGTGGTAATTGAAAATTAATTATTACCAGCGGACGGAGTTTCTGGTCGCCAGCGTATCAGGCTTCACAGGCAGCCCAGAATATAACGGAAAAGCATGGCGGGCTTGGCGGTGTGGGGTTTTTGTGTGTTACTGGAGTGGAATCGTAACGAGAGGGAGTAAGAAAAGGAAAATGGAAGAAGAGGATCGAAGGAAGGAGGCAGCGTTAGCGACGAGTTCAGCTCTACGGCCCAATTTCAAGTCCTCCGCCGTTTCTCGAGAACAAATCCAAAAGCTTCTGGTACTATCCCACCCAAATTCCTTTTCCTTCTGTGTTTTTCTTTGTTCTATTCACGATTCGATTGTCATGGGGAAAGGCTTATTTGGTCTGCCTAATAGGCAGTTGAAATCTGACAATTTCTCTTCGTCTTTGTATTGTGATATTGTGGATAGACAAAGGTGTCCCGCAGAGAGCAGTTGGGCTGATTACTGATTCCGAAACTGTGTTCGAGGACTTCAATTGTTGTTGATGCCAAAAATTCAAAATTTCAATTTGTGTTTGCATCATTGAAATTAGGAAATTTTATTCCTTTGCTAGTCACAGTGCAAAATTGTCGCTTGCGTGCTTTATCAGAAAAGTGAATAGAAAGAGGACCTCATGTTCATAGTCTGTTTTAGCTATATTTCATAGACAGTGGTATTTTTTTCCCCAACATTTTCCATGGATGAAAACTAGTGCAGACCTTATTAATGTTTTCATTGCACTCTAGGAGCTAAGAAGAAGACGGTTACAGATTAAAAAAAAGTCCAGCAAACAAAAGAATTCAAAAGGTAGATTTCCTTTCTTGGCCTTACTACTATTTCTACTATGATTTCCGGCATGCTCTGATATGTTTTCTTGTAGGGAAATCGAAAGAATCAAAATTTAAATTTCGTTTGTTGACCCTTTTACCATTTCTATTATCAATTCTGGCATTATTTGATGGGTTTTCTTAGTGAAAAGATGTGTATCTGTTGCACTGCGTGACTGGTGCTGTGCAAGAATCAGGACGCAGCAGTAGTAGGATTAGAAATTATGGGTATAGTTTAATGTCCCCAGTGTTCCAGGTCTGAATTGAAACATTCTTTTGAAAGGTCATCCTGCATCCTGTATTTTTTTAAAATGTTGGTAAGGAGTTTTCCTTTTCGGCAAAAATCAAGAAATATTTAATATCAGAAGGAAAGGACTCCTCCGGGAGGCTTTTGTTCCTTTCCACGAAGAGGAAACTATGTAATAACGCACCTGTACGAGTAACAATCTAGTTATTAATTCTAATGGAGTGTGAACACTGATTACAATATAGATTACTGCATTAACTTATGGAAGATATTTCAGGGGGTGCAAGTGGCATAAGGGAAGCTTGGAAGAAAGAACTTGATGTCAGTGATGCTGAAGATCAAAGTGTTGTTATGCTAGAAAACACTAGTTTTTCTACATCAGAGGAAACCTCTTTGGTGGACAAGGTAAATGCAAAGATCTTTTAGATCTTGAGCATCAATATATATTAAATAATCTTTGCAAACTTACCCGAAATTCTTTACTTTCACCATCCACCCTTTATTTGGAGTTAAACATGCTAGGATGTTATTGTGATTTGGGTCCTTTCATTTTTGCTGAGTGCTGAGATCTGGTGTTTGAGTGCCTTGAATGTCTAGCATGATTTTTTGCATAAAAAAGCACATCGAAAAAAAATAATAATAATAAGGAAGAAGGAAAGAAAAAAGGCAGGGATATGGCAAAGCGTCCTAAAATCTGATGGTTTTGGCCATAGAATCAAGTTGAATCTGTTTTTCCATGACCTATATTCCAGCCCTCTGTCAAACTCCTATATTTTTTGAAGTTAGATATTTTGGCAACTACCCGATCTATTAGCCTGTTTTTGTTGATTCTTAGCTGTTGTTGCACACAAATGGGACCCCCTAGATGAGCAGCTCTGTACCTGACATAAGCAAGATGGCAATTGAGGGTGTGTCTAGAAGTGATAAAACTTTTGGAAGAAAAAGTTTTTAGTATAAAAAAATATATATATATTTGATGAAGGGGATGTTTGTTTTTCACAAAAACTTTTCAAACTAAAATTTTTGACTCTTCATGAATACCTTATTTTTTAATTATTTTTCACATCTTTCTATACAACTACCCTACATTTCAATCATTTTTATACAACTATCCATATAACTAACCTATCTATTTTAACTTTTATCTTTTTTACTTATCATTATTATCCTTACCATATTACATCATTTTTTTCTCATTTCAAAAACTTTTCCACTAAAAACTTTTTATCAAAAGTTTTATGACTTCCAAACACACTCTAAATAATGTAAAAGTTTTTGAAATAAGAAAAAATTATGTGATATGATGGGGGTAATGATGAGTAAATAAAAAAAAAAAAAATAGATAGGTTAATTATATGAGTAGTTGTATAGAAATAATTGAAAAGTATAGTAGTTATACAGAAAGATGTGAGAGAATGATTAAAAATAGGATAATTATGGAGAGTGAAAAGTTTTAGAAAGTTTTAGATGTATCTAAACAAACCTTAAGTCTGCCCTGTGTCAAGCTATCAAAATGTTTTTTAAGGCCTTTCCAAAAAGGATCCTCGTCTTTCGAAAATACTGATATAACACATGGTGCTTGGCTTCTACTCTTGGCTATCTGTGCAGTTGAGAAATTTCTACTTGCAAAGTTTTAGCGCTTTTGCAAGGTGCTCTATCGTGCCTTGAAAGTTGAAACTTCATAAGAGCCCTGTATGTTACTGCATTGTTCTTGGCTCAGAATTTTTCCAGTGTTATGTTTGTACACTTACCAGTGGTGTTGGTGGTTCTCTTTGCCAAGGTATTGTCATAATGCACTTCACTGAAATAACAATGGTTCTTATGTCATCCTTGCTTCAAATTGAAATGATTCTGGTGTCCTCATCACCTTTTGTCCCTTTTCTTCTGAGATATAGGCACTTGGGCTCTCAAGTAAATAGACAGGATCATTCAAAGCCTGATCTCATCTAACTGCAGTGAACAAAGTCATGTCTCATACTGATGGAGCAAATTGCTGAGTGCCAACCAGCTTGAGAAATAAAGTCATTTAAGGGTGACATCAATGCTGTGAAAGTTAATTTCTAAAATTCGTGATTTTTGATAAGCGTAGGATTTGAACATTTCATCATATGGTGAAAAAGATTTGTTGGCTCTTACATTTTGGTGTCCTTATGTAGTTATTCATAGAGTTATAACGGTGGTGGTATTTTGAGTGAAATAATTGACTGACCTCTTGCAGAAGGATGTAGCAGCAGCAGCATCTGTCCCAAAGAAGCCGAAGAAGTTATATTGGGGGTATTCATTTTTCACTCAATTTATTTTTTCCAGAGAATCATTTTCATTTTCAATGACCAAAATAGTTACACATCTAACCAGATGCAATCTTCATGTGGCCATAGATGTGTTTATAGTATTTGCTTTTACTATCTGAAGATGCTATGTTGAAAGAGTATCTTTCAAAGTTGGTTGTATTTTGACTGACAAATAGAGACCAGTTACCAAGTTCTCATGACCAACCGTATTTGGATGTTGAATATAGGTAATAGGAAGATGTAGTGAATAATCGAGAAGTTGTATAGTTCTGTCATTTGAATGAGGTGTGTGTTTTAGTGATGGTTCAATCGACTGTGCTATATACCCTAGGACCTAGAATAGATGCATGTCACCACAAGGAAGTCCTCGATTTTGTTGTTTCCCCATCTATTTTAAGCTCTCTAAAATGTGTCACATTGAAATGAACAAAAGGCCAATGCTTAAGAAATATGCATACTTCAAGGGTGTATGTAATTTTTGCTCATGTTGTCTATACCTTGGGGCAATAAAAAGCAATAAAGGATGAAGGCCCTTCATCTCTGTGTTGCTAATCAAACTTCTTTCTTCTCTCTTATTTGTTTGTTTAATTTTTTCCCCATGTTATGTTGATAATATTTAGATTTTATATATTATTTTCACACTTTTAAAATCCTTAGAATTGCATTTTTTGAAATTTGGGCGGGGGTTTTGTAAATTTCTAAGAGATTTAGTGGCTGGATATATATATATATATATATATATATATTTTTTATAGAATGCATGTACACGAAGAATGTTTACAATGCTGGAGTATTTTACTCCGGTGCTCTACCCCTTCGCTTTTCTGGGTCTCTCCGTGGGTGGGAAAATCCACCTCCAACAGCAAGCTTAGATTCGGTAGCAAAAGCCACCTCCCAGCAGATCCAAGCCGTTCAAATCATTGGTAATCAGAAACTGTGAATTTCAGTTGAAATTCCCTCGTCAAATTCAAGCAGAAATCTTCGAAATCCAGCTGCGATCCAAGCCGTTAGCACCTGAAATCGGCCACGGCTTAAGCAAAGAAGGGCAGAAAAAAATCACAGCCACGTATTGCACCGCCCAACAAGTTTTCCACCATCCGTTTCAAGCTGGCCCCGCATCAGTGATCGCGGGCATCAAGCATCACGATGAAAGCGGTCCCTGCTCTGCTCAAAATCAAACCCCTCTCAGACAAGGAATTGAATTTTGGTCAAATAAAGCATCAGCCGCACAAATTTGGCCGGCAGCAGCATTTGAAAGAGACATTTTTCTAGGGGAAATCAAACCCATCTCTACTTCGCCCATCCATCAGAACAACCCAACTCTATTTGGCTATAGGCAGAAATTTTCATAGATTTATCTAATGCAATATCAAGACCGAGCAGCTCTATTTTCCAGCTTCAATCCATGTTTTATGCAGTGAATCCGCCACCTTACCAGAATGGATGGAAGCTCAAATCTAGTTTTGCAAACCGAGATGCGCAAGGCAGGTAGAATAGCACACGGATTCATTCAGGCTGCTTATTAGCACGCTCGATTAATCCAAGCCACAAAATGATGCGCCGAGGACATCTCAGCCATTCAAGATTTATAGGTAGCGTGCATAGCCGAGATTGCACAGGCAATCCAAATCACAAAAGAAGCAGAGTGCGTGAATAAACTAAGGTTTTGGCTCTTTTAAAAGGGGTTGCAGGCAATCCAACTGCAGGCATCTAAGTCTTCAATCAAAATTTCCATTCAATTTTCTTTCAAGCTCACGGGTTTGGAGAAACTTCGGGAGAGTGGAGATCTTCTTTGTGCAAGCCATCCAGATTGATTTTTTTTTCTTTTGCTTTGTTAATTTTAAATTTTTATTTTCCTTGCTTTTAGTTGGATTTTATTTACGGTTATTTCTATTGCACTTTAGTTCTTAATTGTAGTTTTGTTTGAATATTTAGTTTAATAAAATTTTCCTTTCCAAATAATTCAAACTTTCATAGCTTTTTTGTAGATTTGACCCGTCTCACCATTATTCTATGTTAGTATTAGTTGTTAGTTTTATTATGCTTCGTTATAATTTGATATTGGTGATCAGAGGTACCTAACACACCCATGATTGTACACGATATGTGCAAGGCACACTATGGGCAATAGCAATGGATGATATGTCTCATCTATCTTTTTCTTCTTGCAGTCTTGATACAAAGGAGAGATGGGAAAGGAAAGCCAACATGTAATGGTTAACAGTGCACGGAAGGCAGAGTGGGGAATCCAAAGCAATGTGGAGTTCTGGGAATACTTCTGCATGATTCTTCTGCTGGTGGCACGGCGGCATTCCTGCTACAGTACGTTTGCATTTTCTGTTCCACAAAATGCCTTTTGATTTACCATGCATCCATATATCAATCTGGTGTAATACAAAAGATTCCAGCGATACAATCACACAAACGAGATAGTTGGGCAATGGGTTGTTGCTCTTAACATTCAATTTCTTTGTTAACCGACGTGCATTTTTTATCCTTTTATTTTTATTATTATTGTGAAATTTGGAGAACGGTCCACCTGCCAACATTGCAGTCACTTTTTCTTTGATATGTATGTTACGGCAGGACCCAGAGTAGGACAGTGGTGCCGCTGCAATTGCCACATTGCCACATTGGTTTGAGCATGGGACGTGAGGGCTGAGGTCCGCAAAGGGTAGTGCAGAGATTGACAAACACAAACGGATTTTGTAGTGATTCGGGACCGCTGCTTGAGCCTGCGTTGCAATGCTACCAGACTCTAAAGGTAGGTCAGAGTCAGACAATAACTACTGAATATTTTTCCCTTTCTTTGTCTTGTTTCCTCTATGTCGAAGGTCTTGAAGCCAAAGCCGCTGGCTAAAATTTCGTCATATGAAAACGACGCCTTGCCCTCTTCAATCTTTCCGTGGTAATGGAGTGATCAATTTCCACTCCAGTTTGGAAAATGATGCACATCACGTTGCCAGTTATGCATAGCTGTTCAATCACCTGTGCCAGAATTTTTTTTTTTTTTTTTAAACAAGGAAATTAATTCGTTGAAGACCAAAACTTATGCCAGAATTTGCATTGGAACCGCTCAACATTCTATGCTGTTGCTGAAGATGTTTGGGGTTGGTCATAATTCCCTAAACACTGCCGATTCAGCTCAATGCCATCTCTGAAATTAGACGAGGGAAAGGAGCCGAATTGTTGTGTATACTGAGAACCACTATCACAGAAGGATAATTTGAGAGCGTGTAGTGCTCGGACTCTGGCATAGGCTCAAAACGAGGCAGCTCTAATGCAAGAATATATTAGTCCAAAAGTGCCAACAATGATCAACAATAGTCCTTCAGTACGTTCTGTTACAAGCCTAATGCTTGTCTTAGTGGATCAATTTGCACCAGTGTTTTCCAGGTGATGGTAATACGGGAACCTTAAAGCTGCCGTTGGCTTTCTGATCCTGGCCATGTTACCAACTTTTGCCATTGGCTTTGTCATGATTCAAGAATCGAATGGCTTCAACTAAACAGAATGCGTGACTTTTGGGAGCTTGCTTATTGGAATAAAATGGGTATTTTGTCTTATCATTCCTTTTTATTGGTCCCATACAATCCAAACTGGCAATCACACAGGTTAGATATAAATCATCGCCACCAGTTTGCACAGGCAGCTTCCACAAGCTAGAGAGATTGGATCACTGTATCCTGTGGCAAATGGATACAGAAGTTGCGTCTTATATGGGAAGCCATGCCCACATCGAAATGCCAGGAAAGTTTTTTCGTCTACGTATCACTCTGTCGTGGATGCATTAGTGATTCTTTGCATGCATTTAAAATTAGTACGCCTAAGGATGACTCCCGCATATCGAATTTTGCGGTTACCGAGCAGCACTACTGCAGTGCAGACTGGAGTTGCTTTCAGGCTCTGGCATTGAATGAGTCATCATACTTCAGGTTTTGTTGAGGATAGTCCAAACAGTACAATTTGAGTGGGCAAGGGTGGTTAAATGCCTGCTTCCACGCATTGTTATTCTAGTTATATGGCTAGAACTCCTTGATTGCATTCCATCAACAGAACAAGATTCCAAATATTTAAACCCTTACAGTTGATCTCCTCTCATCCTTTAAAGCCTTTCTTTGGCTTGCCACCTCTTCCCTCTATCAGTCGTAACAGCCATCCTAGCATCTAACTCACTAACCCAGCTAATCTCTTTCCTATCACAACAACAACCCACATTTCCCACTTCGCTCACTACAGAAACCGTCCCTTTTCCTATTCCTAACAAGCATCTGTTTCTTTCCATCAACGGCCAAAAAAAAAAAAGCATCTGTTTTCATGGTGGGTCTCCCTGCTAGCACGACCACCTTGTCCTTTTGTCTGTTGTTCTGGATGTTGGGTTAAAACTGAAAGGAAATAAATGGGGACTAATGCCATACGAAAAATGCTTGCTATGTTCCATGGATTCCCAAAAAAAAAAAATTTTTTTTTTTTTTTTTTGAAAAAAAGAACCACTGAATGTGAGAATTGAGATAAAAGAGTAGAAACGGGTGAGCAACACTTCCTGCGGCTTTGAATTCTGTGAGACGTATAGTTTTTCAGTAGCCTAGTAGTTTGTTCCATAAGTTCTCAAAGCAGTTCCCAACAGTAGAGTGACGATTGCAACATGTTGTGACGGATGTACGTTTTGTCATTATTGATTGATATAGAAAGCCTTGTTTGTATTCCCATATCACTTCGAGACTAAATGTTTACTGACTTTACAATGTTCTTTTGCGTCCATTGGAGGACACATCCAGCAAAATTAGAACAATGCAAAGAAGATTAGCATGGTCCCTGCGCAAGGATGACACGCATAAATAGAGAAATAGTCTAAATTTTTTTTCCCTGACTCACACAACGACTTCATCCACTTTTATGATGAAATCGACTTCGTCCATTGAATAAAAAACTTCGTTAGAACTAACCATGAAAACACTAGCTCCTTAATAAGCAGTCATGCAGGGGATTCAGGACGTTGGAATTGCCATTGAATTTGTTGTGATTGTATGGTGGGAACATGCTAATATAGCTTATTCAAGACATTTGTGGAAGTTTCACATTTGTTACTTCTGTAAATCTTAGTTGAATAGATCAGTAAGGATTAGCTTAACTAGTTAGCATGGATAAAATGCAACTCAAAAAATTGAACTCCTATGCAGGCAGATGTCATCTTTTTACTTCTCTAAGGTCTTCTACTGTCAATTGGGTTGCTACGGATACATTAGACAACAACAACAACAATTTAACATACAGTCATAAACTCATGCACAGCCACAGAAGGCTGGGCCGAGTTGACATTGAATTGCTTTCTGTCAAACACTTGTTGCAGTGATTTGTTAGGGACGGGAAGAACGAAGAGGAGGGTCATGGCCTGTAGAGAATACCCAGGCCTAGTCGGCAATAGCCCGGGGAAGTTCTGAGACCCTCGCCAAACAGCTGATGTTCGAGTCGGTTCGGTCGGTGGGCAAAGGTCTGGCAAGAAGCCTGCTAGGACAGCTGTCCTCAAGGAGCATGGTTCGATTGTTGTAATTATCTGTTGATTGCTGAATCGGCATTAATATTTCGCTAGGCTACAAAAGGGGTTACGTTGAGGGAATTGGGGTGGATTGTATTCGGCTGTAATAGTCTGCATTGGTTTTCCTGTAGCATTCTACACGTGTTCTTTGCCTGAGCCAAATGAAATACCATCAGATCCATTTCTTCTCTATGAATGATCCGACGTATCAGTTGCCCAAATAAGAAGCCCAACTTCCCGACCATTCAACTATTCAAGAGAGCAAGCCATCACAAGCGAGATACACACCACAATTTGAAGATCCAACTGTTCCGCATCGGATTGCAAAGCCTACGCCTAGTCATGCAATTTCATCCGCAGAAATATATACTCTGGCGCTCCTCCAGATTGAATATATCTACAACTGGACCTTGGAGTAGGTGTCTCATGAGTCATGACCCGCTACCTCCAAGAACTGTGGTAGCCGCCCGCCCCACAATGACTCCCTCAACTTTCTCACTAGTGGGGAAAAAAATGAATACGATCCAAGCAGATATTGTCCCCCGCCATTGTTCACCAAGTGCTCCACCTTCATGCCCACGAATGCATTGGATCCTAAGTTAACTTTTGCTGGCGCTGCAGCGGTCAATGGATTTTCAAGCAACTTTAAATTTGGATCACACGACTTGGGACCATATTAATTTCCAGCCATGTATTTGCAGCATGGACAGTGATTCGCCACCTTTCGACCAAATGGTGAAAGCCATACATTGTTGCCCGTCGCATTATATATGGTATGCAATTATCCTTAACTTGAGAAAGCATAGAAATCTTATATGTTTGGATATGCAGCAGACACACAGACATCCAGTGCAAGTCCCCATGGGACCATTGAATGCTTTCTCTGCGCCATGATTGCGAAAAGCAACTTTTTCAGTTTGGTAGCTGAATTAGCCAGGGGGCATTGAACCATTGTAATTTGGTGATGGTCAGCTCACCAGCTTGTTGATCAAAATTCAATGAATCCCACATCAGTTGGACACATGGGTAATTACCATGGACTTATCTGGAAATGGCTCTGCCAAATGCCATACTCAGCGGTGGGACGTATGTGATGTGTGGGCTGTACAATTACACTAGTTGGATGGACATGATCAGTTGTTGCTTCCCTGCCTTAGTAGTTAGTATTGTAGCCATTTTAAAGGGGGCTGCCAATAGCACTGACACTTCTTCCTCTGTATATTGTTTTCTTTGGGTTTAAAACCGTAAATCAGAAAATGGTGCAGAATTTGGGCCCACTGCCATTTGTAACAAAAACTAAAAAGCAGACAAATGCAGCCACACTTTCGGGAACAGTACAGGAACTGATTTAAGCCAAAAGTGTTTTCACTCGTCATGGATTCAAAACTATATAGATCATATATGGGAATGCATATGGGCAGAAATGGGTTGGTAACTATTATCTTCCAGTGTTTCTGTTGATGTTCCTAAAGGATAAATAGCCTAGTGTCTTAATTACTTCATTAGTTTGTTAGGGCCATTCCACATCGTGGAGAAAGACATGCCTGCAACAACTGGATAGTTTGTCTCGTGTGCAAGTGTGAGCTTCCCCTGTACACATTCCCACATCGGCGCAACCAGATAATCATCAGACTATATAATATTCATTCTTAGATGCCAGTACGTCTCTTCGGAGACATCCGATAAAATTGGAACGATACAGAGAAGATTAGCATGGCCCCTGCGCAAGGATGACACGCACAAATCGAGAAATGGTCCAAATTTTTTTTTTTTTCTTCCTTCCGTTCTTCCTCCCCTTCCATCTCCCTTGTTACAGACATCGAGAATCGCTTTCTAAGGCCTTGCAGTAGCCAATTTTTTCTCCTTCCCTTCCCTCTCTCTTGTTACAGGCATCGACAATTGGTTTCTATGGCCTTGCAGTAGCCTTCCCCCCCCCCCCCCCCCCCCCATCTCCCTTGTTACAGACATCGAGAATCGCTTTCTAAGGCCTTGCAGTAGCCAATTTTTTCTCCTTCCCTTCCCTCTCTCTTGTTACAGGCATCGACAATTGGTTTCTATGGCCTTGCAGTAGCCTTCCCCCCCCCCCCCCCCCTCCCGTCCCTCTCCCTTGTTACAGACATTGAAAATTGGTTTCTATGGACTCGCAATAGCTAAATTTTTTTCCTTCCATCCCTCATGCTACAGACACTGAGAATTGCTTTCTATGGCCTTGCTGTAGAAACTGTTGAGTTGTATGCTCAGATGACCGTCATCAGATACCCAACTCGTCTACGTGAATTATCAGAAGCCCGACTTCCTGACCACTCAAGAGATCAGCAAGCCTTCAGGCACAACATACAGAGGCTTAGGCCTGAATATTCACCTGCTTGGTTTGCGCAAAACATTTTCTAGCAGTTGAACTCATATCCAACAAATTAATTTGCAAGATCTCAAGTCATTAGGTATTTCATATATAAGCCAACGCCAGCATTCAGATTTCTGCGGCCGTACTATTCTTATTTTCAGATCATTCTCCCTATTGGGTGTGCTGGACAATTGGGCTGACGAATATGCACAGCACATGGCCCATTATTTGCAATGTACATGTAGATTGCAGCCGCAATGACTCACCCCCTTTTGTTGTTCCCCACCACTTTCCACCTAGCAGTAGTGCTCCACCTTCGTGCCCATGAATGCATGGATTCGCAATTAGATTCCAACTTTAGTACTCGGCCGAACTATCCAAATTCCCAGCAATACAGGAAGAAACAACTCCCATTTAATCCCAATGAAGAACTTAAAATGATTTCAATCAATTTCGCTCTGTGCTCCAATATGCAAATGATTCGATCCTCAGTATTTTGGGCTTGGGTGGTCACGTACTAGCTCTTGGGCCATTATTTTCAGGCTAGCGAAAATGCGTGGCAATTGAATTCATCTAAGATATTATCTTTTGGACAAGAAAACACATTAATCGCGCATGACGGGACTCACGTGCAGTGCAGCCAGCAGCCATGAGAACAACCAGCACCCCATGGGGTCCTGTTACACTTTCTGCGTCCCATGATTGCGAACAGCTATTGTTGTTTTCTGTGCTCGCAAATCATGCAAGATTTCTTTGATTGACTGGGTACCTTTTCACAGTAAGTACATAATAGACTGGGGATGGATCGGTTTGGGCAGGAATTTACTGTCGGCAAGACCCGGTTGGCTTGTTAATGGTTTTTCTACCCACTCCGCAGCTAACGCAGAGAAGCCTATTAATTTTGAGATGATTCCGCATATATTTCTACCCACTCTGCAGCTAACGCTGAGAAGCCAATTGGATTGGCGATAGTCTATAGATTCCTATGGTATCCTCCTGATGACTCACGGGTCACTTCTTTTTTCTTTTTTCTTTTTTTCCCCTGAAAGAAATGCGCGTGAAAGTGGAATGTCCCTTCATGGGCTAAAAGTAACAGATAATCCTACTAGCTATGCATGCAGTTGCTTTGGGATAAAATGACAACATAAAGATTGGGCACTTGCATTGTGGGATCCTTGCAAGCAGAGCAACATTACGTGCTTCCTTTGTAGTTGCAGCCAACGAAGGGGGGTTGCTGTTTGAATGGCCAGCTCATGAAGAATTTTTTTTTTTTATTGGTATATTTAGATTCTATCCCAATAGATATCATAATAAACTACTGAAACATTGTTACAAATATTATCAATACGGAGATATCATGCTTCACTTATAAATTTTGGGAGACACAAACTCCCTACTTTCATCAACTCCCACCAAATATGGGGTAAAAATGACACCCTGACACCTACCGAGAAAATAAAACTTGGACTTGAGCTGGGAGATTTGAACATCCGCCACTTGAAAAGAGGGCAGTAGGTATTACCACCTTGGTGGCAGCTCACGAAGAATTTGACGATAAAATTATCGGACTAAGTACTAGACTAATATCTATCAAAAAAATACTAGACTACTAGTATAATTGTTTACATCTCCAAAAAAAAAACACTAGTACTACTGCTAGCAACTTTTACATGGCAATATTTAAAATTACTCAAATTTTTAAAGTTTAAAGCTCCCTCGCTGGGAAAAGGAAATTAAAAGAATAAAAAACCGATTGAGAGCAGGCTTGGAAAGGAGAGTTTGGCAAACTGCAACTAGAATGAAATTAGTGTAATAGAGAATTTAAAAGCATTAATCATCAAATTATCTTTTTTTATCCCTATATTTCAATCGTTTTTCATATCTTTTCATATAATTATCTATTCTTATTTTTATTCTCATTTTATTACTATCATATTGCATCATTCTCTCACCTTTCAAAATTTATTTCATTTTCTTCTCATCATTATCCAAACGTCAAACATTTTTCATTCAATGATTATGAAAAATTATTTATATATTTATGATAAATGATAATAAAAAACAAACATTGGCATGAATTCTTATTTTTATTTAAATTTTTATATCTAAATCATTTAAAATATGAGTTAATGTTTATAAACTCAAGCAAATCATATTGGACACTTTTTTTAGGGTCAATGTTAGTAGCAACCTAATGTAGCTATATTGGTTAAATGGTAGTCTTTTTTCATAGCGATGTCCTACATTAGTGACTATTTAAAATAAGTTAATATATATAAGCTAACGAGGACGCTTCTATTAAACCTCTTCTATTTCATGGGTGATAGAAAATTCACTCCATCCATTGTATTTAGCATCATTTATAATGTCCCAGAAATCTTTTTTTTTTAAATTTCACTATATATGGGTCTCATTTATAAATGTGTAAAATCAACATAATAAAATAGTTCAATATTAAAATATCAACTTTAAAGTAGTTTTTTCAACATCTAACCCATCTAAAATATCAATAATATGTAGATAAATGATCCTATAAAGTATTGTTACATTCTAATATATGTGTGAATGTATCTATGTATTTTTCATAATTTATACATGAATGCACCTATTTTTGAACAAATGCGGCCTATCCACATATTGGATTGGGATGAAGCTTGATATCTTAGTTAAACAAATGGTGTAAAATACAATGAATGGATTGAATTTTCTATCAATGATCAATATTTCAAAAATGAAAAGGGTTTTACGAAATCACTAGTATTCCTGATAAGCTGAAGTTGATTGGACACCCTTTCAAGCACGAAAGAAAGGTTTAAGGCAACCTATTCTAGCAATATTATACCTTTCTTGAAATTGAGTTGTTTTATGAACTTTTTTCTTTTGGAGATTACTCTAGCCTCCTTCTATAGAGTATAGTCACTCACTCGGCAAGAATTTTAATTTATCTTTGGATTATCCTTTACAAAAGTCAAGCTCGTGACCTCCAAGTCCATTATCAAGGTTTTGGGTGTATTTTCTATGCAATAAAATTTTAAAAGAAAGTTTTTAACATAAAAATGTTTGAAATGGAAGAAGATAATGTGATATATATAAATAATAATTATAATAAGTAAAAAGAATGATATAAAATAGATAGGACAGTTATTCTTAAAAAAATAGATAAGATAATTTTATAGAAAAATGTAAAAATATGATCGAAAATAAAATAATAATATAAGAAAATATTAATAAATAATTATGAAAGGAGAAAAATTTTAGATAAATAAACTTTTTACGATTACCAAATGCACTCTTGATATCATTGATAAGGAAAGCCATAAAACACTAGATATCCATTTAATACATCCTCATAAGCCTAAGTCGTATCATGTTATGTATCTAGTTTTAGGACGTAACTAAAGAATAAAACCTAGTTAAACTCCTGTTCCCTTATCCATTTCCTAATTTCTCCCCCGTGAACTAGAAATTTCTAGTCCAGAAAATGACAACTAGGATAAGAACCACCTAAATTTGATGCTTCTTCCCATCGGGCTGAATGGCTACTGTCAAGTAGTGAACCGAGAGATGGCTTCAGGCAGCCACGTGTGTGGAAAGATCTGCAGCATACAGATTAAAATTCTCACAGGCGGCTCGCTGTCGACGCCTATCGACAACTGTCACATTTAAAGGAGGACGAAGAATTGGAATAATTAGAGGATTGACAAGGATCATAAGCTGCCGATGCATCCTAGAATCATTGCTATTGCGTACCCCCACCATTATCATCATGTTACAGGGGCTGGTGAAACTCGATCCTACCATCTCCTCCGTACACGCGGCAGTTAAGAAGTCCATGTGGGTGGTCGATGTGGATGGTGCGCACCCCAACAACAATTGCCGAAATAGGAAAATCCACACAACTATTGCTGTCTAAATATTTCAACATTTTTGCCCACTTTACTGGGCCGTTCAAAAATCAAAACTACTCATGTTATCGGACTGTTTGGATACAGCTAAAAAACTGTAAAAGAGAAAAAGAAAAAAAAAAAATCAAAACTAGAGCTTTTTATCCAACCCATTTGATGACTCTCCCCTTTCCTGCAGCAACGCGGATTTTTAAAGCAAAAATGGAAGAGTTTTTGAAATTTGTTAATTTTGCTTATCACGTGTGTTTAAACTTTCAACAAGGCAGCAGTACCAAGTACGGTACTGCATGCTCATGCGGCATGTGTTTAAGACTACATGGATGAGTCATGCCGCAAGCCTGCGGCCGGCTCAAGGCTTGATTGAGCGATTCAAACCAAGTACTAGCGGGGGAAGGGGATCTGGCCTAGCAACAACCGGGAAGGAAGAGCAACAACCTAAATTAAAAATTAAAAAGAAAACTCATATCAACAGTAAATGATCGACTTTTCAAAGTGCATGAACCATAACCGCTGATGCATATAAGCTATCCCTCGTCTAGCTTGTTCACCTAGCTATAGTTAATCTAAGCCCAATATATATAGGAATATATTTCGGTGCATGCGATTACACCGTGCAATTCATGTACTGTGGCCCCCATAAGATCATGAATGAAAAATCCACCCACTCATTATATTTAGAATTGTTCATTTTATTATCATACAATTTTCATTTAAATCAAACATGTGTGTAATTCTTATCTTAAAATGGTGCAAAATGAACGTAATAAACCACTTTAAACATCTAAACCGTTCCGAGTATGATTTTTATATAGATAAATGATTTTATAATCTTTCATTACAATCTAATATTTATGGAGCCCATTTTACAGTGGACCGCACATGAATGGGTCTCATATATATATATATATATATATATATATATATATATATATATATATATATATATATATATAGGATCCGCTTCTATATAACTAGGGGTGTTAATGGTCGTGGTCAACCCGTCAACCCGCTCATCCAACGTGTTAATACATGGGTTTAAGTTGGGATTTTTGAATAAATGGGTTATGATCCGCCAACCCGTTCAACCATTTAATTAAATAAACGGATTAGGGTTGATGCTTTATAACCCGTCAACCTGTCCAACCCGTTTATTTAACCCGTATAACTCATTTAATATAATATATTTTATATATATAATATTTGAAAATTATTTCAGCCCGCCCTTCCTTCCTGCTCCTTTATCCTGCCCGCGTGTGAGCCCTGGCAGGCAGCAAAACCCATTCCCCATTCCCACTGCCCGCAAAGTCGCAGTCTCGCAGACTCCACTGTCGTCACTCTCGTCAGTTTGTCACGCACTCACGCTGGCACATCAAAATCCAGCACTAAGCTGCTAGTTCGTCACGCACTCACGCAGGCACATCAAAATCCAGCACTAAGCTGCTAGTTCGTCACGCACTCACGCAGGCACTTCTAATCGGGCACCCCGAACCACATCAAAAGGTCGGCGACGCTGGCACCTGGCAGCACTGAAAAACTCACCAATAGTGGACTGCACATGAATGGGTCTCATATATATATATATGGGATTCGCTTCTATATAACCCGAGTTACATAGAAGTAGACTTATAAAATTTCTTCAAAATCTAAGATTTTAATCTTTGATAGAAAATCGAATTCATTCATTATATTTAACATCATTTGTTTATCTAGGGGATTGAGTTTCATCCCAATTAAGTACATTTATGGGTCACATTTGTTAGAAAATGTATATATCTATGTGTAAATTATAAAAATGCTAAAATATCAATTTTAAAGTAGTATTTTTGACATCTAAATAGTCCAAAATATCATTTATATGTGAATAAATGATTCTATAAAGTATTATTATATTCTAAAATATATGAAAATAGATCTAAACGTTTTTATAATTTGCACATGAATATATATTTTCGAACAAATGTGACCCATAAACATACTTGATTATGATGAAACTTGATCTCTTAGATAAACAAATGATATTAAATACAATGAATGTATTGAATTTTTCATTAAGGATCAAAATTTTAGATTTTGAAGGGGTTACATGGGTCCGTTTCAATATAACCCGATTATATAAAAACGAGACCCCATGTATATAAGAGCTATTTAGGTGCAGCGCCACTACATTGGAACAATAATACATTTGTCTATTTTTGGACCCCACACATATTAAAATGTAATGAAACTTTATAAAATCATTTATCCATATATAAATTTTATAGTAAATGGTTTACATATTGAAAAAAATCACTTTAAAGTTGTTATTTACATCAGACTATTTTATTATGTTGAATTTGTACCATTTTCAGATTGGGTCTATACACATATCCGATTTGAATGAAAATTAATATAGTAATAGAATACATTATTCTAAATACAATTGGTAAAGTAGATTATAATTTTTTCATCATGTGGGGCCCATTTTAACTTCATGGCATGCACCTGAAAACTTATATATATATATATACTGTTGGTCCTGAGTTTATGGCTAAATTCAATAGGAGAGAGGTGAATTTGATTTTTAAAAAATTCTTTAGCAAATTAAAACTTAACCCCTTGTAAGTTTAATTCTCTTAATGAAATGTGCTAAGAGATAAAATAAGAGGATATAAATAGAATATAAAATGCAAGCAATCAAACCACACAAGAGACAACAATATATAGTAATTCGGGCAACTTTCCTACTTCACTCTTCCAAACACACACCCATTGTATATTGAGTTTAACTATTGTATATTCAATACAATCTAGAGCATCCACTCTCTTCTAAATTTTAGTTCTAGAGGGCATATACAATAATCACTTATTAGTAAAATCAATTCCAACTAACCAAGTCTAGTCCGTTGGTGAGACAAACTCAAACCAATTAAACAAAGTTTGTTAATGAGACAAACTCAAACCAACTATCTGTTTTGCTTCTTCTTGAATTCGATCTCCAACACCGATCAAAGGCAACAACCCAAAATGAAGTAAATAAAAGAAAATTTACATTAACAACGTGTAATCAATCAACTTCAGAAGCTCCTTGTTATGTGAAAAAATGATCTTGTAAGCTCATTTGAAGTAATAGCACTTGAAGCTTCAATATTTATTCAAATGATATCAACAATCTTGAATATTGGAAGGTGTAAGCTCATATTGTGTTTCACCTTCCCTTCATGTTCATACTTTAATGATATTTATAGAGGGTAAGAAGATCTAGTCATTGGAGTAGTAATTGGCACACATTTAATGCTCCGACGTTCGAATTTTCGACTGTTACAGCTTGAAGTCGCAAGTAGAGTCAACTTGGGATTATGGATGAAACTTGGTACCAGGTCGGTCCGAACCGGCCCGGCCCGGTACCAAAACCAAAAATGGGTTTTATTTTTAAGATTTTTCCAAAATAGACCCGGTTTCAACCCGACCCGTAGAAATCCGAAACCAAAACCGGGTTCGCACCAACCCGGTACCAAAACCCGACCCGGTCTGAACCCAGTGTAATTTATATAACTTTTTTATAAATTATACATTTTTTGTAATATTAATATATAGGTGGTTAATTGATTTAATATATATCAGTCAAATGGTTTAATTTAAGTGATTAATTAATTTAAATTAATGAATAACTATGATTTAATGATTTATAACATATAGTTAATATGGATATTTTTAAAAAAATTTAAAAATATATGAGGGGTAGCCGCACGTGTAAGAACTTGACATTCGAAATACAAATGGAAATCAAGGGAGAAATTACTTGGAAGTCTTCGAATAGTTTTTTAGTTTTTTTGAAAACTTCGAATAGATTTACCCAACGTAATGAATTAAACCTTTACTTTCCAGAAAAAACTAGCTTCTATCAAATCTCTTTTTTATATGGTTAACGTTTTATGATAAATTTGTCAGTTCATTATATTTAGAATTATTCATATTATTATAGAAATCTTTTTATAATTCTGGTGTCATTATATATGAACTCTATTTACAAACCTACAAAATTATTTTAATAAAATAGTTTAATAGTAAACATAAACTTTAAAATTGCATTTTTAACATGTAAACTATTTAAAATATAATTCTTATGTGGATTAATGATTTATAAAGAATTTTTATACTCTAATGCATATGTAAATAGATCTAAAATTTTTTTTACTTACACATAAATATATTTTTCAAGCAAATATGTCCATGCACATCTTTGATTTTGATGAAATTTGATCTTTTAACTAAATAATGATGTTTAATATAATAGATAAAATAATTTTCTATTTATCATCAAAATTTTAAAAGTGGAGTTGGTTACGCATAACTACTTTTTATGTAGCTAAGCTCATATACTGGGTTATAATCAATGATTCGATTTTGACGTTTACAATGAGAAATCAATGCAAATAGTTTATTGTAAAACTTAGGGTGCACCTTTGTTAGGGTATTATTTGTTGCAAAATGATCTTATATTGATAATAAAATTAAAATCTAGTTCATCTATTATATTTGAAATTATTCACCTCTATAACATGTCAAATTTCATCCAAATTAAAATATTTACAGGCTTCATTCGAAAATTGGTGCAAAATTAACATAATAAAACAATTTGATAGAAATTCAATTTTAAATTTTAATTTAACATCTAAGCTGAAACATCATTCCTATATTGATAACGATTACATAAAATATTATTATATTATTATTCATCAATGAATGGATTTAAATATTTTTTATAGTTTACATATAAAAGTTTACAGTTTTAAGCAAATATGGTTCAAACAAAAATCTAATTTAAATGATTTTTGATACTATGATTAAACAAAAGATCGGTGAGATTTCAATTCTAAGATCTAAGTATTCCATTTGCAATCCATGAAAACCCTAGTTGCGCCCTAGCACTTCCCTTGTTTATTTGAAGTCCAAGTCCAATATATATTATATTTATGGAGCCTAGACGACCATTCGTCGAGCTTAATTAGCGTAATTTATTTTAGCCGAGAAAAAAATCTTCATTGGCTGGAGATATATAACTAAATTGAAGTAGATTATCTAAAATGAATGAAAAATATAAATTAATTACTTTATATTACGACAGAAAAAGACCTATTAGAGCTTCAAAGTGTCTTGAATTCTGCATATCATTTAAGGCCAATTCAAATAGATCATAATAGAAAAATATAATCAGAGAGATAAACATTGATCACTACCCTTCTTTGAGAAGTATATGACACGTAAATTAAAGTAATCATTTGTACCAATATTTCAATGCAATCATGAGCCAATCATATCCCAACATTTATACATACATGTTTTACACTCTTCGTGAAAAAGCGAAGTCATCGCTCATCAAGGATCCAATCTCACATACGTTTGGAATCCGTTCAAGGTTAATTCGTAAACATAGGGAACTCTTGGCTGACGATACAAAAGGTCAATCTAAGCCTAACTTATGTATACTAGATCTTTGAACCGGTTTGGATTAGGTTGAGTTGCATATGTAGAAATCAACGGCCGACCTAAATATATATTCCTTGTTCGTTCAACTTTGTCTATGTATATGTATACATGGTCAAAATAATGGATAAGCGGGATATTTTGGGCACTTTGACATGTGTCCAGAATTTGGGGTGCTATCGGATAATTAATAATTTTATTTATGCTTCTATATAAAATGTTATCTCATGGCTAACCTTATTGTTGCGTTGGACTCGCTAATTTAATTATCGAATTGAAGCTAAAGAAAGTTTGAGTTATCATACCCTAAGCGAGCACGGGAAAGGTAATAAGGAAATTAACCATGCCGCATGAAATTATGTTACCAAGTCCAAGCAAGTTGTACGAACGAAGAATGGACGAAGTGATTAACCAAATTAAAGGAACATCTACAACAATCTGATTTGTAGCAAATACATATGGCCAGGTTGCTACGAGGGTTAGCATGACAGCTCGAGATGACATCTTCCACTGTCCTGGAGACTGTTCCAAGGAATCTTTTTTTTATTTATTTAAGTATACACAACATGTCATATGAAATTTCTAATTAGTACATGCAAATCTTAATAACACAAAGAAACTGAATAATACCCCTACTACTACTGTGGGGACAAATAAATTCTTACAATATGAAAGAACACCACTGTTAATACATTACTACCATAAACTATTACAAATTTTGCACCGGTAGATATTTGAAAACAATTCATCACTTTACTTCAATGAGATCGTGGCCACTGAGTTAAGCCTCAATGATAGTCTAAGGGATCGATTTTAAGAGACTGTGTGGGTGTTGTTTACATGTGAAGCTTTAAAAATACTTCATATATGATTTATTTTTAATATCTAAACCATTAATTTTATTCTAGTTACAATTTAACAGCATAATACCAAAAAATGATCATTTATTTATTTTTAAGAATTAAAATTTAATAAATCATCCATTAATTGAGTTAATATTAGGTTCATGAATATTATATTATCCTATTTTTTATGTTAAGTATATTCTATTGTGTGAAACATAATGTGTATCTATCAATAAGTAATTGATATTATAAGAAAGCACATATTCAATTACCTAATTTCAGGATGATAATTATAATTAATTACAAACATGTCCTTATGTTTAATTTTAACATAGCAGCAGCAAAAAAAAAAAGTTTTAACACACTGATTTTAATATGAAAAAGGTAATAATCTGTTCGGATCCTGGATTGCACAAAACAAAAGCCAAATCGTAAAAATACTCTTTTCATATAGGTGAATCACTCTGGTGCACAAAATCGATTAATTCATTATTTTATTTTTCTCGTACGATCACGTGTCAGCTTCGTCCTGTGACGTGTTACTGGATAGAAATGCAGTGACTTCAATCGCTATCTGAAAATATGGAACATCGGAATCTCAAACCGCTTTCTCGCTAAGGAATAAAAAATTTGAACCAATTTCACGGGAACGAAATATGTTATTCGGCCGCAATAAAGAACAGGAAAAATAAACTCAATCAATCTTAATGTTTTTCTCGCATTTTGTTGCGGGTCAGAACAACTCTGTGAGTGTGACGTCAGCCTGATCTTGACCAGGTCAGCATCGACGGCTGACACGCCGTATGGGGTTCGGCAATGCATCCCAACCATCCCGGCACTAGTCGACGTCGATATTTCCTCCGGACATCCGCTTTGGGCAAGCAAATCCAGCCAAGGCATCCAAATCAAGGGTCCCACCGGAATTTGCCACGTGCCCATGCAAGTAAGATGAACGTCCTTGTGGCCACGTGTTTGTTTGTATGTTTCTCCAGTAACAGTGACAGCTTGAGAAACGGAAATTCCGGGTACATGCGGACAATTTTAGAACGATTTTTTCTTTTTCTTAGGCCTGGGAATGGCATTTTCTGCGGAGAAGAAACTCCCTTTTGAATCAGGAATCCGAGCTTCTGGAAATGGAATTTTCGGGACCACCCAAAAGGCGTCTCGGGTTGGGCTATCCCTAATTTCAGCTGCGAGAATCGACAAATGAAGGAAAGGTCATTAGGTTGGCATCCGCAGCATGTTCCGCCCGCGTATGAACTATGAAGCCTGGTCGATCGTGTAGACCGTAGAATAATCTAAGGGTGACCTGTAATCCCGCAAAAACTGAAGCATGGAAGGATAGGCTAATTTTTATCTATTTTTCTTTTTTATGAAAATGTGGCTTAAATGTATTTAATTATCATGTCAAATTTTATAATTCTTGAATATCTACATATCAATTTTTTAAAATTTCAAAAATTAGCAGTTTTGGTACAAATTGTTTAAATAAATTTAAAACATGTTTTTCAATTTAGATAAATACATGCACAAATTCAAGAATTATAAAATTTATATCAAATTAAATATATTTGAGCTCATATTCTTATACAAAATACACCTGTATGTCTGGGCTAACAAGAGTTCATGTCAGCCCTAACTAACCAAGTCAAAATATTATTGTAAATATATTTGTTTGAGTAGATTTGATTTATTGGGATTATTAAATATAAAAAGTGAGATACTAAAGAGGACACGACAAGAGAAAAATAGTGTTCAAATGAAAACAAGTAAGATTGTCGTATATTGGAAAATAAGGGATTGTATAAATTGTATGAAATGTACATCCTTAGCAAGCCTGATATTACAAGTCTCTCATGCCTGGATGTGGATCAGCAAATAGCTATGAATAGATGAGGTACGATCCCCTTTTAAGACCAGTGAAAGATGAGGATAGTACTTTTTGCAGTTAATTTTGAGCATAGTCGCATAAAATAGACCATTAGTCTTGAATTTTTACTTCCAAGCTAATTTGAGGTCTGGAGTCCATATATAAATTAGATAATGATACACTTTGATTTTTAGAGAATTTATAAAGAGGCACAAAAGATTAAAAAAAATCATGTTGGGAAAAATAGAATAATTTAAGTTATTAGATAGACGAAACGCCATATAGATAAAATTTTATAAAAATGCAATAATATAGACGTTCTTATGACGATGTATTTTTCACATTATTAGCAACAGAACAAGAATGGAAATGCTATGGTGATACTATCTAATATCTAATGGGCTAATAGCCTTTCATATGAACTCTCTCCGACCGATTTTATCTTTATTGAGTCTTAAATGTAGATTTCAAAACAAGAGAACTTCTCCTTTGAATTATTTGCTATGTCCAAAATTTTAGTTTTTGAAGACCTTTAAGTAACCACTTTTTCTTACTAGACAAGTTGTACATATTCTCCTTTGCAGTTAAAATGAGACAAATAAATAGAAGAAATATTATAAAGGAGACTAAAAATGAGATATGAACTTTAAAAGGCAAGATATACTATCTTTGAGCCTTGGGAGATTATGGTGTGTACAAATGCATACATGATAATAAGTCAGTGAGACACAAAAGAGATTGAAGATAAAAGGAGAGATTGCTAGGGCTATAACTTTTTAAGGAAAAACTCATGCTTTTTTAGGCTTAGCATAGGCACGCTGCTCATATCACAAGAAGTAAGTTATCTAGTCCCATTATTATAAAAAAACAAACAAACTTGAGACACCTTCAGCAATAATACACTCATCTGAAAAGCTATCCTTTTCTAAGAGAATTGGTTTGTAACTTTGTATTGTCATTTGAAAACCATTTTTTACATATTATTTATACAATTTTCTGTTATGTTCTACCAAGTTCATAGTGCCAATTTGGCATTAATATACTAATTTCACCATAACTATTATAAAATATCACGTGTAAAATGGCCTCATTTAACAACTTAAATAGCTAATCAACTTTATATTGTTGTTCATGATAAAAAAAAATTTGTTATTAATGAAAATATATTTTCTTTATTGTCAATAGTGCTTATGCCAAAGTAAAATCACCAACAGATGCTAATTGGCTCACATCTCTATAATTTGAGTCTCAAGCACTTCAAATTGAAGATAAAAAGAAAAATGTTAGAGTCATCCACCATACTAATAACAACCCATAGCACTATATGAAAATCCAATAGTAAATGACGGAGGTGTTGACCTACAAGCAGCTCTTCGTTGCGCTTACGAGGAGCATGTATGCTATTTAGCTAGGCTACAATAGAAATCTAGGTGTGTTTGGCAAAGGGATTTTTTTTTCTTACTTGATCACATTGTCAAGGCACAATTTAGATTAGATTGAGCCTGATTATGGTAGGTCAAACCTCATAAAAAATAGTGTTTAACTAAAAAAAACTTAACCCAATTTTTCTATCTTTATTTAATATAAAATATATTATAAACCTAAAGTTTAAATAGTACTTATTTAGATTTATATTTTTTATAATAATTATGTCTATACTTACTTAAGTGTTTGTCATATTGAAATATTATACGGAGATTATATTATTTTTGTTTTTATTATTTACTTTTATATTTGTTAGTTTTCTTTCTTTATTTTTTTAGAAAAGATAATTTTTAATAAAATATATTACATTACTATGCTTTTATATTTAATTAGGTTACATATTATTATTATTGTTTAGATGATTTATTAATTTATATTTGGATGTAATTTGTAATTCTTAACTTAAACGAAAACTTATTAAATCTGAATTTCAATCTGAACCAATTTACAAAAAAATAATATTAATATTTAATAGAATTAATAGTTTTTTTTTCAATTGAGATCTTGATGGTAGGTGGCGGCGGGGTTTGTTTTTTTTTTCTTGCAAAACCAAAGGCTACTATGGAACGGCAACACAATTTACGGCGCATGGTAGGCAAACCACTTGGACGCTGTTGAATACTCAACCTAGATAAAATTATATCAGAGGTGCAATTATGTGGAAAAGCATTGCTTGCTAGCCAACGAACCTATTCGATTTCGCCATGTTTTGCCAGTGATTGCGACCGCCCACCTATCTTGCAATACCGGAAGCTTGACTTGGAAGGGACATAAAACATCTTCACTGTTGGAGAAGAAACGAGCTAACAGTGCTGCTGGCATAAATCAAACAACGCGCACCGGAAAAAAAAAAAAAAAAAAAAAAAATGGGGGTTCTGGTTCAATGCATCCGAACCAGAGCCCCTGGAATGGCGCAGGGACGGTTTACCACGGGGCTGGCAGCGCCATTGTCGATTGGACTAGCGAAAAATTTTGATTAACACATGAAAGAAATCAACGGTAGTGATCTCACTAATAACAATTCTTCCTTCCCCGAATTCTCGGAGCGCGAGGGGCCTACCTGAAGGTTAAACGCCCACGGAGACGGGGAATCGAAGGCGCGCGACGGCATCCGCAAGTCACGTGTCAACCGTTACATTGCACGCCCCTGCCGCCCACGTCACGTGCTGCCCCGGATGTTTCTCGTGTCATGCCGTCCATCATTTCGAATTTTAACCACTCAAAACGCTCGCACCTGACAACATTTATTTCCGCGAGCTGCATCTTAATCATCTGATTCAATGCTGCAGCCCCACCGAGCCATCATGAATTCATGATCGGTATTTTTGAATGGTCGATCGTCCATGAAGATCGAGAGTGCCCAGTATTTAATATTTCCAAGAATCTACTGTCCTATCTTGATTAATCAACCAGAATCTGACACGATTAGGATATACATACTTTTTAGTAGTTTACCCATAATGCAGATTAAGGCAGTCATGAATTGTCCTAAAGTAATAGTTATCTTACAAATGTTACATGTTACCTTGGTAAACATTCTAACCATTATGTCGATGGTCAGACATAATCACCGAGAGGACATGCTAATCAATATTGAAAAAATATTATTATGCAATAGTTCAAGAACTGCTACAATGCACATTTGTTTACCAAGACATGATTTTTTTTAATATTCATTTTTATTGGTGCAAATCAATTAGAACCTAGCAATGAGTAAAAACGCTTGTTATTTTGCTTATCCATCTGCTCTTTTTTTCTCTTGTCAGGATGTAGGCTTCTAATTTCGAGCATTCGAGACCTTATTTATACCAAGAAAATTATTCAATGCATAGGCCTAACACTATTCTTATTCTAAGTCGACAATTTCATTTTAAAACTACAAATTCATCTTGATTAAATTTATTGAAAAGTTAGCAAACATAATATTAGATACTCCTAGAAGTATCCAATAAATTAGCTAAAATTTTTGCAATATAAATTCCATACTCACCATTGGGATCAACACGGCAAGCCAACATCTAGATGTAGATTGCATGCATCTATTTTAGGTGAATGTAGTGACCAATCATGATCAACACCAAAGTTCTTCATGAATTTTTTTCTTGTTGATCTTGCATACAAATGAAAATAGACGATGTTCATGGATGTCTTTAAACTAAAATGCTATTTCCACCATCTACCTTGTTTCCCTTTCCCCTTCCTTCGTATTCATATGTATGCTTTTTCATTTGATTGGATTTAATTTTTCAGTAGGAAAAAACGAGATCATTAAAATTTCTTTATGTGTTCTTTCCCACAAGGTAAAAGGAAATTAAAATAACTTGGAAAATGGAGAAGAAATTTTAAAATAGGAGGTTTTTTGTAGTTGCCTTTTGAATAGACATTAGTGATTCTATATGATTACCAACGAATTGTACAATTGAAAAAAAAACATTTTTAAAATTTTTCTATACATATGAAGGCACTAGTTACATTCCTCATCTTATGAATTTTGGTAATTTTTAAAATTTATTTGCTATCTTTTATTTTTAGAAATAAACAATGATTGGATATATGCCCTAGACAAGCTTTTAAACCTCAATCAAGTTGCCACCTCCAAAAAATTTAAATATTTTAACTACGTAGAAAAAGAGCTAATTCAAAATAATTTAGGATATGTTCGAGAGGTGATAAAAATTTTGAATGAAAAAGTTTTTATGTAAAAGTTTTTCAAATAAGAGAAAATAATGTAATATAATATGTGTGATGATAAGGAATAAAGAAAATAAAATAAAATTAGATATATTAGTCATACGGTTAGTTGCGTAAAATAATTAAAAAATATAATAGTTTATATAAAAATACGAATAAATAATTAAAGATAGGATAATTGTGGAGAGTGAACAGTTTTAGATTAAGAAGTTTTACTATGAAACAAAAACACCCTTATTTTATTCAGTTAATTCTAGTTATTTTAAGTTGTTGACAAATTATCATTTTAGACAAGTCCGAAATGACATGTTTTGGATTGGTCCAAAAATTACAGATATGTTTGAGAAGTGATCAAACTCTTGAATGAAAAAATTTTAACATACAAATTTTTAACTAAAGAAAGTTATGTAATACAATAGGAACAATAATGAAAATAAAGATAATAAAATTAAAATATATAGACTAGTCGTATAAGTAATTCTGTAAAAATAATTTAAAATAAAGTAATCGTACAATAAGATGTAACAAAATAATTAAAAATAGAATAATTATAGAAAATAAAAAGTTTTAAATTGAAAATTTTTGGTTGAGAGGCTTTGGTAGTTGCCAAACATACATTATATTTTTTATTTTTAAATTTGTATATAAAGCTATAAATCTAGAAATATTTAATCTATGAAATAAGTTTTATCACTTTTAAAAATATTTATTTATTTTAAATTTGTAGGCATGGGATATTTTAGTCGTATTTCAATTTTAAAAAGTTAAAAATAAATGTATATCTCCAAAATTAATAAAATTTAGTTTATAGATTAAATATTTTCAAATCAACAGTTTTATAAAAAAATTATAAAACTATATTGATTGGGCCCCTAAGTTACTTGTATTTAATCCAAACTAACTCTAGTTAAGTTTATATAATTTCAATTAATTATGTTCAATCCAAATCAAATGCACATATTTGTCCTAAATTTATGAATGAAATTATAGTGATTTTTAGTCAATTGAAATTAATTACAAAAAATCCTAATAAGTTCCAATTAATTCTAGTCAACACCATTTAATTTTAATTAATTCCAAATATTTTCTTTCCAAAAATATACAATTTAAATCAATATTAAGTGACGATAGTCAAGGTTAAAGTAGTTAATTATAGCTAATTTCGGTTAATTCTAGTTTATTTTAAAAACTTTGAGTTAATTCTTGCTAATTGCATCTACTTTTAGGTAATTGCCATCACATGGTTAATTCAAGCTAAAATTCACATGAAAAATGCAAAATTATAATGATTAAATATAATGCAACTTATTTTACAAAAAATAAATTTCGAGAAACTAATTACAAACGCACCAAAAAGATTCAAGAAATAAAGAAAATATTATAGCTAGCTTCAAATTAACTCTAGCTAATTAAAAAAATTTCATTGATGAAAATAAATAAAAATACCTATATAGATTGTAATTCATGAAAGTATTACTCATAAGTAGTATTTTATACAGAAAAAAATGGACAGTGTTACAATATAGATCTCTTCCCATTCAATCCAAATAATTTGTTGGTCAAGTGATATTGAAAGAAACCACTAAATCAACTATTTAATTGGGAGTAATCTTTACAAAAAATTTCACGAATGCAACTTACAAGTATATTATTTTTTACAGTAAGTTCCATATATATCCATAAATTTTACCTTCAATTCCATATATCCCTAATTATAATTTTATGGCTAAAAATTTATATTCAAATGAATTTTTAGCACTTTTACAATTATAAAATTGTATATCATTTAAATATAAAATTTTAATTGTAATAAAATTAACCTCAAATTATATTAAGATTTGGATATATTTGTCATTTTTGTGTTGACGACCCTTTTAATGGATTTATAACGTCATTGGTATATGTTAAATTTTAAGAAATACGTATGTAATTAAAATTTTTTGAGAATTCATGGGTATAAATGGAATTAAAAGTATAAATCATGGGTACATGTGGCATTTGCCCTTTTTTAATAATTTTTATCTTAAAGCTCAAGTCATTCCAAGTATAAATGTAAATCTAATAATATATTTAACATGTATCTGGAAAGAGACAATACTCTTGTAAATAGGAGGCAACTAAGATTAGGTTGAGAACTTTATCAAGTTATGTCTTATTGAATATTTTATTGTTTAATAGATTTCTGTAATAAAGTAACACCTTTTTATTATTTTATTATTTTAGTATAACGTGATAAGCAATTTACATTCAAAAGCTATTCATTATGGTTGTTTTTTCGTAAATAGGTATCTGATGTGTTATAAATAAGATATTACGTCATTTTTCGTGTTGGGAAACCATAAACCCTTTAAATTAGAACTTTTCAAATTACAACTCTTCACTTTCTACAATTATCAACTTTTAATTTTTTTTATATTTTCCCGTATAATTATGATACTTATCTATCATTTTTACACAATTATTATACAAATAAATTATTTATTTTAATTTTTATTCTATTTACTCGTCATCATATCCATATCATACTATATCATTTTTCTACCAATTCAAAAACTTTTATACTAAAAACTTTTATACTAAAAACTTTTCATCAAAAGTTTTATCACTTTCCAAACACACATGTAAAATCAATCTATTGCGAAATCCTTCAACGCAAAAAAACAACATAGTCACTATTATTATATTAAAATCGTAGCGTTTATTACATATATTTAAGAAAACATAAACACAAAACCAGTAGTAAGTGCTACATGGATATAATTTATATTTAGAAACTTTCGCAAATATGCTTAGAAGGGCCGACCAATTTTACATTAATGTTCATAAGTTTGCCGAAATTATAAATGTATTCAAGATTTATACAAAAATACAAGTATGTTCCTTTCACTAGGACACCATTAGAATTGTTTGTAAAATAATAATAATGAACTTAAAATCAAATGATACACTTGTAGTTTTTGCAAATATTACAAGTATATTTGAATAAAATCTAAAATGATAATATATACAAAAAAATATAAAATAGCAAACATGTTTACTATATTTGAAAAAAATTATTAGTATATCACTTGACCTAAAAGACATTGTTGTTATTTTATAAAAAAATTCTAATAACGTTATAACCAAAAGGACTCACTTAAAATTTTTTGTAAATATTGCAAGCATATTTGTAACGTTGACAAACATAAAAAATGGATGTAACATTGGTCAAATCTCACAAGTATATTTGCAAAAAAATCCTTAAATTTACCTAATAGAGTAATCAAGTCTCGTATTATATCTAACTTTTTTCCGTATAAATTGCTGTTGGAAAAATTGGATGAGATGTAAATATTTAAGGGTCGTGACTCAATACATCCGACACATTGAAATTTTTTTAAATTTTATTTTTACAAATGCGTGAGCCTTACTTAGATATTTCGTTCTATAAATTTGATTTTTAAAATTTATTTAGTATTTTATTTTGATTGTTGGAAATAAAAAGGACGTGAACAGTATTTTAATTTGATTTTTAAAATGAAAATTTCGTGCAGGAATTTTATTTTTAAAATAAAATAAAATATTAAATAAAATTGACCAAATTTCATAAAATGAAAAATCTAAATGAGACTTGCACATTTATAAAAAAAGAAAAAGAAAAAAGAAAAACCTGTTAACGCATCTCACGCATTGAATCACAACTCAACATCTAATACCGGAACTTATATTTGTTATTAAAAATAGAAATGGAAATAAAATTGAAGCTTTTAAAATCGGTACTACCGTACTAGCTATGTTTGGATTAAGCTTCAGACAATTACGATGATTTCGATGGGATTTCCCCCTTCATTTTCCAATATCAATTATCTTATTTACTGTTTTAGATTCAGTATCTCTGCTAGTGATGAAATAACGCAGTTACGCAGGTGCAAATTTCTCACCGAGCATGTTACGTAGTAAGTGTGCATTTAATTTTTGACAGATTAGTGCTGTCAGCACGATCTCTTTTTGAGATTTTTGGTGCATGTTTTTATATATTTTTTTATTCCAAACCATGAAACTTGGTATGGATGCGATCTAAAGATAAGCTGACAATCTGAATTTTTTTAAAAAACTGCAGAAAAACGTATGGAACGGTGGCGACATTTTTTCTTATGTTCATGCATGGAATTAGCTGACGACTTCTAATGGAAGAAGAAATGCATCGATGCTGATGTGAAAAACCATTATTTGAAATAGAAAATATTCGACTATCTCGATTAGGCATGTCAATTCTAATTTTTTGGATAGAAAGATTTTTTCATCAGTCATCTTTATGTCCAAAAAATTATTTATTTTGTTTTTATGCACCGGTTATTAATTAATATCTTGCTCATGAAACATGTAACGGAGTACAGAACATATTTGTCTTAAAAATTTACAATAAAATCTTTTTTGTAAATACAGGCTTTTATTCTACGAAATAGGGGTAACTTGCACTATCTTGGGTTTTTCACTTTTTAGTTTCGGTTTCTAAATTCAAGGATAGTGCTTAAAACTATTTATTTATCTTAGATATAAAAAATACCTATCTATTTTTCATTATTGCAAGCTTTTACCATTATATAATTCTATTTTCATTCGGTTCAAGTGGTGGCTATGACATTCTCCCCGATTTTCTATTGAAGCCCTTCACTTGTTGATATTTGTTAGTTGATGTTTGGGAACTTATGGTTTTTCTCTTTAAGGATGTAAAAATAGTGTCTAAGATAAATTAAGATCGTCACGTGCGGCTAGCGCAGGTGGCAGGGGTGTTGGGCCCCTTAGCGCAGGTCGTGGGTTCGAATTCCACGTTGGGATTTCGGCCCGGAAAAATTGGTGTGGGGGCTGTGGTGTCCCTTTGAGGTGGAGTGGGAGCTGTTGTCTCCCTTGGGCTTGATGGAAGCTGTTCTTCCTAATTCTTTAATGGAGCTGTGTCTCCAGATTTCTTTGGAGGAGTTATGTATCTCCTTGTTTGTAAGAATGTCTCAGAATTACAATGTAATATGTGTTGAGATGTATGTAAAATATAAACCATAAAAAAAAAGATAAATTAAGATCTAATGTATACCAATAAAAAAACTATATCTTCAAATTTGTATGCATTTTACATACGGAAAATATATGGAGAAGTGTTCTTGTTAGCTTGAGTTAAGCAAGTATTTCACTTAGCCCACATCAAAAAATTCATTTATAACATTTTTTTATATACCTATGTATCTAAGTGTATTTAATATATAAATCGAGTTTTACCATTTTTAAATATGTGTATATATTTTCTGAGATTTTTTAAAAATTTCAAAAAATATATATACATATATCCTAAAATGATAAAACTTAGTTTATATATTAAGTACGCTTACATAAATAATTGTATAAAAAACAAAAAAATATTGTAAATGAATTTTTGAGATAGCCTAAGTGACACATTTGTTTAATCCGGACTAATATGATCATTTCTCAAATACATGTCTTGTCATTTAAAAAAATATCATTTTTCAAGCTTTTCAAAAAGCTAATTAAGATGTTAAAAGATTAATGTCTTTTTTAAGATTTTACCTTTTCTATGCTGCTAAATAGTCATGAAAACGATAATTAGTTTTCTAATCTTAAGGGTGTGTTTAGTTGAATATAAATTTTTTCAATTAAAAATTATTACTCTCTATAAATATCTTCTTTTTAATTAATTCTTTACAGTTTTCTATGTAAATTACCTTACTTTTAAATTATTTTCGTGTAATTACTCATACAACTAACCTATTTATTTTAACATTATTCTTTTTACACCCATTGTTACTCTTATAATATTATATAATTTTCTATCAATTCAATAACTTTTACACAACAAAAATTTCATAAAATTTTTCTTATCATTTTCAAAACACACTCTTATAATCGTAAAAAAGTTTCATAATCTTATAAGGCAAGCCACAACCCACGTAGTACTGTGGTGACGAACAATAGCTGTCTTATAGTTCGTTTGTGTTTGAGTGTGGTTTATGACATTTGTCGCGAGTTAATTATTTAGTGAAGTTTTGTCTTAATATTAATATTTACAAGTGAGAACTTGTGGTCTCTTTTCAGATAAATGAAACATATTATCTCTACGGTGAATAGGCTTGATATGCAGTATAAAGAGGGGACAGTGTACGATTTACAGTATCAATAAAAAAAACTATTAAGGGTGTATTTGGTAATAAGTGAAAGTTGTCAAGTTAAAACTTTTCAATCTAAAACTTTTCACTCTCCACAACTATCATATTTTTTTTAATAATTTTTTAATATTTTTCTATACAACTACCATACTTTTCAATCATTTCTACACAACAACCAACATAACTAACCTATCTATTTCAACTTTATCCTATTTGTTCTTCATCATTACCCCTATCATATCACATCATTTGACAACTTCTCCTCTCTATAATTTTTCATTAAAAATTTTATACATTTCCCGACACACTCTAATTTAAGAGTTTTCAGCGCTGCTTGCGCCTCCGACTATAAAAAATGATCTCCAAAAGGCTAAAAGCAGTCCAAACGAAGTGCTCCACATGTATTTGTAAGGCCCGTTTTCGGGCGTGTTTTTCAAAGTCGAAAAGTGTTTTGGCCTAGATCGTCAAGTGCTTTCCCTTTAATAAAAAGATTATGGTGGGGTATTTGATTGTCGATGGACTTCTGACATTTGCTGAGAGGAGCTGCAAAACACGAATGCAGGCGTAGCAACGCACCTGCGACGCTAGAGCATAATACGGTTTCGGCTGGTAATTCGAATTCCATGGGCAGACGAAAGGGGCGGATGGGACAGGAAAAGACTTCGGTGGAGGATATGGAGACACCGTGGCGTTCATTGCGCCGAGCTGCGATCATTTCACTTTTACCCAGTGGGATTCGGTAGGGTGCAATTTTCACAAGATCCGTTCGGTTCATCAGACTAAATGCTCGATTTCTACCGTTAATCCAAAATATAATGACGACCAAAGCTTACTTCAGGCCAGACAAAAATGTAAAAAAATCGCACAATCCATTACACATAGCAGCCGTCTAGTCGTATTCTTCCCATCTGATCCATTCTCTCGTTGCTGTTGACCAGATGAATGTCTAAATTTACAGTATTTCAAAACTCCCATTGGCAAAACTGGATCTAGAGGGTTCATCAGGCATTTCATTCGATGGAGGTCTCGAGAAATGACTTCGTTCCTGAAATTTCCAAACCGACGACAAAAAGAATTCATTTCCTAATGGGCGGTTCCGATTCTATGTACATAGTCATACTCGTACCTATTCCATAAGGCGTAAAAGCGTCCAGCAAGCAGCCTAGTCCCAACTTCCAAGCTCCAACTTCGCACGCGCCAATTTGCGTTTCCACATGCCGGCTTCCCTCCCGCCGTGGATGGATTCGTGCCGACGTGTACTCCATTGCCATCGTGGCTGATCACTGCCACGTGTGATACCTATAAATACCCACAGTTTTATCCGCTCGCGGTTAAAACTATCCTGTACTCGACCCCGCCTCCTCTCGTGGAAAAAGACGAAAGGGAGAAGAAAGGAAGGTAAGAGGGAGGAGAGATTTCTGCAATTTCTAGGGCTTGAAACTCCGCTTCAAGACATTCTCCGCCCGTCTTTTCCTGAGGAAGATGGCGACGCCATTGGCGGGCCTCCAACACCGAGATGGAGCTTTGTCTTTAATGGCTGGCCCTGTAAATCCTGTCGATTCTTCGTCTCCTTCTCACACTTCGAAGCTATCTGGCAAGAACTCCGCCCTCAAAAAATCTCCCATCCTCATCTTCCTCTTCTTCCACAAAGCCATCCGGTCCGAGCTAGACCGCCTCCATAGTGCCGCGCTCGCGTTCGCCACTGACCGTGCCAACGGGGACATCCGTCCGCTTTTCGATCGGTATCTTTTCCTACGGGCGATCTATACGCACCACTGCAATGCTGAGGATGAGGTACGCAGTATCTTTCCGTTCTTATCTTGATTTATATCAGCGCGTGGGAGTGCTTGATTGCAGCTGAATTTTCCTGAGGATTGTTCGAACAAGATAGGTCTCGCATGAACTAATGCCTCCTAGACGATTGGATGAACGCTGCAGCTTGAAATGTTTTTCCTGTGATTAGGTGCACAACCTGTATTGAAATGTCGTTCTTCTTTAGGATTTGTCCGTGTTGCATATTGAATAGGATTAAATGCACAAAACACGTACTTTTTTTAAAAAAAATTTCTTCGTGCCGAATTTAATCACCTCGACGCATGTCTTTGTCTTGAACTTGATTGGCACACTGGATCGCTCCCTCATCAAAAAAACGTGATTGCCATACTCTTGTTTGATGTGAAAAAACTTGCGTCTGGGTTGGGGCATGCCTCAACATAACTGCATGAAGTCTCCATTCAGTGACCTGCATATTCGACGTTTCTTTTTTTTTTTTTTTTTCCACTTGTTTGGGAAAAGACCCTAAAATTCCACTGTAATTAAAAGCGTGGAATATATCTATTTTCCATGGGAAATGAATTTTTTGAAGGCTAACAGCCATAAACTGAAGGAAAAAAAAATGTTGCCTTACGTTGAACAGGAGAGAGGTTTATATTATTTGAAACTGCAGGTTATCTTTCCAGCATTGGACATACGGGTGAAGAATGTGGCACGGACGTATTCACTTGAGCACAAAGGTGAAAGTGAGCTTTTCGATCAGCTCTTTGAATTACTCAATTCAAACCCTCAGAGTGACGACAGCTTTAGGCGAGAGTTAGCATCTTGTACAGGAGCAATCCAAACATCAGTCAGCCAGCACATGTCCAAGGAAGAGGAACAGGTAGCTTTTTCTTCATTCTTACTGCAGTGCTTGTGGAAAATTTCAAAGGCAAACTTAAGAATGTATTCTAAGGACCTGTAATTGTTTATTTCTTGTGGATTGAGAGACTAATGAACTTTGCTTGGTGTTCATGTGAATTTTTTATGAAAATGATAGTCAGAAAAAATATAAGTTGCTTCTTTTATCATCTATTGAGAGACTAGTGAGATTTTCTTAGCATCAACTGTGGAATATGTATGGAAATGGCAAATGGACTAAATCAATAAATTGATTAGTTAAAAATTCGTCAATGAAATTATCCAATTTCTGAAACTGAAGTTGTACCCAATATTGCTGCTGAAACTTTTTGCAAAAAATGAAATTTACTTTTTATGCTTCATGAAAACAAAGGTAAAAAAAAAGAAAAAAAAAAGCAGCTTCCAATCAAACTTGCAAGGTTTATTGTGAATTATTCTTGCATTGTAAATCTAATCTATAGCCCATGTAAATGCAAAGAATGGAAACTCCCTTTGTACTTGTACCTGTGTTTAGCAAAATACTCAATCAGTGGTCAATCCATGCTAACAACTCTGATCACGTAGCTTAACCTATCTTTCTGGAGGGGAAATTCTAGATTTTACTATAGAATCAACTATACTATATTGAATCTGGACTAGATTATCAAATAAATCTTGCTGAATGAAGATGTCGGGTTGGCTGAGTTGCAAGATGGGGAAGGATAGAATTTGAGATGAATTCATTGTAGAAGTTTTGGGGCACCATGAAATTAAATTGGGATGGTTTGGCTGTGTAAAACAAGTCCAAGAATTCGCTGGTCCAGCTTAGAATGGATTGATACGGTGTCAAGGCTCCAAATATGCATGTGTGTCCCACAAGCGAATGGATGTGCTGGAAATGACTAATGAGAGATTTAGGAACCTTAATTTGATCTATGATTTAATTTGTGAATCATGATATAGCAGGAAAGTAAGGAAATTTTTGCACCAAAGCTGATCAGTTCAATGAACCTTTGATGTTACTTCTACTCATGTAATAGCTGGACCATCCGTTGAATAATGGTTCAGGTCAAGCAAACTATAACTCAATCCTATTCCTAATGGCTGAGTTCTTTTCAAAGAACTGGAGCAGAGTAGTTTGATGCCTATTGCACCGTTATTTGGTGTTTACATATACTCAGTAACTTATTGAAGTGTCAATTCCTAAAGCTGATGTTGCATATACTGGCTTGTCAGTATGTTAGTATGTTATACATTTGCTTACACGGAATATGAATGGTGAATGCAGCCAATATTGTTGCGGAGAGACTCACTGTGTTGATATGATGATATCATGGTGCAATTACTAGACGGGTCTGCAAATTAGTCGGCAATAGAGATTTAGTACAAACATAAAGCTGAAGGGATTTGTTAATGAATTTTCCAAGCATCTTTCTGCTTAGAACAAAGAACCAACTGAAGAGTTGTGCATCCTAGTTTTTTGGGCATGTAGATCCAGTTGTTGTCAGATCACCTCGTAGAAGGCACTTGCCCTAACATCGTACATGTTGCATGCATGCATGCATGGACCTCATTTAGTTAATGGGTATTGGTGGCATTCAGCAATTCATAATTAATCCATTTTGGAGGATGACCTGGTGGGCAAGGTAGGTGAGTATATGGTAGAGCCGTCCTTTCGGAGATCCACTTTTAGTAATATCACTTGAGACTATCCAGTCTGCAGCCTACCAGAGATGGAAAAGACTAGGTATATAGATGAAATGAATCAGTTTAGTATTTAATTACTGATTCTATGACTCATGGTGATAGTAATTCACTTAGGAAAAGTTAGAAATGAAGAAATTGGTAATCTTTGATTAGGAGTTTCTGATAAGTGAATTTTCAGAGCACATGGTTATAGGAAATAGAAGAGGGACATCGCTGATCAATACATGATTGTGTAGAGTGTATTTCTAGGAGAGTCTAGTTCGTTGGTATTAATTAAAATATGTTGAATTGCTTGAAAGTGATATCTACTAGGACATTGAACCTGCAACCTGTAAATTGCAAAAAATTTGTCCTTAATGCACTGTTGAGTTATGACTTCTGAGAACTTTTGAACTGTACTTTCTGTCTCTCCGGTGATAAAGTTGTCTTTAACTCTTTGAAGCGCTTCTTCACCGGCTTCATAGATATTGATGCCTCAGAAATCCTGTTTACTTACTGTTGTGTGATTTGCTTAGTCTACCAGTGGATCTGCTCAATGGATATCCACTTTCACTTCTTCTGCAGAACTACTGTTTTGTCATCCATCTCAATGTGGTGCATTTGCTCTTATCAGCAACCATAGCACGACTTGATTTAGCAGCTGGTCTTTTGTTGTTGTACAGGTCTTTCCTTTGCTTATGGAGAAGTTTACATTTGATGAGCAGGCTGCATTAGTCTGGCAGTTTTTGTGTAGCATTCCTGTGAATATGATGGCTGAGTTTCTCCCGTGGCTTTCATCTTCTATTTCACCTGATGAACATCAGGATATGCTGAAATGTTTGCACAAGGTAGTCCCAGCAGAAAAACTTCTTCAACAGGTACAAGTTCATTTTAAGGTTTAAGACAGCCTTTTGGTCGTGCGCTTAAAATTTGTTGTCCTTTGTCATTTGAACTTGTGCATTTGTCTGACTATGAATTTTGGTCTGATGAAGGTTATATTTACCTGGATGGAAGGGAAAAACATTGCTGGTTTGGGCAGTAATCACGGTGGTGATCTTCAGCTCCAATGCAGTGTTGATTCTGAGGCTGGGAAGCTAAAAGATCAAACACTAAAAGGACACTGTGCATGTGAATCTTCAAAAACGGGTAAAAGAAAGCATGGAAATTTAGACCATGATGCTGCTGATGTGTCTGACATGCAGCCAATAAATGAAATATTGCATTGGCATAGTGCTATAAGAAAAGAATTGAGTGACATTGCTGAAGAGGCCAAGAAGATACAACTTTCAGGAGATTTCTCTGATTTATCAGGCTTCAATGAGAGACTGCAGTTTATTGCTGAAGTGTGCATCTTTCACAGGTGTGCTTTGAGCCAGTGGTAACTAATGTTTGTGTTTATGTGGAAATCTTGAAAAAGTGGAGTTTTTCATCATGTAAATATCAGCTTTCCAATTGTTCTCTCTCTCTCTCTCTATATATATATAGAGAGAGAGAGAGAGAGAGAGCGAGAGCGAGAATTTATCCAGTGAATTCACATGCACTGCAACTTACGGTGTATTGGGCTCAAAATGGGTTCCACATGATCATAAAATGTACATCTACTCCATCCATTGTATTTCAAATTATATATTTTATTAGCATACAAATTTTCATCCAAATTGAATACGTATATGGGTCCCATTTAAAAATGGTACAAAATCAATATAATAAAATAGTTTGATGTAAATAATAATTTTAAAGTTGTTTTTTCAATACGTAAACTACATAATATATATAATTTATGCATAATTAAATGATTGTATAAAATATTAATACATGTAAATGCATATAGGGTTTATTTTGAGACAACTGCATGTAAGTGCACAGGATTTCTCACACACACACACACACACACACACACAAGATCTGATCATGGGCAGACGGATTGCACCGTAATTACGGTACAGTCCGTTGTAAAATGGGCGTCGCACATATTAGATTGTAATGAAACTTTATACAATCATTTATCCATATAAAAATCATACTTTAGACAGTTTAGATATTGAACATACTGCTTTAAACTTGATATTTATGTTAAACTATTTTATTACGTTGATTTTGCACCATTTTAAGATGAGGATAATACACATGTTGGATTTGAATGAAAATTAGTATGTTAATAAAGTGAACAATTCTAAATACAATGAGGAGGTGAATTTCCCATTCATGATCAAGTGGGGCCCAAGGTGCATGGACTGCACGGTGCAGTCGCATGCACTGGAACATTTTTCTATATATAATCAGTACTGTTTCTATGTAACAAGGTTGCGTAGAAGCGTTGTTAGATAATCCATTCAAAATTTAGGATTTTAATCCTTGATGGAAAATCCAATCCATTCATTATATTTAACATCATTTGTTTGTTTAAGAGACCAAATTTCATTCCAATCAAGTGTGTTTATGGGTCGTATTTGTTAAAAAAATATATATTCATAATTAAATTATGAAAAATGCTTAAATCCATTTACACATATATTAGAATGTAATAATGTTTTATAGAATCATTTACTCACATAGAAATGATATTTTGGATGGTTTAGATGTCGAAAATACTACAAAATTGATATTGTATCATTTTTCAAAATTTACGCATGAATATATATTTTTTAACAATTTTGGCCTATAAACATACTTGATTGGGATGAAACTTGATTTCCTAAATAAACAAAGGATGTTAAATACAATGAATGGATTGGATTTTCCATCAAGGTTCAAAACCTTGATTTTGAAGGAGTTACATGGCTCTGTTTCTAGGAACAGAACCCTATATATATATATATATATTCTGCGCCTTTCTTCTAACTGGTGCTGTTCACTGTACACAAAGCAAAAAGAAAGCAGTAGTTAATAGAGGAAGTCCTCTCTGATTTATTGTTGTTATTCTGTTGCTATATTGTATGGTAATATTATTTTCCTCTTTTAAATGAAGATTTTATTGTGCGTCTGAATGCAGTATTGCTGAGGACAAGGTTATATTCCCTGCAGTGGATAAGGAACTCTCTTTTGCCCAGGAGCATGCTGAAGAAGAAAGCCAATTTAACAATTTTAGGTGCCTGATAGAAAGCATTCAGGGAGCAGGGGCCAATTCATCCTCTGCTGAGTTTTACAAAAAGCTTTGTTCACATGCTGACCAAATAATGGAGAGCATACAGAAGCACTTCCACAATGAGGAAGTTCAGGTGAGTTGTATTACTTACCATGAAACTCCATTCACCAATGTGTAAATGCTAGAAGAAGAGTTCTTATTATACCTTTTGTAATAGGTTCTTCCTCTTGCGCGGGAGTATTTCAGTGAAGAGAAACAGCGTGAACTTCTCTACAAGAGCTTGTGTGTGATGCCATTAAAATTGGTAGAACGTGTCTTACCGTGGCTGGTTGGATCATTGAGCGAAGAAGAAGCAAGGTCATTTCTCCAGAATATGCATTTTGCAGGTAATGACTTTTGGATTGCTAGTTTTCTCAAAAGAGATTTTATGCATTGCCGTAATGCTCATACATCTTTGTATGCAATGACATGATAGTTTTGTCTCCAAATTCTTGTTATAAATGCACGAGCTTTCGAGTTCGAGACACCTTTCGTGCATGTCTATTGTAGTCTCGACCAACAATTGATTGAACATTATAGAAAACTGCATTTGATCCTTGGTGCCCTTATTATGAATTTTTATCTAAGTTATTAGGTAATGATACAATTAACTAGACAGTAGCGCTGTCCAAGAACTAGTGGTCTGCTAGTTAAGTTTTAAGAGGAGAACAGGTTAGAGTCTGTACATTTACGCTGGTGTGCCTAGTCTGCAAATTGTAGAAATGGGCCTTACAATGATTTCAAACAGTTCTGACTGGTGAATAATCATTCTGAACAATTAAGTCAAAACACTCCAAAATTTTGGCTTTTAGGTGGTCTGAAACTTATTTGAGCAATTTCTTGCAGCTCCAACATCTGACAAAGCACTGGTTACACTTTTCTCTGGCTGGGCATGCAAAGGACGGTCTCAAAATGTATCCAAATCAGGAGAATTTGTATGTTTGTCTTCAAGTGCGATCGGTGGATGTCCAATAAAAAGAATGAACGACATTGAAGAAGACTCTATCCAGGGATCCTGTGCTTGTGCTTCTCAATTTGATACCAAAGGAGAATCTTCATTTGTTCAGCAGGATGACAACAAGAGACCAGTTAAGCGTGGCAACTTTTCAGGATTGTGTGAACATCCAGATGCTTGCTGCAAGTCAGAAACCGTAAAGAACCAAAAGTCGTCTTGTTGTAATCAGCGCTGCTGTGTCCCAGATTTAGGAGTGAGCAGCAATCATTTGGGAATAAATTTGAATGCACCAACAAAGTCCATCCGTTCCTTTTCATACAGCTCTTCTTCTGCACCTTCTCTAAATTCCAGCCTTTTTGTCTGGGAAACAGATGGTAGTCCTGCTGACATTGGCTACACACCAAGGCCAATTGACAACATATTCAAATTTCACAAAGCAATCCGGAAAGACCTGGAATATTTGGATGTTGAGTCTGGAAAACTTACTGGTTGTGATGAGACATTTCTTCGACAGTTCAGTGGTAGATTCCGACTGTTGTGGGGTTTATATAGAGCCCACAGTAATGCCGAGGATGATATTGTTTTTCCAGCATTAGAATCCAAAGAGGCTCTTCATAATGTGAGCCACTCTTACACGCTTGACCACAAACAAGAGGAGAAGCTATTCGAAGATATCTCTGAGGTTCTTTCTGAGCTCTGTCAGCGGTATGATGGTCTGAGCAGGGGCAGTCAATCTGCTACTGTAGGTGGAGATGAGTTCAGTTCCAATGGTCATAATTGTGATTCAATGAGGATGTACAATGAGCTTGCAACAAGGCTGCAAGGCATGTGTAAATCCATACGGGTCACACTAGACCAGCATGTTTTCCGTGAAGAACTTGAGCTGTGGCCATTATTTGACCGCCATTTTTCTGTGGAAGAACAAGATAAAATTGTTGGTCGCATAATTGGATCTACTGGAGCAGAAGTTCTCCAATCAATGCTACCATGGGTTACATCTGCCCTTACTCAAGAGGAGCAGAACAAAATGATGGACACATGGAGGAAAGCTACTAAAAACACAATGTTTAGTGAATGGTTGAATGAGTGGTGGGAAGGGTCTCCAGTGGCACCTCTGCAAAATGCAATGGGAAGCAGTATATCTCCAGAAGGTTTGTGCTCATTTTTGTTTTTTGCACTTAGTGCTTTTTCTGAATCCAAACGTCAACCAGTGCTTGCAAAGTTGACATATTTCAGTGACTTGCACTGGAACTGGTTGATTTTGGAGGCAGCTAAGATTATACCAGTCCCCCATCTCTGATTTACAGCAGGTTGCCTAGTTTGGGAATCACTATCAGATAAACAGTCCAGAAAAATGATTGGTATTTAGGATCTCTGCAAATTCTTGCAGGCTTCTTTGCCCTAGACAGCCATGCAGCATTGAGGAAAACACAATCAGGAAGATCTGCGCTCCATTGAGGCCGAACTTTGATTGTCTGAAAAGTTTTAAGGAAAAAAATAGTAGATTCACTTGGGGGACTGGTATAAAAAGTATTAATTGCAAGGTTATCCCAGGCTATGCAACATAGATTATTAGTGATGGATACAAAGAGAGTCAACAAAAACTAAAGGCAATATAATTCAAAAAATTAAATGGTGGAATTTAAAGGGAAACAACATAGAACTTTTTAGTAAAAGAATGATAGAAAAAGGAAAATGAGACACACAAGATAGAGTAGAATCAATGTGGGATAAAATGACAACTAACATAAAAGAAGTATGACAAAGTATTATAGCTACATATAAAAATCGTAGATCCTCACATAGAGAAACTTGGTAGTAGAATGAGGATGTTCAAAAAGCTGTAAATGCTAAACAAGAAAAGTTTAAAACATGGCAAAGAAATAAAAATGATACAAACTTACAACAATACAAACTATCAGAAAAAGCTACTAAAAAGATTATTAACGTTACTAAACACAAAGCTTGTAAGAACTTATATGGTAGATTAGGAACTAGACAAGGTGAAAATGATATTTTTAAGTTGGCTAAATTAAGAGAAAATAAGGGCAAAGATTTAACACATGTTAGATGTATTAAAAGCGAGGACTAAAGAGTTCTAGTCAAAGATGATGACATTCAAGAAAGATGGAAAACTTATTTTTATAGTTTACTAAATGATACACCACACGAACATTTAACATTAGATGTTAGTTTAAATAGAGAAGAAAATAAGAATATCAGTTATTTTCCAAAAGTCCGAATATCTGAAGTAAAGGAAACTCTAAGGAAAATGAAAACAGGAAAAGCCTTAGACCTAAATAATATACCAATTGAGGCATGAAAGTGCATGAGAGATATAGGTGCAACATGGTTAACAAATTTTTTTAATAAAATTATAAAAACAAAGTTAATGCCAAGTGAATGGAGAAAAAAAGTTCCAATCTATAAAAATAAGGGAGATATTCAAAATTGTGCAAACTATCGTGGAATAAAATTAATGAGTCATACTATGAAATTATGGGAAAGAGTAATTGAACATAAGACTAAGACGAAAAACTAATGTATTTGGAAATCGATTTGGTTTTATGTCAGGAAGATCAACCACTGAAGCTATTTTTTTACTTAGATAACTATTTGAAAAGTATAGGGAGAAGAAAAGGAACTTATACATGATTTTTATTGATTTAGAAAAAGTTTATGATCGAATACCAAGAAAGTTAATATGACAAGTGATGAGAAAGAAAGGAATTAATAACAGATACATTGATATTATTAAAGATATGTACGAGGGGGCTGTTACGAATGTAAGGACCATTAGTGGAAATACTAATGTCTTTTCAGTTAAAATAGGTCTACATCAAGGCTCAACCTTGAGTCCTTACCTCTTTACCTTAGTAATAGATAAAATTAATAGACATCTCCAAGAAGAAGTACCTTGGTGTATATTATTTGCAGATGACATTGTTCTAATAGATGAAACTAAAGGACTAAATTTAAAATTGAATAGGTGGGTAGATGCTTTAGAATCTAATGGTTTTAGAATTAGTTGCACAAAAACTGAATATATGGAATGCAATTTTAATAATAGTGAGAACCCGGATGGGGAACCAATTAAGATTTTAGATCAAGTAGTAACAATAACTAATTACTTTCGGTACTTAGGATTAGTAGTTCAAGAGAACGGGGAAATTGAGAAAGATATAATACATAGAATTCAAGCATGATGAAAGAAATAGAGAAGTGCGTCAGGAATTTTATGTGACCGTCGAGTTTCAATCAAATTAAAAGGAAAATTTTATAAGACTGCGATTAGACTTGCTATGCTTTATGGGGCAAAATGTTGGGCAGTTAAAGAACAACATACACAAAAAACGAGCGTAGCGGAAATGAGAATGTTAAGGTGGATGAGTGGTAAAACAAGAGAATATAAAATTAGGAATGAAATAATTCGAGAAAACTTAAAAGTGAGACCAATTTGTGATGAAATGAGAGAAAATAGATTAAGATGGTTTGGTCATGTTAAAAGGAGGTCCGAAGTAGCACCGGTTAGGAAAACAGAGTTTATCCAAGTAGAAGGTGGTGGGAGAATGAGAGGAAGACCCAAAAAAACATGGATGATGAAAGTAATTAAACAAAATTTAAAAATATTACAAATTACAGAAAATTTAGTCTTAAATCGCCAAGAATGACACAACATAATCCATGCAGCCGACCCACCTAGGTGGGAAATGACTTATGATGATGATGATTCACTTGGAGGACTGCAAATTATCCTTTCTTATACAGAAGATCGGCTATGGAAAGACTGGTTCATGGACTCTAGAGTGATTCATTGGGCAGACATAGTTCATGAGCACCTAAATAGATTAGAGATTCCACTGTTGGTTTGAAATTTTTTTTTGTGGGCAAACATTACATTGTTTTTTATTTTATAACAGTTTTGTGTTAAGTTAAATATTTAAGTGATCTTCTGCTTTTTTCAATTTGCCACTAGTGTCCCAAAGTTTGATATATCTCTATATAGGCATATAGATATATCTCTAATTAGAGATATTGCAAACACTAATGCCGACTTGTATTTATCTCAATGTTTGAAAGTGGTAAAAGAAGCAACTATTTCTTTTTGAATAATTTTGTTTTTTCATTCTCACAGACATGGATATCCATGAAAGTCTAGAGCATAGTGATCAGATGTTTAAGCCTGGCTGGAAGGATATTTTTCGAATGAATCAGAATGAGCTAGAGTCAGAGATAAGAAAGGTTTCCCAAGACTCAACACTTGATCCACGGAGAAAGGCATACCTTATACAAAATCTTATGACCAGGTTTGTATATAGGACAAAATTCACCTTGTCATACCAAAGTTGGAGCTTCCCCCACTTCACTTCACTTGCTAAAACTGACTTAACCCATTTTTGAAGTCGTTGGATAGCTGCCCAGCAGAAGTTGCCTCAAGTAAGGACAGAGGAAACTACAAATGGTGAAGGAGTACCAGGATGTTCTCCATCATTTCGAGATCCAGAGAAACAAGTTTTTGGATGTGAGCACTACAAAAGAAATTGCAAGCTTCTTGCAGCATGCTGTAACAAATTATTCCCTTGCAGGTTCTGTCATGATAAAGTCAGTGATCACTCAATGGACAGGTAATTCTGTCACACCTTAGAGAAGTATGTCTATTTGATGGGATGATGGCCCTATGTTTTTTATTCTGCTTCACTGCTAACATTATTGTAGCACTATGCTTCTTTTTCCCTGCTTCACTACTACCACCCATTGTTATTTTTATTTTATTTTATTTTATTTTGCAGGAAAGCAACAGTAGAAATGATGTGTAACCGCTGTTTAAAGGTTCAAGCTGTTGGACCTGTCTGCAAGACCCCTTCTTGTGAAGGACTTTCAATGGCGAAATACTATTGCAATATTTGCAAGTTTTTCGATGATGAAAGGTATGGAAGTTCCACAAGAAACTTGCCTTATTATTCTGATGAATACTTGATGCCAAGCATGATGCTAGATGAGTGTGCCCTTACCAAAATGAGTATGTCATCAGAAGAATTTTCATAAAAAAATAATAATTTATCTAGAATACTAGAAGTCAAAAGTTCTTTCAGCAATTGACATGTGTCTGTGAGACTGTGACCACTGTTTCTCATTTACTGAACTATGACCTCATATCTGTTTCTCAATTATTTCAGGACAGTATACCATTGCCCATTTTGCAATTTATGCCGTCTTGGGAAGGGGCTTGGCGTGGACTTTTTTCATTGCATGACATGCAACTGTTGCTTGGCAATGAAATTGGCAGAGCACAAATGCCGGGAAAAAGGTCTTGAGACCAATTGTCCCATATGTTGCGACTTTTTATTCACGTCAAGTGCAGCAGTCAGAGCCCTACCTTGTGGCCATTTCATGCATTCGGCTTGCTTTCAGGTTGTCCTAATTTCTTTTTCACTGATCTGCTTTACATAAAACATTCATTTTCTTAATTTCATACTTTTTCTTGTTATATATAGGCCTATACCTGTAGTCACTACACATGTCCAATTTGCAGCAAATCCTTGGGAGATATGGCGGTAAGGAAGTTTTTCTTGTTTCTCGTTGCGGTACATTTGTAGTTCTTTTATTCTGATGTCCCTGGAGGTCAATTTGCCGCCTATTTTGAGATATAATTATTTGGTAAAAAAAATGTGTATGTTCTTATGTTCATACCGTTTATTCTTGTGCATGTGCACGAGATGTAAAGTTTGCATTTTGAATGCCTTAAAATTGGGATGTTTTGCATATTGGTCCCTCAAGTATTGCAAATTTGCCTGTTCTGTTCTGTGTGAAATTTGCATAACTATCAGCAAGTAATACATATGGTCTCTACTGTTAGATGCTGTTATGATGGATGGTCCTTGACGTTTGTACGCTTATGGCTGGGGCCTGTGATGAATGCAACCTTGTATCTAATTATGCAAAACAATTGGAAACTTGTAGAACTTGAGGAATGAGGACCAGGATCTTTCTAAAAATAAATACAAAAAATTGATTATTTCAAATAATATGGGAGTCGTCACAAAACATATTTAAGAATTAAGACCATTTTCAAGGATTGTAAATTATTGTGTCATTCAAAATTTGGAAATTAATCCTCCAGCTGTGCTCTTGCATTTCCAATTCTTGTCAAATCATTTTAAATAATTGCGTACACATTTTGAAGAATTCTGCATGTTTAAATAATTCTACAGAGGTCGATAATTCCAAAATTTGTTAAATTTCAAATTACTTGGAAAATAAGTTATCATTCAAAATGAAGAATGGCTCATTGAGAATGACTGCATCGGATTTTTATTTTTTGAGCCATCTTAGATGATTTAATATTTGGATTGTCTTTCTAATATTTTTTGCCGAAACTGTAGAACTAATTATTATTGACTATATTCTTCTCGGTTACTAGGTGTTGCTGTAACTATCGATCGAGGTGATTTTTTTTTATGGCTATTTATTAAGGTTCGTTTTTGCCAATTGCTATCCAGGTTTACTTCGGAATGCTTGATGCCTTGTTGGCTACTGAAGAACTTCCTGAGGAATATAGGGATCGTTGTCAGGTACACTTGCAGCTTGTCAACCTTCCTTGCCCCTCACGTTTTTAGAAATATTTAGGATTTTGTTTCTATTCTTCAAGTGAGCTTGACGAGCCGAAACCTGAAAACTGGCTATCCATTCCATTCCATACCAGGACATACTCTGCAACGACTGTGATAAGAAGGGAACTGCTCGATTCCACTGGTTGTACCATAAGTGCGGCTTTTGCGGTTCATACAACACAAGGGTCATCAAGACGGAGGCAGCAATTTCCACGGGCTCTGCCTTAAAATAGACGAGGACAACAACAACATTGTTGATACACACGTGTAAATATGCACGGTTGAGTTTTGTAAGTATGTCGCGCCGAAGGACCACAGTCTGTGTATTCAATTTTCCCGCCAATTTTTGTTCGGTTACGTTCTGGATGATGATGATGATGATGATTATGGTGTTTGAATATCAAGGGATGAGAACGGATATTATTTTCCCCCTGACAATCACGTTACTACGTTGGTGAAAGGGTGGATTTTCTTGTCTTTCATTTTTGTATGTAACCTGAAATTGGAATGCACATGCCCGGAAGGACAACATTCAATGCGTAATTTGTTTATTTCAATTTTTAAATGGCTTAAAATAATTATATTTTTCCTGTTAACAATTGCCCAAGTCAGGTGAAATGTTTACTTCCAACCGTTCCAAAACAAAATTACTTTTGTAGTCGAAGAATATTAATATCTGATGATGAAAATTATATATCATGATTGAAATTATACATATGATATGGTATGTGACTTAACTACGCATGATGGATGATTGGTGTTGCCAAATCAAATATTCTCATATTTTGATCACAAATAACAGTTTTCTCAACTTGGCACTGAAGAAATATATAGAAATAAGTCTGAGTGCAATAAAAAAAAAAAGTCAAGTGCAAACTCAACAAACAGTTACATGAATGTTTTTACATGGTTTAATTAATCAAATTAGGTAAACTCTTGGGTATCGATGTCAGAATCAAAATCATTATGTTATAATGCATACTTTACGTCAGTTAATTAAATCAAGTGACTCTTCAATATCAATCTCAGCATATGCAACAAAATCGTCATATTGTGGTGCATTGGAATCTACCGGAGAACTAACTCTTCGATATCAGGCTATCAGCACCAGAATCATGAGCTTGTGGTGCTTTTGAATCTTCTGGTGGATTAAGCAACTCTTTAAGATCAATAACAATATCATCGTATTGTGGTGCTTGGGAATCTTGTGGCAGATTAAGCTACTCTTGGAGATCAATAACAATATCATTAGATCGTGGTGCTTGGGAATCTTCTGGGGATCAATAACAATGGGATCATTAGATTGTGCTGCTTCGGAAACTTCTGGGGCCGCTTGGATTTGAGTCCTTTCGACTGTCTTTAGTGTTGACCTCGAGTGGATATGTAGACTGGATACTGCTGTTAGCTTCTTCACGATTCCCACGTCTGTGTATCCGGCACAAAACGAATCCATCCATCTAGAAGATAAAAACCAAAATTAATGACGAAGAGCTAAGTTAAAAAAACCAGAAACGATCGAAAAAGAAATTTAGCTGTTAAAAGAAGTGTTGTTCTGTCACCTTTTTGGTAGGTATTTCTTTTTGTAGTGAATATATTATGTAGAGCGTGTTTGGATTTACTTTATACCTGTGCGTGGTAGTGTGTAAACAGACCGTATATTCTTTAATCAATATGCTACACCACTTTGCACTGGTTCGCAGTAAGCTAATGTTGAACAGATTCGAGTATGCTTGCTTAAGTGCGAAAAGGAGTAATATAAGAACATCAGATCAATACGACAAATTTCTGAAAGTAAAATTAACCTAGTTGAAATTTTTCAAAAAACATAGATAATTTTTTGTACCTCTAGCCGGTAATTGAAAATATGATCTCCAGAGATCTTCCTCCTTTTCAATTCCCAATGACGTGCCATTGCTTCATCACCCTCAAGGAGCTTGTATTCGTCCATCAGCCAATTGGAAGGCTCTTTTTCACTCTTGAAGAATTTTAAACTCATCCTGAATCCGATCAGTCGGTCTCCTTTATCACGCACCTCAGAGGTGCGGTTGGATCTCCAGAAGCCACCTGCAGCTGTGCGATTTGGGCGGGTTCCACATGCAGTCACAGGTTCCCTCTCGGTAAAGAAATACATCTCCTGATTCTCACCCATGCTCTACATGCCTGCATATAATGCAATCTCAAGAGTTAAATCCATATATGTATATGGAAGTATGGATTAGAGACTCTTATACAATATATATATGGATTATATTCCTGTGCAGCATCGCTGTAATGGGCCCCACGTGATCATGAAATCATGATCTACTCCACCCATTGTATTTAGAATAATGTATTCTATTACCATACCAATTTTCATCCCAATCAGATATGTATATGGGCCCCATCTGAAAATGGTACAAATCCAACGTAATAAAATAGTTTGATGAAAATAACAACTTTAAAGTATCTGATTGGGATGAAAATTGGTGTGATAATAGAATACATTATTCTAAATACAATGGGTGGAGTAGATCATGATTTCATGATCATGTGGAGCCCATTTTGGGCTCACTGCACCACTGTTCCGGTGCAGTGACGCTGCACCGGAATTTTCGGTGCAGCATCGCTGAAATGGGCCCCACATGATCATGAAATCATGATCTACTCCACCCATTGTATTTAGAATAATGTATTCTATTACCATACCAATTTTCATCCCAATCAGATATCTATATGGCCCCCATCTGAAAATGGTATAAATCCAACGTAATAAAATAGTTTGATGTAAATAACAACTTTAAAGTATCTGATTTAGATGAAAATTGGTATGGTAATAGAATACATTATTCTAAATACAATGGGTGGAGTAGATCATGATTTCATGATCATGTGGGGCCCATTTTTGGGCTACTGCACCGCTGTTCCGGTGCAGTGACGCTGCACCGGAACAGCTCTCATATATATATATATATATATAGGGAAATGATCCAGTGCATGCGACTGCACCGTGCAGTCCATGCACTGTGGGCCCCACCTGATCATAAATAGAAAATCCACCCCACCCATTGTATTTAGAATTGTTCACTTGATTACCATACCAATTTTCATCCAAATCCAACATGTGTGTAGTCTCCATCTTAAAATGGTGCAAAATCAACGTAATAAAATAGTTTAATGTAAATATTAAGTTTAAAGTGGTTTTTTCAACATCTAAACCGTTTAAAGTATGATTTATATATGGATAAATGAGTGTATAAAGTTTCATTACAATCTAATATGTGTGGGGTCTATTTTACAGCGGACTGCACAGGATCATATATATATATATATATATATATATATATATGGGAAATAATCCAGTGCATGCGACTGCACGGTGTAGTCCATGCACTGTGGGCCTCACTTGATCATAAATAGAAAATCCGCCTCACCCATTGTATTTAAAATTGTTCACTTTATTAGCATACTAATTTTCATCCAAATCCTACATATATATATATCAAAATTAGCAAAACTAGTGGCTAAAAGTCAAGATCAAAATTTTAAAAAACTCGGCATGATCGCCGATAGCGATGTGCTTACTAGCAAGGTCATCGGGACTGAAGTCATAGATGTAGCAATCGTAGATTGGCACATTAGGAAAGAGAAAACCGGAATTCCTCCTCTTGAGAATTGAGATAGAATTAAAGCAGTTCAGCATCCGTCGGCAAGAGGGAAATCGTCTCATCGTCGTGGCCGTATAAGCCATAAGGGTTGCTGATGAATAATTTTCCAACTTACTGTGAATGGGATGAGATTCTATTAATAATTTTAGATGGAGTCCTGGGTTTACCATTAGGAGCGTATATAGGCCGACATAATGGATGTGGAAGCTACATAGAGGTGGGAATCGCTGAGGCCATAGTAGGTCAAGGTTTGTCTAATATTGATCTTACTTTTTAAAAATTAAATTTAACCATATTTTTATACACAGTCGGGATAAGATCGATTTGACCCTCACTTTTATAAATAAGTTTCGAAACAAACTTCGAGTTGACATTAAATCGGTTTCAGGACACCGGGCTAGGTAAAATATGCGGTTTAAATAAGATAATTTTAAGAATTTATATACTTATCAAACTTAAAGATACATCTAAACTAAATTTAAATATTATATATTTCAATATTTCACTAATTATTAAAAAATACATTACAAATAAAATAAAATATTAGAAAATATAGTATAAATTTATTAAAATAAATTAATATACAATTATATGTAAGAGTTATATATATGTGCAAATTCTTCTTATCGATTCTTATTTTATTTTCTAGATAAATTGATTCTTTTATTGTTGATATAGTTATAAAAAAATAAAATTTTTGAAAGAAAATAATAATAATATTTAAATATAAGTTTATAATTTTTAATAAATTAATATATGTGGGGTGGGTTAGGAACTTTTTGGGTTGAGACATGGTTAACCTATTTCAACCCTATTTTTGAATTCTAATCAAAGTTTTTAACCTATCTTTATATCGGGTCAAAAATATATTAATTTTAATCAGTCGAAAACGGATCGGATCACAGCCGAGTCACTGGTAGACCCATCTAAATTCCCACCCCAAGTTATAACTTAAATTTACTCAATATACGACTTTTCTTGGCTACTAATGTTTCTATATTTGTACTCGCAATATACGCAATATACAAATATAGCTAGCTAGTACTGCTTGTTTGTCAACCCATGGTCCTGTGCACCGTCCTCCTTGTTCGTTTTCACTGACGTCTACATGCCAAACCGTGCACGACGTCGGCAACAAACTCAGACCCGATGCCTACCCAGAAGTACAGGTAAATAAGCATTTTGGTAAATGGATTTAGCCACTATTTACTTTCATTTTTTTAAATATCACTACAGGAAAATTACGTTGCGTAAGTCAATTGCAAATGACTATAGTGATAATCTTTTGAAAATGCAGATAAAAGTATGATTTTTAAATATAAATTTTGTTGCTAAAGCTAATTTTTATAATATTCATTGTATTATTATCATTAAAATTTGATTTTTAATAATGATAATTATTTAACTCGCTAAATAGTATCTTTTGCTAAAAAAGTATTAAAGGTCACTAAAAGTATATTGCAAAATATTGATCTTTTAGTGGATAATTTGATACATTAATAATTATTATGGGGAAAAGCTAATAATATAATTTAGGTTGTAAAAAGTAATTTTTTGGCCTCAATGTTAAAAAAAAAGTCACTAAAAATAAAACTCTGCGTTGATTATATATTTTTAGTCTATTAAAGTTGTATTTTATAAAGTTAGGCTTTTAGGTAGGGTTAATATCTATTATTTGGTTTTGTAAGTTCTAAATATTTTCGCATATTCTTATTACAATAAATTTATAGATTAATCAAAAATATGATACATGATATAATAATCTCATATATACTTAGTACACTAAATTTATAGCAATTCAAAAAATGATATATGATATAATGACTCTAAGTTACATCAAGTGGATGTCTATATATAACTTAATAGGAGCATGATTATATATACCATAGGGTATTTTAAGTTAAAACACAATATTTATTTATTTTATAATTAATTTATTTTTTATTTTTTCCATGAACATGTTTTCCTAAATATATTTAGTTTATATGCTAAGTTTTGTCATTTTATAATACTTTTACATATTTATCTTTTATTTTTTTTAAAAAAATCAATTTTAGGGACATTTAAGTCATTTTTCATTTCTTAAAAAATTTGATTTTTAAAAATAAAAATAAAAATGTAAAATTATTGTAAAATGACAAAACTTGTTATATAAATTGAATACACTTAGGAAAATATATTTATGAAGAAAAAATCAAAAAATATAACTAATTGTAAAAATAAATGACTGTTATATTTTGGCCTAAAATACAGTATGATATATATTAAGCTGCAACTTAATAATAGTTTTCCATGCCAGCCAGGGCATATGCAGTCTAGGGAAGGGAACTGACATTGTTTATGTGTGTGTGGTTTGGAATCTAAGTCCGGAAAGGAGCAATAGCCTCCATAAAATAAAAAATAGTTTTTCATGTAAATTTTCATATTTTAATTATATTTCTATAATTTCATATTTATATTGAATTCATTTTTAATTTTGTTGTTAATTATTTTCTGTTTCTAAAATTTTTATTTTACGGATAAATTTGATAATATCTCCAATAAAGTCGTACGATATTATCTGGCCACCGATCAACCAATTTCATCATTCCGAAAGCCAAGTCCCATATTGTATTCATGATTTTGAATTTATTAAAATTGGAATTTATAAAGTTACACTTTTAGGTAAGGCCAATATCTATTAGTTGATTTTATAATTTCTAAATATTCTCATACATTCTTATTATATTCAATTTATAAATTAACTGGAAATATGATATATAAAACAATAGTATTATGTTTTCTTATTACTTTAAATTTATAGTCATTTAAAATATGATATATGGTATAATAATATTGAGCAACATCATGTATACATCTATATTACGCTCAATAATAGTTCTTCACAAAAAATTTTATATTCTAATATTTGATGCATTTTAAACATTTTTTTATTATATTCTATTTCTAAATTTTTATTTTACTGATAAGTTTCTCTAACAGTTGGCATCCATAACTAAAAGTTGTGATTATATACTCATTGTATATGTGCTTTTTATACAATATTTATTTTTTGATTTTTTCTTTATAAACATATTTTTGTAAATGTATTTAATCGACATATCAATTTTTACAATTCTATAATATTTTTACATATTTATTTTTAATTGTTAAAAACTAAATTTCTTAAGGGATGAAATTGACTAAAATACCCCTGAAATTGATGATTTTTAAAAATAAAAAAATGTAAAATTATTTTAAAATGGTAAAACTTGGCATATGGGTTAAATACATTTTTTGAAAACATATTCATAAAAAGACTAAAACAAATAACAAATAAATAAATATTGTATATAAGCCAATATATGATTTAATCGTATATAAACATGACTCTACTATTTTATCTTTCCTCAAATCCAAATATAGAGAGTAATTTACATATATATCCACATAGTTTGACGCTAATTGTAGATATATGCACGTAGTTTTACGAATTGTATATTACCCGATATAATTTCACTAAAATTGCGAATTACCTCCACACTATTACCTATTGTTAATATTTGACGTTATATTTTGAAAAATGACAAAAATGCCCTCATCCGTAGTTTCACAAATTGCATATTACCTCCATATGGTTTCACCAAAATTGCATATTACCCCCATGAAACTACATATACCAATTAATTCATTTTCATCATTTTTCAAAATGTAAAGTTCGTTATTAATAGATAACGGTGTGGGGGTATTACGTAATTTTGGTAAAACTATATGGAGGTAATAAGAAATTCGTGAAACTGTATAGATATATCTGCAATTAACATCAAATTATCTGAGTATATATGCAAATTAAACAAATATAGAAATAACAGTAGCGCAAGTAACGGCATACGCGCTGCTGCGTAAGTCCAATCTGTGCTTTACGCATCAGTTCTGTCGGCGCTATGCGCGCGGACTGCATAAATACAATCCCGTCCCTTAGACAATAAAAATTCCGAACTTATTCATAGCAAACCTTGACTTGATGGCTTATACGGCCATGACGATGAGAAGATTTCCCCCAGGCTTTCGGTTCCTGCCTACCGATGCTGAACTGCTTGATTACTATCTCAAGAGGAGGAACTCCGGTTTCCTCTTTCCTAATGTGCCAATCTACGATTGCTACATCTATGACTTCAGTCCCGATGACCTTGCTTGTAAGCACATTGCTATCGACGATCATACCTAGTTTTTTTAAAATTTTGATCGTGACTTTTAGCCACTAGTTTTGCTTATATATAAGAGTCTCTAATTCATAATTCCATATGCATATATATGGATTTAATTCTTAATTCTTGATATTGTATTATATGTAGGCATGTATGGTATGGGTGAGAATCAGGAGATGTATTTCTTTACGGAGAGGGAACCTGTGACTGCATGTGCATCCCGCCCAAATCGAACGGCTGCAGGTGGCTTCTGGAGATCCAACCGCACCTATGAGGTGCGTGATAAAGAGGACCGACTGATCGGATTCAGGATGAGTTTAAAATTCTTCAAGAGTAAAAAAGAGCCTTCCAATTGGCTGATGGACGAATACAAGCTCCTTGAGGGTGATGAAGCAATGGCACTTCATAGGAAGTCGAAAAGGAGGAAGGTCTCTGGAAATCAAATTTTCAATCACCGGCTAAAGGTACAAAAAATTATCTATGCTTTTTAAAAATTTTCAACTAGGTGGTTAATTTTATTTTCAGAAATTTGTCGTATTGATCCGATGTTCTTGTTTTACTCCTTTTCGCATTTAACCAATGTTGAACCGGTACCAGTGGGCCGCATTTGCACCATTTGATTGAATTCATCCCAACCATTGTATTTAATTTACCATATTATCTTCCGTTAAGAATATACTAACTTGATCTAAAAAAATAAATACAAGTGGACCACAAAATGAATATGGTTTTAGATAGAATATAGATTCGTTAAAATCCTTATGTTCCGCCTATACAACACAAATTTCTAATAAAAACGATCTTAAGTGATATTATTAAATAAATAATAACAACAAAAAATAAATGTAATGAATCCCATAAAATGGAAAATATTAGGCATACTTGAATCTGTTCAACATTAGCTTACTATGAACCAGTGCAAAGTGGTGTAGCATATTGATTAAAGAACATACGGACTGTTTACACGCTACTATGCACAGGCGCAAAGAAAATCCAAACACGCTCACATGATATATGCACTGGAACAAGAAATACATACCGAAAAGGTGACAGAACAACACTTCTGTTATCAGCTAAATTCTTTTTCGATCGTTTCTGGTTTTTTTCACTTAGCTCTTCGTCATTAATTTTGGTTTTTATTTTCTAGATGGGTGGATTCGTTTTGTGCCGGATACACAGACGTGGGAATCGTGAAGAAGCTAACAGCAGTATCCAGTCTACGTATCCATTTGAAGTCAACAGTAATGACAGTCGAATGACTCAAATCCGAGCGGCCCCAGAAGTTTCCAATGCAGCACAATCTAATGATCCTATTGTTATTGATCTTGAAGGGTTGCTTAATCTGCCACAAGATTCCCAAGCACCACAATCTGATGATATTGTTATTGATCTTGAAGAGTTGCTTAGTCCGCCGGAAGATTCCCAAGTACCACAATCTGATGATATTGTTATCGATCTTGAAGCGTTACTTAATCCGCCAGAAAATTCAAAAGCACCACAAGCTCATGATTCTGGTGCTGATATTGAAGAGTTACTTAGTCCGCCGGCAGATTCCAATGCACCACAATATGATGATTTTGATGCATATGCTGAGATTGATATTGAAGAGTTACTTAATCTAATTAATTGATGCAAAATTTTGCATCATAGAATGATGATTTCGATGCTGATGTTGATACTGTAAAGTTATTTGATTTGATTGATTAAATGATGTAAAAACATTCATGTAAACGTTTGTTGAGTTTGCAATTGACTTATCCGTATATATTTCTTTGGTGCCAAGTTGAGAAAACATATTACTTGTGATCCTAATATGAGAATACTTGATTTGGCAACACTAGGCATCCATCATGCGTGTGATTTTTTGTAAGACATGGAATGGAATAGGATGAGATATAAAACTAGACATGGAATGGGGTGAAAAGTTGTTGTTGTGCATTGGGATGGAGAAATTGTATGAGACCCGAGGCAAGTCGTATAAGAAATAAAAAAAAATTAGATTATCATTTTTGGAAAGTGAAAAAAAATATTTTCTCACAAGAGACAGCAAGACGTGGAACTTACACGTCTATTAAAATAAAAAAATAATTTTTATCGTAATCTATAAATTGGGATCGCTACGCATGAATCATTATCATACATATTTTGCATATAAAAATTTTCATTTACCATATAAATAAATATAAAATTTTTCAGGATTAAATTAATTCTATTTAAAGTGTTAACATAATCTATTTAAAATTTTAAACAAAATTTATATATTAAATTAAAATTTCTCTATAAAATATGTGAATTTCGGCACAAACTAAAAATAACAAGGGTTGATAATGTGATGATCGATTTATTGTTTAACATTCTCTTTATCATTAAAATCATATTCCATATTCGCATAATAATAGAGTACATATTTCGTAAAAATATAACACAGTACATATTTCATAAAAAAAAAAATAGACTACATATTTAATGGCTTAGATTATAGTTAGTGATGTAAATCATGACATCAAAATGTTTTCTATAGAATGCACCTGCAGTAGTAAGTGAACTTAACTACGAGATTTAAAACTAACAGCGTGAATATAATAATAAAAATTTTTCAAGTCGATCTAATAAGAGGGGGAGCTTTCTCGTCTCTATTCACAACACTCGAACCCAGACCTTAGAACTAAAGGATGCAGAAGTACAAGCCTATAGAACAGAACAGATCCTGTTCAAGTCAGGTCGTCACTCGAACTCAGACCTTGCTTACAGAGAATCGAGCTCCTTACCTCTCGAACCAGATGCTGTTTGGTAAATAATTGCTTCGTTTAACAAGCACAAACGCGGTAAGAGGGGGTGGGGGGTGGGTTGGGGGTGCGGGGCGGACCCTTAGTGGGTCTCTCATCAATACAGCTTACTGATTAAAGGGGTAATATTTGAAAAGATATTATTTTATGTTACTTTTTTTTTTTTTTTCTTTTTCTGGTCAAAGGATCCAATTTGCTTGTTGGGTATCAACACAGTACAAACCAAAAAGTAAATTTTGCACGTTGTGCCTCAACACCACACGGCATAAACATGATTTATATATGCTTCTTGGGGGCTTGCACTACTTTGATTGTTGAAACTCATAACGGTCTGAATCCAACAACTGATCAGCAGGATATGCCATAGCATCGACCACGAATGCTATGATTTATCAATATCAGCTTATTTAAAGCACAGATGCCAATTTCATGAAATCTACAGAAGGTAGCAGCCACTTCCCAAGTCTACTGCTAGTGCTTTACTCTCGACTTCTCTTTCCAAAACCACTCTACAACAAGAACTCTCGAAGCTTTTTATGATCACACTGCTGCACTAAGTTCTCGCTCTATTTCCTCTAATGACCGCCCTTTCGTCTCCACAACGTTGCCAGCTATATACAACACTGCGAGAAGGCAAACTGTCGAGAACCCGAGGTAGACAGTGCTGATTCCATACTTAGTAACAAGGCTCAAGAAATACAAGCCAATGACAAAGTTCGAAACCTGCAGAACATTTAAGAGAAGTTTGTATGTTAAAACCTAGAATGCAGAAAAACAAACATAGTTCATGATGCCATTGCCATAAAAAGAACAAAAACAACTTTCTAAAGTCATAACACTATCGAAGATAGCGCTTTGGAGAGTTAGGTTGTTCTATATAGGCAATAAGAAGATTCAGTCCTGGATAACAGTCTCATGAACATTTGATATTCAACTGGCACCTGCAATGCACTGATGATGCCAAAGCACTGAATGTTCAGTTGGCAAAGAAACCTCTCAAAAGATACGCACTCATCAAGGCATCGAAATGAGACAGCACGTAACATTATCATCACAACAACCAACCTTAGTTTCAGTTTACTCTTTTTTTTTTTTTTTTCGATGACAAGATTTTGTTTACTCTTGACATACCATATTGGTACAAATCCAATCTGTAAACAAAGTCCATTCAATCCCAACAACCTATTGTAAATCAAGCTATCAAGTTAATAAGTGGACTAAACAATCAAATCCAATCAAATCAGGTATGGGCCAAGTGACTGGACATGATTGTCAGATAATTCATAGTAAGGAAAAATATTTCTCCTAGACTTCGTGTTTCACATGAAAGACTGAAAACTAAAATTATGTAAATGTGGAGATGTCAACAGGAACAACAAGCACAGAAGGAAAAAAATATAGTATTGTTTCAAACAACTTACCCAGTGCATGCCCAAGGACAAGGCAACTGCCTTGGCTCTGATTCTGGATGCAAATATCTCTGGGAGAAGAAGAGCAGGCACAGGTCCAGCGCCAAGAGAGAAGGACAAGACGTACCTGTTGAAATTCCATTAAAAAACCTCCATTCAGTCATATGGTCATCAATCCAAAGAGGGTAATTGGAGTCATGTATCGCATAGACTACCAATTTTCAGCAGCCGGACAAAATGAATTCAGCTATAATTTCAAACTACTTTGCAGATTCACTTCATTTTGCTAACTGCAGAAACAATCGAAGATTTCCCATCCTTGAAAATTTTTCGCAGGGTAGGAGCAATGGTGAACTTACAGGACTGTGCCAAGAACAGCAAGTGTGCCAGAATATGGTGCCAGTACCTTCCACGTGAAGGACAATGAAAGCAGTAGCATTGAAGCAGCCTTCAGGAACCAAAAACAGAATTAGCAATCAATTGACACAAGCAAAACATAATATTAGTAATTTGACATTACAATTTACAACTAGCTAGTGAAAACAATAGCACAAGGAAAACATCATTCATAAATAAATGTCACATTCAAAAAGTCATATCAAGTGCTTTATAAAGTTCATACCATTCCAGTAAAGCTGGTGATTAGAAGACTTTTTCTTCCTTGCCTGTCCATCATAGAAGATGCAACAGCTGTGCCTATATAAAATAATAACAAATCATAAAATTCAAAACTTAAAAAATGCAAATATTAAAGTGGGATCTTCCTGAACGTTATAGATAGATTGCAAAACTACAAAGAGAATTTAACTAAATAAAATGCTGACCAAAGACATTTGCTGCTCCGACAAGGGCACTTGCTGCAACATCAGAAGCAATTCCAGCACTTCGAAACACAGAAGTTGAATAGTATACCACTGCATTTATTCCAGCTAGTTGTTGAAACAAGAAAAGTGCTGCCCCCACACTAACAACTGCAAATCAGACATTCAAGATGGTAATCATTTAGTATTTTGTACGCTCTACCTAGTTTCAGATTGAAACAATTGACAAAAACCACCACTGCATGATAATTATTCTCCATTATATGAAAACAGACACTATGAATTACAAGCACTGTTAATTCATGCATTACCACAAGCACCACATTCTGTGTTGCCTTGGATGAGCAGGCAATTTATTGTATAAGTAAACAGGAAGATTATCCAGCACAAACTATGTTGGTCCCAAAAGGTACAAAAGTACAGCAGTTAATGAGAATGCGATACAAGTAGCATAGTTGGAGCCCACGCTGATTGCTCAATTATTTTGCATGAAAAAGGGTAACTTAGTCTACAAACTTATTCAGAGACATACACAGCTGTGCGCAACAATGTGATTTCATGGAATTTTAAGTGTAATTCAGCTGTCTGAGGTGTGTACTTGGCTTGGAAGGTAAGCACACACAAAATTCATAGTTGACTTTGGTTGGTATCACATCAAAGATCAAATGGTTTAATAGAGAGCTCTTTCTTTAGCTAAAGAAGTGCAATTGATATCCATGTGCAATCAGGTGTTTTAACTAACAACATTCACAGGAAATAAGCACAAACAATTACATAAAACAAGAATATGGAAAGCAATCCTGCAAATATACCTTTCCAGTAACGCTTACTGAAGAGATCCAGCCAGCCAGCATCTTGTTCTGTGGAATTTTGACTGGCAGATCTTAAATCATTCATCACAGCAGTGACCTTCTCTTTTCCAAAGAGTGTCTTTATAGAAGTTTCAGCTTGAGCAGAATTCCCACGCTGCATTATGAACAAAACATTTGATTTATTTTCTTATAACACATACAGAACATCCAAAAAAAAAAAAATGCAATATAGATGGTAAAAAGATTATTATTGCCATCATCATCAAAGCCATATCCCAACTATTTCAGGTTTGCCTCATGAGTCTGCTCAGCACACCTGAAAAAGCCACCGAGGACTTTCTGGAGAAAAAGCCATCCCCAACGCCATTAGAACAGAGGGCACAACGGCAATGCCAAACATTGACCTCCACCTGATAGATAGAAGACGGACTATTAGACTGACACATGACACAGGAAAGCAAGATCCATCTGGATATTGTATAATTATCAAGCATCTGATGATCTGGATATAATCACTTCAGAGATATCAACTATAAGAATGAGAAAGGGAAGACATTTCTCTCTATATTTGCTCAGCTAGAATTTTTCATAAAGCATGGTAGAACCCATCCCGTCATTGGTAAGAAAGCATTTTTTTAAAAATACACTGTCATTTAGGAATGAAAAGAAAGCAACGACATACCACAGAGGATTTCGTGCTAAAGGCAAACCAGCCACCAAAGCTGCTAAAATCCCAATGCAAATAAAAAGCTGGTTGACTGATCCCAACGCACCACGAATCTCAGTTGGTGATATCTGAGTGGCATTAAATATTTCAACTAAACAAATCTTTCAAACGCAGCCAAAAAAAACCAGGAACCATCTAAAGTTACCTCTGATATATAAAGAGGCACAATGGCAGATGAGATGCCAATTCCAATGCCAGCAAGTAGACGCCCAATTATCATCGTTTCTACACTCTTAGCTGTAGAACTGCAATCATTTCTAGTCATGTCAAAGTCAACTAATATATTATTCTTCAGCAAATCACAAGCAAAGAATATGTGATTGACCAGAGAAATGCTCCAACTACAAGGGGGATGGCATCCAGTTGAAACGTTCTCGTTCTACCAAATTTATCAGCCAATGACCCTCCAGTGAATGAACCAACAGTAGCACCAGCAAGTAGTGTGCTGACTACCCATCCTGCAGGAAAGTTTAAATGTCACGAGAAATGCTAGAGTCAAAGAGTATGTGAAAAAGAATTTACAAATTACATCAGCAAGCATCTTAGCTATGAATTGCAACTCATCAGAATAATCTGCTAATGCAATAGCAAAATGACTTCAGTTTACTGAACGCACAAGATTTGTGAAGGCTGATTTGCATTATTATCAAAGGATTTCTATGAATATCTTAAGACATAATTCCTGTACTTGCCCTGCAAAACAGTGTTCTCAGCAATTCCAAGGTCTTTGGATAGGTATTCGAGAGCTCCATTCACCACACTGTAGTAAAAGAATCGCAAGGATGAAATATTCAGATAAGAAAAGTATCAATAATCAGTCTGAAATGAAAGTCCATCGATCAAACTATTTAAGCCAACATATTTAGAGGGAAATAGAAGTATATCATTAAGTGGTTCTCTGAAGATATACCCAAGATGATATCCAAATAAAATTGCTCCCAAACAAGCGACACCAACGTAGGGCAAAACTGTTCCGGAAGATTTCACTTGAAGCTTTTCAGACTCAATATCCTCCCGATCTGAAATAGATTTAGAGGCATATGAACATGGAGAATCAGATCTTTATCATTGCCACCTTCCAATTGTCTTACCAACTAATCAGAATTAGGTGCATTCATGTAGAAGTATAATTTGATCAAAGAAAATTAACAGGTAAAAAATGGTTAACATAAATATATGACATCTAAAAATTAGTCTGGACACCCAGTCTATGGTTCAACGAATTTGGTAAGGAAATGGAGAAAAATGAAAACGGAGAGTAAAAGGGGTAAAAACAGGTAGAAAGTATTACTACTAGAATTGACTGTAGAAAGGGTGAAATCAACCAAGGATATAATACATTATTTAGTTGGGTGTCTGAGGAATGTTAAGGGCTTGTTTGGATCATACAAGTTACCTTGTCAAATGACTTCGATGAAACTGTGCGGAATGTTGAGGGCTTATCTGGATAAACAATTCATTCTCTCGACTATCATACTTAATTTTTTCCTAATTTCTTCTACTCACCCATTTATTTTTCCTATTTGAAGACAGACCCAAAGTTGTGTCGATTGACTTCAAGTGCATTTTTGTGAAATTTCTTAGAGCCATTATATTTTGAGGCATCATTTTCTCTTAAGTTGTATATGACCTCTTGCTAATGCACAAACATGTTAACTCATCTGCACTAAAGCAAAAAGAAAAGACCCGCTCGCAAACCTATTCACCCTCTCAAGCTCCTAGTCTTTGCTAGAAAAGAAATGTCCAATTAAGATTTTTGCACATTCTTTCTGGACCGTCGGCAAAATGTTAACATTGAAAAATGAGACAACAGAGAACGGAAGGGCTCAAAATGCACAGCAGAATTCAGTTCAAAAATCCAACTTCCATGATTTTGAGTCTGATTTATTCTGTGTCCAGCTTGATTTTCCGCTGCATCAAGCAAACCAGTTAGTTTTTACAGCCTGAAACAGGGTTCTGCGATTTCTGGATTCATGCTCAGGAAATAATAACTCAGAGCACCACAGTCACTGTTACAACTGATAGCTTCCCGACTCAATTGAAATAAAGATTTATCCCACTAAATTAGAATAGAAGGAAGGTTAAGAACAGAGGCACAAACCGAAAGCTTGAGCTCTGATAGCTCTGGTCTTCGCTTTCGACCTGAAAATAGCAGCTACTCCCATTCTACAGCAAGCAAGTTCTGCCCCCATAACCCTACCACTGATATCGGATTTGCTGCGAAAGCCTCGATTTACAATACACAGATTACTCACACCTGATGCTCTACTCCCGAAGCCACTGAAAATGGACGAGAATTGACGCTTTCGAAGCTCCAAGCCAGAGCTCCCCTTTGCCGTCACAGCAGCAGAAGCTTGCATTTTGCCCTGTTAAAGATTACCAGACACATCAGAGACATGGAAAATGATCGCAGCAGCATCCGAACTGGAAGGGAAACAGCAAAATTTTGGCAGAGATTTGAGGAGAAGGGAACAAAACCAGCGTGAGCCGGAAGAGACTGGCTCAGTTTACCGCGGGACTACTAGAAATGGTAGCCAATCAGGTACCAAAAGGTGCACGGCGACACGCTCGAGGCGATCCCCGTGGCCCCGTTTGTGTAAATCCACCTGGGAACGATCCAAACCGTTCGATCAGATCGTCAACGCCGGTTACCCCACTTTAACCTGCGTCAAATCATTCCCGGTGGGGACCACTTCTGGTCCAATGACCAGGGCTTTCGCACCATGTCAGTGTCGCCCCACACTAGGAGGACGACCATTTTGGGTAGTTCCGCAGCAGAATGCAATGCAATGGCCGAAAACGGCACGATGCGTGAAAATGACAGAGGAATTACAAAATTCCAGAAGAACGAAAGCTACGGATCAGTCTCCAAATCAAAAAATTCACTCAAACTCGCCTCACCCGAAAAAATCAAATGCTCTCACTCAAACGAAAAGGGAAAGAATTCCAAAAATCCGAACCAACACAGGCATTTGCTGAAGAAAAAGAGCAGCAGCAATCTACAGCAACAAAAGAAGCAAGGAATCTAACCCGATGCAGAAGATCAGAAAAACCAGTTTCTTTCTATCTGTATCTCGGTCGGTCTAGAAAAGCTTCGTTCGTTTCGCTGCTTCGAGAAGAGGCGAAAGTCCTTTAAAACGGAGCCGATAGGGAAAGCCTGTTTGCTTGGTAGCTGCCAAACGCAGCAGCGGAGATTCTCATACTGTTCTTCCCCGGATTTTTGGCGCTTCCGCGTAAATCGACCATCGGAGTCCAGATCTGCAGGTGGTGGGTCCACATTTAAGCAAGGTCCCAGCCAACGGCTTGTAAGCAAGACGTGATCATCCCAGGCCCAGGGCATGAGATGAGAACGGAATTGCATTTTTTTTAACCATTTTACTGTAGTCTCTTATTTTCTAACATGCATTATTGTTTTATTTTTCTAATATTATCTCTTTTCATTGTCAGCATGATTTTTCATTTGTAATTTTTTTGCATCCAAATTTTATTTCGTTCCTTCCGATTAAATGATATTGAACAGGCCTCGGTGACTCGACAGATGAGAACCGCTGTTTTGATTCGTCCAAAACTTTGTTTCAGATAATGAACGGATCGGATTTCCATATCACCCATAAAAATTTCCCAAGTTTTGCTCGGGGCATGCGGTTTGAGCGTGCACGAGTGTGACAGTGTCTCATATAAACGCGCAATAAGATTTCGGATAAGGCGTTGGATTCTGGGTGAGGTTGATGCGGGAGGCTCTGCGCACGTGACTGATGGCCAGCACAGGCGTAATAATTTGGGTTTGGTCTAAGCAGAGCTCATCCAAAAAGAAATAAGTTAAGCTATGACTATTAATATTCAAGGGTGTGTTTGTTTGGGATATAAACATGTCAACCAAAATTTTTCAATCTAAAATTTTTCACTCTCCATAACTACTCTATTTTTTAATTATTTTTTCACATTTTCCTATACAAACTACCCTACTTTTCAATCATTTCTACACAACTATCTATACAACTAACCTATCTATTTTAACTTTATTCTCTTTACTTCTCATTATTACTCCTATTATATCATATCATTTTCTATCAATGTGACAACTTCTATCTCAAAAACTTTTCATCAAGGGTGTGTTTGTTTGGGATATAAACATGTCAATCAAAACTTTTTAATTTAAAACTTTTTACTCTCCATAACTACTCTATTTTTAAATTATTTTTTCACATTTTCCTATACAAACTACCCTACTTTTCAATCATTTCTACAAAACTATCTATACAACTAACCTATCTATTTTAACTTTATTCTCTTTACTTCTCATCATTACTCTTATTATATCACATCATTTTCTATCAATGTGACAACTTCTATCTCAAAAACTTTTCATCAAAAGTTTTACCCCCAACCAAACACACCCCAAAAGTTTTACCTCCAACCAAACACACCCTAAGTTGAAAATGTCAGAATTCGACCTAGTCCATTTTTCTAAAAATCTAGTTGGATGGACTTGAGATCTTGAACAATATTAGCGACTTTCAACTCATTGTTCCAATCCTTTATACGATTTTATGTACATAAACATATGTATGTATGTATGGATTTTTTTTAATTTTTAAAATCAATAACATAAACATATGCATGCATGTATGGATTCTTTTTTAATTTTTAAAATTCAATATCAAACTTTTTTGAGTCTCAGCAATTAAAGTTCAAAAGTGATTGCAATGAAAAATAATTGGAGTCCAATTATATACATGATCTAACTTGAATTATTATGGCTTGGGCCATGTATTAACCATGATTATGAAAGACGAAGTATGTTGGCTGCTGGTCATCGAATCATATTTTTGGAGTAAGATGAGTGAAAATTTTGAGTTACTATGATCTACACCCTACTTAGTCATCTAGTTAAAATTTAGTAGGAGACGAGTAGATAATAGTGGTAAAGTATAAGAGCATGTTTCTTGAGGTAATTATTTACTTCATCCATCATCGTATTTTTTTCGTTTTTATTCCTATATTTCAATTATTTTCTTTGTAATAATCATAATTATTTTAATTTTATCTCTATTATTTCTTATCAATCAGTCAATTTTTAAAATATCTTATTTTAAAAATATCAATTAGCAACCATCCCTAAATTAGGTTCCTCGAGTTTACTCACGTGCCAGCAAAACTCTTGTAACCGTGAGGATGATGACCATGCAGCGTCTAGGATCTCCTGATGGTTGGTAATTGCGAATGTGATGGCTACAATTAATGCCTACATTATAGCATTGGTAACCGGGACTAGATATGGGTGATTGGGTATGGGCTTTGCCTCACAGGGACTGAGTAAGATCAAATGGATCTGATGACAATGAGCATAAGAATTGGTTCGGGCTTCATTACATAGAGTGAAAAAGGCAAATGAGTATTGAGTTTTACGTGGATACATCATAAATGTGGCGGTGAAATTCGAGGTGGGTTATGTTGGTTAATGTCAATCCAACTCCACTCATATTTTAAAGATAATAGGCATGAGGTCAGAAATCGTTGAAAATGTTTCAAATGCAATAATTTTAAGAATCCAACAACCTACAAAAAAATGAAGCTATATCAATATTAAATTTGTAGGTTTAATACTTCAATATATTTATAATTAGTAAATGTAAAACATCATTGATTATAGAAAAGTATTATTAATTTATTGAAACAATTTAATGAAGCTTGCCTCTTTAGAAATTTCATTTGTGCTTGAACCAGTAATCCGAATTGGAATTTTAGGTCAATTTAAAAAATTTTCATATTCTAAATACTTATTTAATCTAAAATTTTATTTTTATAGTTTTCTATTATGAGCACAAAATGTAATTGTAAAAATTGAATTAAAGCATAGTTATCCATGAATAATTGAAAACTTTTGAAAGAAAATATGAATAATATAAACAAATATACTTATAATTTTTACATAGATAAATATATGTAAAGGTTCGTTCGAGTTAGAATGTCAAACCACTCTAATCCTACTTTTGGCTTTGAGTAAAAAATTTTGATTCGCTATTACTATAAAGTCCCAAAAATATTAATTAACTTAGAGTGTCTTTGGAAAGTCCCAAAAATATTAATTAACTTAGGGTGGCTTTGGAAAGTGATAAAACTTTTGGATAAAAAGTTTTCGAAGTAAAAATTATTAAATTGATATAAAATAATGTGATATGATAGAGATAATGACGAGGTATAAAGAGAATAAGATTAAATAGATAGGTTAGTTATCTGAATAGTCGTGTAGAAATTATTAGAAAATAGGAAAGTCGTATGAAAATATGTGAAAAAATAAATTTAAAGTAGGGTAGTTATGAAGAGTGCAAAGTTTTAGCTTGATATTTTCTTCTTATTGTCAAACACACTCTTAAGGTGTGTTTGTGAATGAGTAAAACTTTTGATGAAAAGTTGTAGAGAGTAGAAGTTGTCAAATGATGTGATATGATAGGGGTAATGATGATGAATAAATAAGATAAAGTTCAAATAGATAGGTTAGTTGTGTTGGTAGTTGTGTAGAAATGATTGAAAAGTAGGGTAATTGTATAGAAAAATGTGAAGAAATAATTAAAAAATAGGATAGTTGTGGAGAGTGAAAAGTTTTAGATTGAAAAGTTTTAAGTTGACAACTTTTCCTTAATAATAAACACACCCTTAATAAAAACAAGTCAAATATAGGTGGATCATAGATTAACCTAACTCAATTTTTAATTATGAATTCACAATTGCATCAAAGAATACAAGCCTTTTAAATAAGAAATCTAAACCAATTATTTGAATAAAAAATCTAAACCAATGAAATATTAAACTTGTTGGAAACAATGTTTAAAACAATAAAAATTGACCAAATCTTGAGTTTCGATGATTAACAAGAACTAATTTGAGTATATAAAAGGTACTAATATATTTGCTAAATGTTTAAGGAAAGCAAAGAGGTCAAGTCGATCTTCAAGTCGACTTGGACTTCGACTTGGGTGAAGTCGATCCCAAAGTCGACTCAAATATCGACTTAAGAATGAATCCCAAAAGCGCAACAGGTGAAGTCGCAGGTCAAGTCGACTCCACTTGCGACTTGGGAAGTCAAGTCGCAGACGAAGTCGACTCCAGCATCGACTTCAAACAAAAGAAAATGTCCAGGGTTGATTTTGGGGGCACGAAGCTGCCCAAGTCGCAAACGAAGTCGACTCCAGGTACGACTTGGGTCAAGTCGCAGACAAGGTCGACTCCAACTTCGACTTGAGGATTTTAGACTTGAAGATTGAAGTTTCAAGTTTATTCCAAGAATCATATTGAACTTGTTCAAACCCAAATGAAATGAAAAGTTCATTCACAAGAAGATCAAAACTAAGATTCATATTCAATGTTCAAATCAAGTCTATCAAGCCAAGGCAAAAGTTCAAGCTTATTCAAATAAGGCAACACCCAAGTTATGGAGACCAAGTGAGTTCAAGACTAAGCGAGGAACAAGCATATATCATGCAAGGACTCAAACAGCTCAAAAGCTTTTGCAAGGATCAAGCCGAATCTTGAAGAACAAAGCAGCTTCAGCAAAACCCGAGCCAAGTCGCAGGCTAAGTCGACTTCAGGTTCGACTTGAGTCGAAGTCTGAAACCAAGTCGACTAAAACTCAGACTTGGGAAATTGGAGGAACTGGAGTCGCAGACGAAGTCGACTCCAGATGCGACTTGGGTTGCCAAGTCGCAAGCCAAGTCGACTCCATCTTCGACTTGGGTATAACGTTCAAATTTTCGAACGTTGGAGTTCATTTATTGCGCACCAACCACCTTCACAACGTTCATATTTTCTACCCTCTATAAAAGGACCCTCAAATGAACGTGAAAGATATACAAGGACATTACAAGACACTACTATATACTCTACAAAGTCCAAAGAGAGAAAAGAAGATCTAGAAAGGAATCCTATTTGCTTTTCTCCATTTCTGAGTGGTTCGTATACATTCTAAGGAAGAAGAAAGCTTCAAGTTGCTAGCGCCGTCATCAATATTCATCCAAAGCTGCTTCTACAACTTCTTCCTCATGCTAAATCTGCCTACACAAATCTGTAAAGTGTAGTTTCATTTATTTCATTGTCTTGTTGTATAAATCTTGATTTAGCTTGGGTAGCTAAGATCAAGTATATGCAAAGTAGGGTGTGATTGGAGTGAGACTCATCACCTACTTGTGCAAGTAGTTGTATATGCCCCCTAGAGCTTTGAATCTAGAAGAGAGCAAGTGGCTCTAGTTGTATATGCCCCCTAGAGCTTTGAATCTAGAAGAGAGCAAGTGGCTCTAAGTTGTGTATGCCCCCTAGAGCTTTGAATCTAGAAGAGAGCGGTGACTCTAAGTGTATTCGTGGAATACATAGTGAAACCCAAGTCACAACGGAGTGTGAGCTTGGAAGAGTGGAGTAGGGAAGGTTTGCCCGAACCACTATAAATCTTGTGTTCTACTTATTTTTACTGCTTTATCTTATTTGCTCTCCGTTTGCTTAAAAAAGGGGATTAACTTTTTCAAGGGGTTAAGATCTTTGAGATTATCAAAGAAATTTTAAAGAACCCAATTCACCCCTCCCCTCTTGGGTTTAGCCATCAACTCGGGACCAACAAGTGGTATCAGAGCAGGTCTTTGAGTTTATCAAAGAGATCTTATTGAAATGGCATCCCAATCTACTTCCGTTCCCGCATTTGCTGAAGGCCAATCCTTTACAAGGCCACCATTGTTTGATGGGAATAATTTTGGATATTGGAAGCTTCGTATGAAGCAACTCATCATGGCTACCGACATGGACTCTTGGATTGCTATCCAAGATGGAGTAACCTTGCCTACCGATGAAAGAGCTTCCAAATGGACCGATGAGGAAGTAAGAATAGTGAAGAGCAATGCCAAAGCTATGAACTCCTTATTTTGTGCTCTCACTGCTTCTGAGTATGATAGAGTATCCTCTTGCTTAACCGCCAAAGAGATATGGGATACACTAACCTCTATCTACGAAGGAACTTCTCAAGTCCAAGGGACGAGAAAGAATATTTTGATTGGAGAACTAGAGAACTTTAGAATGCTAGAAACAGAAAATATTTCTGAAATGTTTGCTAGATTCTCTAAGATTACTAATGCTTTAAAAGGTCTTGGAAAAGCAATATCTGAATCTGAGCAGGTCATGAAGATTTTAAGAGCTCTACCCGAATCATGGACTCCAAAGATCACTGCAATTGAAGAAGCCAAAGACCTCAACACGCTGAAGCTTGAAAACTTAATTAGCTCACTTATGTCACATGAGCTAATTAAGAAAAGGAATGAAGATCAACACAGGGGCAAAAGAGCAATTGCCTTAAAAGCCGCACAAGACATCGATGACACATCTTCTTCTCAAAATGACGACGAGATTGCTCTACTCACAAAACGATTTAGAAAATTTGTGAGGAAAGGCAAAAATTTCAGAAACTTCAAAGAAAGAACTCCCCGAGAGAAGAAGAAAGAATCAACCAAGTGCTACCGATGCGGCGGTTCGGGACATATGCAAGCCCAATGTCCAACTCCCGAAGAAATTAAGGCAAAAGAACAAAGAAAGGATCGAGGGGACAATAGAAGATTTCAGAAATATAAAGGAAGAGGCATGTACGTGAATGACGAGGAATCTACAACGAGTAGCTCCTCGACCGACGAAATCGAAGCGGAAGAATGTGCGAGAATTTGCTGTATGGCACAAATCGAGCAAGGAGAACAAACCACCTCAAAAAATTGCACAAGCAATGAAGAGGTAAGTTCCAAATTCTCTCTTCCTAATTCAAGTTATTCTTCCTCTCATGAATGCCTCAAATGTGCTGAATTAGATGAGCTACAAATGGCATATGATTCTTTATATGAAGAAATGAAGAAATTAGGAAGCAAGTTTACAATTAAGAAAAAACAATGTGATGCAGTAATAATTATAAATGGTAAACTTGCAGAAGAAAATGATTTGCTAAAAAAGGAGAACAAATCATTAAATGAATCATTAGCCAAGTTCTCTAATCCAGGAGAAAGTGTTAAAATGTTTCTGAATATGACCTCCCAAACACATAAAAGAGGTCTTGGGTATCATACATTTGAGCATGGAGAAAGTAGCAAATCAAATGTGCAAACACTTGAGAAATATCAAACTAAAGCTACATCTTTTTACAAGCCACAAAAGAAAAACTTTAAGTGGACTAGAAGACCAATGATTGAACCTTTGCATGCTTGGAGACCTACTCCAAGATTACCTATGGCTTGTAATTTCTGCAACAAGATGGGTCATAAAACTTACAAATGTAACTTTAAGAAATTATATGACCATGGTGCTAAATTAGTTTGGGTTCCAAGAAACACAAGATTTGGGCTTTCAAAGTTAGATCAACTTAGATTAGATTCTATTACTAACCCAAATGGACCCATAAAATGGGTACCAAAAAGATAAGATTTATTTCCTTATTTTTCAGACATGTTTTAAGGCAAAGGCAAACAATGAATGGTTCATGGATAGCGGATGTTCAAGGCATATGACCGGTGAAAGAAGTTTGTTTCATAAACTTAAGCCTTGCAACGATGGAATGGTTGCCTTTGGAAATAATGAAAAAGGTAAAATTAAAGGTAAAGGAAATATACTTAGTACCTCAAATGCATGCATGGAAGATGTTTTGTTTGTTGAAGGACTCAAACACAATTTAATGAGTATTAGCCAATTATGTGATAAAGGATATAAAGTTGTGTTTGAATCATCTATATGTAATGTATTTGATGGAGAACATATCATGTTTAGTGGTAAACGACATGGAAATGTTTATTTGGTTTCACTTGATGAATTGAATGGTCAATGTCTTATGGCCATTGATAATGATCCATGGGTTTGGCATAAAAGGCTTGGACATGTAAACATGGGAAATATAAAGACCCTTTGGAAAAAGAATTTGGTAGAAGGATTACCAAAGTTGAAATATGACAAAGACAAAATTTGCAAGGCATGTCAATTATCAAAACAACACAAGATGCCTTTCTCTACCAAAAAGGAAATTTCCACCACAAAGCCACTTGAATTATTACATATGGATCTATACGGGCCATCCGACATTCTAACCATTGGTGGAAAGAAATATGTATTTGTCATAGTTGATGATTTTTCAAGATTCACTTGGATAATTCTCTTAGCTAGTAAAGATGAAGCCTTCTCTATGTTTGCAACTTTTGTGAATTTGGTGCAAAATGAAAAACAGAGTACTATTGTGACCATAAGAAGCGATCATGGTGGCGAATTCGAAAACAAACGATTCATGGAATTTTGTAATGAAAAAGGAATTCACCACACATTTTCTGCACCAAGAACTCCACAACAAAATGGAGTAGTTGAAAGGAAAAATAGAACTATACAAGAGATGGCTAGAACTATGCTAAATGAGAACAATCTATCCAAGAAATTTTGGGGTGAAGCTGTGAGTACAGCTTGTCATGTTTTGAATCGTGTTACCATTCGAGCAATCTTGAAAAAGACTCCATATGAACTTTGGAAAGGAAGGAAACCAAATATATCTTATTTTCATGTTTTTGGATGTACATGTTATGTTTTAAACAATGGAAAAGTCAACTTGGGAAAATTAGATGCCAAAAGTGATGAGGCTATATTCCTTGGTTATTCATCAAATAGCAAAGCATATAGAGTATTCAATAAACGAAATCAAGTTGTAGAAGAATCCATACATGTTGTATTTGATGAATTTAACCAAACTCCGAGAAAGGAGAATGAACTAAGTGATGCAGATGAGACGAAAGGCAAAGAACAACCAAAGGAACTCGAGCTCAAGCCAGAAAATCCAGAGGAGGAAGAGGTAAGTGAAGGTAATGACTCTTACAAACCTCCAACTGATTTAAAATTTAAAAATGCCCATCCAATTGAACAAGTTATTGGAAACATATATGAAGGAGTAAAAACTAGAAGATCAAAACAAAACGTTTATGGCCAATATGCGTTTGTATCGAAAATTGAACCAAATACCATTGAACAAGCTCTTAATGATGAAAATTGGGTTATTTCAATGCAAGAAGAGCTAAATCAATTCGAAAGAAACAATGTATGGCATTTAGTTCCTAGACCAAACAATCATACAGTCATTGGTACAAAATGGGTATTTAGGAACAAATTAGACGAAAGCGGTCTTGTAATTAGAAACAAGGCAAGGTTAGTAGCCAAAGGGTATTCCCAAGAAGAAGGAATTGATTTTGAAGAATCATATGCACCCGTGGCTAGATTAGAAGCCATACGCATCCTACTAGCATTTGCTTCTCATATGAACTTCAAATTGTTTCAAATGGATGTAAAAAGCGCATTTTTGAATGGCTATTTGAATGAAGAAGTATATGTTGAACAACCTCCTGGTTTTGAAGATAAGGATCAATCAAAATATGTGTATAAATTGACCAAAGCACTATATGGATTAAAACAAGCTCCAAGAGCTTGGTATGAAAGGTTGAACAAATTCTTGATTGATCATAAATTTCAAAGAGGGAAAGTAGACACTACTTTGTTCATCAAATATAAAAAATAGCAATATTTTAATTGTACAAATTTATGTAGATGACATAATCTTTGGTGCCACTGACGAAAATCTATGCCAAGAATTTTCTAAGATTATGCAGAATGAATTCGAAATGAGCATGATGGGAGAATTAAATTTCTTCCTTGGACTACAAATCAAGCAACAAAGTGAAGGAATATTTCTGAACCAGTCCAAGTATGTCAAAGAGATGCTCAAGAAATTTGGAATGCAGAATAGCAAAGGGGCAAACACTCCAATGAGCTCAACAATCAAAATCGACACGGATGAAAACGGTAAAAGTATCGATCAAAAGCTTTATAGGAGCATGATAGGAACTTTGCTTTATTTAACTGCTTCTAGACCCGATATCTTATTTAGTGTTTGTATGTGCTCTAGATTTCAAGCATGTCCCAAAGAATCACATCTACTTGCTGTAAAAAGAATTTTTAAATATCTAATAAAAACTACAAACCTTGGACTATGGTATCCAAAGGGGTCAACCTTTGATCTAATCGGCTATTCGGATGCAGATTTTGCCGGATACAAAGTAGATAGAAAAAGTACTAGTGGAACTTGTCAATTTCTTGGACATATGTTGGTTTCATGGTATTCAAGAAAACAAACAAGTGTTGCTCTATCTACTGCGGAAGCCGAATACATAGCCGCCGGTAGTTGTTGTGCCCAATTACTTTGGATGAAACAGCAATTAAAAGATTATGGTATTGATTATGTTGATACACCTATTAGATGTGATAATACAAGTGCAATTTGTTTGACTAAAAATCCTGTATTGCATTCTAGAACCAAACATATTGATGTGAGACATCATTTTATTCGTGAACATGTTGAAAATCATGATGTGTGCTTAGAATATGTGAAAACAGAAGACCAAATTGCTGATATCTTTACCAAACCATTAGCCAAAGAATCATTTTATAAAATTAGGAATGATATGGGGATGATAGAGCTAAATTAGGAAAAATAAAACAAGAAACCAAAATTTGAAAAGGCAAATCTGATGGGTCAAGTCGACTCCATGGGAGCCAAGTCGACTCCGCCAAGTCGACTTGGGAAAGTGAAGTCGACTCCGCTTCAGGATCGAAGTCGACTCCACAGGAGCGAAGTCGACTCCGCTTCAATAACGAAGTCGACTCCGAGGGGCCGAAGTCGACTTCGCCTAGGGCAAGTCGACTCCGCGAGCGCGACCGTCCGACTTCCGCATCTCTTCTCTTCTTCCCTTTCTCTCTTCCTCTCTCTCATTTTCCCGCACTTTCTCCTCTCTGTTTTTCCCCTCCGGCGACAAAATCCTCTCTGTTTTCCCTTTTCTCTCTAACAACCTCCATTTCCGGCAACTCCTCTCTCCTCCGGCGACCCTCTCCGTCTCTCTCTCTCTCTTGTTCTCTCCCAACTCTCTCAGCTCTCTCTCTCAAAGTTCTTTCAAATCTCCATTTTCTTTTTCTCTCACAGATTCCAAACTCCAAAACTCCAATTTCAATGGCTCCAAAAGCTAAAACTCCTAAACTAGCAGTCAAAAAGCCAAGCCAACGGCCAGTGCCTAGGCCATCCCAATCTTCCACAGAGGAAGATATTCCTAGAAGAGCAAGGACTCCATCCAAACGAGTTAGAGAGGAACCATCAACCTCGACGGGTAGACGGGTTCGATTCCAGACAACAACCCAGTCAACTGATAGAGCCCCACGATCAGAAAGCCAACCTGAAAGCTCGTATTCTTCAAGGATTCCTATCAAGAAGGGGCAAGTTCTAAAAATGCCCACTACTTATTTCAGGACAGAGCTACAGCATAGTCGCTTCTACAGAAACTTCTATGAACGAAAGGTATTCATTCCTAAGATCATAGATTTCAAGTTCCTCAACGACTATGAGTTCGACATAGAAGAGTTGTTGGATTTCCAAGGATGGATACAACTATTCAAATCCGATGAACGGATCTATCCTGATCTCACAAGACAGTTTTATTATTTATGGGACAACACCAAGTTTTGCACTTATGTCAAAGGCACTGAAATAAATTTTGGGAGTAACAACTATCCAGATCAAGATGAAGCCTTGAGAAGAATTGGAAATATTCTTCAAGTACCTTTTGATGAAGAGAGGCTTCCCAAGGATCTGACTATGGACAAGATCTACAATGAGTTAACCAAAAGCAACAAGTACCATGCAGGCACCAAATTCCTACATTACATGGATCTTTCTCCCAGACTCAGGATTATCCGTCTATTGATCGCCCACTGTATTTTGCCAAAAGGAGGCGGAAGGAATCAATTGAATCCACAAGAAGCAATGATCTTGTGGAAATTAGTGAACAAAGTCAAGATCAGTCTTCCCAGACTATTCCTAGAAGCCTTAGCATCCAGGAAAGACAATCCGAGAGGCGTGTTACCTTATGGATCTTGGATCACCAAGATTTTTGAGCGGGTTGAGCTCGACATTGATGGGGAACCATTTGAAGTCCCCAAGACGACCAATGCTATCAACAAGGCTTTGCTCCAACGCATGAAAATCAATTTGGAGCAGTTTAGGGATGATCGCATCCGAGAGAAGCTTGGCGAGCCAGTCCGAGAACAAGAGGACAATGCACAAGCTGAGGGGGAGCAAGCTCCCGAGGCATCGCCTGAACGGCCTGCATCTCCTCTATCACACGGATCACATTCTCCTCAAGGATCCGTTGCACCCGAACGCGTGCCGCCTACTTCAGATCAAATGGCTGCACTTCAAAACCTCAAAAACGAGATCTTGGAAGCTATGGGTCAGCAAGAAGATAGGATGACTAGCCTAGTGACCGGTGTGCTGAATGCTATCACTGATATGCATTCCCGACAAGATCACATGGATCGGGAACTGCGTACCATCAAATATCACCTCGCCTCCGGACGTCACAAGAAGAGGCCTATGCCCGAACTCGATCCATACGAATCGGGTTCAGTTCATAAAGCAGCATCTCCCGATCATGATATCTCCATCTACTCATCTGCCCAAAATCGTCCCATCAAACCAATCTTATATCCGATCTCTCAATTTCAATTCACAAAATCATTAAAAGTTGATCGATTTTTGATAGTTTGACAAAAAGGGGGAGATAGAATAGGTGAGTTGAGTAAAATTTTCTTTTGGGTTGGGTAGTTTTGTATCTAGGTTTCATTTTTGTTTTGTGTTGCATGAAACTTGATACATATATATGCTATTGATGAATGTTATGTTTGCTCAATATGTTATAAAGTATTCAACATGATTTGCTTGAAAGATATCCAATATGCCAAAATGATATAATAGTTGAAATTTCAAAAAGCTCTGACCTATATGACAAATGCTCTGTTTTTCAAAAAGACATATGAACATGATTAATGCTTGAAAGGTATCAACTCAAATGAAGTTTTGTCAATCATCAAAAAGGGGGAGATTGTTGGAAACAATGTTTAAAACAATAAAAATTGACCAAATCTTGAGTTTCGATGATTAACAAGAACTAATTTGAGTATATAAAAGGTACTAATATATTTGCTAAATGTTTAAGGAAAGCAAAGAGGTCAAGTCGATCTTCAAGTCGACTTGGACTTCGACTTGGGTGAAGTCGATCCCAAAGTCGACTCAAATATCGACTTAAGAATGAATCCCAAAAGCGCAACAGGTGAAGTCGCAGGTCAAGTCGACTCCACTTGCGACTTGGGAAGTCAAGTCGCAGACGAAGTCGACTCCAGCATCGACTTCAAACAAAAGAAAATGTCCAGGGTTGATTTTGGGGGCACGAAGCTGCCCAAGTCGCAAACGAAGTCGACTCCAGGTACGACTTGGGTCAAGTCGCAGACAAGGTCGACTCCAACTTCGACTTGAGGATTTTAGACTTGAAGATTGAAGTTTCAAGTTTATTCCAAGAATCATATTGAACTTGTTCAAACCCAAATGAAATGAAAAGTTCATTCACAAGAAGATCAAAACTAAGATTCATATTCAATGTTCAAATCAAGTCTATCAAGCCAAGGCAAAAGTTCAAGCTTATTCAAATAAGGCAACACCCAAGTTATGGAGACCAAGTGAGTTCAAGACTAAGCGAGGAACAAGCATATATCATGCAAGGACTCAAACAGCTCAAAAGCTTTTGCAAGGATCAAGCCGAATCTTGAAGAACAAAGCAGCTTCAGCAAAACCCGAGCCAAGTCGCAGGCTAAGTCGACTTCAGGTTCGACTTGAGTCGAAGTCTGAAACCAAGTCGACTAAAACTCAGACTTGGGAAATTGGAGGAACTGGAGTCGCAGACGAAGTCGACTCCAGATGCGACTTGGGTTGCCAAGTCGCAAGCCAAGTCGACTCCATCTTCGACTTGGGTATAACGTTCAAATTTTCGAACGTTGGAGTTCATTTATTGCGCACCAACCACCTTCACAATGTTCATATTTTCTACCCTCTATAAAAGGACCCTCAAATGAACGTGAAAGATATACAAGGACATTACAAGACACTACTATATACTCTACAAAGTCCAAAGAGAGAAAAGAAGATCTAGAAAGGAATCCTATTTGCTTTTCTCCATTTCTGAGTGGTTCGTATACATTCTAAGGAAGAAGAAAGCTTCAAGTTGCTAGCGCCGTCATCAATATTCATCCAAAGCTGCTTCTACAACTTCTTCCTCATGCTAAATCTGCCTACACAAATCTGTAAAGTGTAGTTTCATTTATTTCATTGTCTTGTTGTATAAATCTTGATTTAGCTTGGGTAGCTAAGATCAAGTATATGCAAAGTAGGGTGTGATTGGAGTGAGACTCATCACCTACTTGTGCAAGTAGTTGTATATGCCCCCTAGAGCTTTGAATCTAGAAGAGAGCAAGTGGCTCTAGTTGTATATGCCCCCTAGAGCTTTGAATCTAGAAGAGAGCAAGTGGCTCTAAGTTGTGTATGCCCCCTAGAGCTTTGAATCTAGAAGAGAGCGGTGACTCTAAGTGTATTCGTGGAATACATAGTGAAACCCAAGTCACAACGGAGTGTGAGCTTGGAAGAGTGGAGTAGGGAAGGTTTGCCCGAACCACTATAAATCTTGTGTTCTACTTATTTTTACTGCTTTATCTTATTTGCTCTCCGTTTGCTTAAAAAAGGGGATTAACTTTTTCAAGGGGTTAAGATCTTTGAGATTATCAAAGAAATTTTAAAGAACCCAATTCACCCCTCCCCTCTTGGGTTTAGCCATCAACTCGGGACCAACAAAACTATGTTCAAACGAGTTATATATTTTTTATCATGAAGTTAAGAGTTTAAATTGTTACAGTAATCTCTTGCTTGGATGTAGTTACATATTATAGATTTAAAGTTATCTAAGCTTTTTTCAGACATGCACATTGTGGGAGTTTAATGCATTAGGTTGCCTTTAAAAAAAATAATAGTATTTTTTAATGCATTGGTCGTGTTTCTTACGTTCCCAAACTTACTTTTAGAAGATAACCTTTATAGGATGTTAATTTAACCTTCATAAGATGATGATTGGGTGTAACTTAGGGTCCCTAAGGTCTCCTCATTGTTGGTAGGGTAAAAGGTACTACAAGTAGGGGTGTTAATGGTCATGTTCAACTCGTTAACCCGCTCATCTAACCCGTTTATAAATGAGTTTGGGTTGAGATTTTTAAATAAATGAGTTATGATATGCCAACCCATTTAATCATTTAATTAAATAAATAGATTAAAGTTGAGATTTTATAACTCGTTAACTCATTTAGTAACCCATTTAATCCATATAACCAGTTCAACCGTTTAATTAGTTCAATCCATTTAACTTGCTTAATTCATTAAAGTTATATATATACATGTAAACTCCTTGGTTATTTTTCTTTTCTAAGTCTTCCTTAAGTCACCTAATTTTCATTTTTCCACTATTGTCCTAATTTTATTTTCCCATTCCTGTTTTATTTCTATTTTTCCTACGCCGAAAACACCCTCTCATCTCTCCCTACGAGATCATCATCTACTAGAGTTTAGGCATTCAAATTATTTGCTATATAACCCGTAACAATCCACCAACACATTTATTAAATATATTGTAAATGGGTTAGGTTGAGTTTTTTAAATGGGTTAATAAACAGATTAAGGTTAAGATATTTTAAATGGGTTAGGATTAGGATTAGGCTCTAACTCATCCAACCCGATCCGTTAACACCCCTAACTACAAGTGCTAGTTTTGTATTTATGCTTGGGCTGTGGACACAATTGAATGAGATAAGATAGGTGTGACTATATGAAACTTCATTCGGTAATTCGCAGACACACCTACATAATTTGACAACACTTGCAAATGTACCTACATAGTTTCACGATTGGTATATTAATCCATATAGTTTACACAAATGGCATGCAAATCTATGTTCATGGAAGGTTAGGACAACAGGGTGGAATTCGTTAATTAAGCTTTGAGAAACCAATATCGACCCTTCATTTGAGGGCATGGATGGGTACGTATGAATTTTGATTGGCTCAATCACTTCCTTTGATTTCGTAATTGCCCTTTTTACTGCTGCTTGGCTTGGATTCAATCTCCATTTTGTAGACCCTGCACATCAGGCTTGAAATGGGACTCTAAACTCGGTTTTGGTTGTTACTGCAAGCAATGCATGCTTGGAATTTGTGGCCAACTTATGCTGGAAATTTTACAAATGCTAATTGGTGATGTATGTGATTCATGATCTATGGCAACTAATAGTAGGCATGTCCGCAAGCTAATCGGGGGTTGAATTTTTACGATGAATGATTTGATGGCTTTCATCTCCGCTGCTTGGTGGTTGATGGTTGTAACTTCTAGAATTTTTTTTGCTGCCTAAATTAAAGGGGATAATCGGAATTTCTAATTTCATGGTTGTGAATGTGTTGAAGGAGGAGGTGGGCAATGAGTTACTGACAGACAAATGTGGCTACTGAATTTTGCAAATGGGTTGCTAGTGCATGATGTTTTTTGTTGTTTCATCGAATTTCATTGTTGCAGAAATTAAATTGTTGTTATCAATTTTCTGAATAAGGTTAAAGATGAGGCAAAAGGCATGATCGATTGCTGCCCATTTTTCATGCTGGATACAAGACTGCTAATGGTGGTTTCAAGCCACCGGCTAATTAGAGGTGGTGCAATTGTGCTACTAGAATGCTAGTGGGACTTATTATAGAAATCCCCATCTATTAGAAATTGCACCTGCATAATGCTTGACAAATCATGAATTACAATTTTTGATTCTGCTATTCTGATTTGCATAACAGGGTTGCTACAATGTGGTCAAATGGATGGCTAGTGAGACCGACTAGATGTAGCAGGTTGATGATTAGAGGGAAAGAACCATAGCCAAATTGAAGCAAAGTGCGAAATCAAATAGTTGGATCACAAAAAGGAAGGTTGTAGCTCTAATAAACATGCTACTGAGATTGAGGGATAGCCAGATTTGGGACTTTGTGCCATCGTTTAAAGTTGATGATGGACATGATTTTAGAAGAAGCAGCAGCTGAATTTTTAGTTTGTCATGATGCTAATACGCCATTGGTTTTGCTAGATTTGATGGATAGGGGGCGGTAGTGACCGCTCCAATTGCTAACATACCGTCAAATAAGGATTTTTTGTCATTATAGAAATTTCTAAGCAACGTACTTACAACAACTGATGGAAAAAAAATCTCATGGATACGTATGCCATTTTGTGTAAATTATATGAGAGTAATATGTAAATCACGAAACTATGTGGAGATATCTACAATTATTGTCAAACTATACATATATATGTGCAAATGACTCAACTTCATTTTCTTTGGGTGATATGCTTATTATGTAGTTAGGAGACAAAGGAGTGGTTTGGCCTAGCATTATTATATAATCAAATGTCTCCCCTAGTAATTTTACGAGAAATATTCACCATTAGAATATGATTTGCGTAAGAGCCCAAATATATTCAAAATTTAGAAACATATAAATCTAGAGATAATTAGTGGCCAAACAAGCTCTAAACCTTTTGTGAAAATAGTTTCAACTTGTTTTTTCTAATAATATTTAGTTTATTGTTATTTAGCTTAGGATAATTTGCATATATACCAACATAATTTAACGCTAATTACAGATATACCCACGTAGTTTCGCGAAATGTATATTACCCTCACATAGTTTCACAACAATTGCATATTACCTCCACATTGTTAGCTGCCATTAATATCTGATATGATATTTTGAAAAATGACGAAAATACCCTCATTGGTATACATAGTTTCATGGGGGTAATATGCATTTTTGGCAAAACTATGCGGAGTAATATGCAATTCGGGAAACTATTGATGATGATATTTTTATCATTTTTCAAAATATCACATTAGATATTAACGACAGGTTACGACGTTGGGTTAATACATAATTTTGGTGAAATTATATAAGGGTAATATTCATTTCGCGAAACTATGTGAGTATATTTGTAATTAGAGTCAAGCTATGTATGGTATCTATGTAAATTACCCTTTACTTTATAAGATTTAGGGTGTATTTGGTAATGAATAAAACTTTTGGTGAAAAGTTTTGGAAAGTAATAGTTGTCAAATGATGTGATGTGATAGGGGTAATGATGAGTAGTAAAGAGGATAAAGTTAAAATAGATAGGTTAGTTGTATGGATAGTTGTGTAGAAATGATTGAAAAGTAAGATAGTTTTATAGAAAAATGTGAAAAAATGATTAAAAAATATAATATTTATAGAGAGTGAAAAGTTTTAGATTAAAAAGTTTTAATTTGACATTTTTTATCAATTGCCAAACACACTCTTAGTATTTATCAATCCAAATAAAGATTTTAAAAGTATTTTTGTAACAGTGCTTGGAGGCCTCATACATGTCTAAACACACCCAGTGTATTTAGTCCATTTTTAAACGGTTAGTTTCAAATATACCCTTTACATTTGCCTTTAATTACAAATATACCCATTAAGTTTGAAAACTTTCACTTATACCCAATAAGTACGAGTGAAATTTCAAATATACCAATTATGACAGTTATAAACATTAAATAATTTTAAAATCTCAAAATACCCCTATTTAATTTAATATTTATTGTGATTTGTGTAATATCTAGCCATTAAAACTCATTCTGTCCAGCTTTTCTCTCACATTAGATGTGTTTCCATTATATTGTTCAACTTCTATTACAGTTAAATGACTATTATTATTAAATAATAAGGGGTATTTTGGACATTTCATCTAATAGATAACGACAATTTTTAATCATGCTCGATGGAATAGGAATATTTGAAATTTCAATCATACTTAGTAGGTATATATGAAAATTTTCAAATTTAAAAGGTATATTTATAATTAAAGGCAAATATAGTGGGTATATGTGAAAGTTTTCAAACTTAGTAGGTATATTTCTAATTAAGGGCAAATGTAGTGTATTTGAAATTAATCCCTTTTTAAATTTATTTAAAATTTTTTTACACAACTATAAATTTAAGTTAATGCCAATGATTTTAAAAATTTTAAAAATATTTATAAATATAAAAAAAATAAAAATTGATACACATGTTAAAATATTTAGATTAACAATTATATAAAAAAAATTTAAAAAATAAAAAAAGATATTTGCACCCGGATACACTGAGCCTAAATGCACCAAGGTGTATAGGATTGGATTACTTTAAGATTTGGCTTGAGGATCAATATGAGTTTCATTGAATGGATGAGAAAACAAGATAAGTATTTAATTGATGTCAATGGCTGCAATAAAGAATACATGTCTTCATATGCAAAATCCAAACCAATCAAAGAGACTAACATTTCTTATAAAATAACAAGGGTCATTTGCAAATATATTCATTTAGTTTAACCATAATTACAAATGTACCCTCATAGTTTCAGAAATCACAAATAATTCTTACATAATTTGACCATAATTATAGATATACTCCCGTATCATTACTGCACTGTTACGAATTACGATGTGAGTATATTTTCAAATATATGCAAATTACATGAGTATATTTGCAAAAATTTAATATATTTATTTAAAATTTGAAATTGCAAATATATGCAGGTAATTTGCATATATTTATAAATATACCTACGCCGTAATGGTACACTAATAACATCATAGCGACATATATTTGTAATTATGGATAAACTGTGTAATAGTTATTTATAATTTTGAAAACTATGTGACTATATTTGCAATTATAATCAAACTAAGAGGTATGGTTGCAAATTACCCAAATATCAATCTAGTTAAACTAGATGATTGAACCGTTCCGGTGATTATCTATTTGCTTTACCATTTCAGTGCATGCTCCAATTCTAATGGATAAGATAAGCACAGTACCGTCTTTTTTCCCTGAAGTTAGCACAGTACAATTTTTTCGAAGAGTAGAAAGCGCGGAAAGTTTGCTTAATAATAGGAAAGTTTATTACAAAAGCAATGGTAAAAAAAAAAAATTTCCTGCTCTTTATTAGAAAAGCAACAGAAAAAAAAGATTTCCTGCTCTTTAAAATCTATTCGAGCGTGTCCCCTAAATTTTCATCTATTTTCCAAATGAATTTTCTTGCCCAAAACAGGAAATGTTATCACGTTTTTCAATTTTTTTTTTTTTTCATCCATCTAAAAAGTTCAGCAAAAGAAGGGGCCATTTACAGGAAAAAGAAATTTGAAAGCATTTTTTTTTTTTTGCCCAAGCTGTTAAACACAATTATACATTTTCAATTATTATGTACTTTGTCATTGGCTATCTCAATTTTAGTCGATTTACGATTGACATCGGACTTAATTTCGTCTTCCTTCTGCCTTTCCAACCAATAAGGCGTTGAAAAATCAGCCTTCATCTTCGAGAGGAGAACTTGACATTGACCTCTGTCGTACGTGCCAAGGTTCACTTGATGACCTTCTGATTGATATTCTTCCCGCAGGTTAATGTCTAATACGCCGGCCAAATCCAATTCCAATAAGCCGGCGACGAGTCAATCGTTACGCACAGCGTCAGTTGAGCGCTCGCCTAACGGCCAAAGTTCTAGTGCGCCTTAACCGTAATGGTAATGATAAAATATCGACCATAAGCACGCGCTATGCTTATTTTTGATTTGTTTCAGTTTGAAAATGGTTTTTTTAAGTCTAAGTAATTTATCAAATTTATGTACATATATTTAGAGTTTTGAAAATAATATATATTCCAAATTGCCACAAGAAGTAATCCATTTGGATATACTATTGGATGAGTTGCGTGTATAACAATAAAAGTATATACTTCAAATTTATATATAGTATGGGTGTAATGCCTAAAACCTTTTAATTAAAGCTTTCATTCTTCACAAATAAAAAAACTTTTAATTATTTATAATTATCTTATTTTTAAATTATTTTTTACATCTTGTCATACAACTACCTTACTTTTCAATCAGTTCTATACAACTACCTCATACAACCAACCTATATATTCTAATTATATTATTTTTACTACTCATTATCATCCCTATTATATCATATCATTTTCTTTTATTTAAAAAATTTTTACGCTAAAAATTTTTCATCAAAATTTTTATCACTTCTTATACACACTCTATATTTAAAAAGTTTAATAATACTATATTTACTCTTAAAAATATTTTTTATAGGATATAATTTTTCAATAAAAATAATTTTTAGTAGTATAATAAAACAATATACAATAAACATGATAAATAATTTAAAATTTTAAAAAAAATTAAAATTTAAAATAAGAATTACTTGCCAACGGTAAGTTGAATCATTACCCTAATTTTAAAATCTAAAAGCTCTCACGCACTACTCGTGGAAATGAGGCAGCAGACAGCACCGCTAAATTTGTAAGCATAAAAGAACCGGAGTAGACTAAATGGAGATGATGATAGCACAGATAACGGACGCCGCACATGGGAGATTGGAAGGTGATAACACTGACCAGGAAGGCTTGACGGGAACGAGGCATTGGACAACCGGAGTCAAGTCAGTGTGGTGTATGCGCATTGGTTTTATTGTTTCTTGGTTTTATTGTTTCTTTAAGTGTTACTGCTTCCTAGTAGAACGAATGAGATGTGATATCATCAACACATTTCCTGACTTATCGTAGTCAATTAGTCACATTGGAGTATGCGCCTTGAGATTTTCTAGTCCTGGAATGAATGTTCATGCAATTACGTCTAGCTAGAATGGCTAAAAAAATATTGATAATTTGCATTTCTAAATATATATATATATATATATATATATATAGCTGTTCCGGTGCAGTGATGCTACACCGGAACAGCCGTGCAGTGGCCTCAAAATGGGGCCCACATGATCATGAAATCATGATCTACTTCACCCATTGTATTTAGAATAATGTATTCTATTACCATACCAATTTTCATCCCAATCAGATATGTATATGGGCCCCATCTGAAAATGGTACAAATCCAATGTAATAAAATAGTTTGATGTAAATAACAACTTTAAAGTATCTGATTGGGATGAAAATTGGTTCGATAATAGAATACATTATTCTAAATACAATGGGTGGAGTAGATCATGATTTCATGATCATGTAGGGCCTATTTTGGGCCCACTGCACCGCTGTTCCGGTGCAGTGACGCTACACCGGAACAGAATCCATATATATATATATACAAAACTTGACTTAAGGTATGGGTACCTGACCACAAGAGAGCCCCTGAGCAGTGCGATCCTAATTTCATGTGCCAAGTTTCCCGTGATGAAAAAAACAGCTGATCTCTAGGCCTAGCATTCTCTGAGTTCCTAAGTGGACATAGATGAAAGGTATCCGCAACGAATGAAGCCAATCATATGAGAGACTTGGCAGACACAAATTGCGAATTTGCGATTCTATTATGTGAATATGGGTGAAACGAGGAAATTTTTGAAAATTTATCATTAACATAATTTTTAATGAGATGATGAGAATCTAGATAAAATTTATACCTGACGGTAAAAAATAAAATTTATTTTATGTTATATTGATCAAATTTATGCAACTCAGTCTAAACTAGGGGTATTAATGGTCACGGTCAACCCGCCGACCCGCTCGTCCAACCCGTTAATAAATGGGTTTGGGTTGGGATTTTTGAATAAATAGGTTATGATCCGTCAACCCGTTCAACTATTTAATTAAATAAACAGATTAGGGTTGAGGCTTCGCAACCCGTCCAACCCGTTCAACCCGTATAACCCATTTATATATAATATATTATAATATATATCTATATAATATTTGAAATTTTTTCAGCCCTACCCTTGCCCTTCCCGCTCCCTTACCCTGCCCACATAATGTGAGCCCTGGCCAGCAATAACCAAATTTGCTAATCCCGCTGGTTGGCGCTGCTCCAGCAAAGATCCACGCCCCCTCTCAGTCTCTCTCTCTCTCTCTCTCTCTCTCTCTCACGGCGTTCGGCTGCCCTGCCCAGTCCCCGTCCTCCGCTACTCCATATAGCCCTGGCCCTTGTGAATCCCAGTGAGCGGTGAGCCAATCTTCTCCATCCCGCATTCCCGCCCCACCTCCTGTCTCTTACGACGTTCGACTGCCCTGCCCCGTCCTCTGCTGCTCCGCACATCCCTGGCCCTTGTGAATCCCAGTGAGCAGTGAGCCAATCTTCTCCATCCCGCATTCCTGCCTCACCTCCTGTCCTTTACGACGTCTAGCTGCCCTGCCCCGTCCTCTGCTGCTCCGCACAACCCTAGCCCCTGTGAATCCCAATGAGCCAATCTTCTCCATCCCGCATTCCCGCCCCACCTCCTGTCTCTTACGACGTTTGGCTGCCCTGCCCCGTCCTCTGCTGCTCCGCATAGCCCTGGCCCTTGTGAATCCCAGTGAGCAGTGAGCCAATCTTCTCCATCCCGCATTCCTGCCCCACCTCCTGTCCTTTACGACGTCTAGCTGCCCTGCCCCGTCCTCTGCTGCTCCGCACAACCCTAGCCCCTGTGAATCCCAATGAGCCAATCTTCTCCATCCTGCCCCACCTCCCACGACGACTTGAACATGGTCCTTCAACGCAACCCTTCCCCCACTCTCTCTTACGGCGTCTTAGCGGCCGAGTGTCCTACCGTCCTCCGCTGGTCCGCACAGCCCCGTATCCCAACTGAGCCAATCTTCTCCATCCCGCCCCACCTCCCACACGAACCAGCCGAGTGTCCTGCCGTCCTCCACACAGCCCTGTCACGCTCACCACGCCCCAATCTCTCTCTCTCTCTCTCTCTCTTTTACGGACACAACCCTAGATTTTGGCAGCTGTGTGGCTCTGATCAAGTTCAACAACTGATTTTCTTCTTTGATTCTAGAATTTCTTTCTCATTTTGGTAATTCTACTTTGGGAACTCGTCTTATCTACTGGTTTCGATCTGTGTTAACATGTGAACAATTAAATAATTGTGAATACTAGAAATTATAGTTGTTTCATATAAATTACATTATCATGTCATGGTTGTATAATTTATGCTTTGTCTTGTTGCATCTGATATATAATTAAGTATTGCATATATAATTAGGTATTGTATAATTTATTCTTCTCAAATGTATGTTTATGAGTTTCACATTTATAACATTGATTGAATTATTTGATAGAAATAAAATATGTTGTATTTAGAAACAAAAATTAGCATTAAAGAGATGACTTAAGATTGGAACTCATGTTTTCAAGCCAAAATAGATTAAATTCAGGTATGTTAACTTCAAGTTATTTAATTTATTTAATTTTACAGACTTTATTGAACGTTTTTAATATTAAAATTAGTAATAAATATAACCCTTTAATAACCCGTTAACCCATTTATTAAATGGGTTGTAAATGGATTAGAGTCGAAGTTTTTTAAATAAGTTAATAAATAAATTAAAGTTAAGATATATTAAATAAGTTAAGATTAAGTTTAAACTTCAATCTGTTCAACCCGATCTGTTGACACCCTACTCTACACGGCGAATTCCTTGGACGTGGACTTTTGACTTTTGCGGTTTTCACCCAGCTCGTGCCAATGAAACTAGCGCAAAACATTATTGCAGTCTTTTTTTTGATAACTAGATAACGTTATTGCAGTCGTCTGTTGACGACTCTAACGATCATGAAGTCGACTCCATTTTCTGCGTTGGCGACCTCTTCCGTCTTCTTCTTCTTCCTCTTCCTCTCTTGTTGCGTTGATCAGTGCGGCTGCGAATCTGTAGATCGTCCCGCGGACTATGAACGATGCGCTCCGTTCGCTTGCGGCAACCTCACTTTGACATTCCCGTTCTACTCGTCGGACAAAGCTGCGGACAACCCCCTATGCGGGCGCCCGGGCTACGAGCTTTCATGCCATCCAGCGTCTAAAATGCTAACGTTTGAGGTCCAAGGAAAGGTCTATCAAGTAGAAGGATTCTACCCTCGGGATAATCTAATCACTATCCGCGATTCCAACCTCGTCAGAGGTCTGCAGTTCGGCGACTGTGATGGGGTGGAGAACTTCACTTCAGTTTCTGACGGGCCTCAGCTTGTAGCTTCCGGCACCAACCTAACTTTGTTCAGGTTAACCTTCTTCGCCAGAACGTGATGAGCCTAGATTTTTATTTCTTTTTTGAATTCGATGCTTCATTGAGGTCTAAGTTAATTGAATTAAATAGATATTGGTATGCCTAAAAAAATATCAGACGTTTTTCAAGGGATTGCTTAATTTTTTGATATTGGCACTCTTCGGATTATAACGATTTTAGTTTTTTTGATTGGAGGATATTTTACATCATATCTCAATTCATATTACATTCAAACCTGAGACAATTCTAACAAGCTTACAAGGGAAGACGACACTAAACTTCCATATATCAAGTAGGGAGACCACTAGCTCCCAACTGAGTATAAAGGAGGACCACATGCCTCCACCCCAACTCTGGTCCAGAATCCCGTGAGGGATTCGAACCATGCACCGGCTGGGAACGGAAATTTCGTTCCGCAGCCGGTGACCAGATGAGCGGCGCTCGTTTGGAATAACAATTTTAGTTTTATTTGTTCCAACACCGACATCCCCTTGAGCTCCTGTCCACTTTCACACTGTAGAGGAAACGAAAATAAAAAATGCAATCCTGATCAATCTAAACATGCTAATTCGGAGATACCCACCTAATCATGATCATTTTTGTGATGCTTCGCTCGGCCTTACATTTATTGTGCATGTATTGCTAGTTTAGGCCTATTAGATCCCGTTAGTAACGGTGCCTAAATGAGTTTTGTTCTTCTGGGACCGGAGCAGGCCATCGCTTCAACCTATATTTGCCTTGTATCATTTAAACCTCCGTTAAACGTATTTTTAAATTAATTTCCAAAGCAATCGAAAGGTTCGGTTTAAAAACTGACCTTAAGGTGGGTGATTTGGTGGTTTCAAACTTAAACGGCTTGGAATTATACACGTACGGGATACGAGTTTGGAATTGGGGTGTATGTGTTTTTATTTTAATTAAAAAGATTTTTTTTTTTTTTTTTTTGTTCAGGTGCCGCCGTGGATTTAACTTGTCAGTATCGTTTCAAGGGAGGGTTTTGAACTACACTGACTGTAAGGGAAGCAGCAACCTCTTTGTTGCCGCTGACAACAGTTCTCGCATCGGATGCGGCGAGATTGGGCAGGATGCGTGTCAATGTTTTTCTGTTCCAGTGATCGCAGATAATGTCGCCAACTTAAACAAATTGAACGGCTCGGGTTTGTTGGATGTTTTATCAAGAGGAGTCCCACTCACGTGGCGGGAAGATCAAGACTGCAAAAAGTGCCAGGATTCAGGGGGACGGTGTGGATATGATGTAAGCTCAAAGAAAGCTGTCTGTTTAACAAGGTAATACCGAAAGGTCCTGTTCCTAAGGATTTAAGGGCTTAGATAGAATGGAGAAATGAGAAGGATTTAAGGGCTTAGATAGAATCGAGAAATGGTATAAAAGCGTGAGGATGCACACAGAGAATGAGAAAAATTGTATTAAAAATTGAAAAAGTTTCTCGGGAAATCCGTTCCCATATACATCTCATTCAAGCCCTAGGATCCTTTGAAAACCCCAAAAAATTGGCTCATTTAAACGTGACTGCGCAATAGTGATTCTATTCGGCGCCTTTTTCTTTCCAATTGCTCTCTCGTTTATTGCCTTGATCGATTCCCTTAGTTTTAAATTGTTTTGCACTGCAGGTTTGGGCAAAAGAGAACCAAGCATTCAAAGAGATGGAAAGTTATCTTAGGTGATTGGAAAGCCAATTTTTACAAATTATTAGGAACGCTTTCGTTCATGCATATTTTCAGCCAGGTAGCTCAGAATGCATGTTGATTTTCCAGTTCTGCAATTAGCAAGTCACTTGCAACATCAGTTACTTATTTCAATAGAAGTTTCCCATATGAGATGTCCATTACAGATCATATCTTTGTAACGTATCAATACCATTAGTGCATGTGCGTGTTCATTGCTATGCACAATCTTTAACCATATCAATAATTATCAAGCTCTTGCAATGAGCCACAAGAAAATGCAGGAATTTGGAATTCCTCCGTTTGGCATGCATCTGGAGCTAAGAGCCTCAGACGATTGAGCTGTGCTTTTACTGCCATTCTTTCCATTTCCATTCACATAGACCACTGCTGTGCTATCCAAATTGTTGGAACCCAGTAAAAGACTGCAATGCAGCTGTACAAGGCATTAATCTCTGAGAGGTGAAATCAACCTGGAACCGTGGGCTGGGATCCTTAAAAATTGGAAATTAAGAGGTAAGGTAGACTCTGATTAGGGACAACTTGGGCTTAAAAAATGGATTTTTCACCACAAAATAGAGAGATTTTTGGTTTGGTTTGTTTACAAAAAGTTTCGTTTCAAATGGCATAACAAATAAATGGATCTTTCTAGCAAGTAACAAGCTTTCTAACAACATTTGTATTCGTCGCAGGTGCGGCAATTGCAGCTGCGTTTCTCATTGCTCTTGGAGCATTGGTTGTTATGAAAGTTAGGAGCAAATCATTGTACATCTTCCAGAGAAACCATTTCAAGAGCAGAAGAAGCAGAGATGATGACCGGAATGTCCAGCAGTTTATCAAGAGCTACCAATCAACGTCGGTGAACAGATATTCATACTACGAAATCCAGAAAATGACCAACAACTTCAAGGATAAGATAGGCGAGGGAGGCTATGGCAATGTCTATAAGGGAAAGCTAGCCGATGGACGCTTGATTGCTGCCAAGATGCTGGAAAAGTCACGAGGCAGTGGCCAAGATTTCATCAATGAAGTGGCTACCATTGGCCGGATCCATCATGTCAATGTGATACGGCTTTTGGGGTTCTGCTCTGATGGCTCTAAACGTGCTCTGATCTATGAGTTCATGCACAATGGCTCATTACAGAACCTGATTTCCAACAAGAATGCTGGCCTTTGCCTTGACTGGGTCAAGTTGCTTGAAATTGCAATTCGAGTTGCCCGTGGAATCGAATATCTTCATGAAGGTTGCGAGACGCGAATATTGCACCTCGACATCAAGCCACAAAACGTCTTACTAGGCCATAATCACAACCCCAAGATCTCTGATTTCGGACTAGCAAAGTCTTACTCGAGGAAACACAGTGCAGTCGCGCTGTCAGATGCCAGGGGGACAGTTGGATACATCGCCCCTGAAGTCTTTTTGCGCAACCTTGGTGGAGTGTCCCACAAATCAGACGTGTATAGCTATGGAATGCTGCTGCTAGAGATGGTTGGAGGTCGAAAAATTCCTGAACTGGTGACCGATTCAAGCAAAGAATACTTCCCCAATTGGATTTATGATCAGGTCAGTCGGGAGTGCGGGATGGAGATTGTTGATTCAATCGTAGAAGAGGATGTGATTGTAGCTAGGAAGATGGTCATGGTAGGCTTGTGGTGCATACAGACGAAGCCGGCAGAGCGACCCTCGATGAGCGGAGTGTTGGAAATGTTGACAGGAAATTTGGAAGCAATCGGCATGCCTCCGAAACCCTCCCTGTTTTCGCCTCCTCGCACAACACGTTCTCGGCTTGACATCTTCGATTCGAGCAGCGGCGCTCACGAAACAGCATTCTTTTCTCTCAGCAACTGAACCGACTAACACAGCACTTCAAGCAATGCATTCCGTAATTAAGAAAGGAGACGTAGGGTGTGTTTGGTAATGAATAAAATTATTGATGAAAACTTTTAAAGAATAAAAGTTGTCAAATGATGTGATATTATAGGGGTAATGATGAGGAGTAAAGAGAATAAGTTTAAAATAAATAGGTTAGTTGTATTGGTAGTTATGTAGAAATAATTGAAAAGTAGGGTTGTTGTATAGAAATATATGTAAAAAATAATTAAAAAAAATTAGTTATGGAGAGTGAAAAGTTTTAGATTGAAAAGTTTTAACTTGCAAATTGACAAACACACCCTTATTATATACATCATGATATGTTTTAGGCTAAAATACAAATCTTTTTATTTTTATAATTAGTTATAATTTTTTTTTTCTTTATAAACATATTTTATAAGTGTATTTAATCTACATACAAAGTTTTATCATTTTGTAATACTTTTATATATTTATTTTGATTTTTTAAAAATTAAATTTTTTAAGAGTGAAAAACGACTTAGCTCGTGAATTTGATGATTTTTAAAAAATAAAAAATAAAAATGTAAAGATATTGTAGAATGATAAAACTTGATATAAATTAAATAAAATTAGGAAAACAAATTTATAAAGAGAAATTAAATAAAAATTTAAAAATAAAATAAATAAATATTCTATTTTAGCGTAAAATATATCAGTGTATATAATCAAGTTCCATTAGCCATTGAAGTTTCAACAGCACTGCGAACCACTCCGAATCTTTTGCCCATCCCTGCAAGCAAGCACCTAGACGTGGCCCAACAGCCGACGTAGGGAACCCACAGGGGCATGTCCAGGGCTAGACGCACACACAAGATCCTATTTTACATTTGTGCGAGCCATATAACCAGGGGTCCGGTAGACTCTATCGGCTGCCCCAAGAGAGAAGTTGTACGCTGCGGTCGCTACTCTCGCATAGAGTGACAGGCGAACCCGCGCAAAGTGACATGATTCTGATTTCAAATAATTAGATCGATATTCTGTCAAGAATTTTAACGGGAACTTATGGGATTCCAACACTAAATTCATAAATATGACGCGTTGCTTATATCAATGCCATATGGCGATGACAGACTACAAAAATGACTAAATGAGGGCATTCCAACCTTGGAGCAAAGGCATTGTTGGGCTTGTTCATAGCCAAGGTAGTTCGATCCGGCAATGAAAATTTTTATTTTTTAAAAATAATTTTTTAATCTTAACATATATTTTTTTCTTCATTTTTAATATATCTTCATTCCAAATCCTCGTCCCACACGAGCCTCGGTCATCCACGATTATTCCCACCCCATCGGTAGCGTCGGTGTATGAAACATTTCTTGCCGTCAGAGTATCAGATGAGTTTCTCATCGACCAGTCGACAGCGGACGGCCCAAACGAGCTTCGAAACAGCTTTCGTCCGCCAGAGGGAAACAGGAAAACCATCTTCCCCACCGCTTTAACGAACACGACGCATTGCTCCGTTTCAGTAAAACGACGGGAAATCACAAGCCAGCTCAGCAAATCGGGAGCCCGAGAACGGGGCGCAGGCATTCGTTCAGTCGGACCTTGTAAAGCTCGGTGAGCCAATTCAAATCCTATGCTTTAACGAATCTTAGATCCGCGTTGTTTTTTTGGATTTGTCCCTTTTCTTGCTGAGAATCTGATTTTTGTTTGCTGCTTTTTTGGCAACTCTAGGTCTTTGGATTTGGAGCGGTGCATTACGAAGTTGGGAATTCGCTGTTCGGAGTTTGGAGGATTGATGAGATCGAGAGGTATAGGAAGGGAGAGCGAAAGATAGAAGGAGAAAGAAAGACCGAGGACGAAGGTCATAGGATGGCGTCTCCAAAGATGGGAGGTCCTTCTGCGCCCGCCATCCGTCGAGATCCGTACGAGGTGTTGAGCGTGTCGAGGGATTCGTCTGATCAGGAGATCAAGACAGCGTATCGGAAACTTGCTCTAAAGTAAGCTTCTTTTCTATTTCTTATGGTTCGAATTTGAATTCGTTCGTTCTCAAATAACTCAAATTTATTCAAGTTAGCTCTAAGGGCAGTAAGTGGTTGTATTCAACATAGATTTTGAATGGATTTTTTGAAGCGGCGCTTCTTGAACCAGGCTGAAAGAAAAGGGCCTTTTTCATTGCGATACATTTTTACGATGCTTCTTGTTTGAAGGGTTAGGAAAAGATCAATATGCGGGTTCCATAACTGGATAGTGTTTTTTCTTTTTCAATTTCCGTTGTTTTTTTTTGTTACTGGATGCTGATACTGGATAGATATCTCAATGTAGACCATGCTTTTATTGCTTGATAATGCTGAAACATACGATTTGACCAAGTAGAGGAAACAGGTCTTGAAAGGCATTGAATGCTAATGCCACCAGATGTAATTGTAATGTTATTTCATTCATTAGTCGTGGTGGCCAACCTCAGGAACATGTTCAAGTGGTAGCTAAGCCTGACCTTCATCATCCAAATGAAAAAAACGAAGAAAACAAGGATTCTATAGTCAAGTAGAAGGTTGTAACTGGAATATTGGTAGCAATGCGGGAAGATGTCAACATTATGAAAACCTACTTTAATTGTAGAAATCTTCGGAAACTTTGGGAATGAAGGCTTTTAAGTAAAAACTGCAAATTATGATTGATTTACACTGCAACGAGAAGCAAATAACAAGAGACAAAAAAAAAAAAAATCCAGGAATCACTGCTTGGTCTTGGTAACATGCCTAAGGGGATTACTTTCATAATTAGTTATTTGGAAAGAAAAATTTTATTCACTATAAACTCTCTCTTGTTATTGTTCATAACAACTTATTTATAATAAAGCTGTAAAAATCTAAAATGAGGTCTGTTGGCATTCGGTAAAAGAGGAAAAAATTTTCCCGCTTCATCCTATATACCTTTTGATATGATTTGACATTGTAACTACCTAAACACCCTACTTTTTAATTACCTCTGCATTCCTATAATTTGTTCACATTTTTCATATAATTACCCTATCTATTTTATTTTTTATTTTCTTTACACCGAATCATTAACCTTTTTATATTACATTCTCGCTTTTTAAAATTTTTTTCCACAAAAATTTCCCTCTTTTTTTTTTGAACCTCTTACCAAACTGACGCTGAGAGAAATATTCATGAAAATTAACAATTGAGAGGCCTGATCTATATGGGTAATAAATTTCCAAAATGATGTTAGATCTATGTAATCTCACCCACTTGAATACGAATTTAATAAATGTTCAAATTGGGATTTTCAACTCCTATTGGGCTTTATTTCATCCTTATAAGCCACACCCACACCCGCAAAGGAATAATGAAAATTATAAATAAAATTACACAATAATCCAGAATGTGAACTATGCTAAAATATGTAAATGCTAAAAATTGAATCTGTTAAAATTATTTAAGAAAAAACTAACTTGTGTGGTTTCTTAATCTAAATCAACATATCATACACTAAAAGAGTATGAAAATATTCTTAGTTATTTACTCTTGTCATCAAAAACATGTTCAAAAATTGGTTAAAATGGTAAGTCAAATTTTTTTTAATGAAATATTTGTTTTTATGTAGCTCAAAATTTGTAAAACTAAATGAAACAATGGTGATGATTTTAAGGTTGTGCATATATCATCTCTAAAATGATTAAGAAAATTAAAAGTGGGTATGAGTCGAATTTCCATCTATGAGTCCTACAAAAAGCATTGATGTTTTGACAAAGGATATGGAAGGAACAGACATTTTCATAGGATCTGCAAATAACGGTTGGAAAAATTGGATCCTGAGTCGTAGGGTGAATATATACTCAAATAGAGGATAAGGATTCAGTGAAGCTGCAGTTCAAAATCTTTTATTAGCTGATTTGCCTTTTCCAGTATATGTACCTTGATCAAATTAACAACAAAGAGGCTGCTTGTGCAGAATGGAATATTCAGGCTGATGAAGCCTTGAAAGCATTATCATCTCTTCACAAGGACTACGCATCAGGCTGGAATTACATCTTTGAGAGATTGGTATTGGATGCTGTATTGGCTGGTTCTAAAACTTTTATGATATGTCATATCTATGCCAGTATCAGCAGTGTATTGGACTATATTGGCCTTTATCAAGAAAGATATTTTTTCTTAGGGTGCAAGTAATAGTAAGAGGGAGGGAGAGGATGCCTCTAACAACAACAAGATGATAAATGGGTACTGGGTGGGACCATGGAGAGCAGGTATTTCACATGGCAAATGGAGGTAGCACGTATGTCAATGAGTCATGGGAGGTACCCCCTTTTGTTGAGGAGGAGATAGTGTTGAGTGAGGGCTATGCCAAGGCAGCAATAAGGGAAACAGAGGAATGAAACATTGGTACATGATGTCCAACCACGGGTTTGTCGTCAGGAACCTATGATCACTAGTCTTAAATTATACTGAATCATATTAAAACTAACAACTAATTATAGTGTAGAATAATAGCGAGACGAGTCAAATCCATAAAGAGATAATGAAAGTTTGAATTATTTGGGAAAAGAAAATTCTATTAAACTAAATTTCGAAACAAAATTAGAACTAAGAATTAAAGTGCTATAAAAATAATTATAAATAAGATCCAACTAAAAAGAAACCAAAGAAAAAAAAAAATCTAAAATTAACAAAGCAAAAGAAAACAAATTCGGATGACTAGCATGCAGAAGATCTTCTCATCGGAAGCTTCTGCAGATCCGTGAGTTTGAAGACTGGTATGTAAAATTGGATTGAAAACTGATTGTCTCGGTGCCTTGCCACAACTCCTTTTTATAGAGGTTAAAACCCTAGAGAGCCAGTGGGGTAGAGGGTGGATTGCTAACGCAAATTTGGCCTTATGCATGCACTACGCAATTTGAAGGGTCAAGATGTACTTTGCCCGTGTGCCTGAAATTTTCCTGTCCACGCACCATTGGCAATTACGCATAATCTGCTAATTCACTAACATGCTTGCATCTAATTAGAGAGACCCTGCTGGAGTGGTGTGGATCAACCCTAGTTTTCTCATTGACGTCTTGTATTTTGTTTCTTGAATTGGACAGCTGTATGGTGGCTTGAATAGAGATGGTTTACATATTTTTCCCAGTGGGCATCAAATCTGTTGGATGGATCTGTTATGCATGTCTTGGAACAAAAGCTGGTCACGGCCGGATTTAATGGTTGCTTGGATGCAATTTCTGGCAGGAGCTTGAAAACCAGCGTGCCTCTGTTGGGATGATGGTGGTGAGCCATGTGAATCCGCCTGAAAATCTGGATGGTTTGGACACATCTAGATATCATGGCTGCTTTCTTGAGATCAATGATAGCAGTAGCAGTGGACGTGGGTTCATCTGACCACGGAGATTTTGCGTGGCCTTTTGTTTCCAACAGATCTGATCAGCAGATCCATGCTCCAGATGGTCAGATCTGAGAGAGGGGAAAAAAAAAATAACTGCCGGCGATGAGATTGTGCACAGAGGGAGTTTCGGCCTGCTGCCGCTCTTAGACTGATCCAATTAGATGCTGCTGAAAAATTAGGCCGTTGATTTTTCGGTCTGAACTGGAACGACTGCCGGAGATGAGATTGTGCACGGAGGGAGTGGCGGCCTGCTGCTGCTGCTATTAGATTGATCCAATTCGATGCTGCTGAAAGATTAGGCTGTTGATTTTTTGGTCTTAACTGGAACAACTGGAGGAGAAAAGGAGTTCGTGGGTAGCAGCCATGAAAAACCCCTTTTGAGAAGATGATGGAGTACCCATTATAATACTTTGACAGACTACACACATCTGTGCACATGCGAGCTTCATTTTTGACAATCCGAACCATCCAAATGTTTTGAAAATTTGCCCTGATAATTTTAATAATGCGGCAATCATCCCCAAAATATTTAAAAAGGTTTTAATGCAGAAATACAATTTTCAAAGAATTATTCCACAAATCCCTTTTTGTTAAATGCACTTTCATGCTTAAATGAGAGAAAATAATTAAAAATTCACCCCAAAAAAATGGAGTTATCAGTACTGCCAAACACTCAACCAAGCAGGAGGTTTTTAGACGAAAAAATGTAGGGGTTCTGAAGCATTTAGGATCTAGGTTGTGCGAATATTGCTTAATGGAGAACTTACATAGGTTTCAAGAGGAGAGGGTAATTTTCTGGAAGTGAATGATTGCCAGCCATTATGGAGTGATCATGGGGTATGGTTATAAAGAATTGAGTCTCAAAGCACTTGGGCGAACCCGCTGCATGGAACTTCCACACATTGCGATTTCTGGGGAGGGGCATCCATGACAAAATTAATTAATGTTTTGCCGGTTGTTGTTGTTAGTTTTTGGCTTCTGACAAAAGGCAATGGTGAATTATTTGCTTCTTGATTGTGATTTCTAACTCGAATCTACCATTTTATGAACAGGTATCATCCTGACAAAAATGCCAGCAATCCTGAAGCTTCAGAACTTTTCAAAGAGGTTGCATATTCATATAGCATCCTTTCTGATCCAGAGAAAAGAAGGCAGTACGATAATGCAGGCTTTGAGGTGACTCTCTCTCTCTCTCTCCCCCTCTCTGTGTGTGTATGCGTCTGTCTGTCTTGTCTATATCTATGTGTGTGCATGTGAGTGAGAGGGTGCAAGCAGACGTGAGTGTTGATCTGTCTTGTGTTTCATGATGTAAAACTTGTGAATAATGATCATTTTGTTTCAATAACCTTTTATGAGGAATTGTGGTCAGCTATTATTCGCTGTTATACAAATGCGAAGAAGAATTGTTCAGAACACACGTATCATTAATATAATTCATGGCCTTTATGTTTTATCAATTTCTCCCTCTTGCAATGGAGCATTTTTCTTCAAATTGGGTTAAAAACGAGGCTTTTCCCAAATATACCTACTATATTTAACCATAATCCCAAATATACCCACTATGTTTTCAAAATTTCAAATATACGTACTACGTTTGCAGTTAATCTTAAAAACGGTCAAGCCATAAGTTAACACTGTCAGTTAATAAATGAAATTACTAATATGCTCATCAAATTTTGGATATAATTGAAAAATAGAGTCTCATAACTCGCTAATGCCTTAATTGTACATGAGCTCTAAATTTGGAGTCCTAATTTCATTTTCATTTTATTTTATTTCATCATTTATTATTTTATAACGGAGGTATTTTGAGTATTTAAAAAATTTCACTCATGGTTTTTAACGAAATGAGCATTTTTGAGATTAATTACAAACGTAGTAGGTATATTTGAGATTTTGAAAATGTAGTGGGTATATTTGTGATTAGGATTAAACGTAGTGGGTATAGTCCTTAAAAATGTCTTGCGTGCATGCCTGATAAAGTTGTTTTGGTGTGGGCACGGACAAGGAAGCCATTGTATGCGGTCAGGCCTAGAAAAGACAATTTTGATAAATCCTATCTGATAACCTGACCAGGCCCTTAGGCAACTCTAGGCCTAGTCTCCTGGCAGCCCTTTTAGGTAGTTTCTAAAGGTGGGTGCAAATTGAGGGGATGGCCATGCATCCTAGCTGCATGATGCCTGTTGGTTGACATGTTTCTCTGCAGCTGTTGCATGCTACTTCTTTGTTGAGTTTCTGTTTTTGTTCTAGTTCATTAACTTTCAAATTTAAAATTCAACACCAGAATTTTTTGAATTGCCCTAAGGACAAGGTAATGTGGCATTTTGATTAAAATTATGTCAAGAATGGTTGAAGATGCTTCAAACATTTCTCCTCAGGCTGCTTCTGCAGTCTCTGGTTTTGCAATTCAGAAATGTTGATTGTGATGTAAATGAAGTTCCTGTTGCTAGGAAGTATGATTTTATTAGGCTACTATTTACAGCATTCGCCTTCTCCAGTAATGTCTGTCATGACCTGATGAACTCACTGTTATATCTCTCATCCTTGTTTAAGCAGACATTTGATGCAGCATTCTCCTGTTACTGCATCTCTCTTCCTTGATTAAAAATTTTGGCTGCAATTCTCTCTTCCCTATCAGGGTCTGCTTTGACGATTGTAGTGGTTGTGACATATGGGATTAATGGTTGAACAGGCATTGGATACTGAGGGCATGGATATGGAGATTGACTTATCCAATCTTGGAACTGTTAACACTATGTTTGCTGCTCTATTCAGGTGATAACTGGGTCGACTCAAAGATTAGTTTTTATAATTATTTTGTTATTTTTTAAATATCCAGGATTATCTGAATGTTCATGATTCTCAATACTACAGCAAACTTGGGGTTCCAATTAAAACAACAATTTCTGCTACTGTTCTTGAAGAGGCTTTAAATGGAACAGTCACTGTTAGACCACTTCCTCTTGGAACTTCAGTTACTGGAAAGGTGCCTCAAGCATTTCCTCTCATGTGTAGAATGTGTTGCCGTGCTATTTGAGTCGTCTTTCTCTTATCTTTTTATTTCTCAGTGCAGGTGGAAAAGCAGTGTGCTCATTTCTTTGGTGTGACAATCAATGAAGAGCAAGCTCAATCAGGGATTGTAGTTAGAGTCACATCTGCTGCACAAAGCAAATTTAAGGTGCTAATCTGAAAAATTTTCTACTCTACATTTATGCATGGTGTGACAAGTCATTCAGGAACAGGATCAAGTTTGTGGTTTTTTGAAATATTTATGATATTTTTCATCATAAGCCCATTGAGCTGTTGTATACCATTGTTTAACCAGTCACCAGTTGCATTCCTTTTGCAGCTCCTTTATTTTGAACAAGAGGCAAATGGAGGTTATGGGCTTGCTTTGCAGGTGACTTTCTTTTGGACTACTTTTAGGGTGTGTTTGGTATTTCATAAAACTCTTGAGTGAAAAGTTTTTAGTGTAAGAGCTTTTGAAATGAAAAAAGTGATGTGATATGATAGGGATAATGATAAGGAATAAAAAGAATAAAGTTAAAATAGACAAGGTAGTTGTATGAAACGTTACAGAGAAATGATTGAAAAGGGTGGTAGTTGTATAGGAAGATGTGAAAAAATGATTAGAAAATGTGGTAGTCGCGGAGAGTGAAAAGTTTTAGATGGACAAGTTTCATTGAATACCAAACACACCTTTAGTACTTTTATTCCAAATTTCCACTAGTTTTTGGTTGCTTATCCTGCATGTATGATTTTGGGAGCTGCCACCTGGCTAAGTGTTTCCACCCTCACATTTTAGTTAGTTTTATGACCATTATTATCATTAAGTCCGTAACCCCTATACCAAGTAAATAAGGTGGCTATGTGAAGCATGCAACTGCATCCTTATGTCCTGATCAAAACATTTTCCCTGCACATTTTTCAACTCTGTTGCTTGTCTGAGCACAGGTCCTTGATTGCTGGCATGTTGTTCTTGTTGAAGTTCTGCAATTTAGTTTTCAATGCACCAAGAACAGGTAATGGTGGAGACATTTGCCAACTGGTTGCTTGGAATGGAAAGTCCCATTTATGAGTTCAAGATAAAGCAAAATTTTTTGAGTCAAAAGGTATAAGAGTTAGACGTAAGATATGTCAGGTCGAAAGTTAGTGCTCTCTAGAAGGATGCCTTGTGCAGGTAGCTGGCTGTAAAATCTTGCTAGTAGCTCTTTCTTGCACCAGTAGCATGTAGCAAAGCATCACTGAGATTGTTTTTGGCTTGTGTTGACTATTGAACTGTTAAATGCACTATAGGGAAAATTTTTTTCCAAAGATGGGATGTTATCATGTTACACTGTTTTTAGAAAAAGGGAGCATCAAAAGTTGATTTTGTATTGAAGTGGTATTCTTCCAGATTCACTTAGCCATATCTGCTACTCAACTGACTGAACAATACTAGTTGCCAACAGGATGGTTGACTATTGGGTCTTTTTGTTTGCATTGTACATGCATTATCTTAGATATTTCCATTTGTCTTGGGGTGCATGCTCAAGTATTGACTCAATATCCATGCCAGTGAGTGATAACCACAAATTTTTATGTCAGCAGTCATTTCTAGCATTGAGCTTATGTTCATATACAGGAAGATAGTGAGAAGACTGGCAAGGTGACATCTGCAGGAATGTATTTTTTACATTTTCAAGTGTACCGCATGGATTCAACAATGAATGCGGTATGTTATGATTGTCTTGCAATACCACTTAACCATTGTAGCATTTTATGTAGAGAAAAGTGAGATTTACGATGTTCTATTGCAGTTAGCCATGGCTAAAGACCCTGAGGCTGCTTTCTTCAAAAGGCTGGAAGGTCTACAACCTTGCGAAGTCTTAGAGCTGAAAGCTGGCACCCACATATTTGCTGTTTATGGTCTGAGCTAGTTTCTTTCTCTTCCCCTCTTCAGTTTTGTGGCCTCATAGAAGTGTTATTTGGATGAGGTACTATAGATGATGAGATGTTGCTTGATCAAATGAAATTGTGAAAACATTAAAGTCTGTTTTGTTGATCTGAACAAATATACAAGTCAGAAACATCTCTTTGTAATCTATGCTGTTAATTGGTAGTTTACTATAGTACAAGCTAAGTGCTAATACTCTTACCCACTAGACCTTCCTGGGCTAGTTGAGGAAAATTGATGACAGCAACCATTAATATACTTTAAATGGGCATCAAATGGAAAGCCAGGACCACATGATGTGGGAGGTTTGATCACGTCTGTGCTTCAGGAAATTGTCTCTATAAAGGTCTCAACTTTTGGTTATATTGGTACATGCATTATGGTGTCAAAACAAAAACTTGACATTTAATTTTAAATTTACTTATTTCCATTTCTTCCATCTTATAGGGGATAATTTCTTTAAGACGGCTGCATACACCATTGAGGCTCTTTGTGCAAAGACATTTGAAGAGACCACAGAGAAGCTGAAGGATATTGAGGCTCAGATCTTGGCAAAGAGAAATGACTTACGTCAGTTTGAGACAGAATACAGAAAGGTACCATCCTTAGTTTTTAGCCGGGAGTAAATTTTCTCTGATGTCTGGTTTTTATTTTCTTTTTGTTCCCTTCGGTTTTCACCTTGTTGATTTGATAATGCTGATTGTGTGCAGGCATTGGCACGTTTTCAAGAAGTCACAAACAGATACAGCCAGGAAAAGCAATCTGTATGTTATGATTTGCTAATAGGCTTTGTGCATCCTTTTTTTTCCTCTTCAATTGCATTAAACACATATACATCAATTTAGCATGCTTCCCTAGTTTTCTTTCTGTTGTGCAAAAGTAGTCATGGAAATCAGGCATTATCATTCCTTTTTAGTTCTGAAACATCTACTGAGGCAATGAAGGTATCATTCTCATCTCAATTTCCTTTGGAAGGGAAAAAAATGCTGAGTACTCGTGGAGGATAATAAAGAGTATTAGGCATATTCAAGACTTGCTTTTGAGGTCACCATGATTGCGAATTTAATTTTCTAATTTCACTTAAGAAATCCCAACTCAAGCCAGGGGTCTTGGTATTCTTGCATACCCCAACCATGTTCAGATTATATCAGTTTCTTTTCTGACACCCCATCATTCAATCCAAGCCCAACTGCACTGAAGCCAGGTTGGGCAATTTAAAATGGTTCTAGTTCCACATAAGAGAAGTTTTCCAACACAAGTGAATGCATGATTCAGGTTAGGTCCCATACCAATAGTTGCTCAGGCATTTCACATTTGAAAGAGGGAGTGATCAGAGGCTTACTTTTCTGATTATTTTGCTTGATGCTGAAAATGTTTTCACTTCACTATTATGCAGATGCCAGTTCATTTTCTTTCTGTAAAATGTTAAAGAGTAGAATAAGTGTCCTACAGGACTGTTGACAGCCATCTTAGAGCTATTATGATGGTTTCCATCCGAGTTCAAGTACTTCATTTCAGCGTTTTATTGTTTGTGCCTTCTGCATTTGAAATCTGTTAGCACATTCTCCAAATTTCGTTGCAGGTTGATGAGCTGCTGAAACAAAGAGATAATATCCATTCCACTTTTACTGTGACAAGAACATTGACTAATGCAAGCAGCAGCAGCAGCAGCAAAACTCCCAATGATGATCTCAAGTGTGAGAGCCCAGCAGAGGATGCAAGTTCAGAGAAGGATAAATCTTCCAAGAAGAAGTGGTTTAATCTCAATTTGAAAGGCTCGGACAAAAAGCTAGGCTGAGCAGTGTCCCATATGAGGTGAAGCGTAGGTGGCCTGGTTATGTATCTGAGAAGTTTTTACCTCCATGCCTCAGCACATCCAAGGCAGGAACAGGCAGATCAGCCATGTATTTCTGTTTTTACCAATTTTTTTTTTTTCAAATTTAAAATCGATTTCTGGTAATGAGTTTTGTTATAGATCTAGCTCGTGGGTCTTTGGATGAGAAATCTTAGCTGGATGTTAGCATGTGTAACTTTAGATGTCCATTGAACTGGCCGAACTCGGCTTCCAAACTGGTCCCTGTAGCAATACAGTATTAAACATATGTTGGATTCGTTATCCAAATAAAAAATACATTGATTCTTCTGGAAGTTGAACCTACGAAATGATTCATTGCCAACAATTTGGCGAGGTTGCATGCGATTGATTCGGATATTGTAAAAATGAACTAGTTTCGTTTGTGTTTATAGCAATGCTGAGATCATATAGTTTCTATTACGAAAGTAAACCTGCTTCCTATTTGAAAATCGAGACTGCGTTGTGAGGTGTGCGCGATCACTTCGATGAACTAGGCTTTCATCCTTTTCGGCCCGTTGCGATATCTGTTGTGCCTGCGTGGTCTCTAGCCATCTAGCGTTCAGTTTAATCGCTGGACCTGTTGGCATTTGACGACCAATGTTTTTAGTGCACACCAACGGGCAGTGGATACTCTGAAGTCTGAACTCTGTGATCTTACCCTTGTTGTTGTTTGCCGTCTGACAGCTGCATTATACAGCTGTAGGCAGCATTGCTGGCTCCCGATTCCATCTCCGTCCGGTTGTCTACTTGAATTGGCTTCTGAGACGGCGAATCATGATTACATCTATCAAATATAACTTCGAAACGCTGGTTAGGATGTTTCAACTACATTCAAATAGATGTCACCCAAGGCATAATCAAGCGGTTTGACATTGCGCGAGTGAGGTCTCAGTTTTGAGTCCAGCGTGGAGTGACTAATTACATTGAGAAAAAAAAAAAAAAAACTACATTCAAATAGACATCTAAGTAGATGGTTTTGATTGTTCCATTTCCAAGCAGGCGGTTAAAACTTGGGCTGTTTTTTAACTGCCACCATTACTATCTTCTTGTCTCTTGTTATGTGCAACCACTCCTAAAATGTATACTGTAACTGCAGGGTACTGATCATTCCTGATGATGTGTCGCACGAATTGAATCAATTGAAGTATGGGCTTTGGGAAAACTCGTCAATTTTCTAACCAGAAATAATCAATCTGGTATGTTCTTGTCGCAGACTTGCCAGAGAGTTAGAATTGGTTGGAGTTAGTTTTCGGTGGGCAGTTGGGCAGTGGAGATTAGCTGGAAGAGATGCGTAAAAGCCATTTGGTTGTACTATCTCAATGTCCCCATGAAGCTTGGACTCACATGTTGGGGCCTGTTGGTTGTTTCAGTTCATTGCATTCATCATGGCTTTCGGGTGGGCCATGCGTACTAGATATGGCAGTAAGATTGTCGGTGGGTGTGCAAAATCTTGGGTCGGGGTGTTTTTGGGGCTCAATGCCGGGTAGAGGGGCAAGCGATAGTATGTGCCTCAAGCATGTAATGTTCCATACAAGCGCATCTCAACCCTCATTACACTCTGAATGTTGGCTCCTCCAAATCAAATCCATCAAACAATGAAGAACCCAGAAAGAGTGCACTGCACCACAATCAAACGGATTGGATGATCAAACCCCTCCGACAATTCTTGCAAGCTCCATTTTGACCTACATTCATTTCATATACTGAATCAAAGACACTTTCGAGAATAACTATAATCTCAATAGTTCATACTATAATTTTTATTATGAAAGAAAATTGATATTTCCTCTATTGTTCAATGACTTTAAATGATGTATACCACTTTGAGATAATTAAAAAAATACGAAGATAATTTAAAGCTATTAACCAATAATTACTTATGTGCTTACATAACAAACAATAATAGATAAGCGGTATATATATAATTCTAAAAGTTGATAACTATTTATAACTTTTAAGCAAAAACTTGCATAGAAATGGCTTAGGTTATGATACAGCTCATGACTAACAATTTTACATTAAAAAGATTTCTGGTGTCTCTTGTGATTAGCTAGAGCTTTTCATAATAATAGTATCAATGCTTGACAATGGACTCAAACGTTATGGGTTTGACTTTCAGAAGGGCTGACTATCAAAGAGGGATGTTTTGATATGACCCATCGCTAAAAAAGATTACTTTAAAAGAATTTCTGGTATGGAAGTATTTATACATTAGAATTGCGGCTATGTTAACTTAAATCGAAAATTTCTTTTTCATGATTTGGGCAAATTTCTTTTGTTTTAGTTATCTTAGGCTAACATTTTCATCATTTGGGCTATTAATTTTTTAATTTCTGAAGTTGCAAAGTTGATGCTAGTGTGAGAGGTGCAAACTAGCTCAAATAGGAGCCAGAGGCAGGCGGAGCATGAAATGGAATTGGCCTCAGCAAGTGGGAAACAGGATGCATACCCGTGTGGGTGGAGGTGCTTTGGAGATTCCTAAAGAGGGGGCTGTCCCTACACGACACATATATAGCTGCCTTCCTAAAATCATGCTTCTAGGTACAAACCAGCACAAACGATATTGGGGGCAGCTATTGGCTCCATGGAAAATGATGGATGGATGGTGACTTTTATCTTTGTGGGGGATGGAGCTCTAGCAATTTTCTAGGTTTCACATCCATCTCTGTGATCTGCTATGCCGACCCATCTTAGGATTCTCTTCATGGGGGAATCCCAAGCATTGTATATAGAAATATTCTTCTTTATGGGATATATCCATGGCATTTGTAAATTTGCAACCATTTAGAGATCTTTCGACTCACAGTAGCTGGCTTCGCCAAGAAGTTTTCATTATCCAAAAAAAATTTGTGATGGCAGTTGGGGTCGACATGCATGATAGAATTGAATAAGTAAATTAGCTGTCCAACCAGATGCACATCTACCTTCTTGTTTATCTGCTGATTTATTTTTTGTGAAAGCGGAGGCGCCTAGAAGTGGGTCACATCCCTTGCCCGTGCATTATGAGTAGTTGTTTTTGGTCACATGATGATGGGGTCTGAATCTGATTGGTTAGGTGAAGAAGCTGTCCACCACAATCATTCAATGGTGCGGCCCACCAAACAAACATGAGTGATTTAAAGTATGAATTGACCTTGCCTGCCAAATAGGTTGTAGCATGATGATGATGATGGTTAATGTCAAAAGGCATGAGAAAGAAACTTCCTTTCCCCCATTTCCCCTAGTTTTCCCATGGCATTATTGAGATGTGAAGTGCTTTCCATGCTGAAATGTGATATGCTTTTCAAGGCAGAGAATCCAAATCTTACCTTGGGTTCCTAAAGCTGTGTGTAAAATACAGGGTTGAAATGCTCTTTAGCAGCACCCAAAGCTAGGTCGATATCTAAAAATCGTGGGTAGATCTGCCACCTAATTGCTTGATTTTTGGGGTGCTATCTGCCTTTTTGACTCCCGAGTTTTTAAATGGGTGACCCCCACAGCACAAAGATATATGCTTAGGTGCTCCATTAGGTTTTCGTGCATACACGTAAGCCTAGTATTTTATATCCATGACTTTAATGCTTACGTGTAAGCACCACAACTGGCTTTTTACTCGGTTGGCTCCTTTAAAGAAAAAATCGCCCCCCTCTTTCGTATACTTTTTTTTTTCTTGTTTGGAAGAGTTACCCACGTTACTGACCATGGCCAAGAATTCCATATCTTTTCTATTCACAAAAGCGAAATTTCCTAGTTCACGAAAGAATATTAAAAAGTTGGTGGCAGACTATAGCAGTAGTACACAGAAATGCACAACACAAATGTTTCAGTACTGCCAGGCGGATGGGAACCCAACTCCATCCATCATACTTCAAAATCAGTCTATTCTATCCTCTGTCCAGGAGGTAGAATCCTACTTTCTATTTTCATTTTTTTTGTTATATTATTTTGGCATACAATCTACTTTTTCCTCCTCCAAGAGATTTGATATTCCGAAGTTGATGATAGGTCATTGATCATGCGAACAGGACAAATCAGGATTCCTAGTTTGGGGATGTCTTGAAAAATGGAATTTTTTTTTTGTAAACCTTTCCTTTACTATGGAATTAATCGTCCAATCAAAACGGATGGAGCGAATTCATGTAATAAAAATAATAAGCTAGGATGAGATTTTGACTTGTGAGTGGTCCAAACCAAGAACAACTTGGATGGCTGCTGTTCGATCTCCATCTAGTTTTTAGGTGTGTATACACATTTTGAAGGTCAACATTACAATGCCATCATGCCATTTCTAGCCTTGAATATGGCTACCTATGTAGCCTTTAATTAGCTTGGCTTCTTTTGTTGTCCATTGGAAATCATTGGCTTTAACAGTTTAACTAGCTGGCCTTTCTTCTTTAAGTTTTATTTTATTTTATTTTATTTTACTTTATTTTACTTTTCCTCCCATGAGAAATGATTGGTCTTAACAAGTGATGTTGGTGCCCATTTCCAAGGGTTATGAACAAGTCACCCATAGGCCATACGCACAATACCATGCGACACTGATTGGATGCTCCTGGTGGTTAAACATTGATTGGGAAGCCTACATACAGGTACTCCTAACTTGGCTGTGAGCGTTCACAAGTATACACACATATTGGTCATCCTTCAGTGTAACCAACTTTTCCGTGAAACCTCATTGAGTTGGCCCACCTTGATGAACGAGGAAAATCTACTTCATTCATTATGTTTAACATCGTTTGTTTAGCCAAATGATTAAGTTTCATCCAAGTAAAAGATACGTGTTGGCTATATTTTCTTAAAAAATATTATTTATATATAAGTTATGAAAAATGCTTAGTTCCATTCATATATGAGTTAAAATAGAATAGTACTTTAAAAGTCATTTATCCATATAAGAATACTATTTTAGATGATTTAGATATTAAAAATACAACTTTAAAATTAATAATTAACGTTAAGCTATTTTATTACATTAATTTTCCAAATTAGCAGGTACGACAACCTATGCACAACACAATAATATTAAATAAATTGTGAGGTTTCATAGACTAAATAAATAAAAATAAATATTTAGAATAGAGTAAATTTTAATAATCATCAAGATAGGCAAAAATGGATGGAGAGTCCGTTTATATATATATATATGAGGGATGTTCCGGTGCAGCGTAACTGTACTGTTACGTAGCACCGGAACAGCGTTACATTTGCCCAAAAATGGGCCCCACACATATTAAAATGCAATGAAATTTTATACAATCATTTATCCATATATAAATTTTATAGAAAATGATTTACATGTTGAAAAGATCACTTTAAAGTTGTTATTTACATTAAACTATTTTATTATGTTGAATTTGTACCATTTTCAGATGGGGTCCATACACATATCCGATTGGGATAAAAATTGGTATGATAATAGAATATATTATTCTAAATATAATGGGTGGAGTAGATTATGATTTTATGATCATGGCACCGCTGAAATGGGCCCCACATGATCATCAAATCATAATTTACTCCATCCATTGTATTTAGAATAATATATCCTATTACCATATCAATATTCATCCCAATCAAATATGTCTATGGGTCATATATGAAAATGGTACAAATTCAATGTAATAAAATAGTTTAATGTAAATAACAATTTTAAAGTGATTTTTTCAACATGTAAATTATTTTCTATAAAATTTATATATGGATAAATGATTGTATAAAATTTCATTGCATTTTAATATGTGTGGGGCTCATTTTTGGGCAAATGCATTGGAACAACTCCTATATATATACATATGTGTATGTATGAGGTGTTTGCAAATCATATATTCAATCTTTTTCGTCAAGTGTAAAAGGGCTCACGCTTGGCCACATCGCTGGTCATCCATCAAATCGACTCACCTATAAGCCGCATTTATTTTTAGCAACAATTATATGCGGTTGAAGAGGTCTCTTCAGTAATAGTTGGATCCCCAACAACCATTTAAATTTATAAATTAGACCAATTTATTATGAGAAATTAGTCCCAGCTGGAGATAATCATGTACATGAGCTCCATATGATCAGTAATGATCGCTTGATGACTAATCAAGATATTGGGGTTTTAAGCACCAGATGCTTTTTCATATATTCTTTTAGTATTTATATGGGCTGAAGTGATTGAATCAGAGCATGTTGCACCATAAAAAAGGCTCCTGCCAATGAGTGAATTGGCTGGTGTCTTTTTCGGCTTTTTCTTTCTCAAGGTCAAGCAATGGGGACAGGCCTAGGTTCTTGGATCCAACATGATGGTGAGATTCGAAATTGAAAAGACATCCTACTTGCATATGATTATGTCCAAAAATTATATTTTAATGCTGTATAAAATATATATATATATATATAAAATATATATATATATATATATATATATATATATATATATATATATATATATATATATATATATATATATATATATATATATATATATATATATAGTGATTAAAAGACTAGCTGGCTAGCTATAGGTCACTCAAGTCCAAAAATTCGCGTACAAAAGCAAATTTAATTGATCTTACTTAAGCTGATCCAACTTGGACCATCAATATTTTTATATTAGTAATGACGGAAAAGAAAAGTATGGCCCACCACACATCCCATCATCAGCGTTTTATCAAATGGGTGTCTTGGAATGTGGGAACCCTGTGTTGAAATTTGAAAACTCTATTTTCTTCAGTTGGAGATAGATATGAGAAAGTACCACCTGAATCAGATTTCATTTCAGATTTCCTCCAAAACCTGTGGATTTGTTCCGTTTCAAACAGAGAATAATGGATAAATTGGAGTATATATCCACGTCCTGAGGATTCCAAGTTGGCAGTTCATCTGTACTTCTGCGGCGAGCTGCTGTTTTCCACCATCCAAACAACGCAAATATCGTACAACATTTCACAATATCATATCACCAACCTGTAGCTAAGAGGCACAGGCATGCAGTTGGTGGATGTGTGCCGTCCATATATCAGATGGATTTTGAAAATATAAAAACAGTCCCACTTGCACCTGTCACCAACCTAAAAGCCATGTCCAGTTGGTGATCATATGACATCCATCAAACACAGTACTGTTATATTTCGGGGGGAAAAAAAAATAAAACACAGTACAGTTAAGAAGGAAAATTTTCCGTTGATAATTATTATCAGAGCTATTTTTTTTTGCTGGTGGGCTGTATGGCTGCTGCATGTGTGCCTCTGGGACGATTGTTCTATCTAGCTAGCTAGGCCAATTTTCTTGGCATGGAATGGCTATTCTTAATTAGCAGCCTGAATCCTTATATATATGACGGAGATTATTTTCATTATGAAAAGTTGCATTTCACAAAGTTGATTAGACAATATTTCATGATATCCCTATGTTTTTCTCATCTCTACCTTGTTTTGACACATTTTGACCGATAAACTTTAACTCGAGATTTAGAATAGATTTGAACTTTTTTTTTTTTTTGGAAATAGATTTGAATTTAGTACTATAACAAATTTGATTTTTTACAATCTAATTTTTATTACAAAAAATTAAAAAAAATTGTTGCTGCAAATATATTCTCATCGCAAATAGTCTATGATGTGTGCTCACTTGCAAAGAAATAATTTACTGGTTGCAAATACTAAGAGGGTGTTCGAAAATCAAAGATCTTGAATGAAATGTGTATCTCCATTTTCAAAACGGCTTTTTCAATTTGTAAGATAATTTTTTTCCATTTTCAATATAATTTTTTATATTTTCAATGCAACTTTTTTCATTTCTAACACATATTATTACATTCATGTCTTATTTCTCCTTCATATTGAAGCTTCTTGAATCCTTAGAATAAGTTAGTTTATATGCCTTCACAACTGAAAATACCTATATAAATCTATCAAAAAAACCCTTACAAATTGACTATTTTGATGTAAACAATAAATTTTGTTGTTAATCATCATTGGTAGGGATTCAATACTATGGATTGCATGGATACGTCAATTCAACCTTTATTTTTTAATTTTAAAATATTTTTTCTAAATCAATTTATTATGTATATACATGCATATTTTATTATGCTTCCAAAAATTACATACATTGAAAATTTTTATATATGATGTAACATATATATTTTTAAAATTTTAATAATTATATATCCACTTTAATATTGATGGTTCAATAAAAAAAAGTTGGTAGCTGAAATTTTATTTTTTGCACGAATTCCATGAAATATAAAATTCGTTTTTCAAGGGTTAGAAAATTTATCTATATTTTAACGATTATCTATCTTTTTTCATATTTTATTCCTGATATGATTTTTTCTTCTGTTAAATTCTACATATTAGCTAGCACGGGAAAATGGAATCCCAAGAGCAATAACCGGCTGATAGCCTTCACATGGTGGGGGGCCAATTCCTGAAACGGATTGGGAGAAGAATCCACCAACCTAGCAAGCAAGTGGTGGTCCATGCACATGACAGCCTTCTGATGACTGGTTGAACGGCCGCAAATATATATATGTAGAGCTACCAAAGCTAGCTTACACTCTGGATCATTCCTTTGTTTATACGATCATATACTAGAATATTAGAAATGCTTACATAAAGTCTAGATTGAGCTATAGATCCTGTCGGCTCTCTTGGGCCATCTCCCCAGAATAAACTAATAGTTGTTTATTCTACGGGCATGATCTATGCAAGGTGGAAGAATTCCTTCATCCTTGGACGTGTTTGCAATAATCATGGATTATTTGAATATCATGTCTATTCAAATGTGACCAGCAACTACTAATCAATAAATTAAGGTTCTATTCATATAATCTATTTAGATAAAGTGGGATAAGATTTTAAAAACAATCCTATTTTTTTCATTTTCAGTTCTATTTTTTAATATAATTTTTCTATTTTTAATAATATTTTTTCTTTTCTAATATATTTTTTATTTTCTAGCAACAATAATATCTACTTTTTCAAATCTCATCTCTTTCCATCTAATTGGATGATTTCGATAATACCAGGGCCTTCATATGCTTATAATTGATAAATGGGAGCCATTTCGATGATCTGGACCGTTCATCTGTTAGTCATTTTGCAAGCCACAAATACCCAGTTGTAGATATGCATTTAGGAGCCCACAGCTTTCTTTTCCGGCGTATTAATTCATAGGACCAATGTCAGGACCGAGTACAGTATCTTTTGTCTAAGGTGTCAGTGCCTCCCATGTGGATGGAATGGGAAGGGCTTGAGAAATTCAGCAGCGTCGGCAGAGACTGGCAGAGTACGCGGTTTCGTGGTGTGAACCATGTTTGGATTTACAGCCAGAGTGCATCCCATGCTATTCTAGAAAGCTGACCGTATTTGCTTAGCTGATTCCATCAAAGCTAGCTCCCAAACACACCCCAATTCGTGATCTGCTCCGCCGATTTTGTGGGACATGGGTGTCTGCAATTCAAGGCAATTGTACTCCCACGTGATCTAATATTGCAGATACTGCAATCGCCCGTTCGAAATTTATTGCTGCTTAGCCATTTCATCTAAAATCTAAGTTTAGAATGGTGGGTGATTTTGATTCCCTGTTGTTCCACTTTCAATAATATTAAAATTGGAAAGAAATATAAGTTACCGAAATGGGCAAAATTCTTCCATTAAAAAATTTGAAAAATTAGGGAAAAAAATGTACATGGTCTTAGGAAACATCAACAACCGCTAGAATGGCATCGATCGAGCTGCCCTTTTAAGCCAAACTCCAAAGTCCAGGCAATCCAAGCCAATATGAACCGCATGCGAGCTTCTTAGGGAGCCGCCGGCGCAAGGCTTAGATGCAAATCCAATCCCAAGCCATCGTCCATGGTCGCCCCACCGCCGTCCACGCCAGTGGCCGAATATCTACTGGTCGTCGGAGCCGCTGCATGAGGTCGAATTATGGAGTTTGCTGCTAAGTATTCTTCTTGATAGTCCATCGACGACGGCCCAAAAGACAGCGTGGTCGCTGCAGGGATGCGCGACCCAGGCCCCCCTGCCGCCGGAAACATGCATCCGTGCGACATGTGGTATGGAGGGGAGGGGGCGGCAGCGGCGGCGCGGGAGACGTAGACCCACGACGGAGACGACTGCGAGGAGGATTGGCCCGAGACGAGGACCGGGCCCGCTGGAGACGGAGCGAGAAGATGCGCCGGCGGCATGAACGCTGTGATCATGGGATTGCGCATGTAGGCTGCGGCGGAGGATTGGTGGCGGCCGGCCTGCATTTGGGCGCGCTTCATCTGCTGTCTCTCCTTCTTGTGGGCATTTTGGTGACCTCCCAATGCCTGAGAATTGGCGAATTCTCGGCAGCAGTATTGGCACTCGTATTTTCGGCAGTCGGTGGTAGCCGGAGACGTGATGCTCTCCGGCAAGCCGGTCATGTTCTTGGCGGAGTCCACTTCTTCGTCTTCAGACACGTGGAAGCCAAACAGCTTTAGCCGTACGTTGTTGGGCGGCTTCGTCTGGCACTGAATTTCAGCCATTGATGAAAAAGAGAAGAGGAATAGGTGGGATTTGGAGCTTGAGAAGAGGAAAAGAGGTTTGAGAAGCGTTATGGGAATTGAAGCGTTGTGGGGAGGAACGTTTGCATGCGGAGTTTATTTATACTGGTGGAGGGAAGAGAGAGAAATTAATAACATTTGCTGCTGCGGACATCCCAAGAGAAATTTTTATTTATTTTTTTTTCTTTTGTTGTTGTTGGGAACACAACCCCGAAACACTGCTGCAAGTCAATTATGCTCGTCATCCTATTTAGTCCCCCCGACTCATTTCATGCTCTGGCACTACCCCACACTTGATACTCAGTCCAACAGACTTGAATTATCTCAGATTCTACTCTGCATAAAAATCCTTCATCTTCCCATGTCTATGCAATCGCAGATTTGGTGGTGACAGTTTCTGACTGCTCGTGCATATGGCATCTTACGATTTTAGAGTGCACTGTTATATTCTTCTTGCGATTGGAAGTACTATTATATTCGAAACTCCCTTTTAAACGCCATCAATTATTGACTAATAAAATTCGATTCATTAGCATCACTGAAGAATAATGAAATGATCAGCGGGCCATATGTATTTGGTGAATTTTCGTCCATGATTGATCAGGTAATAGATTCAGACCATTGGCCCATATAGTTGCATCGGATAGATGGTCCAAATTAACAATGGCCCACTGCTATAAACCAAAACATTGGATGCTTCGTCTGTAGGATAACTGGTGAAGTAAACAGCGTATACACTCCACATGCAATTAGTATGATGGGTGCGGGCTGTGGTCTTGTGAGTCCTTCACTTTAAGTTGTTGAACCAGCAATGATTGAGTTTGGACAAACTTTGCCCAGAAAACGCACATCTTTTCCGAGAAAAGATGCCAAGCTTTCCTCAATTTTTGGAAAAAATGAGAAAATTTTGTTTTTTTTTTTTTTTATTATTATTATTATTATTATTATTATTATTATTATTATTATTATTCTGATAGATATCTCTTTTTTGTTAATACTCGGCAGACTATAGTAGTTCTACACATCAAATAGAATCTAAACTATTCAAATGATTGGCATGCGGCTGATGGCATGGGGTGAACAAATGAGAAATGGGTTAATTACTTCAGCTTTAGATGTTGTGAAGATATTAAGGCAATTAGGATGAAGCTAGGATGAAGTTGGGATGAAATTTCTATTTTAAGATTTTTTTCTTATTCTCAATATAAAATAGGCTTTTCTAAATTCTCATACTATTTTTCTTATTAGAATATAATTTATCATAACTAAATACACAAAATTCTCCCTCATTCAAAATTTTTATCTTATCCCACCGTCAATGGGGAAAATAATGGTTAAGGCCTTTTGGCTAGAGTAATCCATTCAAAGGAGCCTTTTTGTACTGAAGAATGTTTCAGCGTATCCGAATATAAAATAAAAATTATTAAGATAAGTATATTTAATCTAAAAATTAAATTTTATCATTTTTGGAGATGCATATGTACATGCTTTTTATTTTTAAAAATAGTAAGTTTTATTCATTTTTAATGACTAAAATACCCATATTTTAACATTTTAAAAATATATATATTCAAAAATGGTAAAATTTAATATGTAAGTTAAATACAGATAGATTAATAGCTTTATAAAAAATTTAAAAATTTAAAAACTAGTTCTGCACTCGAGTGTATTAAAAATTTTAATATATCTAGATGCATTGAAACTAGACCCATATGCATTGAATATATCATTTTCTTTTCATTTCATAGTATTAAAGACCAAGGAATTAATGTACTCAAAAACATCATAATATCAAATACTTTTTCATTATTTATATACCAAGCTTACTTATATGAAACTCATTTTCTATGTAACATTTTTTATTTTTAATACCTTGATGATTGATGAAAATCCACTATATTTATTATATTTAACATCATTTATATTATCACAAAAATTCTTTCATTTGTCTAGCATCATTTATATTATTACAAAATTCTTTTATATGTATATGAGTTTCATTTACAAATGTGTAAAATCAATATAATAAATAATTTAATATTAAAATATCAATTTTAAGTAATATTTTCAATATCTAAACATCTAAAATATCACTACCATGTAAATAAATGATTTTATAAACTATTATTGCATTCTAATACATGTATAAATGGATCTAAGTATTTTTCATAATTTATATGTGAATATATATTTTGAACAAAAGTGGTCCATGCGCATACTTGATTTGGATGAAACTTGGTATCCTAGCTAAACAACCGATGATAAATAAAATGAATAAATTTAATTTTACATCAATTAATAACATTTTAAAAATTGAAGGGTTACATGAGATTGCTTCTATGTAACTAAAGTGGAGCCCTTATACATTATACATATTTCAATAAGACTTAAATAACTCGTCATGCTTGGCATGATTTATTTAATATCAATGAAAGATTAGTTTAGCTAAATTTATGATTTTATTTGTAAATTAGTAATTATTTCAATCTATTACAATTGAAGAATGATTTTGTTAGTCCGAGTTAAGCAAATGACTTACTTAGCTTACCTTTAAAAATTCATTTAAAATAATTTTTTTTGCTTTTTTCTTCCTACACTTATTTATCTAAATATATTTAACATACAAATTAAGTTTTACCATTTTGAGATATGTGTAATTTTTTTGAGATTTTTAACGTTTATGTGTATATATGTGCACATATATACCCTTATGTTTAAAAATATCAAAAAAAATATATACATATACCCAAAAATAGTAAAACTTAATTTATATGTTATATACACTTACATAAATAAATGTATGAAGAAAAATAAAAAATATTTTAAACAAGTTTTTTGAAGTAAACTAAGCAAGACATTTACTTAGAGCTACAGGATCACTTTTCAGTACAATTTCTATTATGGCTCAAAATCGGTGACGATATTCCTAAGTTCTGAATGCCTACTGATCATCCATCCATCTGCTAGCGTACATTACCGATAATTAATCCCCAAAAAAAAAAATGTTTGTAATTTTGTCATTTTATAATGCTATGGACGACACCTAAGGATGACCGATAGCCGGGAATCGAAGCAAATATAAATGACCAATCCGACCCCTCTGCATTGCTTCTTTTGTAAATAATTTCCTGGAATAAGCGAACATAAATAAATCCTTGATAGGGAAAATAAATAAATTCTTAGTATATTAAAAGAATCGGATAAGCATAAATTTCGGCGTAGGTGCATTTAAATGCCAACCCATGATTTGGCAGTTTGGTATTAAAATGTGATACTTATTTATTAAGTCTACAATGGAATTATGCACATGGCCAGATTAATTATATTTGTGAGGACCATCCCATTCATTCAATATTGAGAAACTTCTAAGCGTCCACCTCTTTTAATAGAGACATGCTATGAATTCAGGGGCAAATAAATAAATAAATAGACCTGCTGATAGTAGACAAAAAAATATTCCATTTCGGATTGCCCAGGATTTTCTATTATAGGGTTCCGTAAAGAGAGGGCCCATGTCACGAAACGTGGCATTGTTAAAGTCACGTGTCATGTTGAAATGCAGGGGTATATGTTTGCAAACTAGACCCTATAAATTTAGCGCGTATTATTTTGGCTACTTGCAAAATAAATTCTTTAAATATTGCAAAATCAGCTCAATTAATTGACAACTACACAAAAATTATAGTTGGAGTTTGAAATATAAAAATATAATTTTTTTAGAATTTAGTTTTTTTTTTTTTTTTGGAAAACACATCCTTTTAAATGTTTGTGATAAAAAAAAAGTAAGAAAATGATTAGGTATAAAAGAATGGAGATAAAATAAATAAGATAATTGTATAAAAAACGATTGAGGTATAAAGATAATAATAGAAAAATTAACATGGTTTGGTAGTTAAAAATATCAAATTATAATAAAATATAGGTAAAAAGCAGTAAAAAGGGTTTTTTTTTCCCTCACCTCTTGATAAATGGACTCTCAAACTTCAGTCACCAGATATTTATTGGCAGCTTGTTAGGAACGGAAAAGCTATTTGGAAATGTAAAAAGTTATATTAAAATTAAAAATTATCTTGAAAATGAGGAATCTCATAGATTATAAATTCCATTCAAGGATACGGAGTGAATGCTCAACACATAATGTTAATTTACGATTACGTAAAATTATATGGTCTATTTAATTTGTACATATCCCATTCATGTACTTCGCAAATTGGTTGCGCCCGCATGTCATCGATCGCACGATCACCAAATGAAACTTAAGGGATTGATTCCGAGCATGCATTTCACGGGAAACGGCAAGAGATGTGATATTGGCAGCCCATGTCAGGGGACCCCTGCCTGCATCTGCAGCTGCCAAAAAAAGCCACGGCTCCCGCATTCCCACCCTCTCTCGTGGGGCTGGGAATCCGGGCGGGCCGCCCAGGGTCTAAATTTGCTTAACTCTAATTTTATCTTTTCAAAATTGAATTTGATCATATTTTTATACTGGATTCTATTTTTATACCGGATCAAGATGAGGTCGGTTTGACCCTTACTTTTTTTAATGCGTCCCATGACAAACATCGGGTTGGTATCGAACCCATTTTGGGACAACGGGTCAGGTAAAAAATACAAGTCAAATAAGATGATTTTAAGAATTTATATATATATCAAACATAAAAATACATCTAAGGTGTGTTTGACAATATGTATAAAATGTCAAGTTAAAACTTTTCACTCTCCACAACTACTATATTTTTTAATCATTTTTTTACATTTTCCTATATAACTGCCCTACTTTTCAATCACTTCTACACAATTACCAATACAACTAACCTATCTATTTTAACTTCATCTTCTTTATTCCTCATCATTACCCCTATCATATCATATCATTTGAATGTTATATGCTTCAATATTTTACTAATTATTAAAAAAATGCATTATTAATAAAATAAAATATGAGAAAATATAGGATAAATTTATTATGATAAGTTAATATACAATTACACATAAGAGTTATACATGTGCAAATTCTTCTTATTGATTCTTATATTGTTTTCTATATAAATTGATTATCTTACAGTTGAAAGCAAATAATAATAAAATTTAAACATACACTTATGATTTTTAATAAATTAATATGTGTGTGCAAGTATGACTCTTTAGGTCGGGAGATGGTCTACCCACCTCGATCATATTTTTGAATTTATATTAAAATTTCTAACCCATTCCTATACCGGGTAAAAAAAAATTGATTTTACCTGGTCAACCCGGGTTGACTTGCCCCAATTCCCACCCCTACTCTCTTGTCCTTCTGTATTTTGCCTTTTTCCTTCCTTTTTCATCCTTTCTTCGCTGACGGTTGATCCTCTGCGGTCAACCGCAAGGGTTTTCTCTTATTTATTTTTATAAATATGTAGAGTTAGATGTATTTAACCTATAAATCAAGTTTTATCATTTTTAGATGCTTTGAAGTATTTTTTATTTTTAAACACAGTGATAGATTTTGTAATTTTTGAGTCAAAAAATTACAAAAATGCAACTATGTTTAAAAATAAAAAATTACTTAAAAATATCTAAAAATGATAAAACTTGGTTTATAGAATAAATACACCAAACTCCACATGTTTATAAAAAAATCAAAAAAATATTTTTGGGGTGTCCCATGACCGGATGCATGGGATCACCCCTCTTCTTCATTATGTATACATGGACTCCTTTCATTTTTAATATTTTTGTTGTTAGATGACTAAAAATCTACTTCATCTATTATATTCAATATCATATATAATATCTTAAAAATCCATTCACTTGTATAGTATCATAATACATAGGTCTTATTTACAAATGTATAAAATCAATATATTAAAATAACTTAATGTTATATAGCAATTTTAAAATTATATTTTCAACATCTAAATTGTTTGAAATATCATTTATATGTGGATAATTAATTCTATGAATTATTATTACATTCTAATACATAAGTAAATAGATCTAGGCATTTTTTTCAATTTTCACATGAATATACTTATTTTGAACAAATATGGCCCACGTACATATTTGATTTGGATGAAACATGGTCTCTTAGCTAAATAAATGATGTTAAATATAATGAATGGATTAGATTTTATATTAATTATAAAAATTTAAAATTTGAGAGGTTACATAAAAGTTTTTATACAAAAAACCTTTTACGAAATAATTTTCATGCATCAAATGAAAAGTAATTGCATATAATACTACTAGTAAATATTTATTGCATATAACTTTTATACGTGATAAAAAAGCATTTGTTACATACAAGATTATATAGCTAATTTCATATTCTAGTTCTTCCTTACATTAGATGTGAGCCTTGATTCCAGGATAACTACATGGAATTCACAAGTATTTTGAAAATTGTTTTAAACACACCGGCAAGCTTCACCTTAGGTTAGGGTACACAATTTTTTTCATAACTTTTAAAATTATCTTGATGGATTTTTTGGATTTTTTAAAATTAAAACAATGCATTTCTTAAATGCTATCACATAAGAAATAGGGGTATAACTCAATACGGATTGTATCGAATCTAGGTGAACCATAACTCTAAGCCTACCAGATTTAGATAAACCCAAATCCAAATCTTAAGCTTAGACTTTGGTTTCAGAACGAGTTTGAACTAGGTTGGTATTGATTTCTTCTTGATTTCAAATTGAAATTTGGGTTACTTAGAAACTGTTCATTTCAAAAATTGACAATATATGTACTAAAAAAATTGACTATATTTGCTTCCAGCGCTTCTAGCATCATGGAAAGTGTGCGTGTCATGTTGTGAGGACTATACATGCATTAATTTGTATCATCAGATGACTTGGTGTATATACATGATAAAAAAATTGACTATATTCTGAGCATGTGATAGTGACGAGGATTAGCAAAAAATTTATTTGATTGCCTAATATATACATAGTGGGTGACTTTACCATTGAATGATACGTGTGAGTGGTCAATATTGATCAGTAGGCCCATATATGCTTTTAGACTATCTTTTAACTGCATTAATTTTGCTAATAGATCATGTCGATGCCTTTCACAGTTTTTGAAAGACGGAAGGATGCTTGTCAGATTTAGGAGAAAATATGTGTAATTTGGGAGAAAATATGTATCAAATATATGAAAGATATCAAATTCAGACTAAGTTAGGTTTTGGTACCGAGTTAATGTAAACTCAGTATTGGTTTTGATTTCTCTTGGGTCAAGTTGAAAACAAGTCTGTTTTGAAAATTTTCTTAAAAGTGAAACCCAAATTTAGTGTTGATATGAGGTTGAGCCAGTTGGGTTCAGACTAGCTCGGTACTAGGTTGCACCCTAATAAGAAATGCATATTTGTCACTGGTGGGGGGGGGGGGGGGGGGGGGGGGGTTCGATTCTCTCCCACCTTGATGGAGAGGTATTTTATAGATTCATCCTGGTGTGGAGCATTTGCGGAAAAAATTCATTCCATGGTGTGAGAGTTGTAAATATGCTTAATTGTAATATTAGTTGTCATAATTTATAAATACTAATAAAAAAAATTTAAAAACACAAATTTAAGAATTTCGAACAATTTTTTATGCTTCTATCTAGATGTGGCCTGCAAATGTATAAGAAAAAAATTAGAAAAAATATACATGAGCAGTTACGTGCGATTAACGGCTCCGAATCTGTATATAATTAGCCAGTAGCAAAATAATTATTATCTATAACTATGAGAAATAATTTTTCAGTATATGCAAGTGTGTAACAAATTTTGTTGTTATATATATTAATTTATCTTGCTATTTATCCTCTTCATTCTCCACTCTTCCATTTTTGTTCCCATCTTTCCTTCAGCAGCACATTCCCTTTGATTAATTCCCTCGTATCCATCCTCTTTATAGCCACCAGTATGGCCGGGTCCCAAGTTTCCAAATCCCTTTCCTAATTAATTATATACGTCGGTTCGAGATTTTAGTTAAAAAATTAATTTCCATGAAGTTATTATTAACCTATCCTAAAGGTTATATTTAACATGTATGCTAAGAATTAATGTAATGTACTCATGTCTACCATATATGTATAAGATGCAATATTTAAGTCGGAGAATCTGCCGCAAGTTTTCATAAATAACATATTTGAGCTATGATGGTATGAATTTTCATTTTATTAGACAATCATTAAAAACTAACGGTTGGACAGTAAAAGCTATAACCGGTCTTTTTTTGTTTTACTTTTATAGTTTTGAATATTTAAATTATTTAAAATATTCATTTACATATGTTTAGTTTTTTTTATCAGTAATACAAATTACATCTTCTTTCATTTTACAATCAAGCTCATCAATTTATTTACATGGGAGACAATAAGCTACTACTATCAAATTAACCCATGAAGAATCCAACTCATATCTTCAGCATATAATGCGGCGTACGTGACCAACTAGGATGCCACCCAGTTGGTTTTACATATGGTTACTTATGATGCAAAATTTTATGCATTTTGAAAACTTTTATATAGTGTATATTTTATTTCTAAAATTGAAAATTTGGCCGTTTCATATTTACTTCAAAATAAGATTAACTATTTATACATATAAGTTTTTAGTTAAAATAATTTTTGACGTTATAGTCACGTATATTTATTTAAAATATAATATATTAAGATTTTTAAAAATTTAAACAAAAAAGTTACAAATTGATCAACTCTTACAAGAAAATATATTTTTTGCCATCCTTATTAGCAAGAAAAACGTATATGTAAGGTTTTTTTTTTTTTTTTTTTTTTTTTTACTTATAATGATACTTTTATATATAACAAAAATTTTCTTTACTTATGGCGATTCTTTGATTAGCAAGAAATTTTTTTTCTTGTTATAACAATAATTTAGTAATCAAATCAAAATTTCTGTGTTTAAACACAAAAATCAAGAACTATTGAGAATTAAATTTCTTCTTAATAGTTATTATATGGAATATGCCATAAACTATTAGCAACTAATTTGTTTTTAACAACCAAATTTTAATTTATTACCAGAAAATTTTCTTCGCCAAAAATAATTTTTTTTTATAATGTTTCGTCCAACTGATTATTTTAATCATAAGAACAACTATTTAAGTGACCAACAAGACATGATAATTAAGGTCGGTTTCCTCGGTCTTAGCAATAAGTCACCGCCACTGATGACGTCCAATCCCCTCGATCTACTCATATGACTGGCCCCAACCCTCTCATTTATCATCATTATCATCAACTAATAAATCAACCAAATGTTCGACTTTTCCATCACAAAATTTCTCCATCATTCAATCACCCAGGCGCCACCAAAATCCTGATTTCCAGTTGATTTTTCCAGCGTCGACTGCCGGTCAGCAAACACGAGATTGAAAACGAGTGCATGCGATGACCTGTCATACAACGATTTCGTACTAGCTAGATAACTTGTCGTCTGTGCTTTCAAATGCATTTCGATGATATCTTCCAATATTTCTTCCTATCACGTACGCGTATAGCTTGGCTTCGCCTACAAGTTGAGTGAACCTGGATACACTTGCGACTTTAGTTTGGTCTGATGCCAGTCAGATGTCACATTAATATGACTGATTGAAGCTTAATCATCAACAAAAAGTATTGACTTTTGTTGCATGCATGCATATTACAACTTACCAAGACTACGAATACACTGAATGCGCATGGCATTTTAATTAAAGGTGTGCTTGGTTGGAGATAAATTTTTTTAATGAAAAATTTTCAAAGTAAAAATTGTTAAGTCAATAGAAAATGATATGATATGATAAGAATAATAATGATGTGTAAAGAAAATAAAGTTAAAATAGATAGGTTAGTTGTACGGCTAGTTGTGTTGAAATGATTGAAAAGTAAAGTTGTTTATATAGAAAAATGTGAACAAATAATTAAAAAATAAAATAATTATGAAAAGTGAAAGTTTTAGTTGACATTTTTTGTGTCCAACCAAAGAAACCATAAGTTATCCACCTATAAGTAAAAAGAAATATTTTAGTGTAATTGATTAATTATACACCGATGTTTTTTTTTTTATTGTCATCTCTCCGCTTGAGTTTGTCACGATGTTTGTATTAGCTCAAACCTAATGATTTATTTTTATATCTTCTTATATTTGGGCTATAGAAATCGGATAACGATATTATACATCCAGTTGTAACTCAACCTGGTGCATTTCATATTTTTTAAATAATTTTTATGTGAGTTCGAGCATATTCAATTCATATATTAAATTATATCATTTAAAAAATTTTGTGTATATTTTATAAAAATTTTAAAAATAAAACTTTTCACCTACGTTGCATTTCCATGCACATAAAGATGATAATTTTTTCATCAAAAAATGAGGAATTTTTTATTTTTAAAATTTGTAAAAAATATATTTAAAATTTTAAATTTGATAAATTTTGATGTATGAAATAATTACACTCAGGCTTGTATAAAAAGTGAAAACAAAACAAAAAAAATTTTAAAATATAAAATACTCAAGATTTTTATTCAACTATATTATAATCGGATTATAGTATCATTATCAATAGAAATCAATGTTAAATTATGTGGCTTTAAGGGAGCTTTAAAAAGTTCTTTGTTATGATCCATTCATGAGTTTCCAAATTTGGGGTATAAATCATTATATTTTAAGAATATCTAATAAAACATTATTAAGAACTTAAATGGTAAGGTTCCGTAAAATAGTATGACCGGTTCCACTCCCTGTACCTGACGGAGGATTACGTTGATTTTCAGGCCGCACAAGAAACACCAAGTAAATTTCTAAAAAAAAAGTAAGACAATATGTCTGGAAAACATCTTAAAACATAAATATGTCATCATCACCTGTTGCTTGGCAGTTGACACTTGACAATACAATGAGTATGGCTTGTAGCAATTCTTTCCGACCATCCTCTTCTTTGTTCATATATGCCTACTTCACAATTTATTGTTGAAAACCATATTTTTTTCCTTTTTTATACCAGTTAGGACCACGTTGGGGGCCTTAGGAATTTCTGTGCATAGTTTTATTCATTTTTACTACTTGGAAAAATCTAATTTATCCAATGCATTTAAGATAATTTGTTTTTAACTAATCGAATTATCTCAGTTGATTAAGGAAGTGACCTGCCGTACCCTCCACTGGGGTTTAACTTTCATTGGCCCCATGGTATGGAAGCAATTTTTATCTCTCAGAATGACCCATGTGAGAGTAGTTGTCTCTTGTCTAAGGAGTTTTAGTCTCATCTTTGATATTGTAAAAGAGATTTGTAAGAATGTACGCGGCTATTTTAAAAGTAAATTTGTAAAGGTTCTCATAAATTTGTTGTGTAACACTTAGATGGAGAAAAAAAAAAAGAGATAACATGGCCATATTTGCTTAGTACATATAGTCTAATGAAGCGCAATAATTGTCCCCTCCTGAATTTTGTAAAATTAAAATATCCTCCTTGAAAAAAAATTTAAAATATAATTTATTTTTGCATGATTGCGCCCTCTTAAAAAATACTATGACCGACCGACGGAAAATTGCCTTTGCTCATCCGAGGTTTAAACTTTAAAGGATCCTGCTGTGTGGCATTTTCCACCCGCTTACACGGGAAAGGCAAGACAAGTTCCAGGGGGAAATGAAATTGACCACAACTGGCTCATGAACGTGGCGGATTTCTGAACGTATATGTCGCATGTTTCATAAATGTGGTAGCTGCAGTTTGTCCCGAAATGAACCCCACTGACCACTAGTCAGAGATTTTCAGTGGCTGATTGTCTTGTCGAAAAACACATGCGCCGTAGGCCTCGCCTTCAATTCCTGTCGTCATCATGGCCAGTTTCGTTTCGGTGCATGTTTGAGACTTCCCGAGTCTGCCCTTGCCGATCATACGAGAAATGTTGGTGCTGGTGACTTTTCTAGGCCAATCTAGACCGTCCAAACCGGTGCACGCCCTAGCTGGACTATGCGCATGAGGTTGTACTTTGTTGGGTTTAATCGTCTTCTAGTTACTTGAATTCGTACTCTTCATTTTCGTTTTCCCATTTTAGCCAGCCAATTGTCCACTCGTACTTCAATTTTCGGTCAGTGTGAAAAATAGACAGAAATGTGAGTGAATCTACAAAAACGGGACCCACAACCTAGAAGGATCATTGGATAGCTTCACGTGAACGGCGTCATTTGTCACGATGAATGCCAACTAACATAAATAGGAGAAAGCCCTGTGGTCCTCCAATTTATAAACAGCACTGCCTCATTTTTTACGGTGATCCACACCGTTAATTTTGTAGCACTGAGCCTCTATAAGAAAACCCAGATGCGGGCTAATGAATGGGATGTTCAATAAATGGCTTTTTGCGGCCTACGATGTGATACATATTCAGGGTCAAACCATGAATGGTCGGATAATCGGGATCAGTGTCAAATCATCAGCCATGTATCTGGATCACGGTATGACAGCTATTCCAAGTGGGAGGTGGGGATGGGAGTCCAAGTGGGTCGGCAAACTCCCCCACAATTCCTCCACTTTGGAATCCCCAACGAGTTTAAAAATAAATCAGAAAAATAAGCCAAGCTGCTGTGGGCCCCACTTCTTTAGAAGCACTGATGGAGGGGGGCAACGTCAGCCCGGTGTTGGCGTGATTGACGTTGGTCCCTGGATTTTTCCTTGCACGGAGATCTCGTCGAATCTTACTAACTACAAAGAAAAGGAGGGCCCTTTCATACAAGAATATAAATATATCTTTCTTTAGTGGATATCGCAACCTTACTTTAAACAAAGTTTGCATCATTTCAAACACAAAACTCCCGACCTTTCTTTAATCTCCCTTTGATGGTTTTCCCACAACTCCTAATTAGGGCCCACCTTGTCTCCGTCTTTGCCTCCTCGGCCAGCTTTAATTTCTTCGAGTAACTTATCAGTCATGTGATCCTTGAGGGCATGCATAGATAGCTTACTGGCTTGAATTCTCTGCTCCTACAATAATCTGCTGCATTGATTGTAAGATCTCCCGTTCTAGGGATTGTTTCTCTGATGATTTGCATGTGGACCATTGATGCCTCTGTCATTGAGGCCAGCTATATATTTAGCGAAGGAATCCGAAAAGTTGAGCTTGTTTTGCCAATAAAGTTTTTGGGCGCATGCTTGGTTTTCATCTTTCTATGGTGTATTTCGACCACCTAATCATGGGTCCCAACACATGCAAACACGAACAGCTAGCTGTTCGAAACAGACATGAAAGTAAGCGGACAAAATTCCAGTCTGTTATTTCCTTTCCTGACAAATTAAATACCATAAAACATCAATGCTCAATGACCCCCTTCTACGTTGGATGCGGTTTCTAGGGAATGATTTTCTCCGCAAACGACAGAGCTAATCTATGTATCTACTGACAAATACTAATCTTGATCATATACCAAGGTTCCAACTCATATCCATGATAGGTCTCACTCAATCGTCTAATTTGATATTGGTCCAACGTGATGGTAAGTCCATTAATTGCAAGCCAGTCGTATACTAAAAACACACAAATGTCACAACGTCTGCAATAGATATAGCATGGGTCTATATAATTATTATTTTGTAACCAAGTGGACCTCAAATGATAAGAAAATAATATGATTAAATAACAGCTTTAACTAACAACCTTATGAGTTAAGTCTTTTAAACCATTAAATTAATTCTTAATGTATTTCAGATATCTAATTATAATCATGCAACATCGTGTCAAAGCTTATATCACATTATGATGCTGATAATGGAGCTAAAATAACTGTCCCTTTCACATCTCTAGGAGATATATATCACAACACCGGTTCTGAACAAATTTTATTGTGGTATAAAGCTCACGCATGAATAATCTTATTAAACGTACATATACGTAATTAACTCAAACAACTTTACAAATATTTTTATTAATTAGGATCAAGCATCTCACCAATCAGTTGATAAAACAGTGAGCAATACTCAAACGCACCAAAGAAAATATATTTGAGAACTCAAGACCATTGACTATTTGGTGTTTTAATCAAAAGGAAATGCTTCTATATGTCAAAACCATTGAACATTTCAAAGGTGTCGCAGTGTCGTTTGAATACTGGCCTTGATGATTAAATTGGCATCAGATTTGTTTTGTTCAATATCATTTGTTTGATTATGATATCACAAGTTATTTCAATCAACATTTGGGTTGGTTTGGCTACCTTAAAATATTTATAATCATATATAAACCATGAAAACGACTTACATCCAATTATAAATGCATTGAAATGATATATTGATTATAATATAGAAAGAATATTTTATAGTATAAATATTAAATTAACAGTTTTAAAATAGATATGTAAATCAAATAATTTATTAAATTTTTTTTTTTACATTTCTATTGAATAGAGTTATGTAAATATCTAATTCGAATGAGTCTTGATTTCTTAATTAAATAAATCATTTTAAATGTAATGTGCAAAGTGGATTTCAAATCATTGTCTAATGTAGGTCCAAAAAGAAGCCACGCCATTGATTCAATGGTATTGACTCCATAAGAGGAGTAAGCACCTAAATATGATTAGATGTCTAAGGTTCCACACATGATATACTCTATAACCACATGATATTTAACATGTTGTGATTACATAAATTCTATTGCAAAAATTTTGATTTTTGACTGCTAAAATTTTATTCTAAATCGTTAAAATTTAGTTACCATTTTTTGATGAATTTTATTCTAAAAGGTTAAAATTTAGTTACTATGAATTTGTTGCATACGTCATATCAATTATTAAGAAGAAGTTTGGTTGCTAAAAGCTCATGATTTTTGTGTTTAATCAACTAAATTTGAATTTGATAGTAGAAGTATTCTCGTAAGCAAGGAATTTTCACTTGCCTCTAAATGCAAGGTAAAATTTCACACTACAAAAAATGTTAATTAATATTGTAGCTAAGTTTTTGCTACATATACATTAATTTTTTAATCACGGAGAATTGGTTATATATATTCATTTAGCTGCAAATACTTATTTGGATATAAATACTTAGCTACCTAAGAGTGACAACATGCTGTCAAATGTGGTCAATTTTTATATTACTTGCAATTAAATGTCTCAATTAATTACTTGTAACTGTTTATGTTTTATAGTTGATTTGATTATAAGTAATATCAAAATTTAGGTACTTATAATTAAATGCAAGTGAAATTAAATTTTAACTGTGAAAAAGGTGGCTACATATAATGACTTTTGTTATGGTACCATAAAAGAATGGGGGTAAATGATTTATAAAGAGAAATGGTTGCTAGGTAGCTGCAATTTTCTTCGTGCTAGGAATTTGAATTATTGAAATATACTGTTCTCATTGATTAAAATTTGATGGAAGGATATGAAAACGAGAAACTTTTATACCTTGGAAGAATCCGAGAACTTTTTCAGCGAACAAGTCGCCATGGATGGGGTCATCCCGTGTTTTGGTGGGTGGTGGTATTTTCGAGATGATAGAAAACTCTGGTCACTCAATAGAAAACTAGTGTGACCTATGTAGGCAAAGCTTACTTTTTCTTGCTTTAAATCCAAGGAAACAATTTAGTCTACGTCTGTTCCAAAATTAAGCAGCTGGGTAGGTCCTTTCTTCGCTCACTATGGGAATCATATGTTGGAACCTTTTATTGAAATTAATGTCATCGAAGTGGCCCAGCCTAGAGTACTTGAGTCATGCATCTTGTCATGGTTGGAGACATGTTGTTTCAAAGGTGCATGAGACAGCGAAAATGTGTCCGTTTTCAAGTGGCATTTCCTTGTCCTTTTCCCAAGCTGGCTAGGCGAGTATTTTTCATCATTATTTCAAGAATGGTAGTTCACCTTATGCGATTGGTATCTTACAATATGAATATCTATCCACATGAATCGACTCCATCGTCGGCGGAGTAGCATTTCAGGCAGTATGTATATATATGCCAGGACACTGTAAAAAGTTCGATCTTTTGCAAGGAATTAAACTTGTTGCCGAGACAATTTCACTGGCAGCCAATTTCGTTTGCGAAGATAACTGAATTTTGTTGTGGTGGGATGATTTGGATGCCCCAGCTTGATCATTTGAATGCAGGCGGCCACCATTTAAGGAGGAGCCTGTAACAGGCACATGGTTTCGATCGGCTACCCATGTGTTTCTCCTGTAACCTTACGCCCCTGAGGTACCCAACATTGGTTTGAATCACCTAGGAGCATAGTGGGATCCACAGCCAATGAATGCCGATGACTTAGGGTTGAAATGTGATAAGGAAGAGAAGGTATCTAAGCTAGCTATATATCTAGGGTGGATGACTGGATGTTGATGGGCTCAAGAGCTATATACTCATTCCTAGGTTAGGAGGGTGTCACATGGCTTTCTTCCCTTGATGTAGGGAACACATGTGAAAGGTGCATATCGTTCTCTCCCAGACAAATCACCCCACCTTAGAAAAATGATTGGTGTCTCGGCTGGAGTACAATTTAAATATAGATTCCTTTCTTAGCTGGCGTGTGTAAGATTGGAGCTTTTCATCAGATAATTAACAATATTTAGAAGCCATACAAAAATAAGAAAGAAAACAAATCAAATGAACCCATTTATTAGATGGTCCGCAGGTGTGGCTTAAACTGGACTACCTCTCCCTTATGCTTTATTTATTTTCTGAATTTTAAGTTGGACCACCTCTACCTTAATCTTTGTTCATTTCTGAATATTTGATTCACACGATGGTCATCTGTCACTTAAAAAAAAGGCTTTTTATTTGCAGGGACGACAATTCATTGCTAAAAATTAGGAATTTCTCTTCTTGTTGCTAATAAAATTTTTATTTTACAAAAAGAATTTTTTTTCTTTGTTACAATCTTTCTGCAATGAAGTTATAGGACATGTTCGTATAAAAAAAACTTTTTGAATAAATTTTTTTTCAGTCTATAATTATCCTTTTTAAAATTATTTCTCTACATATTTCTATAGGAAGATCTTATTTTTCAATAATTTGTATACAATTATCCATACAACGAACCTATCTATTTTAACTTTATTTATTTTACCGCTCACTATTAATCCTATCATAATACATAACAATAAACTCTTTTTTTGATAAAAACAACAATAAACTCTCTTCTTAAAAAAACAACAAACTCCTATCTACCAGTGTATTGCTATTGCTCCCAGTTTGCACCTAAAATACTGCAAATTAAAAAATACTTCCAAGTAAAATTAAGGGAGATGGACTTTATTTTTGACTTCACCAAAAACCCTAGGATGAATTCCATTAGCCATAGACCCATCACCGACACCGATGCCGACCCTTACTTCCATCCGACTGGACACAATCAGCAGAAGCCAAATGAAGTGGAGTTTGGGTGACAAATTTGATAAAAAAAAAAAATATAAAATCTTTTGAGATGTAAAAAATATAAATTTTAGCTGTTTACAAGAATAAGGATGAAGACACCATAAACACAAACCCTTAATTTAAATTTGAATAAGGAAAACATTGTCGCTAAAAATGAATTTTTATAGTATGCGGTCGTTATTTTTTCACGTCAGTGAGAGACAAAAAATATTTAATGGCACAATAGTATGGGTTGAATAATAAAGTAAAAAAAATGTAAAGGTGAGGAAACAAAAAAAATAATACGATATCATAATGGTAATGCGTATAAGTGAATAAAAATAAGTTATGTATTTTTAATATTAGAAAATATGAAAATAATTAAAAAAATAAGAGAAACTAAGATAGTTAGCTTTTTTGATAGAGAAACTATGATAGTTAGTTAGTTAAGATGTTAAATTAAAATTTTCAGTTAATTTTTTTTTTTTTTTTTACCGAACACAAGGTTTATTTGGTCATGAAAAGGGAAAAAAAAGATGGTTGAAATGTGAAAAAAAAGACAAGGAATAAAGTAATGTGAGACATATAATGATTGAGAATAAAAAAATAAATAGGAAATAAATAGGAACTTTTTATAAATATACCACAAAATAATGAAAGTACAGATAGTAATAAAAAGTATGATAGATAGTAATAAAAAATGCGATATTTAGGTTGTCAAAACACCGAGTCATATATTAAAAGGCCTAAAAAAGCTTTTAAAAAGTGAAAAGAAATCCATTTTTTCAATAACTTAGCAAAAGTTTATTCATGTGTAGAAAGTGTATACGTACATACATATATACATGTTTGTTTCTATATAACCGGATTACATAGAATGTAACTCATTTAAAATTTAATATTTTAATGTTTGATAGAAAATCTAATCTATTTATTATATTTAAAATTATTTGTTTAAATAGAAAACTAGATTTTATTCAAATCAGATGTGTACATGAGTTATATTTGCTCAAAAATAAGTATATTCATATATAAATTAAGAAAAAATACTTAGATTCATTCATATATGTAATAGAATGTAATACTATTTTATAAAATTATTTATTTACCTAGTATTGGCATTTTAGATGATTTAGATATTGAAAATACTACTTAAAAATTAATATTTAGTATTAAATTATTTTATTATGTTGATTTTATATATTTATAAATGATGCCCGCACGGAGTGACACTAAATAAGTGAAAGAATTTTTATAATAATATAAATTATACTAAATATAATAAATAGAAGAGGTTGCATAGAAGTATCCTGGATATAGATATATATATACACACACATATATATATATATACATACATAAATACATAATGAAGTTTTAGTCAAGAAAGTTCTTTGCCACAGGGCTAAATTTTTTTTGAATAATTATAACAATGACAATTACTTGACAATTATGGTTTTTTTTTTTTTTTTGGCAATGAAAACAATTAACGGTCAGGTCATTAGAAGCTATATTTTCCTGAGTGTATAGCCATGCATTCAGATTCCAAGATCGTTCACAGATGAGGAGCAAGTCCACTTCTCACTTCCCTATTTAAGTAATCATGAAATTCCAACCTTGTCCCTTGAGTCATAAGCTCTTTTGGATTTGGTGGCAATGGTCTCCACCACCCATTATAAAATGCTTTCTGGGATCTAAACATGTTTGATTCGGCATAGATTGAAGCGACGTAGATAGTGACGTTTTGGATTGCCCGTATCTCGGACCTGACCCACCAAAGTTGTGTGAACAAATTTTTTTTTAGCTTGATTAGACTATATAATACGTAAACATAAGTGGCTCCGACCCCACTAGTTTTCAATTTTTTTTTTTTTTTTTTTAAAGATCTAAATATATGATGGAAGACCTTAACTTGCCACCCATCTTTGTTCTTTTGTGGAAGCCTCTCCAAAAAGCTTAAACAAATGTGACTTGATTGTCAAGCAGATGTCTCCTTCTGGATATGTTCAAGACATGTCAACAATCCAAGTAATGTGGGCCTCAACATTTAAAATAATAGAAGACTATATTATCGGCAATGACAGCAGGTGTTCAATTGCCCATGGTGTGGTTAATCCATTGCCAGTATATATGGTTAATGTTGATGAAGCAAAAGAGGCCAGCATGGGAATTGATGAACACATATCTCCTCTGCAAGGCTCGTTATACGTCGTCAGTCCATTTTCCCTACAACAGGCCAACAGTGCTTGATCTCTGGATTGTGGACGGCGCATTGCCTGAGGTTGTGGATCACATGATTTCGTCTTTAAATGCATAAAATAATGCATCATGAATTCCAAGTGACACTACCTACTTCATTAAAATAATCAATATAAAAATGGGTGGAGTTAGCTTTAAGTCATGTGAAGCAGTTATAAATATTGTTTAAGAAAATGATATATAACTAAACCCTATATGTATTATATAGACAGTCTAGTTAGCATTTCACCATATGAAATTCAGACAAGTCTTCACTGTTTGTTTTCCATCGCTTTTCTTAAAATGGTTGTTCCAAATTTAGTTCCAACCATTGTTGGCGCATGTTTAGAACACATCCATCACCAAGCAATGTTAACTATCTAGTTAATGACACAAATTGAGTGGTGCAAAATAAATGATAAAGGGCCTTTTATCATACAAGAAAATCAAGTATTTTTAGCAACATTCTTTTTTCGGATTATTAATTTACATGTACAAGGCATAATTTCTAACTTTCACGATTCTAAAATATAAAAACTATCAATAGGAATTCACCGGTGACATTGTTGTGGTCACCAGCAATATGTGAGATACTCCTATCGGAAACTGTAGCCTCGCAGTAACTCGTTGGCCACACAAGGGTGAAGTCGCAAGTTCAACACCTTTTGGCTGCAGGTATAATAAGAGTTCGGTCCCCCTATATTGGAGGTTCTACAATTTCCTCCTACGGTGGAAGTTTATAATTTTCTCCATGGTAGGGACTCAGGAAAAATTTTGCTCCGTGGTGTGAAGGTAGGATATATTTCATTGTAATATTTGGATGATATGATATATAAAAATATCAAAAAAAAAAATCGAAAATCATCTTCTGAATATTTTTTTTGATGAAATCATCTTACGAATATTTGAGATGTCATTTATTTAGTAATTTTTAAATTATTATTTTGGCTTATTTCTCTTAATTAACTTAATTGGTGGTGACCCATCATCGTACGAAGACATGTTTGTGTGCATACTTCAAGCTTAGGTAGGAAAATTTCCTTTTACCCGTCAATCTTTGGGACAGAATGCTTATATAGCTAGAGTGCAAATTTTGACAAGCGCTGCATACGCATTGATTGGACATATGTTGCATACATCTGACACTGAGTTGATGAACTTGCATTTTGGCTATATATGCCACGTGTGGTTTAGAGTACCCACCACCAACTAAGATTAGGCAAGAAATCCACATTCTTGTGCGGCCGAAAAACTATAAAGAAATCTGAATGAAGTTCTACGTAAGTGGCATGTAACTTGAAATGTTGTAACGTAGGCAAGTGGTGACAGAAGAATGCACACGACCAAATTGGTATTTAAACCATATTAAAAAAAAAAAAAAAAACCCAAGATGCTCGCTCATGAACTTATCTTAAGGGAGAGGTTAAACAGTTTCTGACCAAAGCTGACGCGAATGTCTTAGAAAGAAGAGTTTGGATAAACAATCATTGAATTTTTGGAGCCCACTTGGCATTAAAAAATTGGTATGTACTGGTAATATCTGACAAAATGGGTTTCTACATTCTAGAATGCAGGATGAGCTTTCATTGAAGACTTGTTCAATGGCGCAAGCTCAATAATATAATGTGTTAAGTACAAGATAGTTGGTTCGTACCCATAAGAAATTTTGGTGCTGTTAGGCCTGTGGCGTTACAAATCCAAATGGCATAAGTTAATGGCTTAGCATTTCAACCATCATTGTACTCAAAATCATCCTTTTGATTTAAGCTAGTGGGAATTTAAAAAGGTAACAATAACTTCTATGGTTGTAATAATGCTTACAACTCAGGGTCGGGCTGGACATACAAATTCAAATAGCTAGCCTGTTCGATGGAGCTGAGCTTTAAGCACCTAAACGTACAGTAGTGTAACACTTTCATACCATCTTTCAATTTTTCGTCAGCAAAAGTCGATCAAGCTACGCAATCCCAAACGAAGCCGAGTCATGTTTGGAAGGTAAGAATTACTCGTTGGTCTTCTCCAAGATATATTCAAAGAAAACAATTGCATGTGCGCCTTGGTGCACGCACGTAACCTTAATTAAGATAATCCACCACCTTGAAAATTCAAAAATGAGAAGGTCTATATATATATATATATTTAATTTTGCTCCAAACCAATAGACAATATATTTTTGAAGTCTCTAACCAGACATTGGACAAAGGAAATAAATTCACATGAACGAGAAAAATATTGTTTGACAGAGATACTTCTATGAAATCTCTCTTCTATGTAGTCCATTTCCTTTTGAATTTTTGATTATTGATAGAAAATCTATTTTATAATTATTTTTAACATCATTATAATATTGTGAAATTTTTTTCACTTGTCTGATATTACTGTATATGAGTCCTATTTACAAATGCGTAAAATCAATGTAATAGAATGATTTAATGTTAAATATCAATTTTAAAATTTTATCTTCAACATTTAAACCATTTAGAATCTATTTCTATATGAATAAATAATTTTATAAAGTATTATTATATTCTAATACATATATGAATGAATCAAAGTATTTTTTCAATTTATATATGAATATGCATGTTTTTGAGCAAATATGGCACATGTACATATTTGATTTAGATGAACTTCATCGGCTAGACAAACAAAATATCTTAATACAATGAATAGATTAAATTTTCTATCAAATATAAAAAAAACTTAAAATTTAAAGAGACTATATAGAACTGCTTCCATGTAACCTAATTACATAAAAACGGGAGGGATCATTTAAAGTAGGCATCTATGGGATTGTCTCCGTCACCTCCTACATGTGGCATCTCCACCAGAGCTCTGGATAGTATGATAACAGCCCATTTTGAGAAATTGAGGCGAATAATACTAGGGTGGAAGATGGAATGAGAGACAAGCTACAGTGGAGCTTCAAATAATTAAGGACAAAAAAGCCATGGCCGTGTGCCTACCTCTTCTATAATGTACTTACGTTGTTCACCTGCACTGCAATGTACAAGTGATCAACGTATACACGAGAATTTTTCTCTCTCATCCGTCTTAGCCGTCTGCTATGCCTACTTGAACCTAAGTTGCAAATCATTCTTCCTCTCTAGACAGCCACCTTTTGGATTAGTAAATTAATCACAAAATCCATAATTTAGAGTTTTATTATTGCCCGGAGGCTCACGTAGCGGAAATGAGATCGGCCCAATAACAAGAAAAATGGAGTTCAATTGATTGGATCAGGCTTTAAGCCAAGGTCAACTTTTTACGTGGATAGCAGAATATGGACTTAAGGTAACCAATCAAAGAATACAGATGAATTAATCAATTCACCCATGCGACCCAGCCCCAAGTCTTGTATGTTGTTGGGTAAGGTGTCTTTCATTCAGTCCAACATAAAGTCACTAGGGTTTGGGCTGAGCGTTTACCTTTGTAACAATGCATATCAATTCATACAATGCAACGATGGGTGCATAGAAAATTTTGGTAGAAGAGATGAGCCTGGCTAGCAAGCACTTTCCTATATGTTAATTACAGAAAGTATTTTAAATTGGCACACGTGCATGTCTAAATTTCTAAACATACATACACTTGCCTAATTAAATAAGTACTTTTAGCGAAGAGGGATGGGATAAACCAACAGTGACATTATGTTTTCTTTATTCTCCTCGTCTGGTACCCTGAATCCATCTCCATACAGGTATACGCAAGTTGATGTCCGCGCAAGATTGAAAGCAAATGCTATGAAAGGCTTCGGCAGGGAATTGGAATCGATCAAATACTTGTTCATCTTTCGCCACACATCATGAATTGTGCCCTTGATGTGCTCTCTGGCCATTTCCTCGGAGACTCTAGCTTCGTGCAAGTAACATTGGATAGATTTGGGCACGTCGCCTTTTGTCATTTCTTCCTACATCCATTGAGTTAATTAGCAGATAATTTGAATTCAGTAGCTAAATAACTAGCAAAAAGATGGAATGAGTGAGTGAGATGAAAAGTATATATTAGAAACCTCGGAGGTTTCCAAATCATCGAAGAGCCGAAAAACAGTAGACGACAATTGCATCAGGTCTTGATCACTGGTGAAGCAATGGAGGGCTTCTGTGGTTGGCTTTTGTCCGTGGAAGAAAAATGCATGGGTTAGTAGGAGGGGACCTGATATGGAAGTCCTTGCATTGATCAGGTACTCTTCGAGACTAGGGGTGTACTTGCTATAAGCCCATCTTGCCTCCTGTAAGACTGCTTGGCAATAATCTGCCCACTGCAATGTTTAAAGTATAGAGATTGACTAAACTTTTTTTCGAACAATATGTGTGAAAATCTTTAGTCCTCATGACAATCATGATATTGGACCTAGCTAGAAGGAACAACCATTGGAATAAAACTAAAACCAATTGATCAATACAAACGGAGATTAATCAATTAATTAATGGCACATGGAAAAAGCAAAAAAGCTTTTATTTGGGCCACTTTATGAGGTTGAATGAGGAACATGTTACCGATTTCCTCAAATGAGGTATGATGTCCACATCATATTTCCTGAGAAACTCGTATCCTGCTTCATTAGTCGTGTTGTAGAGAACTAGAAAGCAGAGCTTCATGTAATCTGGAAGGCTTTCGATAGTATTAATGTTCCACCTGAACAAGTTTTTCATCGAAATTAATAAACTCACAGCAATGAACAATTAAGAATAATATTAGTGAGCCTTTTATCTCGAGCATTAATGTATTGGCCTAGCTAGATATTCATTTAGAAAATGCTTTGTGAATGTATGGTTGATAATATTACGAAAATTTTGATTTTTTTCTTCAAATTTTTGTTGCAAATAGTTAAATGTTACTAAAAATAACTCATTGCCCATAGCGGGTGGCATATCTCAAACCATTAAAAGAAAATTTGGTTACAAATAGGCCATAATTTTTATAATTTAGCAACCAAATTTAATTTAATTTGGTTGGGAAAATATTATTATAAGCAGAAAAGTTTCTTTGCCTATAAAGCATTATTGTAAGCAAAGAAATAATTCTTTTCACATATAGGTTTTACTACAAGAAAATAGACTTTTAACAACACAAAATTTTATATTAATTTTCACTATAATGTGCTATAACCACATCACTATAAGTCTGTTACAGAAAGAATTTCATTTCTTTTTTAATTTGTCATTAAAATTCGTACTTTTAATGACAAATTTTATCACTAAAAGATTACTTTTTACAACACGTGTTGTGTTATTGTGGCTAAAACTAAGTTTTAGGGACAATAAATATTTATTTTGATAAATAGAAGTTTCTGTGAAAAATATTGAGCGTTGCAAAAAGCGTATCACAAAATGTAAGTTCTCTGGAAGTTTCTCTTGCCAATAGCATGTTTTTTTTTTGGCTAACGGTGTTGCCGAAAATGAATTTTCTTATGTCATAGGTGAAAACTTCTAAATTAACAAACCTATCAACTGCATCTGTGAAAAGCTTCAATTCCTCCAGTGATCCGTAAACATGATACATATCATCAATGGTTATGAGGAGTTGGATGAGTTTGGTAAGAAGTTCCCTGCAATGCCCAATCTGCGGTTCGAAGACTATTCCCATGGCCCATTGGTAACCCCGGATGAAGTGGTCTCCTGCAAAGCTCAACCTTTCAGCAATTCCCAAGCCTCTCCACCACGTACTTAATTAATTAGTTGAAATTAATAGGCATTCAAGAACAGCATATGAGTAGATGGATGGAGAGAATTTCTTAAATGGGAAAGTACCACATATATACATATCACCTTGAGAACTTCCTCAGCTCGCTCCGGTGACTGCTTTGGAGCATGTTAAAATTCAGCTTAGCAAGTTCAAGCAAGAGAGGGTTCATTCCATCCTTCTTCTCATACATTTTTATATACCATCGACTCTCCAACCTTGGCATCCTCCAATGTATCGGAAGCTCCAAAGCATGCTCTACATGCTTAACAATGTTGGGGTCTGTGTCCTTTTCCTTCAACTTCAAGTCTTTAAGATGCTGGCACGTGAAGGCGCTGGCCTCATCCAAAAGGGTCTCTCCATGCATGAAAAGGTAGGAAGATTCATACAGGCTCAACAACCCATTTGGATCATTGCTGAGGCTTGTTTAGAAATTACCCATTCCATCCATGAATCTACGGAATATTTCTGCCCATAAAAAAATATATATAATCGATGAACTTCAGCTAGCTCTAATTATATAATTTATAATTTTAGAAATAGGATGAATTGAAGGGAGATTTCATCAAATGCTGAAAAGTCTTGTAGATTATGTATACACACCTTGTGAGACGTCAAACCCACCGCCTCTAAGCAGCCTGAAGTAGAGGGCCGTGAAATGGACATCCCAACGTTCCATCTCTTTCTCGCCATTATCTCTGTATATGGCATTCAGAATATCGTTGATCTCTCTCTCGAAGAGGCGGCCCACTCCTAGACGCTGGAGGTCATTGATCAACTCCAGCTGGGCAAGTGGCCCACCTACCCCTTTAATAATCTGCCTCACATCTTTCTTCAGCTCCTCCCTCTGCAGTACAAACGCATCACCCTGCGACACCATACCCGATAATCAAAATTAAAGTTCAAAACTGGAATTAATCCCTAAAAGTTAAAAAAATACTACTGATAAATTGTGGACTCGTGGTTGGCTACTCGCCGAGTAATCGCTCTTTAGAGATTGTATGAAGTCGTTAGTGCAGATTATAGGCTGGTAATTTTTTGACCTCCTTACAACAGCTGGCTCAACGGTTTCACTGCTTGCCCGCGGGCATTTGATCATGAGTCTGCCCATCTTGTTAGGGCCCAGCGCTGCTGCAGCTGGAAATTTAGGAGTAGCGCGCGAATAACTTCCAACAGTGCTGGAAGGTAACGGAAACAAGATTTTAGCAGCCATTTGAGGAGTTAGGTGCAACACTCGAAAGTCCACTCCATGCATAGATAAAGGTTTTTTTGTAGTTCAGAAGCTGGATCGAGGGGCCTGCTCACGCCAAACACGCCATTTGATTCCCGCTCGGTGAAATGTCTAAATCAATAATGACGCCTTAGGTTATCCTGATGTAAATATTTGGGTGTACGCGTATCAGATCTCCAATCATGTTCCTGAATGTCGTGATTCCAGATGATGCAAATTTCTACCCCTGGCTAGCCATGCAAATATTATAACGACATCAAGAGTACTATACTCAACAATGTGCTGGAAGAGTAGAGAGATGATTTTAATTTGACGTGATGCTTAGGACCTATACCACGTTATGAATTGGAGGGGTTCACGGATTCCGTTTATTTGAAGCCTGTCGTCCTCAGCCGCTGGGCCCAAGCACAAGGCAACGGATTCATCAACATGGGGGCCTGAGGTTCGCTATGGCAGAACGATTCACCAACATGGGAACCTACCGTACATACTTCATGTTGTGAGGGCCCAATTTTATTTGATCACGAAAGTTGGAGCCTGGAGGGCCACATTGGATTGTTGGCGAATAGGATGAGATTTTATTCGCAAAACACAATTAATTAACAACGGTGTAAATTTCTTTTGAAATAATAACAACATATATTAAATCTAAACTAAAAAAGCAATTAAATTATTGCAGAAATAAAATTTAATTTATAAAAGCAGTAAATGAAAATGCATTAAATTTAATCTAGAATTAAAAAATAAGAGATAAAACCAATGTTGTCAGAACCGAACCGGTGATTGAACCGGTAAAGGAACTGGTCCGGTTCGAACCGGTTCGACCGGTTAATCAAACCGGTTCGAACCGATGACGTCAGCATGACATATTTATGACATCATAAATATTAAATTTTTTAAAATTTTAAATAAATATATTGATAAACTTATATTTTTATAAATCCTAAATATATATGTTGGATTTTAAGGACCACAATACAAGAACAAAACATGCAAGAAAAAAATTAATAGTGAGTTTTAAATAATTAACTACATTAACTGACCTGAAAGACTTAAACTTATAATAAGCTATGACCGTTGTTGCTTGGTTGTTGTTACTTGAATTTTTCTTCTTTATCTCGGTACCTTGATGAATTGCTATAAACATAACTGAAAAAATAAGAAATAAAACAAATCAGTAAGTGTTGAAAATTTAATATATTTATATATCGTTCGTTTTTTTTTAATATATTAATTTATTATTAGTTTATTATCCGACCGGTCTAACCCGGTTGAACCGGTTTTCCGGTTCGACCGCCGGTTTACCGGTTCGACCGGTTTTTTGCTATTGAACCGAACCGTAGTGAATCAAACCGGACACGGGACCGGTTCCCGGTCGAACCGGTCCGACCGGCCGGTCCGGTCCGGTTTTAATAACATTGGATAAAACATTAAATAAAACAATAAATCTAATTTAAAAATTAAAATTACAAATTTAACAACTACAAAATACTGAAAATAAACTATAAAGTAAATATAAATAAAAACTGTATCACCTAAAATGAAGAGGAGATATTCACCACGGGGCTTTTATTGTACGGCCCACTTGAAGGGAGGTATGTCCCACCAACTGAGGAATAGAGGTGTGTGTCCCACCCTCATCAAGGGGCCCTCTATTTATAAATGGGCATGAGAGGGTTAGAAAATTACCCGAATGATGTAGGATTCTTTGAAGTGCCTTCTTGCCCTTGGCTTTGCTTCTACCCACTGCCTGAGTGCTAAATGGTTTGATTTCTGCCATTGCAAATGTCACTGTGACGTTGCTTAACCTCAATTTTTTTGGGCGGCTGGGATAAATTGGGGCAGCCGGTAACTTTGGTGGTCGAAAATGGCCGCCTCGGTTTCGGTTGTTCGAAGTTGCTACGGATTTAATGGGATTGAAGCAAAGAACTGCTGTCGTGCTTTTTCGACAGCTGCGAAGAGGAGATTTATGGGTTGCAGCGTCTGATTTTCATGGCTGGTTACTTGGATTTGGCGATGGGCTTTAATGCCGCAAATTGGCCGAATGGTCATGTTGCTGCTGACAGATGAAATTTTGGACAGATGGAAATTGGGTTCTCCAATTTGGGGCGGATTGCTAGATTTCAGCTGTTGGCTTTTTGCCACTAGACTTGGAACTAAAGGAGTAGGGGTTACAAAGGGTAAGCTTTGCGAGTTTTCAGTAGGGTAGCTGTTTTGAGATGGGTCGGCAATGGCTGAAATAGGGCTGGTGAATTGGGAGTGGCTGCCGATGGGTTCATTTGGTGCAGGGAGCGACCAGAACTTGAGAAAACTGTTGCAGTCGATGGTTTGCTGCAAATTTGCATTGAGATGGATTTCGATCGGGGCAAATTAATGGTTGCTGTGCTTGGATTGGGTTAAAAATGGCCAGCAATTTGCAATTGCAGCCAGGTTGCTGCTGGCTTGGTCATGGACAGCCGATCGGAGCTGCAATTGCTACCTGGCTCGTCTCCATCTATAGAATTTCTGGCTGTCAATTCAAGCAGATGGATGGGTATGGACAACCAGCTTTGCTGCGAACGTGTGCAGTGTGCTTGGATTTTCTTATTTCATGGCTATCAGCTGCTGTTCGGTAGGAAAAATAGAAGGCGTAGGGGCGGTGATTTGTTCTGTGTCGGTGCTGAAAAATGGTGCAGTTGAGATGGCTGGTGGTTTGTCGGAGCTTAGCCCGAATTGGACAAGAAAGAGGGCTGGATAGGAGATCGTAGGGGCGGTGATGGAGGTCTGCTTCAGGCGACCCATCATGGAATCGACGGCTGAATCGTGGCTGCCATTGCCGGATATGAAAGGGGCCAGAATAGGGCAGCGTCTCGTGGCTGCTTGGATTTTCAATGGTAGATGAGGTGCTGGTATCAAAAGGGCGGCTGGAAATTTCGGTCGAGAGCTGGCGGCTGCTTTGGAATTTTGGACAGCCAGAATTTTCGAGTGTTCGAAGGCTGCTGCACTTTCATCAAAAATTGTTGCTCGGTTTGGAGGCTTGCTGCTATCGGCGTTGGGCTGGAAAAGGAACTCTGCGGAAATTAATGGTTGCATCTACAACGGCTTTGAAATGGGCCCGGCTGCTGCGGAAGACGAGACTGAGGCCCAATGACCTAACTGCATATACACCTTTTTTTTTTTTTTTCAAAACTTTTTTTTATATCAATTTTAACTAATTTTAGAGATTTTTAAAATTTTAAAATTACTAAAATGCTATTAATTTTTAAAAATCAGACAAAATATTTAAAAATCTACGAAAATAGTAAAAATGATACTCATATTAAATACACGTAGAATAATTGTTTCATAAAACAAAGTTTCAAAAATATTTAAAAAATGGGTATATGCACCGGAAGCATTGAGGCTCAATGCTCTCGAGAGCACTAGATTGTATCTTGGCGGCTGCGTGGTTGATTTTGGTGGGAGATGAGGTCCATTGTTAATGGAAATTGGGAAGATGTTGTACCAGAATATGGTGCTCCGGCAGTGCATGTTCACCTGTACACATGCAATCATCATTAAATATTTATACAACATCTGAAAATTGGTACAACATGGAGGTTTCTTAAAACAAATATGTTTAACTTTATAAAAAAAATATGTCTAAATCCTATAAAGCCCATAAAAATATTACATATTAACCCAATAATCTAATTTGCAATAAGTTTTGAACCTCATAGCCCATTTTGTACTTCAAAGGTACATACGTTGGATTATCCTCATTAAAATATAAATTTTTCTAAACTTGATCTAATAGGATAGTATATATTTTTAGCCAATTTTAATTTCATTTAATATCTATGTATGATTTCATTTTTATCGTAAGATATACTTGATTTTTGTGTTTAGGTTTGCAAAATGGTTCATTTTGTATTTAGTAAACTTTAATGTATAAATTTTCAAAATAAGCACATAAATATTTTTTAAATAATGCAAAATGACCTATTTTATAGCAAATATAAAGGTTTTATGAAAAATATAATTTTCTAAAATTTCATGTAAAATCCGTATTTAATGAGCTCTTTTCGTAGTTAATGGTGTGAAATTGTTATTAAAATATATGAAAATTTTGAAAATTATCAAGCCCATAGGAGTTCCATTTATAGTTGTATAGTTAGGGATTTGGTGGAGTTTTGAGAGGTATCCTGTTGGGATTTGAGAGAGAGAGTTATCAGCATATTCTTGTTTGGAGTGTACGTGAGACATTCAAAGAATAAACGTGAAGTATTCTGTATATATCTTTGTAACCCGTTTATCATAGCGGATTGTTATATGTCTTATGTAATTTTTTCTTCTTAATTTGAAGAATTTTTCACATAAATCTTGGTGTCTACTTATGCGTAATCTTGCTGCTATTTTTTAATTTTATTTTATTATGTGTGTTTCCGCTATAATATCAACCCAAATTATTTTCTCTAACAAGTGGTACAAGAGCTATAGTTTTAGATGTGTGATTCGGAAGAGGAATGTTAAGTTGATCAATTTTTTTTGCAAGATCACGGTCGGTCGTTGATTGTGAAGGCACGAGATTTCGTAGTGTTTGTCGTTGAAAGATTAGATGACGTGTAAACAAATCTATGCACGGACGGTGGCTGGTGGATTTTTCCCACCAGAAAAGATGGTGTGCAGATCTAGTTGGGGTTCGCAGATGCCAGCAGTCGTGCGGTTGCATGCTTGCAAAAAGGACGATTTGTACCAAAGATGCATGCAAGCTACTGGTTTTTTTGGCTTAAAGCAATGGAACCCGCAGATCGGGCGATGGCTGGCAGTGGTGGTGACGTCACAGATCCGGTGGCTGCAGCAGACGGGTTTCTGCTAACAATGGTGAAAATGGCAGCAGATCTGATGGCGAGGTGGTTTTACAAATTGGTGGCCAGACATGAGGATGACTGGCGACGACAAATGCCTATGATTGACGCCGGTAAAGACAGCGTGTTTGGAGGCCACGTGATGCGTTGGGTTTTTTTTTGGATTTGAGAAGATGGGATGCTTAGTGCATTGAGATGCATGGAAGGATGTACATGCATGGGAGTTTCGTTCATGTGTTGAAAAAGGTTATTGCACTTTTGGTGCATTGAGGTGAATGAGGCAAAGCACATATGCAGCTCGATTTCTAAAGTCCATGTTGGGATCCAAGTATGGATTCTTATATTTTTGGATGCTCTAAACGCAATGGTGATGTCTATTTGGGTAGATTTTGCTTTGATTCAGATCAAGATAGAGATCTGGATAAGATGAGGTATTGTGCTTCTTATGGACAGTGTAGATGAAGATTCTATATCATTAGATGTGATCAAGTTGGATCACGTAAGTCGAGGTTGATCAAGAAGAATTAAATTTGATATATTTTGAAGCAATAATTCGGGAGCTATGAATGTTTTGCATTATTAGTCTATGGTTGTGCTAATGATCCCTGGAGAGCATGTGAAAATAGACTAAGCTTTTCTAAGTTTTATATTGGACAGTGGCTGTGAAATGCAGGGAATGCATTGGCATTGGATCGTGGAGAGTCGGGTAGTCCTGTGGTGTTGGAAAACAAATGCAGTTCATGTTACTTGTAGTTAATGCATGATCAAGTGTAAGGTTGATGCTCTAATGCAGGTTGGAGCACACATACACAAAATTCTAGCCAAGGTGGCGTGTTGTTAGGTGTGTCTTATATTCTGCGTATTTTAATTGTGTGAATTTTGGGATTGCGTATTGGTTTCGCATAAGAGCCCATAGGAATTCTATTTATAGATGTATCAGTTAGTATTTTAAAGAGTCTTAATAGGTGTCCCGTGTTGAGGTGTAAGAGATTGAATTATCATAGTATTCTTCTTTGGGGTGTGTGGGGTTTTTTCCTTTTTAGTTTGAAGGGTTTTTACATAAATCTTAATGTTTCCTTGTATGTGATTTTACTACTATTTTTTATCCTATTTTATTGTGTGTGCTTTTGTGGTAACCTATATTAACCCGAATCATATTTCCTAACACAGACATGCATATCTAAATTTCCAAACATACATTACATTTGATTAATTAAAAGAAGTACGCATTGCATTCCTCCTCACGCCTCTTTTAGTGAAGCGGGATGGGATGAACCAACAATGACATTATGTTTTCTTTATTTTCCCCATCAGGTACCCCGAATCCATCCCCATATAGGTATACGCAAGTCGACGTCCGTGCAAGATCGAAAGCAGATGCAATTAAAGGCCTCGGCAATCGATTGGGATTGGTCAAATACTTGTTCATTGTTCGCCACACATCACAAATTACGCCTTTGATGTGCTCTCTGGCCATGTCCACTGGGATGCCAGCTTCATGCATGTAACATTGGATGGATTTGGGCACGTCGCCTCTCGCCATTTCTTCCTGTATCCATTGAGTTAATTAGTAGATGATTGAATTAAATAGCTAAAGAACTAACAAAAAAATGGATATGGGTGAGTGAGATTGAACACTTATATTAGAAACCTTGGAAGTTCCCAAATCGTCATTAAGCCGGAACAATGTAGACGATAATCGCACCAATTCTTGATCAGTCATGAAGCAATGGAGGGCCTCTTTGGATGGCTGTTCTCCGTGGAAGAAAAATGCATGGGTAAGCATGAGGGGACCTGATATCGAGGTCCATGCGTTGTTCAGGTACTCATCGAGACTAGGGGTGTATTTGGCATTGGCCCATCTTGCCTCCTGTAGGCCCGCTTTGCAATAATCTGCCCACTGCAATATTTTCGCATAGAGATTGATTAAACTTTTTCCCGAAAATATATGTGAAAATCTTTAGTCCTGATGACAGTCATGATATGGACATACAAAGGAGCAATCATTGGAATAAAACCAGAACCAATTAATTAATGTCACACGAGGTGTCAAAAGCCAAACGAACTTCTAGTTAGAACACTTTATGGGATGAATTTCAATACATACGATCATCATATGATTAGGTGAATGAGGTAGATGTTACCGATTTCCTCAAATGAGGTATGATGTCTACACCATATTTACTGAGAAACTCGTATCCTGCTTCGTTGGTCGTGTTGTGGAGAACTAAAAAGCAGAGCTTCATGTAATATGGAAGGCTTTCGATAGTATTAATGTTCCACCTGAATTTTCATCGGATCAATAAAAACACGTCGATTATCAATTAATAATAATATTAGTGAGCTTTTATCTCGAGCGTGAATGTATCAGCCTAGCTAGATATTCAATTAGAAAATGCTTTGTAAATGTAGGGCTGATAACTGTACGAAAATTTTGATTTTTGTTCATCAAAATTTTATTGCAAATGGTTAAATGTTGCTAAAAATAACTCTTGGCCCATAGCCAATGGCATATCTCACATAGCAACCATTAAAAGAAAATTTGATTGCAAATAGTTCATAATTTTTTTTATTATAACTAACAAAGATTTCTTTGCCTATAAAGCATTATTGTAAGTGATAAATGAATTTATACTTACATGTATATTTTCTTGCTTATAAGCATTGCCAAAAATGATTTTCTTGTGTTATGTGTGAAAACTTCTAAATTAACAAACCTATCAACTGCATCTGTGAATAGCTCCAATTCATCCAGTGAACCGTAAATATCATACATATCATCAATAGTTGTGATGAGTTGGATGGGCTTGGTAAGAACTTCCCTGCAATGCCCAAATTGGGGCTCAAAGACTATTCCCATGGCCCATTGGAAGTCCTCCATCAGGCGGTCTCTTGCAAAGCTCAACCTCTCAGCAATTCCCAAGTCGCTCCACCACCTAATTAGTCAATTAGTTTACACTAAACATCCAACAATAGAATATAAGTAGATCGATGATGAGAATTTTTTAAATGAGAAAGTACCATATATATACATCACCTTGAGACCTTCCTTAGCTCCCTCTGGTGAATGCTTTGGAGCATGTTGAAATCCAGCATAGCAAGTTCGAGCAAGAGAGGGTTCATTCCATCCTTCTGCTCATACATTGTTATATACCATCGACTGTCCAACCTTGGCATCCTCCAATGTATTGGAAGCTCCAAAGCATGCTCTACCTGCTTAGCAATGCTGGGGTCTATCTCCTTTTCCTTCGATTTCAAATCCTTAAGATGCTGGCATGTGAAGGCGTTGGCCTCATCCAAGATGGTCTCTCCATGCATGCAAAGGTAGGAAGCTTCATACAAGCTCAACAACCCATTTTGATTTTTGCTAAGGTTTGTTTGGAAATTACCCGTTCGGTCCATGAATTTACTGAATATTTCTACCCATCAAAAGTTATAATTGATGTATCAGGCTATCAACTCTCAATATTTAATTTATTATTTTAGAAATAGGATGGATTGAAAGGATATTTCCGCAAATGCTAAGAAGTCATATAGATTCATGTATACACACCTTGTGAGACGTCAAACCCACGGCCTCTAAGCAGCCTGAAGTAGAGGGCGGTGAAATGGACATCCCAACGTTCCATCTCTCTCTCACCACAATCTGTATATATGACATTAAGAATATCGTTGCTCTCTCTCTCGAAGAGGCGGCCCACTCCCAGACGCTGGACGTCATTTATCAACTCCAGCTGGGCAAGTGGCCCATCCGCGTCTTTAAGACTCTGCCTTACAGCTTTCTTCAGATCCTCCATCCGCTGCACATATGTATCACCCTGCAGCACCATGCTCGAAAATCAAAATTGAAGTCCCAAACTGCAATTGATCCAACAAAAGTTTTTTTTTTTTTTTTTAGAAAAAAAAAAGGTACGGACAGATTGTGGACTCGTGGTTGTTTTCTCACCGAGTAATCGCTATTTAGAGACTGTATGAAGTCATCATTCCAGATTGTGGGGTGATAATTTCCTGTCCTCCTTACAACCGCTGGCTCGACGGTTTCACAGCTTGCTCGCAGGCATCTAATCATGATCCTGCTAATGCTCTTAGGGTGTAGCGCTGTTGCAGCTGTAACCTTAGGAGTAGCGCGCAAATAACTTCCAATAGTGCAGGAAGGAAACGGACACAAGATGTCGGCAGCCATTTTATGAAATGTTCGAACCAGTTGGAACATTCCCAAGTACTCCATGTATATATATAAAGGTTTTTTGTAGTTACGAAGCTCGATCCGAGGGCCTGCTCACGCCACTCACGCCATTTGATTTCCTGTGGATGAAATCTTTAAATCAATAATAACGAGTTGGGTCATCCCGTACTAACTCGCATTCATTTTATTTTTTTTTGCCACTGCATGAGCATGCGTTTATTTTTCAACAATTTGCACTTTTATTTTTAGGCTCATAGGTTAGCCTACCTTATCGAGTTGGCCAGCAGCTACAGAACTACATTATAAAAATCTTTCCTCTAATATAATATTTTCATGAGACCATTCGCGCCATCTTCCTGATTGACGTTTAAATTAGTCATAAAGGTTTCATGATCCGGCCATTCCCGGTACGGAAGCCTAAGGATCGATTACAATTGCCAGAGGCGTCAAGAAAAATATGGCCTGCATAGCAATGGGACGCTGGATTGATACGGATATCCATGCATTGTACAGGTAATAGTCAACTAGGAATGTAATTGATACGGAGGGTGTGTTTGAGAATGGATAAAATTTTTGGTAAAAAATTTTGAAGAATAAAAGTTGTCAAATGATGTGATATGATAAGGGTAATAATGAGGAGTAAAGAGGATAAAGTTAAAATAGATAGGTTAATTGTATGAGTAATTGTGTAGAAATGATTGAAAAGTAGAGTAGTTGTATAGAAAAATGTGAAAAAAATAATTAAAAAATATGATTATTGTGGAAAGTGAAAAGTTTTAGGTAGAAAAGTTTTAACTTAGGGTGTGTTTGGTAACAACAAAAAGTTGTCAAGTTAAAACTTTTCCATCTAAAACTTTTCACTCTCCACAACTATCCTATTTTTTAATTATTTCTTCATATTTTTCTACACAACTACCCTACTTTTCAATCATTTATACACAATTACCAACACAACTAATCTATCTATTTCAACTTTATCCTATTTATTCCTCATCATTACCTCTATCATATCACATTATTTGACAACTTTTTATCTCTACAACTTTTCATCAAAAGTTTTATCCATTCCCAACCACACCCTTAATCTTTTATATTGTCAAACACACCCTCAATTCTGATCTTTTCAGCCCGGTTCGAAACTACGGCGTTTCCGACCAGCCCTCTCGCCCGTCTGAAGCTGAAGAGGGTGGCGGATAAAAATCTGGTCATTGGATAAAGTTCTGAAAAAGCAGCTGACGGGGACGCATTAATGCCTAGAAAAATAACAGGCAGGTCCTTGTCAGAAACAGCTCTTTACAGGATGCATCCAGACAAGGTTTTTCTCTCCCAACTCTACATTTTTTCTCCATAGGATGCAGCCAGACACGATTTTGCTCTCCCAGCTCCACATTTTTTCTCTTCTGCAGCAAGATTGGTCCCCTTTGCGACCAGTGGCAGTGTTGCGCACTCCGTCTCCTGAGTCTCCCATGATGTCTCTTCTCCGATAGGCTGCCCGTTGGCGGTCCACAAGAGGCGTTCTTCCTTCTGCCACGCATTTCGTCCCACAAGAGGCTTTCCTTCGTTTACATTTCCGCTGGCTTTTCTCCATCTACATATTCGCTAGCATAGGTTGGTTTGTATTGCAATTTCGAATTAGCTCCTGATATTTATCGAGATTTTTGAACTATTCCGAACAACTCCAAATTTTCAAACTGAACTGTCCTAAAACTTCAACTCCATTTCGTGATGATCTTGGACTTGTAAAAAATTTTCTATAAATTTTTGTGATGAATCCGAACTTGTAAAAAATAATTTATAAATTTGAGAACTTCGGTTTTTCGGACTTGTAAAAAATGTTCTATAAATTTTCGTGATGATCTCGAACTTGTAAAAAATGATCTATAAATTTGGGAACTTTGGTCTTTCTGATACTTTATTGAGATTTTTGAACTATCCTGAAATTTCAACGCCATTTTATGATGATCTCCAACTTGTAAAAAATGATCTATAGATTTGAAAATCTTAGTTTTGATGAGACCTTGTAAAAAAAAATGTTCTGTTAATCTGGAAATCTTAGTTTTTATGAGACCTTGAAGGTCAACCATTTCCAAAAATGACGCGGAGAATAAAAAATATGCCTATGTAATGTGTTAATGCGTCAATGGCCAGGACAACTTTCTACTCCGCGGGCGTCTCTGTGGCAAGTAATGATTCTAAATAGTCTAAAAAATACTCTAAAATCCAATGCAAAATGAGGCTGTAATAGTTGCTCATTTTCTTTAGAGGTGTATGCAGTTTCTAATGCATTCCAATTGCATTAAATTCTAAGAGAGATGGTTAACTATAAGCTGATAAGTAGGGCACTTATATTATATAATTTCGGGATCCTCTTTCATGATGCATCAAATACTCGTTAAGCCCGTGAAGACGTCTATGCTGTGGTCTAAAATCATATTTCATATTTACATAGATCTCTCTCCTAGCTTTTTTTAAGCTAGCTTGAATTGTATCATACCCATTTCATTTTTTGACAGTGATTTCCTTTCTTAACTTTTTCAGGCCGCCCTGGAATCCTTAATTCGGTTGATAGAGCCAAGTGGGATGCATGGAAAGCTAGCCGTTGGATGATTTGCATTTTCCTTTTGGGCAAAAATAGTTGTTTCTTGCTTCTAATGCAAACCAGTTCCTACTTCTAAGCTTGGCGCTTCTAATTACATATTAAGTTGTTATGGTATCCTTGAAAAAAGTTTGTTCAATTACAGATTTTGTTCTTGTCTTTGAACAATTAAGTGCATACTTCAGTAGCAAAATTATGTAGGGTACATTCAAGGCCTTGGAGATTGAAGGCAAACCGTGATCAAAGTCTACTTATTAATTTTTTTTTTTTGGCAAATGAAGCTCTTGCCAGATAGCTTGTAAATATGGACAACTTGTATTATCCATATATTATTTATGAGTGCAAATGTTGTAAGCAAATCAGAGCGTTTGTGTTGAAATTAAGTGTAATGGATAGTTTGTTCTATTTGTTTACCATTGATGAGTGTAAAGAAAGTTTTTATAAACTATGTCAGGTTAAGTGAAATGGACGTTCTCGGAGAAGCAGCGGACGCAAGCCGACAGGTTGGTCCTCTTTTTTTTCTCTCCCTCCTTAAATCGAATTGAGCATATGACAACTTCTTTGGCCCTTGTTCTTTCCTTCTGTGGTAGAATGCATCCTGTAAAGAGTTGTTTCTGACATGGACCTGCCTGTTATTTTTCTAGGCATTAATGACTTACCTATCAGTTGCTTTTTTTAGAACTTCATCCAACAGGTTTTTATCCACCACCCTCTTCAACATCGGACGGGCGAGAGGGGCTGGATTTTAATAAAAATTCTGAACTATTGGCAACCAAATTTCATTTTAATGGCATATGTGCCATCCACTTTGGGCAACGAGTTATTTGTAACATCGTTTAACCTTCTGCAACAAAATTTTTGTTAATAAAACTAAAAATTTAGTAATGTTATCAACCCTACATGCACAAAGCATTTTCCAAATGAAATATCTAGCTGGGCCGATATGTTAATTCCTCTAGATAAAAAGGTCACAGATATTATTGTTAATTGTTCATTGATGTGATTTTATTAATTTCAATGAAAAACTTCTTTAGGTGGAACATTAATACTATTGAAAGCCTTCCAGATTACATGAAGCTCTACTTTCTAGTTTTCTACAATACTACCAACAAATCAGGATGCGAGTTTCTCACGAAACATGGTGAAGACATTATACTTCATTGAGGAAATCGGTAACATCTACCTTATTCAACTAATCATATCAAGATAGCACATGTTGGTATTCATCCCATAAAGTGGCCCAAATAAAAGTTTTTTAGCTTTTGACCCCATGTAACGTTAATCAATTGATTAATTGATTTTGATTTTATACCAATGGTTGCCTCTTCGATATCATGATAGCAATGAGGACTAAAGGTTTTTGAATATACTGTCTGAAAAAATTTTATTCAATTTCTTTGCTTTAAATATTGCAGTGGGCTGATTATTGCAAAGCACTCCTGCAGAAACAAGATGGGCCAATTTCAAATCGGCAAACATATTTTTTATTTTTGAATTTTTTTTTATAAACATGTTAATCTAGTTACATTTAATTTATAAATTAAGTTTTACCATATTTGGATCTTGCGTATAATTTATTTTGGATTTTTAAATATAGGTCCATTGGTAGCTCTCCATCGCGCGGTCTCTTGTAAAGCTTAACCTCTTGGCAATTCTCACGTCGCTCCACCACCTACTTAATTAATTAGTTGAAATTTATAAACATCCAAGAAAGGCATATGAGTAGATGGATGGAGAGCATTTCTTAATGGGAGAACACCATATATATACATATCACCTTGAGAACTGCCTCAACTCGCTCCGGTGAACGCTTTGGAGCATGTTAAAATCCAGCTTCGCAAGTTCAAGCAAGAGAGGTTTCATTCCATCCTTCTGCTCATACATTGTTATATACCATCGACTGTCCAACCTTGGCATCCTCCAATGTATTGGAAGCTCCAAAGCATGCTCTATCTGCTTAGCAATGCAGGGGTCTATGTCCTTTTCTTTCGACTTAAAATCTTTAAGATGCTGGCATGTGAAAGCATTGGCCTCATCCAAAAGGATCTCTCTAGGCATGCAAAGGTAGGAAGCTTCGTACAGGCTCAACAATCCATTTGGATCATTGCTAAGGCTTGTTTGAAAATTACCCGTTTCGTCCATGAATCTACGGAATATTTCTGCCCATAAAAAAATACGATCGATATATTTCAGCTAGCTTTCATTATTTAATTTATTATTTTAGAAATAGGATGGATTGAAGAGAGATTGCTGCAAATGCTGAGAAGTCAAATAGATGCATGTATATACACCTTGTGAGACGTCAAACCCACGGCCTCTAACCAGCCTGAAGTAGAGGGCCGTGAAATGGACATCCCAACATTCCATCTCTTTCTCACCACAACTCGTGTGCATGTCATTCAAGATATCGTTGATCTCCCTCTCAAACAGGCGGCCCACTCCCAGCCGCTGTAGATCATTGATCAACTCCAGCTGGGCAAGTGGCCCACCTACTTCTTTAAGACTATGCCTCATGACTTTCTTCAGATCCTCCATCCTCTGTACATACGCATCACCCTGCAGCACCATACCCGAAAATCAAGATTAAAGTCCCAAATTGCAATTAATCCACCAAAAGTTTAAAAAAATAGTATTGATAGATTCGGACTCGTGGTTTTTTTCTCACTGAGTAATAGCTCTTCAGAGACTGTATGAAGTCATCAGTCCAGATGATGGGGTGGAAATTTCTTGTCTTCCTTACGACAGCTGGCTCGACGGTTTCATAGCTCGCCTGCGGGCATCTGAGCACAATCCTGCTAATGTTCTTAGGGTGCAGCGTTGTTGCAGCTGTAACCTTAGTGTTAGGGTTGAGATCAATTCCAAGCACAGAAAAACACAGGAAGATAACGTGGATCGGCTTCAAGCCTACTCCACCAGAGGAAAAAGTAATTAATTAATTAATTATCCAATCAATTACAAATTTCCTCCCACGGGCAACAAACTGTCTCTCTCAGAGAATCTCTCACACTGGGACTCTCTAAACTCTCTCTGTGATCTCACTGAACCCTATAGACCACTTGTCTATTTATAACTCTCACAGACAACTTTGTGTAACTCATATGCAAACCTAGACCCACTCAACTAAGATATGCAGTCTATGCAATCCTAGTTTAAGCAGAATACAAGACACATCTAACAAATCTCCACCTTGGCTTGAATTCTACGATCTTCTAACCATGCTCGAACTTGCACAGCCTGTCACACCCTTGCTAGGTGTCGGGTACAGCTCACCTCTGCACCTGGATCTTCAGTGGCCTCACAGGAACTTCACCTATTTGCACACTTCCTAGAAGTCTGTAGAGACTTCTAGTCTTCTGACCTTTCATCACAACCGTAGGTCCCTTTGACACCTTGAGAACTCCACCTGCAGCTGAAATCTCAAAACCTCTAGAGTCTAATGTTCCCAATGAAATCAAATTCATTCTCAAATCAGGAACACGCCTCACATCTGGCAATGTCCGTACAGCTCCATCAAACATGTGAATCTGTATTATACCAATACCAGCAACTCTGCTCCTTGCCTTATTTGCCATCCTTACAGTACCACCATCGCATTCCTTGTACGAACTGAATTGTTCCTTGGCTGCACACATATGAAAGGAACATCCTGAATCCAAGATCCAATCATCACTGCCCATCGTTGCTGCCGCTGTGAACAATACGTCACCATCCGAGTCCACAACTATTGAGGAATAATCAGATGATTCTCCATCTGCCTTCTCTTTCCCCTTCGCCTTTTCTTTCTCTTTCTCTTTCCTTTCCTTCCATTTATAGTAGGCTCTCTTTATGTGACCTTTCTTGCCACATTCCCAGCACTCAATATCTTCAATCGATCTGAATGAGCTTTTGGATCCGCTGGGACTATTTGATCTTTATCGCCAACCACCAATCACAGCCAAAGCACTTTCACTACCTGACGATCCGTTTTCGTTGTTCTTTCTACGAGTTTCATTCATTAGTAGAGAAGCAACAACGTCATCAAGTTCCAAGGTATCTTTCCCGAAGAACAATGTCGTCACAATGTGATCAAATGAATCAGGTAATGAAGCCAACAAAAGTAACGTTTTGTCCTCTTCTTTAATTTCTCCCAAAGCAGTTAAATTTGTTGTGATTCTATTAAATTCGTCCAAGTGCTTCCTAAGATCTCCAAGCTCTTCAAATTTCAATGCATATAATTTCTTTTTCAGATATAATCTATTAGATAAAGATTTAGATTTATACCTGGTCTCTAATTTTGTCCAAATTTCTTCAGGATCTGTCAAACTGATCATCTCCCGAAGAGTATTATCTACAAGAAACATCTGAATTGTGCTGGTTGCCAAATCTCTCATAGTCTGCCAATCATCATTACTCATTTTCTCAGGCTTCTCGGATCCTTTCTTCAATGCTTTGATTGTCCCTTCTTGAGTCAAAACATTCTTTACCCGTTGCTGCCATAGAGTAAAATCATTCTGCCCATTAAACGGCTCCACCGCAAAATTGGTCCCCTTTATGCTCGCCATATTTGAAATTCTTCAAATAGACTTCTCTAAATAAGCTGAATTTGGTCAATCTGAACCGTCCACATGATTTAGAGCACCTTAAAATGTATAAAACGACTCTTGAATCACCCAAATCGAACAGCGGGATCACCAGATCTGAGCAAAACAAAATCTGCTCGAAATAGACCAAATTTTCTGTCCGTCGCGACAAATGACGATCCGTTTGTCACCTTCCACAGCAGTAGCCCTAGCCGCCGCCAACTGCCTTAGTACCCACCGTCGTCCGTTTGACGGATGACGGATCACCGCCGGTAGATGGAATCTCCACCGGATTCTTACTCTAACCACGCTATTGCCGCCGGACAACTCGCTGATGTGGGCGGAGATCGCCGCTGCCCGCTTCCTCTTCCTCTTTGCTAGCTGTCGCCGACGCTGCTACCCATCCGCGCCACACATGCGCCCGCTGCTCCCGGAACCAACCAGCCGTCCGCCTGGTACCGTCCAGAAACCCATCGGTACTGCTGCTCGCCTGCTTCTTCTTCTGCGCGCCTTCCCGGATCAGAAGGCCTGCCCCGAATCGAAAATCGTATGTCGCTGCCTCACCGTCGTGGCTCCCACCACCAAAAAATCACCGGCGACCACCGAATCTGCCGTCTGCTTGCAAGAACTCAGCACCTCAAAATTTTCAACTGAAAATCTTCCTCTCGAACCTCGCTCTGATACCAGTATGTTAGGGTTGAGATCAATTCCAAGCACAGAAGAACACAGGAAGATAACGTGAATCGACTTCAAGCCTACTCTACCAGATGAAAAAGTAATTAATTAATCACCAAATCAATTACAACTTTCCTCCCACAGGCAACAAACTGCCTCTCTCAGAGAATCTCTCACACTGGGACTCTCTAAACTATCTTTGTGATCTCACTGAACCCTATAGACCACTTGTCTATTTATAACTCTCACAGACAACTTTGCGTGACCCATACACAAACCCAGACCTACTCAACTAAGATACGCAGATTACGCAATCCTAGTCTAAGAAGAATACGAGACACATCTAACACTTAGGAGTAATGCGGGAATGGCTTCCGATAGTGCAAGAAGGAAATGGAAACAAGATGTTAGCAGGCATTTTATGAGATGTTCGAGCTATGTGCAACACTTGCAAGTATCTCATGTATATATAAATGTTTTTTGCAGTTAGGAAGCTCAATCTAGGCTTCCTTACTGCAAAAATGCCAGTTAATTCCCGGTGGGTGCAGTGTCTAAATCAATAATGACGACTTGGAGCATTCCATCTCTTTGTTAACTCCTTCCAGACGACGGCCATGCAAAATAATAGATGTTATGAGCACGTGAATGGTTAATACCAAATTGTTGGACAAAGGATCCTCTAAAATTATAATGATTATTAGTATAATCCAACTCTTTCAAAGACATTACACCAAATCTATTTAACACCTTCTCTTTACAAAACTTAGTTTACATCTCTCACAAGCTCCTTCCACTCACCACTTTATTACAACACACAACACTACCCCCTACTCAACTAATCACCAGCACTATACTAGCAGTCTAGCACTTCACTGCACCAATCGCAACTTTTAATCACTCCCATTGCACTTCACTGGGACTCTTTACACAACCCAATTCTCAAGCATCATCGGTTGCTCTCGAGTCTTGTCCAGATTTTTCTAGTTGCGAGTACAATGCATTAAGTTGGAGCTGGTGAGACGTTCATCCATCATTTGATAGTGAAACTGTGAGAAACTTCAGGAGGTTCAATTTATAAAGTCTTAATTCAAAAAAAAAAATTTATGAAGTCGGTGATGATTCTTAGTGACTATTCAGAGACTTTTTAAAATGCACTGGGTGCACTAGATATTTTTAACTTTTAAAATATTTTTTGAAATTCTTTTTATAGAAATGTTAATCTATATTTAATATGTATATCAAGTTCTACCTTTTTGGAGATTTGTAGATTTTAAATTTTAAAATCAATGACATTTTCATAATTCACGAATTACAAAACTGCCTCTGATTTTAAAAAATTCAAAAAATTTATAAATCTCTAAAAATGTTAAAATTGATAAATATGTTAAATGCACTTAGATTAACATTTGTATAAAAAAATTTCAAAAAAATATAAAAATAGGTTTTTACACCCGTGTGTACCAAAGCTAAGTTAGTTCACATTTCGAATATCCAGCCGAGTTTATGTGCTAGGCCCTGGTCAAATGCAATGTTTGAATTGAGCTTTAATGCAAATGTTAAGGATCATTTCTTTTATTTTTTTTCTTTTTTGAATCTAACATGTGGACCCAAGTAAATAGATTTCTTACAAATAAATTTTTTTACTATTAAATATTATTTAATATTTTTAATATTAAAATTAAAATTTTCCAATCTTGAACTATTTTTTAATTTTAATGTTTAAAAATATTAAATAATATTTAATGGTAACAAAATTTCATATCTATAGGCCTGGGCCCTAGGTTTAAAAATTTTAAAAATTAAAAGAAATGATTCACAGAGACTTTTATGATCACGTGAATATCCAAAAGGCGTTATTTTCGCATATAAGCATCAAGCCATGCACGGCCAACGGTGTAAAATTCACTATTATAAATCGGGGGAGTTGACTTCCGTTAGGATAAACACAATCCTAACCTACTTTATAAAATTTCAACTCAATCCTATTTTCACACTTTAACCCAATTTTATTTTAATTCTATAGAAATTAGTTTGGTTCGGATTAAAAATCGGGTTAATAAATGTAATTAAGCCTATTTTAAAACATAAACTTATATAAAAGGATAAAAATTAATTCTTTTTATAGGAATACTTTTCAATTTATGACTTATACCATGATATAATTGCTAATTATTCTTATTTTAAATGTCTGGTTAATTTTTATGCATTGTGTGCTAATGTAAGACTACTTATTAATAATTTATTATATTGTACATTAATATATAAAATCAAGTTGAATCGAGTTGACAACCATTCAACCCAAATCAACCCACTTTTGAAATTGAGTTAATTCAAATGAGTTATATAATTTACTTCTTTCAGAATGTCTAATCCAACCTTATTGTAAATCGAGTTCGGGTTAATCGAGTTTAGGTTGAAACCAACCTTATTTACACCCCTAGTGTAAATATTATCCTAACCTATTTTTTTAAGTAGTACACCACATTTCTTTCTCAAAAAAAAAGTAGTACATCACGTTTCATGTCACGTTGGGTTTTGATTATATTAAACATCGCAATCCTGTATGTCGAATATGTATGGGCAGCTAAAATATACTTTTTTATTTTTCATAGATATAGGGGCCCACCTCAACTGGTTTTTCATATTAAATTTTACATGTTTATTTTTACGTTTTTCATTTTTAAAAATTAGAAATACAAAAATGAAATATAAAATTTGATACAGAAACTAATTAATTTAGACATGACCGACATATCTTTGAAAAATAAAAAAAATAAAAAATATATTTTTAGCAGCCTTTGTATCACCCCGTATATTGCAGTACGAACATTAATTTCTTACATGATTAGATTTTAAATTTGTTCAGCAGCATAAATGAGCCAAATGTAATATGTACGCACAAATTTTCATGGGCAATTTGCGAATGTACTCACTTAGTTTGAACTATAGTTACAAATATACTTACATAGTTTCAAAAACTACAGATAATTTCACATAATTTCATCATAATTGTAGATATACTCAAACCATCATAACGTCATTATGGTGTTGTTACTACGTTGTTACAACGTGAGTATATTTGCAAATATATGCAAACTATGTTGATATATTTGCAAAAAATAAATATACATACTTAATTTTTGAAATTGCAAATATGTCCATATAGTTTGTACATCTTTGTAAATATATCCACACCGCAACGGCACAGTAACAACATCATAACAATGTGTGGACATTTACAATTATGGTTAAACTATGTGATGATCATTTGCAATTTCGAAAATTATGTAAGTATATTTGCAATCATGGTCAAATTAAGTGGCTATGTTTGATGAAAAAGTAAGTATGTTTGCAAATCACTCAAATTTTCAATGATACCTACCGTATTTAACTAGTAAGTTACTATGGAATTATTCAATACTTGTCATGAGTTTTTCCTATCTGTCATGATAAGTTGATTACAGTCAACGGTTGATTGAAGAATGGGGAATATCAACTTATGGGAGGTTTGATATTTTTAGATTTTAGTGGAATTTTGAGATGAGGTGTGAGCAAGGAAATATTTCAGAAATTTTATGATTAATATGAAATAATATGGGTTAAGTTGGAGTAATAGGGTAGTTGAAAAATGATTAAAATACAGAGATAAAGTTAAAAAAAAATAAAATTATTGCATTGTTAAATCATGGGTTTTCATGGTTTCCCACGGGAAACGTCCCCTTACTTAGGTAAGTCCCACTCGAGTCTATTTTACTCTTGATTTTTTTTCAAAATATATGTTTGTGAATCCATCAATGTGTCAACCCATCAAATTCCTATCTCGAAAAAATATAATATTTGAATTATATTAGCAATTGTGGTAGATTCTAGACCTTGAATAAGTACTTGATGACATACAATTTATATGTGCCTAAAAAATTAATTATATATGCCTAATATAAAGTGTTTCATAACATGTAATTGAAATCTTCACTGTTCATTATGTAACATGCAACCAAATCTTACACGTCACATTAAATGGTGTTGAAATCTAGATCTGGTTGCCAAGCCTCAACAACTTATTGCCCCTTTTGATCTCGACATTGACGTCCTAATCAGAAGATCGGAGCTATTAAGGCGTTCTGTCTCACCTCGCTAATGTCAAAACTACCGTTTTCCATGGCAACAACAGCAATAGGTGTTGTTTTCTCTAGCAGTCGTGACCGAATGGGTTCCCAAACCAGGAAAACCCATTGCAGCTGCTATCGATTTTTCAAAACCGAATCCATGTTGGCGGTCAGAAAATATGAGTAGCGGCTTCATCACAAATATTTGGGTTATGGTGGTTCCAGCAGATGGCAGCCACCACCCAGGCCCTAACGCATAAAATTTTACAAAGTCCCAAATTCCCAAGAGCGGAACACATGGCATAAAATATATAACTGTATGGGATGCAACTCCTGCTATCATGACCAAAATCATCTCTGAACAATCTCGTTCATCAGTTTTGCCAACAAAAGATCAAAGTGATTTTTGTCACATTCATCGTAACTGGACCTATCTGGGGTTATATATATCAAACATAACTAAAAAACATAAATCAAGTATAGATGCGTAGCATGAAAATTACATATAATGTGATCTAACATGTCTATTTTCAACTAATCTGACTTATTTTGTGAGATCAAACCAAAACTAAAATATGGAATAACCAAAATACCAAATATTTTATTTCTGCAGAAAATATCCATAACCACAGTAAAGCTTCAAAACTAGAAAAGAAAACAAATACAAACCCTCACTTAATTAGCATATCATTAAATGATACAATTCTCGCATGAGTAGTGCGCTCATGAAAGACCTTGGAGTATTACCCTTAGTAAGCGGATTCGCAACCTTGGAATTTTTTGCAATATGCTTTATAGACATTTTATCTTCCAGAATCTTTTCCTTAACAACTAGGAACATCATTGAGCTCCTATTATTATTGGAATATAAGACTACTAATTTATTGTCACAAAATAACTTAAGTAATCTTTCTATGATATCCATATTTTGCAGTCTTGTGACAAAATTCTATAGTCATATGTTATAATCGGATGTCTCGTAATATGCTATAAACTTTATTGTGATACTTGAAAGCTATGAGTGTCTGCTTAGCACTTTTTTCAGATATAATTTTTTCAACAACCAAGTAAATATAGCCTGAAATAGATATAAAACTGTATTTGTACCTAATAAAGTCAAATCTGAATACCAAATGATCTTTAACTTACCCGACTTTTTATATGTTAACACGTAGTGTTTTGTTCTTTAAATGTGTTTTAAAAAATTATTTGGCTACTTCCAAAAGATCTATTCCTGAATTACTTAAATATCTGCCCAACATCCCAACAACGTACGCAATATCCAAATGCATACAAATCTAAGAATACAAAATATGAGCATAAATCAAACTTTTCACTGCTAAAGATAGGGAGTCTTTTGCATTTTCTTAGATTGAAAATTATTTTTGAGCATTGATTGAGACAAAATTTGTCTCCCTTAGCAATAAGTTATTTTCTAATTTGCAATCTTGCATGCTAAGTATCTTAAGTACTTTCTTAATATATGTCTTTTGTAATAATCCAATAACACACTGAAAATAATTTCAATATATTTAAATTCCTAATACAAAAATGCATTTTCAAGATTTCTATTTCAAATTTCTTTAATAGATCTTAATTTTATGAAAGAAACTTATATTGATGCTAACGAACATTATATTTGTGTGTTACCCCTACTAAATATATGATTACTCCCACTGAACTTATAATATATACAATCATCAATCGAATTCATTTCAAAACCAAACGAGATGATAATTTGATGAAATTTATAATACCATTAATGGAAAACTTGCTTAAGCTCATAGATGGATTTTTATTTAAAAATCTGAAAAAACCATATTTTTGTATTTTTCAACCTATTTTTCTTTTTATTGTATTTTATAAATCATCTCATCAATGACACCATTAAGAATATCATCCCTATATTCATTTACTATAGCTCGAGGTTAAAACCTGATACTAAAGTCATTTATCTTAAAAGAAACTTTCGACGAAACCAAGGAGAAAGTCTCTTTGTAATCAATGTCTTCCTTTTGAATAAAGTTTATTGTGACAAGATAAGCCTTATGCCTTTTCACATTACCATTTTGAATCCTTCTTGGTTCTAAACATTCATTTATGAACAATCAGCTTTATGCTTTCAGGTAATGGCACATGCTGCCAAATCGTCATAGTCTTTCATGAACTTAATCATATGTCTTTGTCATCAATCTACTTTTGAAAATTTTTATTTTGCATTACTTGATGGGATCACCTTCTACCAATCTAATGTCATCCAGATGTATTGGAAAAATCTAATGCAACCATCAAAATCGTATTCTCTTTTCTCTAGTAGATCTTTTAAATGGCATCTATTATTAAGGGTGTTGAGCTTTATTATTCGCAATAACATGTTTATCTTGATCAGAGAGATTTTTAACGATGTTTTATAAGATTTCTCTTTAAAGACATAGTCTCTAACTTTATCTCCCCCTCAAGCTCAATATCCTCAAGGAACCAATATTTTTTTATCTCAAAAGAACTAAATGTGGGATTATAGAATTTATATTTTGAAATTATTCAACATATACAATAATATTCAAATTTTTAAAAAAGACTAAATTGACTATTTCCATATAAATAAGAATGATCAAATTTATTCAATACAGAATATAAATCAAATTCTATCCAAAATATGTCCCTTTCAAATTCAAATAAAGTTGAGTTTTTAATAATAACTTAAACGTAATGTAGCCTCAACCGCAACTAATTTGACTTGTCTCCGTCAATGAATCTTTCATCATTATTTAGCTTTTGGCGACTTAAGCAATTTTACATAAACACATTTATATGAATAATAATACCAAATATATCCATAAAATATGTCTTTTAGCTGAGGCTAAATTATCCTTTAAATTAACCAAAGTGAGAAGTGCACTCTTCTTGACACAAAAAGCATGATATTTGATATAGTTTTTTCTATTCATGTTCATGAGTTTAACAAAAGCAACAACTAAATGTTTTATTTAACTTCTTTTGTTGTTTCTTTTGTGTTAGACTGCCCACAGTTTTCTTATTTTTATTCATGTCCGTATAGATACTTGCTAAGTAAATACTTTTAGTTTTTTCTTGCTTCAACTTTTTTTTCTTTTGCACATAATAAAAACGAGTTTATTAAAAAGTCATTTATCTTTTTGTCAATCACAATTAACTTTAAACTGACCAAATTAAATCAGGAGTATTAAAACTAGTTATATGATAAAACCAAGCATGATATTTTGGAAATAAAATAATTTAGACATCTCCAACAAATTCAAAACCTTTGAATCATTGTCCACATGGCAAAGGCATAAACCAACAGATGTATTATGAAATCCCAAATAACCATACTTCCAAAAAAATTTCAATCCATAAATAAATTTGTCTCAAGATATTTCTCAATAACTTAACATAAAGATTGACTCAAATACCACTTATTGGGAAAATCTTATTGATTAAAACTATTAATCACCTCAGAATCCTTCATATTAAATCATCAATAAATATAAACCATAAGCAGAAGCATACCTAAATCCATAAGAACAGTTGTTCTTAAATCCAGTAGTTTCGAGGTCTTTCAAATTAATGTCGTCAGGTTTTCTAGAGAAAAAGATTCCTCTTTTCCAACAATGGAAGGTTCGAAAAGAAATTCTAAAAGTGCATAATCTGATGACCATGATCGTTTATATAGTGTACACATCTTTCTTATTTCTAATTTAGCCAATCATAAAAATAAAAATTAAAAATTAGGCAATAGGATTTTTATGTATGGGAGGCCTATACTTAATTAGATGACTTGGGCCCATAAATCTTATAAGATCACTTTAATAATTTTAAACCACTATTTCTAATAGCGCATATATAATTATTACATATATCCAAAATTCAACAGGTGTATTATGAGTTATGATATTATTGCAACTTGAGCCGTTACTATAGCAATTATTATGAGGCTGACAATTATAGAAGTCAGGAATGATGTTGCAAGATATGATTTTTGACGTGATGTTTTGGACCTATACCACGTTAAACAGGATAACTGCTATTGGGGATATGATTTTTGACGCGATGCTTTAGACCTATATCACGTTAATTAAACAGGATAACGACTGTTGCCAGGTGATGCTTAGAACCCATACCACGTGAAACACGATAACTGATGTTGCCAAATATAGTTCAATGGATGGAATCTTTACACGTTAGTGGGCTAGTACAAAGAAAATACTCAAATAGCTTTCTTACGTTACAGCTTTATAGCATGAATAATGGTCAAAACTAGTGATCAAATCGTCCAGTTAAAATAGTGCCGACCTAAATTGTCAGGTGCAGTAAAGAAACGAAGTAATAGAGTTTATGATATGTGTGGGTGATCCAATTTATGTATTGAGAAATATGTTATGAAGAAATTTTCCTATGATATAATATCGTTGTGAGATCATTCGCAACATCTTCCCAATTGACGCTCAAATTAGTCATAATAATTCCATGATCCATCGAAAAACGAGGAAGCCTGGGGATCTGTTAAAACTGCAAGTGATGAGGCAGCAAGAAAATGCATTATTGTGTACCAAGAATGGAGAAAAATGGTATTAAATTTGGAAAAGGTAAAATGAAAAATATGAAAAGTAAGTTATTATGTTGGGGGCATGGGGGAATGATAAACGCATTATTGGAAAATATAATTTTCCATCACATCTTTATCTCATCCTACTCGCCCACAATCCGATGTGACCCTCGAAATTTCATGATCAAATAAAATTGAGCCCACAACAAATGAAGCATGTACGGTCGGTTCCCCTACACTGGATCGGCCGAAAATGTTCAGCCATAGCGAGCCCAGGCCCCCATGTTGCTGAATCTGTTACCTATTTACTTGAGACTTTCAAATACACAAGTTTTTGGGTCCAGCCGCTTGCGGACGACAACAGGCTTCAAATCAACGGAATCCAAGAGCCGCTGCAATTCATATGAATTATCTTTAATTTAAAAATTAAACACATAATTTTCATCTATTTGTACCTTAGTAAAATAATTCTATTTATACATTTCTGATACAATGAATGGTATCTGAAATATGAATATAAATACAAGTTATAAATAAAAAAATAATGCCTTGTTATACTTTATTATAATACTACAATAGTGAACCACATAGTCAACAAAATATGGCAATACACCAGTATCATTATTTTACACTCCCAAGCTATTCCAGATAGTAAAAGTTGTATAAACTTATGTTTATTATGAGTAACCCGGGAATACCCTAAAAACTGCTTAGAAATTTATTATGATTTCGAACATGTCGGGCAACAAAGTCGCTAAGCTCGGGTAGCAATAAAACGGGCCGTTGCAGTAGTGTGTGTGTGTATACAGATGTATATACTTTTTAGTCTTTTAAAATACCAGAGGTCTACTGCTTCAATTATAACCCGTGAACCTTTTTTCTTTCGGTTTATTTGCAAATATGTCTGCGTAGTTGGATTATAATTACAAATATATTCGCCTAGTTTAAAAAATTATAAATAATATCTATATAATTTTGTTATAATTACAAATACACTTATTTTATCATCATAGCTCTATCATGGTACAAGCTATTTACAAATATATACAACCTATGTAGATATATTTAAAATTTTGTAAAAAAAAAAATTACAAATATATCAACATAATTTACTTATATTTACAAATATATCAATTCATGATGACACCATGACATACTCAAGATAACCTGAATATATTTACAATTATGATCAAACTAAATAGAATTTTCTGAAACTAAGTAGGTGTATCTACAATTATATTCTAACTATGTAGGTATAGTTACAAATTACCATTTATTTTATTGAAAATTTTTCTAACTCATCATTAAAATAAAAATTCAAATATTTTAATTCTACCCAAAATGCAAAAAAAAGAAATGACAGTGAATTTCGTGGATCGCTACAATGTCTCGGATTATTTTTCTCGTTGCATCGATCGCGTCCGGTACGATCCTCAATGTTTAAAATTTCCATCCGCACGTGAAAAAGTTAAACACAGTTAAATGATTACGCAAACAAAATATTAAAATTTTTACTCTCATTAATATTAGATACATGATGGATTTTTAATTGAAATTTTAATTTTAAATTTTAGTGAAGGACTAGTAAATATAAATCATTAGTTTTTAAAAGCATTTTATATCATTAAATTACCTCTAAAATCATGTTTAGCTGGCAATCGTCCCCAGTGCCTGTCAGATACCAATTGACCTTTGACTTGCATCAGAAATCTTGTGCGCTTTCCGAGTACAACCGAGTAGCGTCTCTCATGGCCCATGGGCCACAAAGTAGTCCCCACACCGTGGCCCGTGAGTCCTTGCGCCACTGCTTCCTACGTAGAAACAGCAGCAGCAGAGAAGTTACAGGGAAATGCTCATTGCAGAGTCGCAGACCAAAGCAAAAATATTTTCTTTTATTTTTAAAATTTTAAAATAAAATTATTATTTAGGTATAATTAATTTTTACTTTTTGGAGATGTATATATATCTATTTTGGATTTCTAAGCCCAAAGTATTTTAGTCATGTTTCAACTATTTAATTTGCTAAAATGCTTTCGTATTTAAAATTTTAAAATAAATATATATTTTTAAAAATAGTAAAATTTAATCTATAGATTAAATATATCTGATTAAAAAATTTCTTAAATTTTTTTTTTTAAACTAGTCTAAAATGATCTGGCCCCAAGTTTTAACGGTTTTCCTTCATTTGCCTAAGCTTCCACGTAACATTATCATCTCAGCGGACTCCTCAATCCTTACCCACCAGAGTATCTGTATATATCGATCTTCATAGCGTTCTAAGACCTCTGTCTTTGCAGCCCACCTGCTGATTCCATCATCATCAGCCTCGCAAGTATCAACAAAGTGGACGGTTGGATGTTGTTGTAACAAAATGAACGGTGGAACGTCGATTCATTTGGATTTTGGATGGCGGCACCTCGAACGGCTCAACACCCACCTTACTTTCTAATGCCTACCACAACCACTAAAATTTCAGAGATGAATCGGTCACTTTAATTTTTTTGTTTACTTTTTTCTCTCTGTAACTGCTCTTTCTCTTCCTCGTTAGTTCTTATGGGATTTCCAGAGATTTCGGGCGAGAAAAGCCAATGGCCGCCAACTTCGAGAGATACTTCTTCTTTCCCGAGGAATTCTTGACACAAGAAGACTTCTTCATCCCTTCCACGGCCAGATGCTCCGGATCTCCTGGCCTCACAGCTGCAGAACCTAGCTACCACTTCTAAAATGTAGGGGTGCTACTGATAAAAACCCGGGTTCGGATTTTTTAAAAATACACCTATTGCCGGTTATTAGTACGACCGGCCCTTAGAAAAACCTGCCATCCTTACACCATCAAAGGCAGATATTTTTTTAAAAAGTTCATTTTTTATGCTATCAAATTGCCCTAATATATGATTAAAAAATGAATTGTTATCCAGTAGTTCCGATGTCCTCTGGTGCAAAATCATAACAAAAAATCTAAATTTATTTTTGTTGTTTGCTGTTGACGTGGAAGCAACATTAAAAATAAATTAAAATTAACATTTTTCTAATACACATCGAATGCTTCCATAAAAAAACAAAACTCATCAAACACATTCTGAAAAGTTTTGGTTAAGTTTGAATCATGTCAAGATAAGTTTAAATCATTACAAAACAATCGGGACGTTTATAAATCTTCTTTAAATAATTATAGATCTTTCTTATGTAAAAATTCTTTTCCAAAATTGTAATCTGATATAAATTATTTTGATTTTCAAAAAATGTTTAGGTCATTCTAATGTATCCAGCACCATTCTAAAAAAATTTAGCTATTCAAAAATCATTTAAAAATAATATTTGGCTTTCTAATGCAGTTTAAAGCCATTTTATAAAATTCTAACATGCACACAATTTTCAAAAAATTCCAAGAATATAATAAGACTATTTCAATAAAAATAATCTACTGCAAAACAATTCAAAGTAATTCTAACTTTGAATACATGCACATTCTAATCCACTAGATATAAAATGATTTAGAAATAGTTATAGATCATTTAAAATATTCTAATATATGTATCCTAAGAGTTTGTTTGGATCGGCCCCTCATGCTTTGTGGTTGTTTGGATCGGCCTTTGACCCCTAGGTGGACCAAACCACCACCGGGGGCTATCAAGATCAATGTTGATGCCAGGAGGGGCAGGAATGGGGAGTCTATGGGGTTTGCGGCGATCGCTAGAGATTCTAATGGCTCATTTATTGCTGCTCAGGGGTGGAGGAGGAAGAGAAAGATGGGGGTCCTGCTCATGGAAGCCCAAGCTTTTCTCTTCGGTGCTAAGTGGGCTTCTCAGCTGGTGTATCGAGAAATACATATTGAGTCTGACTCTCTCCTTTTGTGTAACTTCTTGGCTGGAGAGGACCTAATTCGTGCCCCGGCGGGGATCCTTATTCAAGAGATCAAGGCACTTATCTCCGGAAATCCCCATATTTTTGTCTGTCATGTATTAAGGTAGGGAAATGCTGTCGCCCATGCCTTAGCAGATTTGATGTCTATTTCTGCTCATGATCACCAATCTTGGTGGGGAAACCCCCCAAGCCATTTTTGGGAAAATTTGTACAGATAATTTTTTTGGTAATGCTATTTCTGGATCACTCAATCCCGGCTCCCCCCCATATTGTGAGGGGACCGGGATAGGGGAGCTTTCCAGTTCATCAAAAAAAAAAAAAAAAAAAAAAAGAGTTTGTTTGACCCTGTTTTTTATTACCTTAAAGCACTGGTGAACTTTTATGAGTGGTTTCGCCGAGCTTTATCTTTCAAAAAGAATATGTGATAAAAGCTTTCGTAAGTCTGATGTGAATAAGCTACATGTAATCGTATGGTAATTTTATCATTAGGCCAAAATGCACTAAAGTATTTTATTTTTCAAAGTAAAATTTTAATGCTACTTAGATAATGTGTTTTAAAATATAATTAAATTTCATGATAAAAAAAATCTAAATTGAAAATTGGTTGACCTTATTAAAAGTAATATTAATTGAGAGGTTCATATAACCCCGTTTAATGTATGTAAGAAAATATTTAATTAGTGGAAAATCACTTTATCTCTTTCTCCACTTCCTTTCTCCAAAATAAAGCTAATTCTCCTCTTCTTTTTTCATAGTCTACTACAAAACAATTATCCATTTTCATTTTTACCTTGATCCAGCTCAGTTCATTTCCTCTTTTTTTATTTCTGGTAGGTAGATTAGCTTGGGATCTTCTTTTCTGACCATGTTAAGAAGGTTATAAACAGTTTGTGAATTCCTGAGCCCACGACAGTTCCATGCCAATAGAGCTATTTCTTCTTGGTGAGGTTGAGAAGATATCTCAGCCTCCACCCTCAATAATTTTATTGCATCCCGGTCCCTTAACTGTCTTATTCTTTTTCATCTTTCAAACCTCTTCCATAATATCCCATTCATGTTTCTTTTTTCTCTTTGTGCCCAAATGGTTGATTTTCATCACTTTGTTGCCATCTTAAAAGATAAATGTATCCTCTTCTTCTGAATTTTCATGTTCACTTTTCCTTTCACATACCTGGTTGTGGGACAATTCATTCATCTTCTTTGCTTCTTCCCCTTGCATCGTGGACTCTTCCTCTTTTAATACTTGTTCCCCATTATTGTTTTCAACTCTCGATATAATTTTTCCTCTTCCTATTAACATTGACACTTTTTGGCATTTTACTTCATAACCTCCCAGGATGTTATATAGTTGTTTCTTTATGGTTGAGCTTCCTAGGTCATCTCTCAATTTTTTTATGTTACGATTGGACTGTCCATCATTAGTTTTTCTGAGTTGGTTCATAATTACACCCTGTTCCTTCTCAAAGTTTTGATCTTCTCTTTCATTTTGTGACTTAACTGATTTGATCATGCCTTCCAATTCTAATTGGACTGTCTTAGGTTCTCCTACCTCAAAGCTTTTGTGCCTTCCACTATCTTTTTCACCTTCTTTCTATTTCCCGTCTCTTTTAGATCTTTCTCTATGCTATTCTCCTCTCCCATGATTTTTCTATTTTTTTTCCTTCAATAAGTCTCCCTTTGTCCATCTCCTTTATGACTAGTCTCTATCCCTGCATTCCTTTCTCCCAATAATCTCCACTTCCTTTTAAGTATGTTATTAGTTCCACCCTACTTCCCTTTACATTCCCTTTTTCCCTCTTATTATTGTTCTTGCCCTTAATTGATTTCCATAAGGAATTTTATCTTATGTTATTTTTATGCTCTGCTTGCCCTCATATCTGCATTCTTTGTATATATGCCCAATACGACCATAAGCATAACAAAAAGTAGGGAGTTTTTCATACAAAAAAATTATCCACTTCTTCTTCTTTGAATTCCCTTCAATGAAAATTCTCCTTCTCAGTGGTTTCCTTACATTGATATCCATTTTTATTTTCAAATTCTGCCCTATTACTGTAATCTCATAACATTTTTCAAATGATTTGCCAATCTTGATCCCTAGAGCTTCTCTGTCGATGAGATAAAGAATGTCCATTATCTGGATCCATATGGGTGTCTTGCATAATTCTATCTCTTCTGGCCTTACTTTTGTATGTAGTTCTTCAATTAGTATTACATTCCTATCATATAGCCACAGTCGTCCCTTAAGAACTTTCATTAAGTCTTCCGCCTTATCTACTACATATAGGTTTTCTTCAACTCCAACCATCTGCATTTTTCCACTCACCTTCCAAATTCTTCTTAGGGTAGCTATAAAGATTTCTTTATTATATCCTTTTGAACCCCAAACTGAGCAAAGAATAGTTGGTTTACCTTCTGGGTCTAGCTTCTTTGTGGCAATCTCATTCAGCGCCAGGGTTTGTAACTCTTCGGAGAGCAAGGCTTCCTTGTTCGGCTCCATTGTTCCTTATTCCAGGATATCGTTGTTGTTTAGCTTCAAGCTAATCTTGCTTCATATATACCTATGCCTCTGGTCAAGATTCCCTCTTTTGAAAAGGTTCAGCTTTCCTGGTCTTCCTTCCTTTTGAGAGAAAATAAAAAATAAAGGAACATGTTCATGACTTCGCGTACCATAATTTCATTAGATTATAACTCTTTAGATAATACAAAACATTGGTCACATATTGATGCGTTTGATATTTGAAAAATGGTGAAAAATCTAATAAATTAATACAAACGGTTCCTTATTGATGAAAGAATAGATTAAAAATTAACTAAGAAATTAGGCCATTCCATAACCCAAGTTGGTCATTTTTTATTTTTTAACTATTTTTAACCCGAACTGGCCTTTCTTTGACTCGGACTGAAATTGGTGGTATAGGATTTGGTACCGGGTTAATTCTATACCAGAATGTATAAGGCCGGCATAGGCATCGGGTCCTGGCCAAGTAAAATCTGTCCAGTGTCCACCCCTACTAAAATGTATATATGTTTTTTTGGCCGCATTACAAGTGAATGTGGATGATACTCGAGTTAACATATACATAGGAATTTATCTCTCCCATTCATGTTAGTGGATGATACTCGAGTTAACATATACATAGGAATTTATCTCTCCCATTCATGTTAGTGGATGATACTCGAGTTAACATATACATAGGAATTTATCTCTCCCATTCATGTTAATTGTATGCTCTGCCGACTTGAACCTAAGCTGCTAATTGTTCTTGGTCGCCGCCTAAATGATAGAAACCTTTTCAATTGGCGAATCGATCTCAAAATCCATAATTTTATGGTCTTAATCATCTGCGCTTGAGATTCACAAAGTGGCAAATGCTGGACTAATAGAAAGCGAAGCGAAGTTCAACTAATTAGGTCTAAGCCTGAAAAAAGTTTGAGGACTGATCATTTCAGGTCGGTTTAAAACTCATATTTTTTCCAAATTTTTTTTACAAAATTATTATTCTAGTTATGTTTAATTTATTTTATATTTTTAAACATAGGAGTATTTTAGTAATTTTAAATTGTTGAAACATGAGCAAAATACCCCTATGTTTAAAATTCCAAAATAAATACATATATATCTCCAAAATTAGTTTATAGATTAGGCATAACTAGATTAACCATTTTGCAAAAAGAAGATTAAAAATTATGTTGTTGGACCGATCTGAAATGAAGACGTTTATGAAATGAGCATCTTGCAAAAAGTTTTATGTGGCTAGCCCAGTCTTTTTTTCACCCAGCCGAGTCTTTTTCCAAAAAAATCAATCTGGCTACAAAACCCGAAACGAAGCCGCATTCATGTTTGGAAAGTAAGAATTACTTCTTGGTGTTCTCCAAGATACATTCAAAGACAGCAATTGCACGTGCAACTTTGCGCACGCAAGTAACCATTGGAAGTGCCATGCACCTTTGAGAAATTAAGATAATCCACCCACCACCCTGAAAATTATAAAATTAGAAAGTCCAGTAATTTTTCAAAGTTTTGCTCCAAACTAGTAAACAATGTGACTCTTGAGGTCACAGCGGCGGAGCCAGGACTTTAGAGGGCTTAGACGAAAGGGGACAAATTTACACGAAGGGGCATAATCAGTGTTTTGAAAACCGGACCGGACCGGACGGTCCGACCGGTCGAACCGCGAACCGTCAGCTCAGCGGTTCGGTTCGGCGCCGGTTCTTAAGTTTTTAAGAAAACCGCGCGAACCGTTTGAACCGGGCGGTCGAACCGTGAAAACCGGTCGAATCGCGGTTCGGTTCGCAGGTTTAAAAAAATAAAAAAAAAATAAAAAATAAAAACTATCGCGCGAGGCCCGATCCGCATCCCGCTCGCTCGCCCCTGTTCCCAGCTTTTCCCTCTTCCTCGTCTCTGTGGTCGCTTCCGCATTAGGGTTTCGAGAACCCATCGCCGGCGACCTTTCTCCATCGTTCAGCCGGCGAGAATCGACGTCCGGCAAGGTCCCTCTCTCCAGCGGCGCAAACCCATCTCTCCCGTCCCGCCCTCCCGTCGATTCCTGCTCGCTCGGCCCCTCTCTCACAGACCATAGGTTTTCTAGAACCCATCACCGGCAGCCCCTTTCCCCATATTTTCCGCCGGCGAGAATCGTCTCCCCATCGCCTCCTTCTGTCCAGTTCTGTCCTCCTATCCAAATCACCTCCACTGGCTCTGCCTCTGCGTCATCCTCATCGGCGGATTCGACCGTAGAAGAAGATGGTGTCGGCAACATCATCCAGAGAAAAAAAAATTCAGACCCATTCAAATCCGAAGTACCATTTCACCGTGTGCGCGTGCATGTGCGTGGAGCCGTGGATTTTAATTAAATGTAAGCAGTGTGCGTGATTTGAACTGAAAAGCTTTGCATTTTTTATATAATTTTATTTTGGCATAATGTAAGAAGAAAGTCTTCGCGTGGGCCATGAGCATGCATTGCACCCACATTGTTTTATTAGGTGGATATGATATAAAAAAAATTCTGCATTGTGGCCCACACATGTGACTTAGAAAAATTTTATGGGGATATGATATAAAAACTTTGTGCATTGTGGCCCATACTTCATATGGTTTAGAAAAATTTAGAAAGGACCAGATGTGTTATGTGTATACGTTATTGTGATTTTAGTTTTATTTATTTAATTTTTTAAATATCATGAAATATTTTAGATGGCTTATTATTTAAATATTTAAATATAAGATATGCATGCATGATAAAAATGTTGTTTATAATTTGATTTGTAGGTTTAAAAAAATGTCAAAATCCCAAGTAAAGTAAAATGTTTTTTCTTATTAATTTCTTCAAGTAAAGTAAAATTAATTTTTTTCTAAATATCTTATATCCTTCCATTAATCTTTGAAATTTCATTACAGATATTCTGATCAACCATATAGGAACAAAAAAAGATAAAAGAATTGCATCTATTTCAGGTCGGTGAACTCTTATTTTTTTCTTGATTTCCATGATAGTTTAATATGATATACTTGAATGTATTGTTGATGCCAAGTGTAATTTTTATATTACATAGAATTTATATATTTAATTTAATTTTGAAATAATTAAAATAAATTAAATATAATTATTATGTCATAATTATTTCATGCTGACGTCACGGTTCAAAACGGTTTGAACCACGGTTGAACCGGTTGAACCTGAACCGGACATAAAAACGGTTCAGTTAACGGTTCGGTTTTTTAAACATTGGGCATAATATCATTTGAAGTGGGCAACTCTGTGTGTGTGTGTGTGTGTTTTTGTTAAAATGAACTATGGGGATAGCCCCATCAGCTCCATGTGGCTCCTCCACCGCAGTTCTGGATAATATGATGATTGACCATTTTGAGAAATGGCAGTGAATAATCCAGGGCAGGAGATAGAATGAGAAACAAGCTATAGTGGAGCCTCAGAGAGAGAGAAACAAAAATGCCAGCATGGCTGTTGCCCTCGTTGCAGTTTACAAGTGAATGTATACATGGAAATTTATCTCCCTCACTCATCTTAGCTGCCGATCCATTTTTGCTCCCTAGACAAGCCACCTTTTCGATTGGTAAAATTAATTACAAAACCCATAACTTACAGTCTTATTAGCACCCACATTCACAAAGTGGAAAACAAAGATGAGCCCGGCCTGATAACAGGAGAACGGAGTTCAGTTGGTTGGACTTTAAGCCTAGGTCAACTTTTTATGTGGACATCACAATATCGACTTAACTCGAGGTAATTGTTTTCTTAAGGGCAAAATCAAATTTCTTCAAAGAATACAAAGATTAATTAAAACCCAGCTGACACACTCATACACCGTGTCAACCACTTAGATGTTGAATTTTCCAGTCCAACATAAAATCCTCGGGTTTGGGCTGAGAAACTGAGCATGAATTTGGTTTGTGGAGAACGTTTTGATAAAAAAAATAAATTAATTAAACTTCTCCGGCACATGTGCGTATCTTTAAGTATGCATTGCCTTCCTCATAACTCTTTCAGTGAAGCGGGGTGGGATAAACCGACAATGACATTATGTTTTCTTTTTTCTTCTCGTCTGGTATCCCGAATCCATTCCTATATTAAATATACGCAAGTCGACGTCCGGCCCAAGGTTAAAACAGATGCAATGTACTGGGATCAGTCAAATACTTGTCCATCACGCATCACGAATTACGCATTTGATGTGCTCTCTGGCCATTTCCACAGGGACGCCAGCTTCATGCATTTAACATTCGAAGGATAGTGGCTGACGAATCTATGGGACCGAGACAGATGCAACAATTGCGAGGGATAACAGCAGCAAGAGAAAAATATGTTAAAGGGCCGGGTGCGAGTCATGCGAAGTGGATGCTCAAATAAAAATTGGGCCCAAAATACTTAAACCATGATTAAGTCTATGGGCCAAAAGGCCCGCTCTATGACGGACTTTAGGCCCATGTTTCCGAACCTGTGGACGATAGTGTCAAATGAACGGCATGTGGGATGTGTGCAGCTACAGTTCTACCGTTTAGGAGTCATTTATTAATATAATTTTTATCTTTTCTTATGTGTATGTATATATGTGAGCAATTCTCAAATACAACCGATTGCATGGTGCAATCAGTTTCTTTTAATTATTTTTTATTTTCAAAATCGAATCTTAAATCTAAGCCATACATCATATTTCTCTCTATTGAAATTAATATGACATGAAAATTCACGTTAATTAGATTTTTATAATCCATAACAAAAATAAATACATATGGTTGTTTATAACTATATTTTTAAATATTATGAATAGATCTAATATTATTAAATACTAAAAATATTTTACAATTCTAAAATTGAAGGATAGAAAATAAGAAGAAAATTTTATAATAGAAAACATTATTCACATATAAAATATAATATAACAGTATTTGGATAAAGTAATACTAAATTAAATAAAATACATACTAATAATGAATAATATAAATAATAATTGAAAAGATAAAGTATTCTCGAGTATATGGAAAGATAATTAACTTATTAATTAAGGGTGTGTTTGGCAATTAAGAAAAACATGTCAAATTAAAACTTTTTAATCTAAAAATTTTCACTTTTCATAAATTTACATGATAATTAATAAAGAATAAAGAAAGAACACATGTGTAGATACTATGTATAGTGGATAGTCAAGAATTGTATAGATACTATGTATAGTAGATAGTCAAGAAGAAGATGAAGAATAATAACAACATAGTGGACATGAATAGATACTATGTACGGTGGATAGTCAACAATAACAACAAAAGTTATTATGAATTTATGAAGTATATAAATATTAATATCAATAATCATTTGCAAATAAAATTAAACCTAAGAATTTGTTTCGCGTCATTAGAGCATAACAGAGTGCATTTGTTTACAATGTCAAAATCACATTTATTAAAACTTTATATATATTATATTTTTATTTTTAATACTTGTATATTCACTCTCAAAAGGTGTTAAGTTTTTTTAAACATATAACTTTTCAATCAAATTGCCAGACGAGCGGTGCTCGTCTGATCATCGGCTGTGGAATGGGATTTTCGTTCCCAGCCGATGCGTGGTTCGAATCCCATGTGGGATTTTGAACCCAAATATGGGTGGGAGCATGTGATCCCCCTTTATACTTTGATGGGAGCTAGTGGTCTCCCCACTTGATGTGTGGAAGTTTGTTATCGTCTTCCATTGTAAGTTTGTTAGAATTGTCTCAGGGTTTGAATGTAATATGAATTGAGATATGATGTAAAATATCCTCCAATAAAAAAAAATCAAATTAAAAAAATAATTATTAATAAAGATAATGAATAGTTTAGATTTTAAAAAGGTTTTGAAGAAATAGAAAATTAAAGGGGTGCATGGACACGCATTCGATCAGTAGCCATCTGAAATAATATTATAACCAGAAACTATAAATGAAAATTTAACACTATCCTACAAATAATACTTTGTTAAATTTGTTAAAATAATATAATAACCAAAATTTTCATGAAATATTGCAACGGACCCCTGTCATTAATTTCGATTCCCAAGCCAGATCCACGCACTTATTTACTTTAATTCTGATTGCCTTTAAGATCCAGCTTTTAGGACGCTTTACTACCTACAGTTCGAACTATCTTTTTTAGTTGAGAACATCCTTTCGCACCGAGGAACGTTATATATAATCAAAGAAATAAAAACAATGCCTGATTTTTAATGGACCAATTACAAAATCTGAACTCACAATACTCCTGCTTTGCTATCTATCCGTTGTTCGTTAAAACCCAGTCAAACTTTTGAACTAAAACCTTAATTAATTAATTATTTTATCAAAAAAAAAACCTTAATTAATTACATCATAAATAAGTTCAATTATTTATCAACATCAACCTCGGGGTTGGAAGGATACATAACTGGGCAGCCCAAGTCAGTAAGCTCGGGAAGCAAACTGGAATATCAACATGAACAGGTAGAAATTAGAACTAGGGAGAAGCAAATCAATACGCATGCAGTATTGGGAAATAGAAGGATACAAAACTAAATTAACCCCAACACACCCAAGGTTCCAAAAATTGCTTGGAAATTGGAAATTGGTTATGATCTACCACGTTTATCGCTTGGGCAGCCCAATTCGCTAATATTGAGAAGGAATGAAACAGAAATTTAATAAAAATGGGCCGTTACAGTATTACATCCTCTTTAAACAAGGATGCCCAGTGCCTCAACCCTATAGGCCTCTACTCTTTTTTTTTCTCTCTCTCTCTCTGTTTATTTTTATCGAAATTTAGCAAGTAAAACTTTTCCAATACAATGTCAAAACAAAAAATATATATCAAAAACATTTAATACCGCTAAATTAACTCTAAAACCATTTTTCTAATTATAAGATTGTAAATCTGTAGCTCTCGTAGGGTTGAGACTGATCTCAGCCGGATGAATTGCCAGGGCTGAGAAGTGAGTAAAAGTCTAGTTAAATTGAAACTCTTTATCTCTATAGAAGAACTATCTCCTTTTATATAAGACTTTCATATCTCAAATGACCGGAGCTCATCCATGAATATCGCGCATTCTTCGTAACGGAGCATGATTATATATGTCATAATGTATTTTAGGTTAAAATACAACATTCATTTATTTTATTTTATTTTATTTTTACTATTATTTTATTTTTCATAAATATGTTTTCCTAATTGTATTCAATCTATATATCAAGTTTTGCTATTTTATAATACTTTTACATATTTATTTTTTATTTTTTAAAAAACATTAATTTTAGGGGCATTTAAGTCATTTTTCACCCTTAAAAAAACTTGATTTTTGAAAAATTTAAAATAAATATGTAAAAGTATTATAAAATAGAAAAACTTAATATATAGATTAAACACAATAAGTAAAACATATTTATGAAGAAAAAATAAAATAAAATAAATAAATGTTGTATTTTAGCCTACAATATAATCATACTCCCTTCATAATATGCAAAGATATGTACATGTTATGTCACGTAGGAGCATGTAATTGGTTTGTTTATAACTTAGTAATGCAATGACTATATTTTTAGGGATAGGTACCTTATACGGTAATTCTGCATAGTACCTGTCAACTGAGTTTGGACTCACATGAGGAGGAAAGTTGCGCAATTTTCAGCTCACGGAAGCAGGGCTGCAGTCTCTCTGAAGGGCCACTAGATTATCCGCTCCCGCGAGTGCGTATGCCGCTGCTCCTACGCTGAAACAGCCATGGTAAAATTACAACGGTTTTTCTTCAATTGCCTATGCCTAGCAGGCTAGCCTCCCGCGATCATTCCCCCCTGCCTGACTCCACATCCCTCGGGCTATATATTACGACCTCGACTGCGCTTCCAAGAGGCCCACCTGAAGATTCGATCATCAGCTGCACGAGTCTCATGCAGCCAAGTGGACGGGCTGGATGTTGCTGTAGGAAAACGAACGGTGAAAAGTGGATTCCTCTGGACAGCTAGCCGCACTTTGAACGGTCCAAGAGCCAGCTTGATTCTATTTCTGATGCCTACCGCCGAAACCAAAACATTCATATTGTTAGCACAAAAAAGAAGGAACAACAGGCTCAAAGTTTAGTGGATCGGTTTCTTTCACTTTTTTCTTCTCTCCATACGATACCCTATTTCCTGCTCTGCGGGCTTCCTCGTTCTACTTCTACCACGGTATTCTTCTCAGATTTCCGGAAGCTTTCAGCCCACCAATGCCAATGGCAGCCATCTCCGACAGGGACCGCTCTCTTAACAATTTCTCCTTCCCTAATTGGCGAATTCTCAGAAACATGAAGGTGGCCTCATCCCCTCCACGATCAGATGGTCCGAATCTCGCAGCCTCCTCGATTCCGCAATTGCAGAACCTCCCCAAACCGGCATCTGACCATCATTTGGAAAAAGCGGAGAGACACGAGGAATCCACGAAGAGGAAGAAGCCGTGGACTTTGCGAGAGAAGAAATCCTCCACTCCGGACGCGCCGAGGTCGGTCGGAAATATTCCTGCGGCTGCTGCGGTTCTTCCTCCGGCGGAAAACCGGTCGAAGTCGTTGCGACTGAGGTCGCTGGCCGCCAGGGCCGCGGAAGGAGGGAAAGAGACGAAGGAGAAGCACAAATTCTCGATCACGCTGTCGAGGGAGGAGATCAATGCGGATTTCGTGGCGTGGACGGGTTCGAAGCATCCTCGGTGGCCGCGGAAGAGGCCGAGGAATGTGCAGATTGAATTGGATGTAAGCCACAGCCACTCCTCCATCGGTCCGCTTCTTTTTTCTTCTTCTTCCCTTTAATTTGGTTAATCCTTAGTTAGGGGGCCCCACATCCCCATGGAAGGTTGAAATTTCCTTCTTTTTTTTTTTGTCTTTTAAATTATATTTCTTTGTCATCGATGGAATCTGATCCGGTGTTTTTCTTTGGTTGTTCTTGTACAGTTGAAATTCCCAGGCTTATGGTTGGCTGAGATAACCCCGGATTCATACATAATTCCCGAGATGCATGAATCTAAAAGGTGAGTAACCACACACAACAAAACAAAAAAAAAAAAGTGAGTGAGTTTGGGTTAATTAATTTTAATTCTCCGCATGTCTCAAAGCCTTATAGCTGTAACTCGACTCAATTATATGGGTTTCTTCCGCTGGTATTTTAATTTCCTGGATTGGATGCGTCTTGTTTCGAAATTAATCAAAATTTCGTGGTTTTCCTTTGCAGAGGCAGATTGATACAATCGCGACAAGAACTCTGATGACTTTGCTGAAATTTGTCAGCTGGTGATCGATCGATCTGCGGCTTCATTGAGAGTCCTCTTGCAGATGACGTCTACAATCTCTGTATGTACATGATAAAAAGCTTGAATTTGCTGCTCTCAAGGAAGCGAGGGAGAGGGAGATAAAATAAACTACCCAATTTTCATTGATATTAGCACTAATCTTGTGACTATTGTAGAATTAGTTTCTGTAAACGCCTTTCTAATTAACCTATGATTGCAATCGTGGGCTTCCAATTGCTTCTCTCTGCTTTCTTGTTTTTTTTTTTTTTTCTTTTGATGATTTTGAGTTATATCACCTTTGAATTGCCTAGTGAAATGGCTTCATTTTTAACTTCTTTTTAGAACTGCGGATTATTATTTAGTTAGCTCAATCAGAGGCATTGTTGGTGGTATGTATTCATTGAACTGTATTTAGCTGTGGCTCTACTAGGTAAGAAAATTTTTGAATTCTTGGCGATAACATATTCAGCTGCAAAGCCTTGACTCCAAAGCTACTGTCTCAGCCAAGTGAGGATATTATTTGGAAATCCTTATGAATTAAAATCATAATCAGACAAGAATCTTCCATGTCAAGTTATCAAGTTAGTGCCTAAAGTTTTCTGAAGAAGACAACATTCTCTTTTTGAATAATGGTATGTTACAAAAAAACGCTTTTATATCACTCAAGGCCACAACGGTCTGTATTAGCACCAATTTTTTTATTTCTAATTTGGTCTATTACAAAATTAGAAATTAAAAATAGAGCATTATAGTTTCTACTAGGGGTGTTAACGGATCGGGTTTAACGGGTTGGAGTCTAATCCTAATCCTAACTCATTTAATATATCTCAACACTAATTCGTTTATTAATCCATTTAAAAAACTTCAACCCTAACTCATTTACAACTCATTTAATAAACGGGTTAACGGGTTGTGTTTGTTACTAATTTTAATGCTAAAAACTTCAATAAAGTCTGTAAAATTAAATAAATTAAATAACTCAAAGTAACGTACCGATCTGCCGAGTTTTCGTGCGTGTGGCACCGCAGATCCGAAGGTCACAGCGTGCCGACGTCTGTCGAGTTTTCTTGCGTGCGGCGGATCGAAAGTCGCAGCAGGTGCCGACTACTGACGCCTACCGAGTGCCGGATATGATACTCGTTCCTTTGCAGTTTGCAGGCAAGCCCTTCGACGACTCAACAGACCGGAGAGGTACATAATAGCGAGAGGAGGAGGCGAGCTAGCATTTCCAGTGGCGAGTAAGAGAAAAGAGGAGAGAAGAGAGAAAGGATGACGAAGAGAGCCAGCGCAGTCCATAAATTGATGACAGACGAGGAGCGAGAACCGGAGCGAGCAGGAGAGAAAAGGGAGAAAAGGAGTGGGCGAGGGAGACACTCTATGCCCTTGAAGAATGCTCTGGTTAATGTAACTGCAGCATTAAATGCAATTCATTTATTTGTATGTGGCTTTGTTGACAGCGCAGTTGTCATGGGTCTTTAAGTAGGAGAGTAAAAAGCAATTCGTACTTTTGTAGAAGGGGTCCTAGCTCTGAAATATGATTGCGCGTGCGGCGGCAACTCCAAGAAAACTTCAAATCTCAATCTCGGCCGCGACTGCAAAAGTTAACACCGTGCGCAGGCGCTGGGCGGGACAAAGTGTTGAGAGCGGCAAGTCGGAACCTACTAAATTGACGGGTCGCAAAGTCTCAACTCTAATCCGTTTATTTAATTAAATGGTTAAACATGTTAGCGGATCATAACCCATTTATTCAAAAATCCCAATCCAAACCCATTTATTAAAGGGTTGGACGAGCGGGTTGACGGGTTGACATGACCATTAACACCCCTAGTTTCTACACATAAAAGCTCAAACTTTATTTTTATGATTTAGATACATTTAACTTTAAATCTTATAAGGTCATTTTTAATTGAACTACTCTTTATAATAGCATATAATATATAGTTATTATATATGTATGTCCAAAATTCAGCAAATATATCAATTAAATGCAATAGCATTGGTGTATAGTATCTAATTATAAATAATGAATAATAATTCGATACTTAATAATTATCGAAAGTCACAATTTGAATACCCTAAAGGTTAGCATGATACCCAAAAGGCTAGCATGAGTATGTATAAAATAGTATGAGCAAGTTTAAAGCTCAAATGTTGGTTAGAAATAGTGGTCTAATTCCTCCGCACATGTAGTATACTTCCGTCAGGTGTTTAATCATCTAAGGTGAGTATTACTATAAAACAATGTAAGCATGGAAACCTCAATGCTTACCTTTGATTTAAAAAATTTTAAACATGTTTTTAAATTTAAATCATTTGTCCAGTTTAATACATTTTATTTTTATCATGCTACAAAAGTAAATTAATTGAAAACTTATATCTTGTATAAAATAATATTTTTATATGACCACTAAAAATTTTTAAAAATATTTAATATAAATGAAATATATAAAAGTTCACAATATATTTTTTTATAATCATAAATAAATACACGTGGATAAACATGGCATATTGTTTAGATTTTTAAAAATGTTTGAAAATAAAAAAGCAAAGATAAGTGCTCAAATAATTCCAAATCTCGCCAAGCATGGAGGTGGTGGCCAAAATAGAAAAATATTATAATTATTAAGTAGTCATGTGTATTAAAGAGAGATAAATTTGATTACAATACGAGTTTAGATGTGAGGTAAAATATATACCAATAAAAAGAAGAAGAGAAGTAAGTTTGGCTTAATGCTAGACTGGTGGTGCAGTTGGGTGTGGTGAAACGCTTTAAGAGCTCTGTTCAGGTTTCGGTTCAACTATTAGTTTCGAACAATCTTGAACCATTATGTCATCATAATATAACAATTTTTAGCCCTTTCAAATTTTAAAAATATATTACTTATAATACTAAAAATAAAGTTAAGAATGCTATAATAATCCAACAAGTACATAAAATTTTAAAAGTGATAAAATCATAAGTTTGCCCCAAATCCTGTTAGGAATTATTATTAATGTTAAGATGTTGTGCAACTGTAGGCTTACAAGTAGGGGTGGGAATCGATGCGGGCCATACCAAGTCAAGGTTTGCCCAACCCTTACCTTACTTTTTAAAAATTGAGTTTGACCCTCTTTTTATACCGGGTCGGGACAAGGTCGATTTGACATTCACTTTTTTTTAATAAGTTTCGGGATAGCGGGTCGGTAAAAAATACGGGTCGAATAAGATAATTTTAAGAATTTATATACCTATCAAGCATAAGTATACATTTATACTAAATTTAAATATTATATACTTCAATATTTCACTAATTATTAAAAACCACATAATTAAAAAAATGAAATATTTGAAAATATAGTATAAGTTTATTAAAATAGGTTAATATACAATTACATATAAGGGTTATTTATATACAAATTCTTTTTATTGATTCTTATTTGTTTTCTGAATAAATTAATTTTTCTATTGTTGATAGAGTTGAATATAAAAAAATGATAATTTTGAAAGAAAATAATAATAATATTTAAACATAGGCTTATAATTTTTAATAAATTAGTATATGCAGCGCAGGTCGGACTCTTCGGGTCAGGACATGGTTGGCCCACTCTTATCCTATTTTTGAATTTGGGTCAAAATTTACAACTCATCCCTATACCAGGTCAAATATATATTAGTTTTACCCGGCCAAAAATGGGTCGGGTCAAAGCCAGGTCACGGGTCGACCCACCCCAATTCCCACCCCTACTTACGGGGCACACCAGTGACTGAACCAACAGTTCACCCGTGTACCGGTTTTAGTAGTCAAACCGCTGGACTATCCTTGTAAGGGTTTGCGGTTGGACCGGTCGAAAGATGACAGGCGGGTAGAGTTTTTTTGTTCGTTTTTTCAAACGGTGGGTACGGCCATTGGTGGTGGACCCGGTGGCTTCATTCCAAAACTATATTTTTTGGGTTTCTACAAAATGGGCCCCGTAAGTAAGTATACAAAATTGTAATTTAGCATAGCATATATGATTTTACATTTTGTAAAACAAACTCTATAGGAAAGTTTTAATTTTTAATGGCGAAGAAAAAGCACGAATATCTTAATTGCACGGTTCAGATCATGCCACTAGTTTTTCTATTCTGTTTGCATGATTTAGGGGTTGTCTTCACTTAAAGAACCATTGGGCTTGAGCCTTAAAGGGGATACGTATGTATGGATGAAATTTCTGGCCTCATCACCATTCAAACCTGTTGAATCCAAAAAATTTGAAACCGTTAAAAATTTTTGTTACAGGCTGCAGAGAGATGGAAATTAGCGAGTAGGAGGACCTCTCTTATGAGCAAATACTATGCGATCTATATATTCTGGCTTGTCTTGGCAGGCAGGCACGCACGCACGCACGCACGCATCCCACCCCACCCACGCATAGTCAGGAATATGCCTGCCCATAAAATCTTAAGAATTCCAACTGTAGGGGAAGTTAGTTAAAGCTAACGAGCTGTGACCTGTGAGAGCTGCGTTAATGATTTATTTAAGATTCCCAGATATGATGAATCTCATACAACGCCTTCAACAAAAAGCATAACAGGAGAGGAATATAAGTCGTATTACTTAAACCACATGATTAAATCAATTTCACATAAATTTCAGAATCATGCAAAGCGGTTTTCAATTATATATACAGCTTATTAAAATACTCCCTAACTTCAACGACAATGACTTTGTTCGAATTAACCATAAAATAGAAACTAAAACAAACAACTTATGGTACGTTAATGAATCCCACGATTACGGCAATAGCCTACTTCTAAAAATAACGCACGCGATCGATCGCTACAGTAGCATGCGTGGTCTGTTTTTTTTTTTTTTTTTTTTCGTTTTAGCTTTAATTCCCTCTCTTCCATTTCTTGTTCACTTGGACTACAATCTGAAGAACGAGAAATACAATTCTCGTTGAAAGCATACCATTGTAACCTGCAACAACAACAAAATTATGATCACGAGAGATCCAACACGATATATTTTTTAAAAAAAATTAAAAAAAAAAAAAGAGTTGTGAAAAATCAAAGCTAGCTAGCTAACTTGACTAGATATATTCAAGAATCTGATGAGGAAATAAATGAAAGAGGAAAGGCAGGAAACGACAATGCTGGGAATATCGACTGTGGAAATCAACCAAAGAAAACACAACTGATCAGATTTTGTTAATGATAATTAAAGATGAAAACAGAATTCCAACTTCGAACGATTATAGATGGCGGCGAGGATATTGAAAGTAATTAAAGAGGTTCACATTCAATGCCTTCTGCACGCTTCTTGGCCTCTTATTCCGCGGCCACCCAGAAGACTTCCAATCTGTGATCGCCAAGAAATCAGCATCGATCTCTTCCACCGATAGCGCAATCGAGAACTTCGCTGTCCCCTCCTCCTCCTTGAGTGGCCGCCGCGACTTCACCTGATTCACCGCCGAAGTCGGAGGCGAAGGCGGCGCTGGAGAATTGTCGATCGGGTTCGGCGCGTCCGTAGTAAATTTCTTCTACAGCAAGTTCCACGGCTTCTTCGTCTCAAGCGATTTCTGCAGTTGTTCTCTCGACGACGACGACGATGCTTCTTTCAAATCATAATCACAAGCAGCTGACTTCGGCGGTAGAGCGGGTTTCAGACTTTCAATACCCGCCGGCTGCAAGGCTGTTTCCAGCCGGACTTCATGTGTATGCTCCCGGGCGCATACACATATTTTTTTTATTTTTTTTTTTTAAATTTTTTTCATAAACTTATTAGCCCAAGTGTATTTAACATATGTATCAATTTTTACCATTTTTGGAGTATTTTAGATATTTATTTTTTATTTTTAAAGATCAGTGACATTTTAGGTAATTTTAAATTACTAAAATGCCACTGATTTTCAAAAATTAAAAATAAATATCTAAAATACTCCAAAAATGGTAAAAATTTACACATAGATTAAATACACTTGTGTTAACAATTTTATGAAAAAAATTTAAAAAAAAAATAAAAAAAATATGTGTATGCGTCTGGGAGCATGCAGCCGGGAGCAGAGGACTGGAGTCCGTTTCCCGCCCTAATCTTTCATGATGATATTATCACGGGTTTTCGCGTGCACATGTATACATATATAGAGAGAGTTGTTCCGGGGCAGCGCAACTGCACCGAACAGTGGTACATTTGATCAAAAGTGGGCTCTACACATATTAGAATGTAATGAAACTTTATACAATTATTTATCCATATATAAATTTTATAGCAAATAGTTTACATGTTGAAAAAACCACTTTAAAGTTGTTATTTACATCAAATTATTTTATTACATTGAATTTGTACCATTTTCATATGGACCCATATACATATCTGATTGGGATAAAAGTTGGTATGGTAATAGAATACATTATTTTAAATATAATGGGTAGAGTAGATTATGATTTGATGATCATGTGGGCCCATTTCAGTAATGCTGCACTAGAATATATCTCATGTATATATATGAGAAATATTCAGGTGCAACTTCACTGTACTTGAATTACGGTGCAGTTATCTTAAAATGAGTCTTATATGGTCATAAAATTATAATCTACTCTAACTATTGTATTTAGAATTATATATTTTATTACCATATCAAATTTCATCCCAATTTTATATGTGTATGAATTTCATCTGAAAATAGTATAAATTCAACGTAATAAAATAGTTTGATGTAATAACAATTTTAAAGTTATTTTTTCAATATGTAAACCATTTGTTATAAAATTTATATATAGATAAATGATTGTATAAAGTATCAACATATTTAAGTACATTTTGGGCCCATTTTGGGCCAAATGCACATTTAATTATAGTGCAGGCAAATGCCCAGGAAAGGTTCTCTCTATATATATAGGAGTAGGCTTTTATGTAACCTAGTTATATAGAAAATGACTCATGTAACTCTTTCAAAATTTAGGATTTTGATCTTTGATAAAAATCTAATCCATTCATTGTATTTAACATCATTTATTTCTATAAAGGATCAAGTTTTATCCCAATCAAGTATATTTATAGGTCACATTTGTTAGAAATGTATATATTCATGTTTAAATTATAAAAATGCTAAAATATCAATTTTAAAGTAGTATTTTTCAACATCTAAACTATCCAAAATATCATTTCTATATGAATAAATGTTTCTATAAAGTATTATTATATTCCAATACATGTCTAAATAGATCTAAGCATTTTTCATAATTTATACATAAATATATTCATTTTCTAACAAATGGCGGTTACATAGAAGAGGACCCATGCAATCCCTTCAAAATCTAAGATTTTAATCCTTAATGGAAAATTTAATACATTCATTGTATTTAACATCATTTGTTTACCTAAGAGACTAAGTTTTATCTCAATTAAATATGTTTATGAGACACATTAGAAAATGTATATATTCATATATAAATTATGAAAAATATTAAAATATCAATTTTAAAGTAGTATTTTCGAAATCTAAACTGTCCAAAATATCATTTCTATGTGAATAAATTATTCTATAAAATATTATTACATTCTAATACATGTTTAAATAAATCTAAGTGTTTTTCATAATTTACACATGAATATATATATATATATTTTTGAACAAATATGGCCCATAAACATACTTGATTGAGATGCAAATTAGTCTCCTAAAAAAACAAATGATTTTAAATATAATGAACGGATTCAATTTTTCATTAAGAATTAAAATCTTATATTTTGAAGGAATTACATAGGTCCGGTTACATAAAAGCGGGACCAATATATATATTTGTTCATTTTTGGGCCGCATATATATATTAGAATGCAATAAAATTTTATACAATCATTTATCCACATATAAATTTTATAGTAAATGGTTTACATGTTGAAAAAATTACTTTAAAGTTGTTATTTTTATCAAACTATTTTATTACGTTGAATTTGTACCAATTTCAGATTGAGTCCCTATACATATCCGATTAGAATAAAAATCGATATAGTAATAAAATATATTATTTAAAATACAACTTGTAGAATAAATTATAATTTGATCATCATGTAGAACCCATTTCAGCGTCAATTACGGTGTAATGGCGTTGCACTTGAATATTTATATATATATGACAGTTATTCTAGTGCAGTGCCACTGCACCGTAACAGTAGTACATTTGCCCTTTTGGGGCCTCACACATATTAGAATACAATGAAATTTTATATAATTATTTATCCATATATAAATTTTATAGTAAATGATTTACATGTTGAAAAAACTACTTTAAAATTATTATTTACATCAAATTATTTTATTGCATTGAATTTGTACCATTTTCATATGGGATCCATACACATATCTGATTGCAATGAAAATTGATATTGTAATAGAATAAATTATTCTAAATACATTGGGTAGAGTATATTATGATTTTATGATCATGTGAGGCTCATTTTGATGCAACTGCACCGTTGTTACAGTGCAGTTGCGCTGTACTTCAATATTTCCCATATATATAGAGAGAACTTTTCCTGTGCAGAGAAGCTGCACCATAATTAATTGTGCATTTGGCCAAAAATGGGCCCCACATGTACTTAAATATATTAATATTTTATACAATCATTTATCAATCTATAAATTTTATAGCAAATGGTTTACATATTGAAAATACAACATTAAAATTGTTATTTACATCAAACTATTTTATTATGTTAAATTTGTATCATTTTTAGATTAGGCTCACACACATACCTAATTGGGATAAAAATTGGTATGGTAATAGAATACATAATTCTAAATATAGTTGGTGGAGTAGATTATAATTTTATGATCATATGAAGCTCATTTTGAGATAACTGCACTATAAAAGCGGTGCAATTACGCCAAAATAGGCCCTACATGATTATAAAATTATAATCTACTCAACCTATTGTATTTAAAATTATGTATTCTATTACCATATCAATTTTCATCCCAATCAGATATGTGTATGCACTCCATCTAAAAATGGTATAAATTCAACTTAATAAAATAATTTGATGCAAATAACAACTTTAAAGTAGTTTTTCAATATCTAAACCGTTTAAATTATATTTATATATGAATAAATGATTGTATAAAGTTTCATTACATTTTAATGTGTGAGACCCATTTTTTGGGCAATGTACCGGAACAACTATATATATATATAGGATGTTGTTCCGGTGCAGTGACGCTGCATCGGAACAGCGGTGCAGTGGGCCCCAAATGGGCCCCACATTATCATAAAATCATGATATACTCCACCCATTGTATTTAGAATAATGTATTCTATTACCACACTAATTTTCATCCGGATATGTATATGGGCCCCATCTGAAAATGGTACAAATCCAACGTAATAAAATAATTTGATATAAATAACAACTTTAAAGTATCTGATTGAGATGAAAATTGGTATGGTAATAGAATACATTATTGTAAGTACAATGGGTGGAGTAGATCATGATTTCATGATCATGTGGGGCCCATTTGGGGCCCACTGCACCGCTGTTCCGGCGCAGTATCATATATATATATAGGAAATGATCCAGTGCATGCGACTGCACCGTGCAGTCCATGCACTGTGGGCCCCACCTGATCATTTTCCATAAATCCACCCCACCCATTGTATTTAGAATTGTTCACTTTATTACCATACCAATTTTCATCCAAATCCAACATGTGTGTAATCTCCATCTTAAAATGGTGCAAAATCAACGTAATAAAATAGTTTAATGTAAATATCAAGTTTAAAGTGGTTTTTTCAACATCTAAACCGTCTAAAGTATGATTTATATATAGATAAATGAGTGTATAAAGTTTCATTACAATCTAATATGTGTGGGGTCCATTTTACAGCGGACTACACCGTAATTACGGTGCAGTCCGACTGCACGGGATCGGTTCCCTATATATATATATATATCAGTGGACCTATGTAATTCCTTCGAAATCTAAAATTTTGATCGTCAATGAAAAATCGAATTCATTCATTATATTTAACATTATTTGCTTATTTAGGAAACTAAGTTTCATTCCAATTAAGTATGTTTATAAGCCACATTTGTTCAAATATATATATGTTCATCTATAAATCATGAAAAATGCTTAGATCTGTTTACACATATATTAGAATGTAATAATATTTTACGAAACTATTTGTTCACATAGAAATGATATTTTGGACGGTTCAAATGTTGCAAATACTTTTTAAAAAATTGATATTGTAGCATTTTTCATAATTTACACATGAATATGTATTTCTTAACAAATATAACCCATGAACATACTTGATTAGGATGAAACTTAATCCTTTAGATAAATAAATGATGTTAAATACAATTAATTAATTAGATTTTCCATCAAGAATCAAAATCTTAGATTTTCAAGGGCTTAGATGAGTTTGCTTCTATGTAACCTAGTCCCGCTTCTATGAAACCCCCCTTTCTATGTGACCCCTCCATTTTTAAAATCTTGATAGTTAATAGAAATCTACTTCATCTATTATTTTTAACATCATTTCTAGTATTCTAAAAATCCTTTTATTTTTTTAATTTCACTGCATATGGATTCTATCTATAAATGTGTAAAATCAACATAATAAAATGGTTCAATATTAAAATATCAACTTTAAAGTAGTTTTTTCAACATCTAAACTATCTAAAATATCAATAATGTGTAGATAAAAGAGCCTATAATGTATTGTTACATTCTACTACATGTGTGAATGGATTTAAGCATTTTTTATAATTTACACATGAATATACATATTTTTTAGCAAATGTGGCTCATTCACATACTTGATTTCAGTGACACTTAGTCTTTTAGCTAAACAAATGGTGTTAAATATAATAAATGGATTGAATTTTTCATCAAATCAATATCTTAAAATTTGATAAGATTATATGGACTACTTCTATGTAACCTAGTAGTGTACAGGGAAATTACCGCCAAGCTCATGTTATTTAATTTGTATAATCGATGGCCCATTGCATTTGCGCCACACTCCCGAAATAACACGCAGCAGTGCTTTCTAATTCTAAGTACATATATGTCACGTACAATAGAACTACAAAAGAGATTTCTGAAATGTGCAACATATATTATTCAAATGCATTGCTGCCTTATTCAGGCTATCTAAAACGGCTATTGATCTTTAAAAAAATTGTATGTTTTAATCAACAGCTTATTCAATATTAAAGTATTCTTCTGTTCCAGTATTGCAAAGATTAAAAAAAATATATGACAACGTTTTTTCAATTCTGATTTTCAGTCATATGCGGCCATTTATATTACTCTCATATTTAAACATGCATTTCACATGAAGATAGCAACATTGATGAATTTTGTACTGCTCAAGTAAGTAGAACCCTAAAATTATTAATCTTCTTCTCTTCTTCTAATATTTAGTTTTAGTTAATTATTGAATCTTATATGTGTTAATCATGATACTTAATTAACCTGATAAAGTATCAAGCAAACAAACTATTTAATTTGTCGGTTTTTTAGGTGTTTTGATTTTCAAAGGATGTTATGAGCATATGCTTTTTTATATATTTCTATTGTTTGATTCATTATGACTATATTCCCACTTCAAGACTGTTAAAAATGTCAATTGCCCAATTAATTAAGATGTTGGCATTATTTACGTTAAGTTTATCTGTAGAAAAATTAATTTAAAATACCAAATCCCAATCAAATAAAATTTCAATGCACCACACGGATGATAATATGTGTTCAAGGCATGGTCTAGTTAGCTAAGTCTAAGTAGGCTTACTTGGTCAACGCGAAAAATCTGTTTAAATTTTTTATTTTTCCAGAAACTTATTAATCTAGATATATTTAATATATCAACTAATTTTTACCATTTTAGAATATGTATATATATTTTTTTAGATTTTTAAACACAGAATTATTTTAGTAATTTTAATCATTAAATGGGTACAATACCCTAACCATTAAGTTATGCACAGAACCTCAAGAGAAAATCAAGCACTGCTTGTCGGACGAAAAGAAATCAATGGTTCACCTTTCATGTACAACATAACAATTCTTTTCTATACAGCTAATTTTTCATTCACATATAACATATATTTCATTGCATTAAATATATTTTAGCTATAATTGAATGTTTAGCGACAAGTACTCTATTTTTGGAGTGGTGAAATTAGATTAAACATAATTATTTTTTCGCATCAAATATAATAAAAAAATAATGTCTAATGCAGCTATTAAAATTTAGCTGTAACCTGAATAAAACAGTTTGTATGAGCCCTCGGCCTGTATAACGCCACCCGGTTATACGTGGCTCAGCGCGTAAAACTTTTTTACACAATGACGCTGCAAAAAGAGTCGGGTCGAGTCGGTTTGCTACTCAACCAATCCACTTTGCACGCCTACACGTAGTCATCTGCGGTGTAAGTGCCATCTGGTTGGCAAACAGTATCCGAGAGAGACCACGCAACCGAAAGTGGGAGAGCCTTCTCGTCCGGAAACTTGGTGGGTGTGTATATTTGTATCCATCCAAACCGTCTATTGAGATAAATACTCATCAAGATCTTTTTTTGCACCCCCTCGTACTATCAGATGGACGGCCAGATCATCTAATTTATGGGTGAGGCGAACACGAAACGTATGGACCATGCAGGCGGCGAACGCTTGCACTTTATGTGACCTAAACCTAGAAGGAAAACCGGTTGCTAGCCGTCTCTGACACGTCATGTTCAACTTAGATTCGTTGGGAGATCATTATTAATCACTACCATCCATCTGGCAAATCCCGAAAAGTCACAAACATCCAACCATACTCGTAGGCTTGAATATTTTTCTTCTGGAGATCCGGCCCACAGATTGGGACAGCAATCTGCACGCAACTCAGCGAGCAATCGGAGGCGAAGCTGATGTCGTAGCACGGAATCAACACCAAAAGCATTCATGGCTTCGTCCAACTGTTTCGGTTAAATCAACTAACGAGGGAAATAACGGCGCCTTTTTTCATGTGCAATGGAACGTTAAAACAAGAATGCACTGTAGACCGTCGCCTAAAAGTCAAGCACGTTTATTGAACCAATAAAGAGAAATAAATACAATTTTTTTATTTTTTTTCCACCTGAGGCAGAGCAGGCATCGAGTGCTTTGGAAATTCGCACTGCATTTTATTCATTCAAGTAACGATTGTTTATACACTCCAAAAAAAAGGAAAAAAAAAAAAAAAAAAAAAAAAAGTAACGATTGTTTGTGAGTTTGGCTATTTTCCATGCAAAGGCAGTAATCTTTGCTGATTCATGCTCAAGGCAAACAATTAGTGGAGTCTGAAATGAACCTTCCTGCTATTAAAAAAACTAGGAAATGCAGCTGAACAATCGAAGTCGTTAGAAAATCTTCCCTTGTATTGCAAGGAAGTAATGTCCCCATGGCTTCTGCATATACCAATCCGCCAGCTTCAGCACCAATCCATCGATTTTTAGGCGATTAGTTAAAAAGGTGCTTTTCATTAAGGCATCAAACCTATCATACGTTTCTCCTTTAGGTGTGTCCCAATTTGCACACTGTGATGGTGAATGAAAATCAAGCACGTGCTCTCCTACAGAATGTAAAACGTAAGCACCACAAACCAGGCAACCAGGCAAAGCTAATCGCCCTGAGGAACTGTTCAGTAAGAATCTACCCTTTGTGTGACTCTCAAACTTGTGCTCTGCCCATAACTATACTAGGCTAGATCCAGGAGTCCTCCAAGAAGGTTCAGGACCCGTCAACCTATATTTTAGGGCTCAAGGGAAGAAAACCAGCAAGAAAATTTTCAGCTGTAAGTCGAAGGATTCGTTAATTGCCAAGTTTGTAATTACCATGTAGAGAACCTCAAAAACCAATCACAATGTTCAAAGCCAAAGATGTTGGCAAGCTAGCTTATCTGGATGAAGTCATAGAACAACAACTCTTCAGAGTAGTTTGACAATCTTCTGCAACTGCTTCCCTGTTTCAATAATGAAATTCTACACAAAATATGCTACAGATGCATAGATACTGGCCATTAGGGTAAGCTGCCAAAGGAAAGCAATAAGTGTGCATGATTAGCAACATTCTTTTCTTCTTTTTTTTCCTAAATCTAGGCAAGAACTTGTCTGTCCTTCACAGTTAGGAGTCTAAAACGAAAAACTCAATGAAATTGGTCCTAAATTCAGAGGAAGATGATGAAATGTAGTTGAGTCATTTGATTGCTCATGAGACTAATCTAACAGTTTGACGACCCATCCAAACCATTCCAAGGTGGAGATGCCAACCAGCTCAACACTATGAAACAACTCACAGCAAATGATTCCACGCAGAAATGCAACAGCCTTTGTACAATTCATAGTCTTGTTTGACGTAAAATGCTAATAAACGTTTCAGTGATGCACTCCCACTTTGTAGAGCTCCTCTGATTCTTACATGTTAGCAGCATTGAACATTATAACTCAACAAAGCATAAGCAGTACTATATACCACAGATTGTGAATTCCGATCGCCAAAACGAATTGAATGTCCTGAATTTAGATTGATAGCTATGATGATTTTTTAATGCTCGGCCATTTTCACCTTTCACAATTTGTCCGTGCATGCATTGACGACCATGGACCATGCAGCTGGGTTTTGCTAGACCATCACTATTGTTTAGTTTTCTACCATGGATCATTTCTGATTCAATGACAAGTGGACAACTAAGTTAATAAACTAAATATTCACAAGATATAGTCGTTGGTGGTTATTTGTAGATCTGCATTGCAACAGACATACCAGAAGCATCTAACTCTAATCATCACCTTGTCAACTTTTACTATCTTTAACTGCCCCACAAGTTTTATATCAACTCCCTCTACTTCCTTCCTTTTAAAAAAACATACAGTGCAGAAAAGAGTGGGGGAAAGTAAAGGAAAGAGGGAAAAACAACTATAACAACAGAGAGGCAACAGAAGGACAATAACAAGACAAATAGCAAACCAAAGAAACTAAAACTGAGCATTAAATTAGCAAGAAATGCAACCCTTTTTTATTCCCATTCCCAATTTACAAATTGATGGAGTATAATACCTCTCCAATTGAGATCATAACAGAGTAGTAGTATTAGTTAGCTGCGAAAAATGACATTGCTTCAAGTGATCCCTTGCTACATTCATATCTTATCTCTGCAGAAATTATAAGCAAAGATCATTAGCTCTGTGAATACTGAAACCAAATGAGGAAATTGCTATTATTCCTAAACTGAACTAGTTTACATTTTCTATTAGACAAGCAACCATCAAGGCGGGCCCAATGTTCTTTAGGTAAGCATCATCTGGGGAACCATAATTAAATGAACCATGGTGCGACATTGGGTTTACTTTCCCTTTCCTGCCACGTGCGCTATAATCCATTATATCACTTCCAAACCATATCTAAGAAGATCAGACAATAGAGGATGTGTTACAGTAAATCCATCATCACGTTCTCCATCAGATGAATAATTCTCATAATCAGAGGGAATTACCTCGTCCGTGGGTCTCCAGCATGAACAAAATTGAATTTTTTTTTGTTACATCAAAAATCACACAGAGACTTTGATCATATTTGCAAGGAATTCAAACCACATGCATTTCGACATAAACTAATCGAGGGGGAGAAAAATCATTACCTTTCCTTTATCGTGAGATTCAGGAACTCTGTATGCTTCAACGGTTATGTCGGAGAGCCACAAACCAGGGAAAGTAAGCTGCAAAAATCATACAAGTTGCATCAAATTCATCCTACGAATCAAGAAACAGAAACAAACACACTTTTTGCCTCAATTGTCGGCAGCAGAGTCACGCGACAGTGATCAAATTATTCACTCCGGGAGCTATGTCTCCGGTAGAAAAAGTTTCCGTAAACCCATCGATGAGATCATCTCCACTGCCATGGAGCAGATGGATGGATGGATAGGAAGAGGGAAACCGTCACTACAGATAGCAACTGGAAATGGGAATTCCCCGACGATGGAGGTATGTCGTGGCGAAACCAGACGCGGACAATTCCATCACAAGGCTCGGCAGTAAAACATCCAAAAGCGTGAAAGGCAAACCCTTCTCCATACATTCACAATTCAACAAAAAAGCAAAGATAAGAAATTCCTTACATCCAATTGCCGCTGCACCTTTCCCAATCTCTTCTTCGGCCTCCTCGCTGGCCTCGACCCTGTCATTAAAAAGAAATCCTCCTCGATCTCATCCTTCGAAAGTGCCACCGTCAGCTTCCTCTTCTCCTTCGGCTTTTCCATCTGCACTGCCGCAGCGGCGGCGGCAGCCGCCGCTGTCCTCGACCTCATCGACCTCAGCTGACCCTCGGGCACAACTGGCGGAGGCGGCGGCGGCGGCGGCGGAGGGGGCGACAACGACGCCGCCGCCGAGCCGATCTCCTCCGGAGCCTTGTTGGCCGCTCGCCTCGTCCGGAGATTCCACGGCATCGCTGCCGATTCTTCCTCTTCTGGAACGCGGAACCTCATCTTGTCGGCGGCGGAGCGGAGGTGATCCAGGAGCCGCTCGCGAATCTCTTCAATTCCGTCGTCGGTGACGGATTCGGCGTCGGGCTTTGCAGCTCCGATCCGCGGCATAGTACGTAGTTTCTCTAGAGAAGCAGGGGCAGAAGCCCTACAGAGAGCAGCCGGAGGAGGTCTGGTTGGGGAGGCAGCAGAGCCGTTGGATTGAGAAGCATCCCGATCGACGGCGGGATCGGTTTTCATACATCGAAGGAAGCGTTGGCTTCCCCATTTGAGTAAGGGAAGGGAGAAATTGTGGAGGGGCGGGTGGGGTTTTGCGGACATCGATTGTAACGGGGGCGGTGGTATTTCGGTCTCCGTTTCGGATGCAGCAGAAAATCCCATCAAAGAGAAAAATGAGAGCTTCCAAGCTTCCGATTGGCCACGCTTCCGAGTGTAGGAGAGAGAAGGACAGTTTTCTCCTGCCTTTCTCTTTCTCGCTCGCGCTCTCTCTCTCTCTCTCTCTCTCTGGTTTTCTGAAATCGCCGGGAAACGTTGAGGGAGGGAAGAAGCGGAATATAAGCGGTTGAGAAAGGGAAAATTCTACTCTCGCTCGGGGGATGTGAATCATACTCGCAGTTATGTCTACGTAATGGACCAGAACTTGAGAAATCCGATCCACTAAAATCATATAAAATCCGTTCATAGTCTATTTAAAATGGTATGATTAAAATTTTTCTCTACATAAATTAATGTAAATGGATGGTTTTGTGAATTCTTTCAGTACTCGTGAATCGTGAACGGATGCCTACTGTTTAATAGCATAACGTTGATTATGATTTTTTCAAGCTACGATGACGTGATCGGTCCACGGACGGATGGGATATCTTGCACGCGATAGGTTGGAGTTGGGCCTGCGAGTTGCGTTTTTGGTAATTGGCGCGAGTAGACGTTGCCTTGCGCTACTGCCTTCTAACGTTCGCCTGTGGTTTTTCAAGTGCTCTCTCTCCCTCTCTCTCTCTCGGAGATGATCAGGTTCCTGGTGCGCATTCGTCACGGTTTGATGGACCCATGAGCCACATGCGTTTGGTAATGTGGATCGTCTGACTCTAGGCATAACAGCGTATTTGGATTGCCTTAACCAAATTGGGGAATTTTGTATTGGGATGCTGCCAACCCAAAATTATCCATCTTATGGTGTGTTTGGGAATAGATAAATAGTGTGTTTAGCAGTTGATAAAAAATATAAAGTTAAAATTTTTCAATCTAAAACTTTTCCCTCTCTATCATTATTATATTTTTTAATCATTTTTTACACTTTCTTATACAATAACCCTACTTTTTAATCATTTCTACATGACTATACACATATCTCATTTATCTATTTTAACTTTATTCTCTTTATTACTTATCATTATTTTTATCATATCACGTCATTTGACAACTTTTATTCTCTAAAATGGAAAGTTTTATTCATTACCAAACATACCCAAAATTTGTTATGAAAGTTTTAGAGATTAAAAGTTATCAAATGATGTGATATGATAGAGATAATGATAATGAGTAAATAAGATAAAGTTAAAATAGATAGGTTAGTTACATAGGTAGTTGTGTAGAAATGATTAAAAAGTAGGATAGTTGTATAGGAAAATGTGAAGAAATGATTAAAAAATAGAATAATTATGGAGAGTGAAAAATTTTAGATTGAAAAGTTTTAACGTTACAATTTTTACCTATTGCCAAACAAGCCTTTAATTCATACTATGTGGGATCACTGCTTTGTGGAGGCAAAATGCTGCTTGTGCACATTTTCTGCAAGTCGTTGTAAACTAATTGTTCAAATACGAAACCCCCTCATGGGTAATTGTGGCTTGAACTATCTTAGGCAACAGAACTAATAAATTGCAGAGAAATTGAGATGGAGTCAACTCTGTTGTGCTTCCTACCGTAGTCAAGGTTCTGATATGAGAGATCCACCACGTGAGCTCGAAGTTTTACAGTGTTGAATTACTTCATGTACATTGTAAATTATGCTCATTTGATCGTTAGGGTTGTGATACTGTTAAATGATTGCACATTGTTGAGATGTTAGAATTTTCGACATACATATATATTAATTATATATATTATCATAAATAATTTTCTAATTTTTAAAGTAATCCTGTAAGGTTTTATGTGCATAAATCATCTAATAAAGTATGAGTCTTCTATGCGTAGAAACCCTACAGCCTAATTTGTATTTTTTATTTTTATGAAGGACTAAATTAGAAATATGAAAGATAGGCTTCCTATATAAACAGCCATAGTCCCCATGTTATTCATCTTTTAGGGTTTCTTTTTTAACATCTCGTCTTTAAAAAAGAGGAGTCACATTTTTCAGAAAACCCTAGGGCATTAACTTGAAAAATTAGAAAACTTCCGGATTCAACAACAATTGCTTTTATAGATTCAGGTACGCTTCTGCTTATAGTTTTATTTTCTTAGTAATTTAACATGGATGATCCTGGGGTGATTAATGATTTTAATTAATAAGGTTTTCCCAACAGGAGAAGGCTACCTGATTGTATCTCTGCAACCTTATGTAATAATTCTTTTGGTGATTAATACTAATTTGTGCACTCCTTTCGACTTTCCTTCCAATCCATGGCTTGGTAGAAAGTGGTCTTTCGATTATGCATACTTATTATAAAAAAAGAAGTATCTGAATCCAATATATCATAATATTTGTGGATTATAATGTTATATAATCGGTTATTATTTCACTAAGTAACACTTAGGCATTTTTACACAGTTTGAACATAATTATGATATATTTACCCAATTTGAATGTAACTATGAAGAAAGTTGATCATTTCGACCAGTCGATAACTCATGTTGTTTTCAACCATGCCTTTTCGCAAATGCGACATTTAAAGCAGCTGTTGGATATTAAAATCAATATAATAAAAATAATTAAATATTAAATATTAATTTAAAATAATATTTTTAATATCTAAATCATCTAAAATATTATTTTTATGTGGATAAATAATTCTAAAGTATTGTTACATTATAATATATGTGAGTAAATCCAAGTACTTTTTCCAATTTACACATGAATATACTATTTTGAAGCAAATAAGACTCATGCACATATTTAGTTTGGATAAAATTTGGTTTCTTTTTTATGGGTAGTTTTATAATCATTTCAATAGTTATTTTTTCACTTAAGCTCTGAGACATTCTAACAAATTTCATACAATATACTAACATATACCTAATAATATTTCTAAATTTATCCAAGTAGTGAGAACTTCCACACATAAGGAGAGAATAATGTCACCGACTTCACTAATCTTCTTATGCCACCAAAAGTTGATGAGAAAATGCACAGTTGGAAATTTGAACCAGCATCTGTCAAATGTGAGCCACGCTTGGTGAGGTCTGATGGCGAAATTTGATTTCTTAGCTAAACATATAATGTTAAATTTAATGAATAAATTTAATTTTATGTCAATTATTAACATATTAAAAATGAATGGGATTACTATTTTAAAATTTTATTTTGTAGAGAAATTATATTAGAAATCAAGAAAATGCCTAAAAAGTACTAAAGAAATTATTTTTTGCAATATTTCTCACATTGAAAAGATTTAATTATTTAGTAAAAGGAATAATTTTAAAATAATTTTTTTGATATTTTAGTGACTTTTTGTATTTTTCATTTTATTGTTTACAAGAATATTTTCGTCTTATCAAACTAGGATTTAGGGTTTGTAACTATTCTTGCAATTTCAGACAAACTTTTTGTATGTGGGTACAAATTTTACAAGTATCGTTATACGGCTGCAATTTCACCACACCTTGTAGGTACAGATGCAAAAGCCCTTGGGTCTTCTAATACTTTTCTCATGCATGCATAACAGCGCGAGAATTGTTGTCGTAGGCTAATTAGTCTTAAAAATAAATTAATTAGCTGGATCATATGCACAATTTCACAATCGCACGCGTTCAAATACTCACCCATTAGTCTGAACCGGACGCAATAGAAAGAAAGCACATAGCAGGCATTGTCAAACAGACTTTTTACATTTGAAAAAGGTTTAAGTACAATTAGGACGATAACTTATACTCATATTTTCTGATATGACTACATATTTATAAAAACAGCATATATATGTTCTTGAAGCCATATAACAATGACGTTAAAACTGACATTAAAAGTAATATGAAGCTATAATATTGCCCTTGCCAAAAATTTAAAAAACTATTATAATTGGATTAAAAAATACAAAGTAAAAAAGTAGACTTCATTACTTCCATGTGCTACTTCGAAAAAAAATTACTTCTATGTGCATACAATGTTACTTCAGAAAAAGAAATGAGAAGCGCATTTTTGTCAATTAAAAAAAATTATCATGTTATTTGATAAAACTTTACAGTGTCTTCATATTTGGAATTTAGAAGTAAAATATATGATCATCTATACTAATTTTATAAATGTATGGTTATACGTGTAAATATGGATAAAGTTGCAGTCATATTTAGAACTAAACTTTCTAAAAATGTTGAAATTAGACAAAATAAAAATTGTACTGAGATTATTAAAGACAGTTAAAACGTGACATCTAGCTAAAAAATGTTTAGGATTTTTGCAAAATTAGACGTTACAAATTTGCTTCTTTGACCTTGTATTTTGAATATCTGCAAAAATAATCTTTTAAGTTTAAAAATTTTGCAAAACTTACCAGATATTAAAAAGCCATTTTATAATTTTATTTTTAAAAAAAAATTTCATTTTTTATTTTTTGCAAAATTAAACTCATAACTAAGTACCTTTGCAAAAATGACCATCTACTTCGCATTTTACGGCATTATCCCTTTAACTTTATACGAGATTGAGAATTTTACCCTCTAAGTTTAAGGTTTGTTTTACAACTTCATAAAGTTATAAGGTTAATTCCACAAAAAAAAAGAGTTACATTAAAAATCCAAATAAAAATCAAAGATAATTCTGTCGAAAAAATTACAAATGGTCGTTTATTTCAAAAGGTCAAATTTTGAAAAGTGCTTAAAGAGCTATTTTTGTAAATATTCACATGTAGGGTTAAGCATGCAAATTTGCAAAGAGAGAGGATCAGTTCTATAAAAATGACAAAATGGTACCGTACATTTCTTCAAACGCAACCCTCGAATATCTACTATGAGGCATTAGGCCTAAAGGTGCAACATAGACAGAGTTTGACCCAACCCAGATATGGCCTTATTTTGTGGAATTTAAGTCTAAGATGGGATGTGTCCTCCCTCCCTTAACTAAGTGGTTATGAGAGTGAATTAAGAGTACGTAAGGTAGGAGATTCAGGGTCCTCTCTCCATAAGTTATACCCTATAAGTTGGAGGTCATCCCAGATAGGTGAGTGGGTAAGATGCATATATATATATGCTCCGCTTTTATGTAACCAGGTTACAAAGAAGTTGACGCATGTAATTCCTTCAAAATCTAAGATTTTAATCCTTGATAGACAATCTAATCCATTCATTGTATTTAATATCATTTATTTATCTAGAGGATTAAGTTTCATCCCAATCAAGTATATTTATGGGTCACATTTGTTAGAATATATATTCATATGTAAATTATGAAAAATGCTAAAATATCAATTATAAGAGTAGTATTTTCGACATCTAAACCATCCAAAATATCACTTCTATGTGAATAAATTATTATATAAAATATTATTATATTCTAATACATGTATAAATAGATCTAAGTATTTTTCATGATTTACACATGAATATATATTTTTGAACAAATGTGGCTGATAAACACACTTGATTGGGATGAACTTAATCTTCTAAATAAACGAATAATTTTAAATATAGTGAATGAATTAGATTTTTCATTAATGATCAAAATATTAGATTTTGAAGGGATTACATGGCTCCTAGCGTATATATATGTATATATGAGAGCTATTCTGGTGCAGCGCAACTGCACCGGAACAACAGTATATTTGTCCAAAAATGGACCCTACACATATTAGAATGCAATTAAACTTTATACAATTATTTATCCATATATAAATTTTATAGCAAAGGGTTTACATGTTGAAAAATTTATTTTAAAATTTTTATTTACATCAAACTATTTTATTATGTTGAATTTGTATCATTTTATAGATGGGGCCCATACACATATCCGATTGGGATGAAAATTGATATGGTAATAGAATACATGATTCTAAATACAATGAGTGGAGTAAATTATAATTTTATGATCATGCAGGGCCCATTTTGAAGCAACTGCACCGCTATTACGCTGCAGTTGTGCTGCACCTGAATATTTATATGTGTGTGTGTGAACTATTCAAGTGCAGCTTCACTGCACCACAATTATGGTGCAGTTATCGTAACATGGGCCCCATATGATCATAAAATTATAATCTACTCCACCCATTGTATTCAGAATTATGTATTCTATTATCATACTAATTTTCATCCCAATTGGATATGTGTATGAACTCCATTTGAAAATAATACAAATTCAATGTAATAAAATAGTTTAATGTAAATAACAACTTTAAAGTTGTTTTTTCAACACGTAAATCATTTGCTATAAAATTTATATATAGATAAATGATTATATAAAGTGTCAATACATTTAAATACATGTGAGGCCCATTTTGAGCCAAATGCACCATTAATTGTGGTACAACTTCATTGCACAAGAAAGGTTATATATATGACTCCGCTTCTATATAACTAGGTTACATAGAAGCGATCACATGTAACCCCATCAAATTTTAAGATAGTGATCCTTGATGGAAAATTTAATATATTTATTATATTTAACACCATTTATTTAGCTAGAAGACCAAGTTTCATCCAAATCAAGTATGTGCATGGGCCACATTTGCTCGAAAATATGTATATTCATGTGTAAATTATTAAAAATGCTTAGATCCATTCACACATATATTAAAATGTAATAATACTTTATAGGATCATTTATCTACATATTATTGATATTTTAGATTGTTTAGATGTTGAAAAAACTACTTTAAAGTTAATATTTTAATATTGAACTATTTTATTATATTAATTTTACACATTTATAGATGAGACCCATGTATAGTGAAATTAAAAAAAATAAAAAGGTTTTCAAGATACTAGAAATGATATTAAATATAATGGATTGAGTAGATTTTTCATCAATCATCAAGATTTTAAAATTAAAGAGGATTACATAGAAAGAGAGTTTTATAGACGTGAGACCGATATATGTATGAGAAATATTCAAGTGCTGCTTCACCGCACCACAATTACGATGCGGCTATCTCAAAATGGGCCTCGTATGATAATAAATTATAATCTACTTCATCCATTGTATTTAAAATTATGTATTCTATTACCATACAAATTTTCATCCCAATTGAATATGTGTATAAACCTCATCTGAAAATGGTAAAAATTCAACGTAATAAAATAGTTTAATGTAACAACTTTAAAATTATTTTTTCAATGCATAAATCACTTACTATAAAATTTAGGGCTTTTCCCAAATATACCCATTACGTTTGACCATATTTACAAATATGCCCACTACGTATCAGAAATCCCAAATATACCTACTACGTTTTGCCAAAATTCCAAATAAGCCCACGCCGTCAGTGACCGTTACGTTAAGTGACGGAACCGTTACACAGTGGCTAATAATTTTCAGAAATGCCCAGATTACCCCTAGCGTCTATGCTGTTGTATTTTTTACATTTTTTCCGTTAGTTTCAAAAATGATCATTTTTTCCTTCGGTCTATGCTATTGTATTTTTGATATTTTTTCTAGTTTGTTTCAAAAATGATAATTATAGAAAGGATGCATTTCGTTCTTGTTATAACCCATATGCATTTCGTCCCCTTCCATCACCTATGTACAGACAAATGATAGGAGAGCATATGGGTTATAATAAGAACGAAATGCATCCTTTCTGCAATTATCATTTTTGAAATTAACTGGAAAAAAATACCAAACATACAATAGCATAGACGAAAGGAAAAAATTATCATTTTCAAACCAACGGAAAAAAAATACTAAAAATACAATAGTATAGACGAAATGAAAAATATCATTGTGGGATTTAATTGATGGAACTATTGCGCAACGGCTGGCATAATCCATACCATTTATGACAGACTACTTTCGGGTTTAGTGGAATGATATGAAAGGAAATACCATCTCGCACGCTGTAAGATTCAACGTCCGGAGTTGATATTTAACAATAACATAAATGATTTCAATTTTAGATATGCCTAAAAGCATCAAAAAAATGAAATGAATACCTCAAATGGCTAGTCGTATGATGCACCGCTCCTTCCTACTTAAGCACTCTCCCGCTACTGCTCTCTTCAAGTGAAACCCGAGCTCAGTTTTTATTATTCATGCCAGGGGTAATCTGGGCATTTCTGAAAAATTATTAGCCACTGTGTAACGGTTCCGTCACTTAACGTAACGGTCACTGACGGCGTGGGCTTATTTGGGATTTTGGCAAAACGTAGTAGGTATATTTGGGATTTCTGATACGTAGTGGGCATATTTGTAAATATGGTCAAACGTAATGGGTATATTTGGAAAAATCCCTAAAACTTATATATAGATAAATGATTGTTTAAATTATCAATACATTTAAGTACATATGAAGCTCATTTTAGGTCAAATGCACTGTTAATTGTTGTGCAGTTTTACTACACAAGAAAGGTTCTCTATATATATAGAGGGGTTAAACTCTATTTAAGGGTCAATTCAGCTCAGGTCAGTGCAGGTTGAGGCTGGAATTGGATTAACTACAAAGGGAATTAGAACGGGGGGCCAGTGGCGCCCCTCTGCTCCCTCCACCTCTTTCACTTGACACTGCGATGGCTTCCCCTCATAATGGAACAGCGTACACGGAGTCAGTCTTAGATTGACTTGTATCATGCTTCTGTAAGCAATCTCCACAAGGCGTCTCTGCCATGACTTTCAGCTCATACCAAGCCAAACCAAAGGCAAGAATCCCGTAAAACAAGTAGTCAGGAATGGGGCTGGTCTCTATCCTAAGTCCTAACCACGTTCAAGATGATGCCGTCGAGCCAGTGGTGGAGTAGATCTGTGTTCATGAGCTTGATCAGGACGCCAAAGGCTGTTGTGATGAGTTTTCCCTTGTGGTGGAGTAGATGGGTTTTTCCCACCGACGATGGTAGCATGGGTGTTAACTTCTGCGGATCGGTGATCGTTGTGATGTCGATAGGACAACTGCCATGGACAATGCAATGGTTATTTTCTCAAAGGGTTTTTTGGTTGGCTGCGTTGTCCGCTTTAATCGACAACAGCCATAGGCATTGCAGATTTGAAGATCGACGGCCATTTTGTTGATCGACGGCTAGGATCGTCGAATTTGTATGACGGATCTGTGACAGCGACCAATTCCGTCGTCAGCGGTAGTAATGGCGCAACTACTTGGCTCTTTTTTTGCCAGCGGCAAGGGACGACAAGCTTTACCAGCATTGAGAAGATGACAGGAAAGAGAAGTTTTCCAATTGGTAGTAGAAACGATGATCAGTTCGCTGAATCTAGGAGAAACCAACCCTTGATGCAATGATGGATTTTTTGCTGGATTGTGGCGTCGGTGGGCCTGGGGAAGATCAGGGATCTTGGTTTCGCAGATCTGGACGGTGATCAGGATATGGATCTACTCCAAGTCGAATTCCTTCCTTCCATGCGAAAATCGAGAACTTGCCTTGTAACGTGAAAATTCGGACTTCGGAGGCTTATGTTGTCATAACGAGGGGACTCGGATTTTAAAAAGCAGGTCTCTTTCTCTTGGGTGGAGTCTTTCTAAAACCATAATATATAATGAAATATCCAAACCGTTTATTAATTATTTTTTATTAAAAACACTACGTAAAAATTAAATATATTGGATATATGTATAATGAGAAATCATCCAGTTAACACGGGCTAAGTATCTCAAAAAACTAATTTTATTTTTTTATTTTTTTTTCATGCACTTATTTATCTAAGTGTATTTAATATATAAATCAAATTTTATTATTTTTGGATATATTTATAATTTTTAAGATTTTTAATTTCTCCATACCCCTATGTTTAAAATTTTTTAAAATATATATGCATATCCAATAATGGTAAAACTTGATTTATATGTTAAATACATTCATATTAATAAGTTTATAGGAAGAAATTTAATAATTTTTTTAAGTAGGCTAAGTAAGCTATTATTTAGCCTAGGCTAACAGGAGTATTTCTCGTGTATAATTACTTATAATTAGCATTCAAAAATGAGATTTAGACCATTAAATACATATGCACTACTTTTTATAATGATGCCTGATCATTTCAGACTGATCCAAAAATGTATTTTTGAAAAAAATTATAAAAATATTGATCCATATATATTTATTCTGTGAATCAAATTTTACTAAATTTGGATATATGTATATATTTATTTTGAATTTTAAATACAAGAGTATTTTAGTTATTTTGAATTATTGAAACACGATTAAAATATCCTTATATTTAAAACTTTAAAATAAAATATACACATCTCCAAAAACAAGAAAACTTAATTTATTGATTAAATATGTTTTGATTAACAATTTTATAAAATTTTAAAAAATATATTAAAAATATTTTTGGATCAAACTGAAATAAAGTCATTCTAAACTTATATGAAATGACCATTTGACTTTTATAATCTGACTTACTTATTTTCCAAGTCAAATATATACATTATCCAATACAAAAAATATATTTATAGCAAAAAGATCATGATAATATAATATTTTATGGAACTAATATCAATTCAAAATTTAATATTTTAATAAATTTAATTCTTAAAAACTCATATAAATGATTAAAATTTAACCTAACGATATTAAATTTTAATTAGAATGCAGATAATGGTTTAAATGTTAGAAACATGTGACATAGGTTATATCAACTGTAACAATTTATGGTTTATATTTTGGGGTGTTTATTAACACCGAAAACTTATCAAACTAAAATTTTTCACTTTCCACAACTATATTATTTTTTAATTATTTTTTTACTTGTTCCTATGCAACTACTCTACTTTTCATCATTTGCACACAATTATTTATATATCTAACCTATTTATTTTAACTTTATTCTCTTTATTCATCATCATTACCAAAGTCGAGTGCAGTCATGGTAACATGTTGTTCGGTTATGCATGCTGTGTTCGAATCACATTAGCAACATCTGTGGTATCTGTCTCTCCATCACATGAGAGTGTCTGAAAATTTTATACCATAAACTCTCTAACTTTGTGTATTAGTATTTTGGACCCCCTAAGTTTGCATATTTGCATATTAAACCTTATGAAGTTTTGGTCTTTACATTTTAAACACGCACCCTTAACGACATTAAAAAATACCATCAAACTCTGTGTAATGTCGAAAATACTTTTATATTTATACGAAAAGCAAGACAGTCTTGACTAAAAATCAACATTATTTGCACAATGGAACTTGGCGATTCTGAGGAGGTGATGATATTCAAGAAAATGATGTTAGTTTTTTTGCTATTGTTGTCTTGCTTTTCGTACATATATAAAGGTATTTTCGACATTACACATGAGTTAAAGATGTTTTTTAACGCTATTCGGGTGGGGTTTAAAATGAAAAGACTGAAACTTTGCAATGTCTAATATGCTAATATATAAACTTCATAATCCAAAATGCTAATACGTAAAGCTAGCAAATTTATGGTGCAAATTTCCCGAGAGTGTCCATAGCAGACAAGTGTAGGGAATTATTTGTTAAAAATATAGAAATAAGTAGGTAATTATAGAATTATGTAAGAAAAAATTGTAAAAAAGTCTCAAGAGCTCAATTGTAAAACCCAAAAAAAGAAAAAAGGACTCAGATAATCTTCCGAAGTTTGGCATTTGCAAAACGACGAACTGCGCGCGGTGCGCGCTTGGAAACGAGCAAATAAACATCCGACGCCCGACGGTCGAATTGGACCGTTTTAATCGCGGCGCGGCGCTTCCTTCTGAGCCAGAGATAATATTCGAAACTTGCACGAAACGTGATCTTGACCGTTCATCTGCTGTGAAGCAACCAACTTGGAGCTTTTCCGATCGTAACCGTAAGTATCGACTCCTTTTTTACTTGGTGTTCAATCAACCCTCCATTCGTTGGCCAGCGATCGACGGCTGATAATCTCCCGAGAGAGATTAATACGAATGACGCGTAGAACAATGCTTGGAGTTGGTCCTTTTTTGATCTTTTCATCCGGCGCAAGCCAGCCAGTAGAAACTTTAGAGTTCTGACGTGAAGGTAGATAAAATAAATAGACTTCGTTGCATCCGAGACTGACGCACCACTAGACAGGGGTTATGTTTGGCCCAAGCATCCTAGAATCCAAACCATTGAAAAAATAACATCTATTTGGGAGAGTGACCATTTTATAAATTTGAGCATTTTTCTAAGCATAATTTTCCATCGAAAGAATAGATATTATAAAATAGTGGTTATCCTCCTAATTAATTGCCTAAAATAAATATGTTTATCTTTATTACTTTTTCCAAATATACTCACCATGTTTAACCATAATCTCAAATATATCCAAAACGTTTTGACATTCCAAATATACCCATAACATTTGCATTTAATTCCCAAAACATCTACTATATTAAACCATAATCCCAAATATATCACAGTGTTTTTAAAATTTTAAGTATACCAACAAATATTTGTATTTAATCCCAAAACATTCAATTTGTAAGTTAATGTCATGAGTTAAAATGTAAAATTACTAATATGTCTATTAAATTTTGAACGTCATAATTCATCAATGCCCTAATTGCACATAAGCTCTAAATTTAAAAAACTCTAATTTCATTTTTATTTATATTTTATTTCATTTTCTATTTTATAACATGAGTATTTTTGGCATTTAAAAAAATTATAACTAACGATTTTTAACGAAATGAACATTTTTTGGGATTAACTACAAACGTGGTAGACATATTTTAAAAAAGGAATGGTTTTGTTAACCCAGCCTAAGCAAATGTCTTGTTTAGCTCATCTAGAAAAAATCCATTTATAATATTTTTTTTCTCTTTTTTCTTCATATACGTGTTTATCTAAGTATATTTATCTAAATATAAATAAACTTAGATAAACATGTATATGAAGACAAATGTAAAAAAAAATGTTATAAATAGATTTTTTGAAGTGGATTAAATAAGGCTTTTGCTTAGCCCGGGTTAATAGGATTATTTCTCTATTTATAATTTTGAAAATGTAGTGAATGTACTTAGAATTATGGTAAAATGTAGTAGATATATTTGGATAAAAAATTTAATTTTTTATGAGTATTCATATATTACATAATCTCAACAGGTATTACAATCATACCCTAGAACATTCTTATATTTTCTAACAATATTTTATAAATATCTTATCAATATTGTTATTTTTTAATAGTAATAAGTATCCCAACTGATAAATAGTCTCACAGAAAACCTGAAGAAAGAATCAGTGGGTTAACTGTGAGGAATGCCAGCTGTCTACTTTCTCCAAGCTCCTGCCCCGGCCTCATTACACGTTTTGGGTTGGTCGGTCGGTCAGTTTTTTAACGGGAGTTATCGTGTCCAGTGGCTGCGTGTAAAGGCACCATTCCTTGCATTGCGTCTCACAAAATGCTAATCTGATCCGTTGAAAGTCTTTAGAACATGCTAAATAGTAGCGAAGCAACGAAAATTAGAATCTTTATGATGCTTTCTGGCAACCGAAGTTTGAATAATATAACACCTAATTTCTCATGGTTTTTCGAATCATATTTTTCGCGGCTTGGAAATACTACGACGCGAGAGATTATGCTAAAAAAGATCTGATTAACGGGGATATGCGGCCTCTAATAGGCAGTCAGGACGCCCGATGAGTATTAGGCAAAGCTTCGCCGGCGACTCGCACGCGTTGAATCGTTGGTGGTCCTTGCTTGGCTGCAACTCGCACGTCCATTGTTACACGTGTCAAATCCATAGTTTGGATTTCGACCATTGATCTGGAGATTGTTCCAAGGGGTGAGAATGCTTGTTCGTCAGTCGGAGGAACGGCTGAGATCGTTTCTAGGACAGGAGGAGAAAAAATATATACTTTTTCCGATGCTTTTGCAAGGGGCCCACCAGAATGTTGGGTGTCGCATCCAGGCCGTCAAGCGTCAGTCTCGAAGCTTGTCACGATTAGATGGTGGGTGGGGGATGCACAATCAAAGGTTGGGCCTGCACTCGTCCTCCTTCCCGGCGAGGAGGAGCAGGGGAGGAGGAGGACGTCGTGGCTCGCGTGGATGATGGCGGGAATCAGCGTCAGCTGGCTAGCGTCGCATCACGTTCACGCACGATATATTGGAAAGGCGCCGCCGCCGAAGGAGGGTTTTAGATGAATCGGGAGGCTTTTATTAGGGCTGGAAGAGAGGCCACGCGCTGCCCGCCACGCGGCGATCGGCGCCCATGGCAAGGTGGGGACCACCTGCTGACGCGCAAACCGGAGGTGCCGGGGCTGCTTGAGGCTTGGAAGTTGAAACTTGAAAAAGGAAAGCAGCAAGAAATGATAACGTATAAATAATTTAATTAAAAGAGCTTTTTTAAAATACTTATTTAAATATAATCACAGCATTTCAAAAATTCTATATACATTCACTGTGTTTTCTTTTAATCCCAAAATACTTATTTCGATAAAAGTTATTAAGTAAATTAACCGTAGTCTATTGAAATGCTGAAAATTCTTTTATAAATATCCAAAATACTGTTAATGTAAAATAATGAAGGATCAAATCAAACGAGGATAATGAGCTCTCGGTACTGAAATTAGAGCCTAGATAAAATTTGAAATCTTCGTCTTGGATGATTAAAAAGCCCCTGGGGCCTCGGCTGCCAAATGAAGATCGATTTCAGAGCAGTGACGGGAGTCGTCTGGACAATGAAGTCTGGAAAACCTAAAAGTTTGTAGTATGTCGCAATCAGTAATTGGGCGATCGATTGGAGGAGGGAAGGAAAGAGAAAGAAAGGATCATGCACGTATGCGCGGGGAAAAAAGCGGCAGCGAGGGAGGAGATGAAAAAAGCACATGCAAACATGCTGGCAAGAGTACTGGGGAGCTGGCTAGTGTCTGTTCCACTTGTAAAGATATATCTATAGGTGCAGTTCTTGAAGACGACGGCGGGGGCAAGAAGAATCCGCCTCGTTCAGATCCGATCGCGAGTACGGGAACAGATCAACCATGTACAGTTTTGTGGGACAAAACCTGGGGCGGGTTAAGGTATTTCCACTCTTTTTCTGGTTGAGGAAGTGTTTGCATTGAGTACAGCCTTACGCCAGCTACATTACATCGTGTGTCGTCGTTGAAATTCGTTACAGTTTGAAAATATTAAATGTAGTGGGGAAATATCATGATGCTTACTAAGGACAATTGTTGGTAGTTATTAGAAATTAACAATTGATTAATAGGCCAGTCGAACCAATAATTAAGTTGCATGTTTTAGTGAAATATTGGTATGCATTTTTTTTTTATAATCAGGTTGATAGTTTCCGATATTTTTGAACTATGCAATATGTGCTTTTTTATGTTCTTTAGATTGAATCCATGAGGCCTACAATTCACGAAAGTAAATATTAAAATATTTTGATACTAAAGTAAATATTAAATTATTCAAAATAAATATTTAAATATATACATATATTTAAATACTAGATTGAATCCATGACTTAAATACTCTTGCATTGCCGCTCGTTTGGTCGACGGGCACGTCGCGTGTTCGAATCCCGCATGGGATTTCGAACTAAAAATTTCCATGAGGGCATTTGTGGTCCTCCTTGTTCGGTTGGGAGCTGGTGGTCTCCCTTTTGAAATATTGTTAGAATTGTCTTAGAACTTTGAATGTGATATGTGTTGAGATATGTTGTAAATATACTCCAATCAAAAATATATATATATATATATTCTTGTATTCAAAAATCCAAAATAAATATATACATATATTCAAAAATGGTAAATTTTGATTTATAGATTAAATATAACTAGATTAATATGTTTATAAAAAATTTTAAAAATAAAAATATATATTTTTGGTCAGTGTGAAATCACCAAATTATAGATTGATCGTAAATGATCAATTGGCGTATTTATTTATCTTGACTACCAATACTTGGTTACTTCAAAATAATGGCATCGAATCTAAAGCATCCAATTTTTATATTTAATTGTAAATAAAAATATATTTTTGGCTAAAAGTAATATGCACTTTCACTGCATTTGATGTTATATGCGAGCAAACCTAAATTTTATTGCCGAAGTTGGCCATGTATATAAACTTTGTTCTGGTGCATTTCTAAAGAATGCGAAGGATCTTAATTATCAAAACTATGGTCTCATAGTCACTAAAATATTCATCTTGATATCCACCATCAGTAATAAAAATTATATATATATGGGTGTGTTTAGTTGGAGGTAAAACTTTTGATGAAAAGTTTTGGAGGTAGAAATTGTCAAATCGATAGAAAATGATGTGATATAATAGGGGTAATGATGACGAGTAAAGAGAATAAAGTTAAAATAGATAGGTTAGTTGTATGGGTAGTTGTGTAAAAATGATTGAAAAGTAGGGTAGTTTGTATAGAAAAATGTGGAAAAATAATTAAAAAATAGAGTAGTCATGAAGAATGAAAAGTTTTTGGTTGAAAACTTTTAATTGACAAGTTTTGGCCCAACTAGTTGCATGCGGTCATTGGAAAAAGTTTGACTTCTGGTTTTCATGTGGTTTAATTTTTTAATAAAATAATTGGTTGCTATTTGCTATTTTTCGCTTAACAATAAATTAATTAATCGCTTTTAAAACTTTTAAAATTAAATGAAATTTTGTCAAAGCTTATTTTGCAATGGAATTGGTATAATTCTTTCTACTGTTTGCCATGGCACAAATACAACAAAGCATTTGATTTCCTAAAAGAATTAAAAACATAACCTTTTATAGGGTCAAAAAAAAAAAATATATATATATATATATACCTTTTACGGCCAAACTTATTGTTGGAAAAATTCAAATTTGTAACCAACTATTCCTTAGAAGCAAAATTTTAACCTCCTACAACTAAAATTTTGATTGCTAAATTTAAAATTTTTTAACGGATTGACCCAAAGGTTGTCCGTTGCAGTATCTTGTATTATTGCGTTATTTTTTAATATTTCACTAGCACTAATAGAAGAGAACCTTCTACACAAATTCCAATACATCCAAAATAAGAAATCGAGATTGTTTATTCTTTATCTTTTCCCTGTTAGGATAGTCTCTTGTTTTCTTTTTTTTTTAACTATTTGTCATTAGAAACAAAAATTTCTTTAATTCACCTTCTTAATTTGAAGATGAAAAGTTCTCTTTTAGAACATATACAAAAAAGTCTCTTTTTTCATTTTAAGATGTGTTTGATAAGTGATAAATTTTTTTAAATAAAAGTATTTTAAATGAGAAAAATAATGTAATATGATATGAGTATTGATAAAAAGTAAAGAAAGTAAGTTTTAGACATGTTAGTTATCTAAATAGTTGCGAAAAAATGATTGAATAGTAAACTAATTATAAAGGATGGTGTGAAGAGATAACTTAAAAAATAAAATAATTATAAAAAGTAAAAAATTTTAATTTGAAAAGTTTTATATATAGCCAAATAGATTCTTAATCTTCATTTTTCAAATTGCTGTGGACAACCATACTCCAAGAGCAAAGGCTTGATGGACGATACAAGGGCCCCATATAAATCCATAATTTCAAATGGGGTCTGATATTTTCAAATCCGTGTAAAATGAGTTCGACCTATAAATATAATTTTTCAAAGTTTTTATAAATTATTAATATAAATGTATTTAATTTATAATTCAATTTTTATCGTTTTAAAAAAATGTGTATATTTATTTTTATTTTTAGATATTGGTGTATTTTAGTCATTTCAAATTGTTAAAAAAACTTAAATATCTATATATTTAAAAATTCAGAATAAATATATACGCACTTTTAAAAATGATAAAAATTAAATTATAAATTAAATACACCTAAATTAATGGTTGTTAAAAACTTTAAAAAAATAAAAGGCGTTTTTTTGAAATCATCATGCTTTTTGCAAGTCTGACTTAAATCACCTTACGCGGCCGTCCAAGTCAACCGTCAAAAACTCTGATGGATCAAAATCGATAGTGGTCAATGATCTGAATTCAACAAAAGACATCCCACTCCCACAGTCAAGGCGGATGAAACCGAATTGGAAACTTGAACTCGCGTTGAACCGTTCCCCATGCGCGTCGCGCGACTACAATCCAGATTCGCATCTGGAATCTCCGACGCAACAGAGACTTGAAGAAACGCACTGGGATGGTTCTCTTTCCCCCTTTATTTTTCCTCCCTCAATAAATATAAAATGAAAATCTTCACCAGCGAAGGTAGCAGGAAATGCTTGGCGAACACGGCTGCAGGTGGTTCTTTGCTTGAGGTGAAGAGCTAACGTGCGCCTTGGGCGACGGCTCGGTAGCCGATTTACGCACAAAACTATAGCCACAATCTCTGTAATAGACTTTCTCTTTGAATTACACATGCATGTCATGCATATTTCTAATTTCTTGATAATTAGTGATACGTTCTAGGAGTTGGTTCCGACGCAAATAGCTGCTGGACTTGGGGAAGAAAACCTTTGTGGAATATGAAGCCGGATCTAAGCACCGTAGTCGCCGGAACCATCAAATCCCCCTCCAAGCCGTCCATCAACCGTCCTCTGCCGCACCCCAGCGAAACCGACCCATCGCTACGCCCTTCCCCTCCTGATAAAACGTCGCTTACATTTTCGATCTTTGACCGGCGTTCCGTCGGACGGGAAATCGGAGCCCTTTACCGGACGGCATCCACGCCACGACGCCGGATCTCTGCCTGCTCGCCGGATCTGGTCTGCTGGCAACTCAATGGCTTCAGACGATGATGGACTGTGAACCCGTCCGTTGCAGGATCGTGATTTTTTGTCTAACATTTTAATACCGGTTATTTGCATTTGGTTCCCCATGTTTTTGTAAATTTGCAATTCGTACCCATAATCATAGATTTTGCAAAATGCTTTTTTTACTTGTCAACTTTAATTGCATGGTGTGTTTGGAAAGTAATAAAATATTTGTTGAAAAATTTTTTTGTGTAAAAGTTTTTAAATGAAAAAAATAATATAATATAATAGGGGTAATGATAAAGAATAAATAAAATAAAATTAAAATAGATAGGCTAGTTGTATAAATAGTTGTTTATAAACGATTAAAAAGAATGATAGTTTGTATAAAAAGATGTAAAAAATAATTAAAAATATTATAATTGTAAAGAGTAAAAAGATTTAGATTGTAAGTTTTAGGTTAAAATTTTTATTTTTTTACAAACACACTCGCAGCCTTCTCAAACACAACGAGAACCATGTATGTACACTTGAATTCCACTCTTACACTAGTGTGTACACTTGAATTCCACTCTTACACTAGTGAGTCAAATTGTGAAGATGAATTGCAGAATTCGAAGATCTACTAAAAATTCCTATTAAGTATTTTTTTGATTATGTCACTGTGGTGTTGCCTCAGTGATATTAGTTTGGCCTTCACAATTAGGTGATCAGTGTTTGATGCACATCAGTTGTAAAAAGAAAAAGCAACCTGAGTTTATTCGGAGTGGTGGCAGCAGTCTTTCTAATTCGTGGAGGTGTCCACTTGATAATAAATTAGGAATATTGTTAGTTATATGTTAGAATATATTGTAAAAAATTTGTAAGAATATTTCAGAGCTTAATTAAAAATATCAATTGAGATGATTGTATAATATCCATAAAAAAATATTTTTTGATTATGATCCTCTAAAACATTTAGTTTGCAGAGCTTATGTTTTAATGACCACATCCTTCGAAACACCGTGAATTGTTCTTTGGTTAAAATAATTGTTGCATTTTTAGCAAGATAATTTTGATTATGGATAATGAGAAGTCATAATTCTGATGACCTTAAATAAATTTGGCAGGGAAATATGTTGCCTGTTTAATTTGATTAAAGATTATTGGCTGGCTACAAATAAGCAACTGATAATGTATAACTGGTTAAAATGATGAAAAGATCAAATTGACTTTATAAGACACAGTTACATGTTTGGCACTTGAACAAATTTTTTTAAAAAAAGGTTTTTGGTGTAAAATTTTAAAATGAGAGAAATAATGTAATATGACAGAAGTAATGATATGTAGTAAAAAGAATGAAATTAAAATATATAGGGTAGTTGTATGTATAGTTGTGGAAAAATAATTAAAAAATATGATAGTTGTATAAAAATATATAGAATAATAAATAAAAATTAGATAGTTATGGAGAGTAAAAAGTTTTATATATAAATGTTTTATATTAGCAAATTTTCATAATTGCCAGAAAGTTTTAAAATTTTTAAATATTTTTCTGATATTTTTTGTTTTAAAAATAATTAAAAAACGCATAATACATATCTATATTAATTTTCAAAAATAATAAAAATTTAAAAAAAATTCAAATTTCATATAAGGTAACATCTAAATTTTAAGAAAATGTTAAAAATGGATGGACTCCAGACCCATTATCGTTATCTTAGGTCATGTCGGAAATTCCAACTTCACTAGGATGCATTTGTCATTTGGAAATAATAAAGAAAACGATCTTTCTATGATGTGATTTCTTAGTTTAATTATCATAATTTTCAATTATCTCTATCTAATTTAATTTAATTATCTTTATTCTTAATCATGACCTCTTCCATATCCCATCATTTTATCACATATTCAAATTTTCTCCTAAAATTTTTCTCCAAATGCCAAAAGTATAATTATATACACCATGATGTATTTTAAGCTAAAATGCAACATTAATTTATTTTAATTTAATTTTTTCTTCATGAACCTATTTTTCAATTATATTTAATCCATATACCAAGTTTTGCTATTTTAGAATGCTTTTACATATTTATTTTTTAAAAGTCATCAATTTCAAAGGCATTTAAGTCATTTTTCACCTCTTACAAACTTGATTTTTAAAAATTAAAAATAAATATATAAAAGTATTATAAATGACAAAATTTAGTATATAAATTGAATACATTTATAAAAATATATTTGCTTAAGAAAAAATCAAAAAATATAACTAATTACAAGAATAAATGAATGTTATATTTTACCTCAAAATATATCATGATTTATATAATGAAACTCCGAAATGCCAAACATGTATTAACGGGAACAAAAATTTTGTTAGACGGAAACGCCGTCATTTTTATTAATAAATATGCATGATCTTTAGTGAAGGTAGAGTCTTGGTCAGCAAAAGCCCCACATAGCTTTGAATGTCACATATTGATGTCAAAAGGTCCAAACTGCTTGCACACCACATGATGAAAAGATCTATAGCCGATGCATATCGTTCATCAATCACAATGGTAGCTACCTCAATTACAACTTATTTTCAACGTGTCCTATTTTTATTTTTATTTTTGCAAAAAAAAAAATCAAAAAATTAGCAAGCCGAACAAGCCTGTAAATAATAAACACATTTTTTAAAGGAGAAACACACATCGAAGTCGAGCATCATGCGGCGTGGTTTGCCTAACCATCGGTTTCCCACAAATATTCAGAAGGAAGGGGCAACCGAAAATATAGGAGGAGCATCAACTCAACTAAATCAGCATACAGTAAATTCTACCCTTTGGTTACCATTTGCAATTTTACAAAATCGACCAACCATGACAAGTGAAAACCCCATCCAATCCATGCCACGCCAGAGCATTTAGTCACCCTCAGCCCGCCCGTCAGAATTGTCCACGCTTCAGATGATCAACCCTATACATCCCTATGTCGCATTCGCATCCAGATCCATCGTCTATCTCTGCAGAAACTCCAATCAACCGATCCATTATCATCAGCTCCGCCAGACGAATAGTTCCAATAATCAGAAACGAAAGAAATGGATTTATTGCATCCGATATCTTTTCTTTCATCATATTTCTAAGAAATTCTTACTCGATGCAAGGAAGAAAGGGCAAAAAGTCAAAGGGAGGAGGAGTCACCTTCCCCGTCTCATAAGATTCGGGAACTCTGTATGCCTCGACCGTTATGTCGGACAGCCACAAGCCAGGGAAGGTTAGCTGCAGGAAATCGTGTAAGCTGCATCAATTCCGTGAACAAACAGAACCAAACAAGCATTTTCCCTCAACTGCCAAGAGCAGATTCACGCAGCGCTCGTCCCTGTATTCCCCCCCGTCTTCTTCCATGAGAAAGCTCCCACAGGTCCCTCCCGTCGGATCATCTCAACTGCCGGAGGATATGGATGGATTGTGTGAGGGAAAACAGCAAAGGTTCTCCGACGATGGCCATAATCTCATGAAATTAAGCATCGGCTGCCCACAATTCCATCACCGGCCGGCGACGATTGGGATGCGAGCGCTTTTCCGGTAGATTTAAAAATCGATTAAAAAGAAGGAAAGGAAGGAAATTAGCATTGAAATTTCTTACATCCAATTGCCGCTGCACCTTCCCCAATCTCTTCTTCGGCCGCCTCGCCGGCCTCGACCCCGTCATCACAAAGAAATCCTCCTCGATCTCCTCTTTCGAAAGCGCCACAGTTAGCTTCCTCTTCTGAGTCTTCTCTTTCGGCTTCTCCTTCCCCGGCACAGCGGGGCTCGTCCCCGTGGCAGCCGCCGTCCTCGACCTCATCGACCGTGCCTGGCTCTCCGGCACAACAGGAGGCAGCGGCGTCGTCGGCGGCGGCAGCATCGTCGCACTGATCTCCGCTGTAGGCTTGCTGGCTGGTCGCCTCTTCCGGAGATTCCACGGCGTCGCAGCCAATTCCTCCACCTCTTCGGGGACGCAGAGCCTCATCTTATCGGCGGCGGAGCGAAGATGATCCATGAGCCGCTCGCGAATCTCCTCAATTGCCCCGTCGTCGGTGGCTGAACCGCCGTCGAGCTTTGCGCCTACGATCTGTGGCAGAGGACGTAATTTGTGGATGGAGGCCGGGGCAGAAGTCTTTCGGGGAGCAGATGGAGGAGGTCTGGCTGGGAACGGAGCAGAGCCGTTGAATTGCGACGCATCGCGATCGATGACCGGATCGGCTTTCATGCAGCGAAGGAAGCGTCGTTTGCCCCAGCTGAGTGAGGGAAGGGAGAAGTTGTGGAGAGGCTGGTGGGATTTGGCAGATATGGCTTGTAACGGTGGCGGCGGTGTTTCGGTCTCCGTTTCGGACGTAGCTGAAAATCCCATCAAAGACAAAAATGAGAGCTTCCAAGCTCTCAATCGGCGGGTGTTCGGAGTGTCGGCGGGAAAGGGTTTTTCTTTCTCCTCGCGCTTCACTCTCTTTCGCTCAATCCCTTTCTGTTCTGCGTTTTCTGAGATCACTGGGAAAATATTGTCTGAGAGAGAGGGCGGGGGGGAAGAAAGCCGAATATAGGCGGTTGAGAGAGGAGCAATTTCTCAATACGGCTGGACGTGAATCATACTCGCAGCCAATTCCTTGATGTCGTAGGTTTTTGTTTTGAAATCTGGTCCGTTAATATCATTTTAAATTCCGTTGAAATTAATAAAAATAGCATAAAATTTTATTTGAGGTCCTAAATATGTTAGATGGAGATTTTTGAAACGATGATGGCAGATGTGGAAGGCCGGCTCATTCTCGGTGCCGAGATGAGGTGATCCATCGATGGCCATTTGAAAGCAAGAGATGATAGGAGTGCGAGTGCTAGATGGTCGCGCGGCGCGAGTAGAGGTTCCTTTTCTCAATAGCCTTTTTGAAAACCCTCCGCGGAGGGGTGCAAGGTGCTACCTTCAACCTTGCAAGTGAAACTCGGCCTTGAGTTGACCCGAACATATCGAGCCACCCTGAATTTTAATCTGCTGAGTCGAATTTTTTGGATTTTTGGTACTCGTTCAACGGACCTAGAGTGAAACTTGGTTAGGATATCAGTAAGTCGACATCTTATCAGAAAATAAATATGATACGTTCTAAGTAAAAAATAACCGGCTCAATTAGGATATAATGGGTTTTCTGGTACGGGTATCAAAAACGATCCGAATTATAAATAAATGTCCAATATATATTTTATAAAATACTTTTCGTATTGAAAGATATAAATATATATTTAAAAACATAAATGCTTGTTTAATTTATCCATTGTTTAGTAGATTAATAAATGTATTTTAAAAATTATATTATTATCATCTTAATCATAGACTTTTAAGTAAAATTTATAATAAATTTATAATTTTTAAATATAATATAGAGGAATGATCTTGGTGGCCCGCGCTAAGCAAATGCTTGCTTTGCCCATTTTAAAAAACTTATTTATAATATTTTTTATATTTTTTCATACACTTGTTTATCTAAATACATTTAACATATAAACCAAGTTTTACCATTTTTTGATATGTACATATATTTTTTGAGATTTTTAACCCTAAAAAAAATATTTTTTAGAATTTTTTTATAGGATTACGAAAAATGTCAATGCGTTTAAAAATAAAAAATACCTTAAATATCCAACAATGGTAAAAATTAGTTTACAAGTTAAATACACTCAGCTCTATATGTTTACAAAAAATCAAAACAATAAAAAAGGTCCCACTGCTCCTTAAATATAAGAGTATTTTAAATGCGTATAGACACATAGATATTTAAAAATATAAAAAAAGGTATACATACACAAAAACTAAAAAAAACTTGGTTTATATATTAAATATACTTATTAAATAAGTGCATGCAGAAAAAATAAAAATTTATTATAAATGAATTTTTTAAGATAGACTAAGCAGAGCATTTATTTAGCCCAGTCTAATAGATCACTCATCTATAATATAAAGATTATTTTAAAGAACCGATTTAGAACCAAAATTAGAACCAACCTAACTTTAAAAAGTAAGATAGAGTAAGCTCAAAACCATCCAATCTTATAAGATGGAATAAGAGTTTTAGAGAATACGATAATGGTAAGTCGACTCTTGACTGGGCTTACTTGACTGAAGTTGTATCTTTAGTTCAACTAGAATGAAATTGCAACATGCATGACTTACTTAGAGTTCATTTGTAATTAAATAACTTGGAAATCTTAACATAATTCACTTAATTACCCAAGATCCAAAATCATTATTTTAAGTGGGGTAATTTGAAAATCTAAATGGAGTTATTTTAAATTAGCTAGTTTTTGAATATTTATGTTAAAATAATTCTATCAGCCGCTACAGTTATAATTTTTTTGAACTTATTTAAGGTGTATTTGAGAAATGATAAAACCTTGGATATACGATTAAATGCATCCGAGTGCACTTAGCTTCAGTGCACCCAAATGCAAAAAATTATTTTCATTTTTTGATTTTTATAAAACTACTATTCTAAAGTGTATTTGATCTTTAAACTATTTTTTTCCATTTTGAGAAACTTATCGATATTTTTCTATTTTCAAAAATGGGGGCATTTAATCTTATTTTTAGAAAAAAAATTTATTTACAAGCCTCCAAAAATGGTAAAATTTAATTGAAACTAATTTTATATACCTTGGTGCAATAAGCTTCAGTGTACCCAGTGCAAAAACTCATTTATATATTTTTTTGAAAATTTTTATACAACTGTTAATCTAAAGTTTATTTAATACTTATATCAAGTTTTAACATTTTTGGAGATTTATAAATATTTTTAAAATTTTTAAAATTGGTAGCATTTTCGGAACATACTTAGATTATAGTTGTATAGAAATTTTTTAAAAAATATAAAAGATGAATTTTTGCACTCGGGTGCACCTAGGTGCACTAGATAACAGCCCAAACTTAATACATATGTTAAATATATTTAGATTAACAGTTTTTTACAAAAAAATTTAGAAAATAAAATATAGATTTTTACACCTGGGTGTACCAAAACTAAGAGCATGCTGATGTACAAGGTCCAAGCTTGACTTTTTTGATGAAATTTTTTTTGTATAGAAATTTGTAAAAATAAGAAAAAATAATGTGATGGGATAGAAATAATAATAAAAAATAGAGAATAAAATTAAAATAGATATGTTATTTGGATGAGTAGGTGTGTGAAAATAATTTAAAAATAAGGCAATTTGTATAAAAAGATGCCAAAAAACTAATTAAAAATAGGTTAGTTTTGGAAAGCCTAAAGTTTTAGATTGAGGACATGTTTGTTTAATTTAAAAATTTCTTAAACCAAAACTTTTCGCTCTTCACAACTACTGGATCCACGAGAATGATATAACCAATTTGTCCTCCAGAAATGCCCTATCTGATAAAGGGAATAAATATAGATAATTGGTCTTTCTGCTATACCCATATTTCTTTGTTCATTTGTTCCCACACATTATCAATTGATGCGACAATAATCACCAGGTTACGAGTAATCCGTTTCACCCTTAACTATAATTCATTTCATATTCATATGAAGATATGGATCTTAATCTCGCTCGTGCTTATGTTAAAACACGACAATTCTGTAAATAAAAAACAGAAAGAAATTCTAAGAAATATGTATGCTGTATAACTTATTTACGGGGATTGTAGTTCAATTAGTCAGAGCACCACCCTGTCAAGGTGGAAGCTGTGGGTTCGAGCCTCGTTAGTCTCGGACTAGAATCCGATGAATCCCTCAATTCATCTCTTCATTTTTCATTTTCTGTGAAGGGGAGGGACAAACTTTTATAAAAAAAAAATTATCACTTTTCAAACATACCGGAAAAGTTTTAGCCAAAAAGTTTTATAGGGAAATAAACACGCCCTTAGTCATGAAACATATTGAACCCATCTTATTTCATTAGTCACGAAAGACTTATAAAATACTCGACTGACGAAATTATTACGATAATTTTACTTGAATTTTTCCAATTCATTTTTTAATCATTGTTTTTCGTGAATAACATAATATTAAAATCTATGCAATATCATTATGAGTTCATACTGCTAATCATGTATACTGAGAAAATGCCTTAATCGAAGGCATTTGTCCAGATATTACCTCAGACTGTGTTTGGAATTTTGGATGCATTAAACAGAGAGTACATCCAAAATACGATGGTTTTACGCTGTTTTTAAAATTGACATAATACGATGAATATCGTTAAAAACCGACCTCCTAATTATTTTCGTCTTCAATATTTTCCACTTCAATTATAGCATTTTAATTTGCAGATGTCATCACCTGCTATGCTTTTCTAACATAAACCATGTACAAAGTTACGTTGAGAGTTCTAACTTCTAACTAAACTAGATATATTAACCAATGTAAGTCTTATGGACGGCAAGAGACACATCCGACATTTTAGCCCTGCCATACCCATTGTGCAAAGATCGCACGTTTGATTGATTGAGAGAGACAGAGAGAGACAGAGAGAGATCAACACATTAGGCATTTATAAAATACGATCTAATACTTTGGGAAGAAAGGGAATATCATGAACTTCCGATATTTTGGAAACCAAAAACGCCCTGTACACTTTAAAAAAAAATAAAAAAAGCAAAACTGATCGATCCTCGCCATCGTCAGAGGGAGAGAAGGCACAAAGAACCAATCAAAACAAAGACAAAAAAATAAAAATGCGCATCAACTAAACCTCAACTTTAAATTACCATACGATTCAACACTTTTATTCCAAATTTACAAAATCGACAGACTATACTACCCCAAGGCCCCTAACCCCTGCACCAAAGGAAGTTGAAAGTAGTTGCTTCAAATGCTCCACCGATCCCATTTTCCATCCCCATCACATCTATCTCTGCACAAAACAAAACCGAAGACGATTAGTTCCGAAATTGAGCCAGCCCCTCCAGCTGACCACCAATCATATATAATATAAAGAGATAAAATAAAGAGAAATAATCCTGTTAATCCAGACTAAGTAAATACCTCACTTAGCCTACCTTAAAAAACCTATTTACAACAACTTTTTTAAAATTTTTTTTTTCCGTGCACTTTATCTAAGTTTATTTAACATATGGACCAAATTTTACCATTTTTGAATATATTTATCTGTTTTTTTGAGATTTTTAAATATCTATGCGTATATATGTATTTAAAATACCCTTATTTTTAAAAATCTAAAAAAATATATATACATATCCAAAAATGGTAAAACTAAATTTATATATTAAATACACTTAGATAAATAAGTGTATGAAGAAAAAAATAAAAAATTTATTTTAAATAAGATTTTTGAAATGGGCTAAGTACCAGGCTAATAGGCTAACAGCATCACTCCTCTAATGTAAGTTGCCACGATCTTCTTTAACTAATTCCCTCGTGAGGAAAAGGGTAAAAAAAAAAAAAAAGGTTTTCGTTGCAGATGTACTAAATCAAAAAGAGTCAAAAGCAAAAAAAGAGTTACCTTCCCCGTTTCATGAGATTCATGGACTTTGTAGGCCTCGACCGTTATGTCGGACAGCCACAAGCCAGGGAAAGTCAGCTGCAAAAACCATACATAATGAATCAGAAAGAGAGAAGCATTTTTCCTCCTCTGGTAAAGAGCATTCCGGCAACCGGCCGTTGCATTTGGACGGATGGATGGGTTGTGCGAGGCGAAAGACCAACTCCAATCGGTGATGAGAGCGATAATCTCATGAAAGCAATCACCGGCGACACACAATTCCGTCGCCGGGACGGGACGTTGGCAAACCATTCCGACGATTGAGAATCTGAGATGCCAGCTCTTTACCCCCGTATATTCCGACTCGATCAAGGACGAAAAAGGGAATCAAAATTCATAATAAACAATTTCTTACATCCAATTGCCGCTGCACTTTCCCTAATCTCTTCTTCGGCCTCCTCGCCGGCCTGCACCCCGTCATCAGAAAAAAATCCTCCTCGATCTCCTCTTTCAGAAGCGCCACATTCAGCTTCCTCTTCTCCCTCGGCTTGTCCTTCCCCTGCACCGCCGCGTTGGCCGCCGCCGTCCTCGACCTCATCGACCTCACCTGAGACTCCTGTACAACAGAGGGCGGCGGCGGCGGCGACATCGTCGCACCGATCTCCGCCGGAGTCTTGCCAGTCGGCAGCTTCTTCCGGAGATTCCACGGGGTCGCCGCCGGTTCCTCCTTGTCCTCCGCAGGGACGCAGAACCTCATCTTGTCGGCGGCGGAGCGGAGATGACTCAGAAGCCGCTCGCGAATCTCCTCAATTGCGGCGTCGTCGGTGGCTGAATCACCGTCGGGCTTGGCACCGACGACCCTAGGCAGAGTGCGTAATTTGTCGACGGAAGCCGGGGCGGAAGTCTTGGGGGTGGCAGTAGGAGGAGGTCTGGTTGAGGGCGGAGCAGGGCCGTTGGATTGAGGAGCATCGCGATCGACGGTCGGATCGGCTTTCATGCAGCGAGGGAAGCGTTGGTTGCGCCACTTGAGTAAGGGAAGGGAGAAGTTATGGAGAGACGGGTAGGATTTTGTAGATATGGATGGTAAAGGTGCTGGTGGTGTTTCGGTCTCCGTCTCGGACCCGCCGGAAAATCCCATCAAAGAGGCAAACGACAGTTTCCAAGCGAAATCGATCGGCGGCGTATCGTACTGTCGGCGAGAGAGGGTTTTTATTCCTCTTTCTCTCTCTCTCTCTCTCTCTCTCTCTCTCTCCGTCTTATGAAATCGCCGGGAAACATTGAGAAAGGAAGGAGCGGAATATAAGCGGTTGAGAAAGAAGCAATTTTACTCAAGCTGGCGGGATGTGAATCATACTCGCAGCTATTTTCCAGAAATTATAAGGCTTCCTAGAAAATCTGATCCGTGAATATCATTTAAAATCAATCGATTTAAACTAATGAAAATAAAGTAATTTTTATTGCGAACTGTAAAAGATAATGAAAGATGGGATCGGGTGGTTCCGGTTTTTGATACGGTAGTATGATCAGTTATAGTGGATCTTGGATGATGTGATCATGTGATCTATGGATGTCTGTGATGCAAAGATATCTTGCACGCGTAATAGATGAGCAGGTTGCTGAGCGCGAGTAGACGTTTGCTCTTTTGAACCGTGCCGCCGAGCGTCGTCGACGAAGCGAGGTTTCTGGTGCGTGCGTCGCTGTGGTCAGGTGGCCCAGACGAGGATCATCTGCTGAAGCTTCCGCAGGGGCTGCCTGCGGACTCCCACGCTGGAAAGCCCAGGTGCTGGTCCCAGCGGCCGAAATTTGATCCCTGCTAATTGGATTGTGTCATAAAAAAATACGTGCATAGTTTGAGTCATTCAAAAGTATTTAGTCTATATTAAAAAAAGAATGATACTTTTAATAAAGGACTTAGGGTTTGTTTGGTAAGGGGGAGGAGTGAGAATCATCTTTCTCAATACATTCTTTCTGATATTTTATCAAGTTTAACTATTTTATTTTTATTTTTATCTTTATATTGTAATCATTTTCTATAATTATTTTATTTTTCTAATTTTACTCCATATAACTCCTTCCATTTTTGAGATTTTGATGTTTAATGGAAAATCTAATTCATTCATTATGTTTAACATCATTTGTTTATCTAAGAGACCAAGTTTCATCATAATCAATATGTTTATGAGTTATATTTGTTGAAAAATTTATATATTTATGTGTAAATTATGAAAAATACTTAGATTTATTCGCACGTATATTAAAATATAATAATACTTTATAGGATCGTTTATCTATATATTATTGATATTTTAGATGGTTTAGACGTTGAAAAACTACATTAAAGTTGATATTTTAATATTGAACCATTTTATTACGTTGATTTTACACATTTATAGATGAGACTCGTATACAGTAAAATTTTAAAAATAAAAAGATTTCTAAGATACTAGAAATAATGTTAAACACAATGAATGAAGTGGACTTGTTATCAACCATCAAGATTTTAAAAATTGAGAGAGTTGCATAAAAAGAAAGTTTCACAAAAGCGGGGTTGATTATATTATATCAATCTTACAATTTTCAAAAATTTCAAACTTTTCATCTCCACTTTCCTATATTTCAAAACTCATCCTTAAATATGCAAAAGGAAAAAAAGAATTTGATAGAATGATGTATCAATGGTGGAACACCACAACAAGCTTCATTTAGAATGTATTTGACATTTGATAAAAACTTTTGAAATAAAAATTTATTATAGAAAAGTTTTTAAAAGATGTGATATAATAGGTGGTGATGACAATAAGTTAAGAGAATAAAGTTAAAATAAGCGAGGTAGTTGCATGAAAAGTTATGAATAAATCATTGAGAAATATATTAATTATATAAAAAATGTAAAAAAATAATCGAAGAATATGATAGTTACCAAGGGAAAAAATTTTTACGTAGAAAGGCATTTTGTATTGAACACCCAATGCACCCTTAATGTAGTTAATTTTTCAGTAGCATATAATATATCTTTAACTATAACAGGTGTAATATGGTCATCAATGATTATCTTATATATAAGTATTTAGTTGTTTAGATTAGTGTTATTTGGTTAAATTTAACCATTTTTATGTCATATGCGATTAAAACATAGTGTTTAATACAGTTCTTAAAATTAAAAATTTTCAAATTTTATGGAGAGAAAAATAAAGATGACCAGTGCATCTATGAAAAATTAAAAAATATTTTGTATTGTGCCCGCAATATAGGTAGTCATACTTGATACCAACCGTTATTTACATTGGTGAAATATACACATTTTTTATTGAATATTATTTTCCTATAAATATTACATTGGCTAGCCAATTTGGGTAGTTTACCACTCTAAACAGCTTATACTTAGGAGTTTTTTGACTTGGGCATCAACTAACTATGTTTTTTATTCTGTTATGCATTTCAACATAAAGTCAATATTCTATTAAGTTATAAGCCATTTGTCATTTTTTTTTTGGATGGAAGCCATTTAAGTTGTACTTAATGCAAAGACATCAATTGCAGTTGGACCAAGGCAACCTTGCTTACGGAGATGAGTTTCTCATCCTCGTTGGGGTTCAATGTTGGGCTCCCATTATCGATGAGCCAGCTCAATGCAGAGTAGCGAGCTATCAACTTCATGCCCAAAATGGAGGTAACATAACGAAATTTTTTACCGATGGGGTAGTATACATCTTTTACTTCGATGAAATTTAGTCTTTTTAATCAAGAGAAATTCTTCTTATATGTACAATATTTTCCTTTTATTTTTAATATACACAAATACTTTACAAATTTTTATCATATTTATAGTATTTCACCGTAAATTTCTACTATGCATATGTTATTAATAATATGGTAGACAGTTGTTATTTATCTCATAGAAAAGATGATTTTGTTCATTTAAAAATTGTATTAAAATAATTCAACCCCAATGTATAGTACTTGATGGTTGTAAATTACCAATTTATCGCATTAAATGATTCAAGTAGGTCTATATTAGGCTTGAATAATTTCAACTAGAAAATTTTGGATGGTTAAAATAGTCTTTTTAAGTAGATAGATAATAGTCGTGTTGATCGTGTGACCAGTACGAAGTAAATTTATGATGAAATATTATTAGCATGAGAGAAATTTATGAAATATTATAGATATATTAAAAATTAGAAGCAAATGTTACATGTGTAAATAATAGTGACATTTATGGACTTATTAGAAATGAATTTTGACATGCTTTAACTTGTATAAGATTCAACGTATAAACATATAGTTAATAAATGATTGAGGCATATGCTTAAAAATATAAGTTATTATTCAAATGGAATTCCATTTCAAGATCGAAGCTTAGATGGGATGAGGATTTTGGATAAAGGTGTATTAAGAATTTAAAAAAAATGTATCGAAATTGAATAAGGTTTTATTTGAAATGGAAAATAGTAGGTTGTCATTATTTTTTACTGAAAAAAGTGTTTTGGGGAAATAGAAGATTTTATTTCAACATTATCCTCTCCTAGATGTGAACAAGTTTATCTTCTTCGAAGGGCATTTACAAAATAAATGAGATTAATATTTTATTAGTTCTGGAAGAATTATGCGCGTAATTTATTCGGACCACATGATGTAGATTCTATTTAAACAGTGTACGAAGGTAAATATAATCTCACCGACGTAAAATAATACAAGACAGAAACAAATCGCGTCTCTAGATTGAATAGGAAAACAATTATTAAAAAGGAAAATTTAACGACGAAAAATGGTTACAACAGAAACTAGCCGTGGTGTGGGGAGACATGTACCATACGAGTATATACTATATAGAACCATACACCAATTATTCGAACAGGAAAAACTTGGTTGCATAGAAAAAATTATAATTTATATATATGTATATATATATTTTTTTGAAGCAAACTGTCTAAAACTAACACAACAACGACACAGCCAGGTCCAAAAGCTCCCATATTCTCCACCAGGACAGACCACAGACCAAGGGGAATAGCGTGAGGACCAAACCAAAATCAAACAAAAAAATCACCATTGTCTTTACAAATCAGGTCTGCCCCCACACTTGGGGCAAAAACGCTTCAACATTCATCTCTTGAGTGAGCTTCCATAGCCACTTTTGTGAGCCGGTGGGCTACTGAATTCCCTTCCCTTAGCACATGATGCAAGCCAATTTTCTAGAAAGCCCTTTTGAGATTTCTTATGGACTCCATTACACCTGTAATTTGAACGGATTTCTTCATCGTTCTGCAGCCAGTTTATAATCACAAGAGAAACAGACCAATGATAGTGATCTGGGTAACGAAGCCGTCCCATCAACAGATCATGGTCTGTGAGCCAATTTATTTTTGTTGAGTTGAACGGTTTTATTCGACCGGTGGTTTTTTACCGTAATCTTTGCTGTCCAAAGTGAAATGGTTTCCCACCGTACATCTGCCGAAAACTATTTACATGGGGAACGGGTGAGATTGGGGCGGGTTATTCTGGTCAAGAATTACGTAGTATTAACCCTATTTTTAAAATTTTTGTATAATCTTATTTTTTTATATTAGGTTGAGATAAAGTCGGTCCAACTTATCTTTTTTTTTTAAAAAAAAATAAATCTTATAATAAACTTTAGGTTGATCTCAAGTTAATATTGATAAATCTAATAAAAATATAAGTCAAGTAGGATATAATAAAGATACACATCTGTGCTAAATTTAAATATTGTATGTTTCAATTTTTCATTAATTAATAAAAGTAAACATTATTACTAAAATAAAATATGAGTAAATATAATGCAACTTTATTAAAATATGTTAATGAAACATACCTCATTTAAAATAAATTTTGACGTTTTAAATTTTTTTCTAAAATAACAGCATTTTCTGCTAATGTTGCTAAAATACTGAACAATTATAATTATGTATAAGAATTATATATGTATATGCAAATATCTCTTATTGATTCTTATATTGTTTATATAATCAATAATAAATAATGTGAAGATTTTTAAAAAAATGAGAATGTAATTTAAAAATACAGTTATAATTTTTAATAAATAAGTATATGTTGGATGGAATATAGTCGATTTATCCCAACTCTATTTTTGAATTCAAATTAAAATTTTCAAACTCATCCCTTTGCAAATTCTGAGAAATATTAGATTTTAAGCGGGACATGGGACCTTTCTTTTCACAGTCATAATTTTAACAATTCGCCTCTGATTTCGGCTATGCTTGCTGCTCTAATAACCGTTCATTACACATCCCACAATCGGACGGCTGAGAAGCTCCGCAGAGACGAACATGAAACAAATGCCAAAGAAATGCCCTGGAAAGAAAGAAATGCGAAACGCGACGGAGGTTCAAAGCTTCGATATTTGTCGCACCGTGCTTTGTTGGCGCTGCTGAGTGATAGCATTTGCTTGACGCCTTATTCCGGTGCTAGAATTCAAATTTATAATCGGTAATCGAAATTTAAAGTATAATACTGTTGACACCCTCCCTTGAGCACAAAAATAAAAGAATGGGCTAAGATCCAAGCCTAACAATGACAAAGGAGAAGCAACTTAAGAACAAATGCCAATGGGCTCTAAAACTTAAAGCCTATTCGGAGCAAGTCCAAAACAAAAGATGTCAAGCCAAGCCCACTACTAAACGGGCCTGTTCAGTCTCTGCTCACAGGAGCAAAGCTCCACCAAGCCTCAAAAGCAGGCTCTTCAACAACAAGTCCGTCGGACCTCAACAACAGCCCACTTGGAGCAAAAGGCTCAAACCAGATCCAGCTCACCAAGCTCCAGTCCACCATGGACGAAGTCCGATAGGCCTCCAAATGGACCAAGCCCAACAAGCTCAAGCTCAGTTGTCACAAGCCCAACAAGCTCAAGCCCATGTGCCACAAGTCCAACAAGCTTGAGCCCAAGTGCTACAAGCCCAACAAGCTCAAGCCCACAAAGAGGCCCACTCCACATCTATAAAAGGGGAGCTAAGCTCTCATTTCCAACACATGAAGAGGCATCCCTAAGGGGGAGGACGGGATTCTGCAGCCAAACCCCGACACCCCGCTTCTCCTCTCCTCTCCAGCTCTCTCTCTCTCTCTCTCTCTCTCTCTCTCTCTTCTTCAGATCTTTTATTTTATTTTTCCCTTTTCATGCCGATATAAACGGCTTCGGGTTAACGGATTTCTGCTATATCCGTTTTAATCCGAAGACCGGGATCCCAGATCTGCAAGACCGGCGTTTTTATTCATTAAAAACAGGGACCGATCTCCCTTTTAAGATCAGTGACGACTCCATTTTCTTTATTTTGCGTAAATACTAACGCATTTGCTTGAGTTAACGCTCCGGCAAGGCGGGTGCACAGATTCCAGCATAATACGCTGTCGTTATGCTGCCGGATTTGTGACTTGATCTGTGTACGAAAAGTCCCGTCTTAGCCGTTATGCTGCCGAATCCACGAGAAAACACCCATATGCCAAATTTATCTAAAAACCGTCAATACTAACCTCTTCTATTCTCTGAAAAATGCAGGTTCCGACCCTTTCTACCCTGCCCAGATTTCACGAGAAACGAGAAAGGCGTTCGAACCCATCGTAGCGCTCGCGACGGGTGCTATAAATACTTTTACATTTGCCTGGTGCTATAGTATTTTAATAAAAGATTAATTTTAAATATACTTACTACATTTGCAACTCTATTTTTGAATTCAAATTAAAATTTTCAAACTCATCCCTTTGCAAATTCTGAGAAATATTAGATTTTAAGCGGGACATGGGACCTTTCTTTTCACAGTCATAATTTTAACAATTCGCCTCTGATTTCGGCTATGCTTGCTGCTCTAATAACCGTTCATTACACATCCCACAATCGGACGGCTGAGAAGCTCCGCAGAGACGAACAGGAAACAAATGCCAAAGAAATGCCCTGGAAAGAAAGAAATGCGAAACGCGACGGAGGTTCAAAGCTTCGATATTTGTCGCACCGTGCTTTGCTGGCGCTGCTGAGTGATAGCATTTGCTTGATGCCTTATTCCGGTGCTAGAATTCAAATTTATAATCGGTAATCGAAATTTAAAGTATAATACTTTTACATTTGCCTGGTGCTATAGTATTTTAATAAAGGATTAATTTTAAATATACTTACTACATTTGTCCTTAATTACAAATATACGTACTAAGTTTGAAAACTTTCATATATACCAACTAAGTATGAGTGAAATTTCAAATATACCTATTATAACAGTTATAAGTGTTTAATGATTTTAAAATTTCAAAATGCCTCTGATTAATCCAACATCTATTGTAATTTGTGCAATATCTAGATCAGTAAAACTAATTCTGTCTAACTTTTCTCTTACGTTAAACATATTTTCATTATATTGTTCAACTTTTATCATAGTTGAATGACTACTATTATTAAATAATAATGGGTATTTTGGATGAAATTTCACCAATATTTAGTAGATATATGTAAAAATTTTCAGACTTGGTGGATATATTTGTAATTAAGGGCAAATATAGTGGGTATATTTGAAATTAACTCTTTAACAACAGATATTAAAAATTAATAACGATATCGAATGCACGTCTAAATTTTTTCTTTAGTCTCCGAACTTGCATAAGCATTAATTTTTTATCGCATGAAAAAAAGCAATAGCTTTATTATTTGAGAATATAAATTAATTTCAGATAAGTAAATAACGTTTGATCATAAGCCTAACTTTTACTATATGTTATCACCGTTTTGCAGTTAGATTTTAATTTGGCTGCATTTGGTACTAAATGATGCCAAGTTTTATATCAATTGTAGTTAAAATTTTATTATTACTTGCAGTTAAATTTTAATAACTGTATTAAATACTACTTTTTTATAAATGTATTAAATACGACTCTTAGACGCATCGGACATAAAAAAAAATTACATTGAATGAATGTTACCGGTTGAAAGTGACCAAATATTTGTAGGCAAATAATAAATTATAGTCAAGTTACACTTAATGACACCAACTACATGTTATGTACAATTAAAAAACTAACTATATAAAAGCATGTTGTGACGATATGCAGGAAAATGATTAAAAAGTATGTTCACATAGTTGAAGTTTTGCATAAATTTTTCATTTTCTAACAAAATTTTAATATCCAATCTTTTATTATATTCATCTATATAAATTAGCTATGATGCCAAAAATCAAGTATCTTGACCATGTTTACAAAATATATAATTATGTTCAATATTTAGTGGTTTTAGTAGAACATAGTATGTAAAAGCTCCCTTAATTTTTGAAATTATAAATAAATACTCATGAATAAAACATGATAAATACTATAAATTTAAAATATTTTAATATAAAAACCAAAAATAAGCGTATTGTTTTAATGCTTACATTGAATTATCATTCATAAATATATACTTATTAATTTAAATGTAAAAAAAAACTTCAACAAAAATAAAAATAACATTTATGTAAACCAAACTGTACAAATTTCCGTAACTTCAACTCATTGAGGAATTTGAGATTCCCCAATTAAGCATCCTCAGCTCCATATATAACCAATGCGGAGTCACAATCTTCGTCTACTTTAATTTCGACAGGAAGACAGGCAACGTCAAGTTCGCAGCATGTTTCAATCAGCTGGGCAAACAGCAGACGGAAAAAGCAGGAACAATACCGAATCGCAGGAGCTGGGAAGGAGTGGTCCAGGTGATTGATGGAAGGATTGCCACCAAAGATCAGGAATTCCGTAAGCAGGCAGCAGAAAGAAATATGGGTGGTGTACAAGTGATTTTCACTACAGCTGGAAATTATAAACAGAATGAATTAGAATTTTTAAGCAAGTCTGTTTTAAATGGTAGATATGATTATTTGGGTAGTACGCACTCACGCCTTCCAGTTCCAAATTTGTTGTTTGTTTTTGAAAAATGCTGTTAACTGAAAGACGAAAATATCCTTGCGAAGGGGATGCGATCTCCCGCGTTGCCTGCTCCCGGGTGCATACACCTATATTTTTTTTTTTTTTTTAAATTTTTTTTCTTAAAATGTTAATATAGGTGTATTTAACATGTGTATAAATTTTTACTATTTTTGGAGTATTTTAGATATTTATTTTTTATTTTTGAAAATCAGTGGCATTTTAGGTAATTTTAAATTACTATTACTAAAATGCCATTGATTTTCAAAAATAAAAAATAAATATCTAAAAATATCCAAAAATGGTAAAAATTTATATACATGTTCAATACACGTGGGATAACAAGTTTATGAAAAAAATTTCAAAAAAAATAAAAATCGCATCCCCTTGAAAAATATAGCAAGTCTGTAAAATTTAAATGAGTTATTCTCAAATATACTTACTACGTTTGATCTTAATTTCAAATATACTAACTACGTTTTCAAAATCTCAAACATACTCACTATATTTGTATTTAATCCAAAAAATACTCATTCCATGAGTTAACGCTGTTAGAGAATATGTAAAATTACTAATATTTCTCTTAAATTTATGACACAATTGGAAAATTAAATGTTATAACTCGTTATTACCCTAATTGCATATGAATTCTAAATTTGAAGCGTCTTAATTTTATTTTCTTTTTATTCATTTCATCATTTATTATTTTGCGACAGGGCTATTTTGGGTATTTAAAAAAAATTAACTAACGGTTTTGGACAGAATGAGTATTTTTCGGATTAAATTCAAACATAGGACGTATATTTGAGATTTTGAAAACTTAATGAGTATATTTAGAATTAAGGTCATAGTGGGTATATTTAAAAAATAACCCAATTTAAATTTAAAAAGCTAAACCTAATGTTCTAAAACGCAATTTCACCTCAGCCTATTCAACGTCGCAATTAGACGGGAACAAGTTAAGCGCCTTGGGCCGCCCATTGGGATGTAGACGCGGGCGGTGGGACTGATGAGGTTCATGGGTTACGATCTGATACGGTTGTTATTATTATTTTCCTCGTCATCGTTTCAGAAATGTGTGGGAATCTAACAATTAAATATATATTTAAATGCCAGGCATATCCACAAACACACACACACACAAAATTTCGGATCAGCTTTATAATTATATGGATTGACATACTTTGCTTAAAAAAGCAAAGGTCGTCAATTTTTTTATTCCCTATTTCATGGGGCATTTTTTTTTTGGATTGAATCATGGGCATCATTAAAAGACCGGCCAAATCGCTAATTCATGATGAAAAATACTCGAGTTTATAAAAAAGTGATTAGAGACGGTTAGAAATGGTGTAATAGGATTCGTCTGCTGCTAGCTTGCAGGCTGGTGGACTGGACCTTCTTTTACCCAACGACTGATACTCTGATCTTTGAAGGGGCATTGATTTTACAGAAGTTTTTGTGGGGATGCTTACTGATTAGAAAATAAGAAAAAAGAGAAAAAAGAAAAAGAAAAAAAATAGAAAGAAAGAGAAAACGCCGGATCAGAATCAGATCCATCCATGCTTCCTAACGTGAAGGGACTTATATTATCTGTCACGGATACCTATACCGTCATGTACTCATATCTTGCAATTTCCCCCTGGCCTAAATGGCTGATCTAAAGGCCTTGGCGGGCAAAATTTGTACTCATTTTGCTTTTTATATTAAATATGCGTTGCATTTGCCACCAAGCAGTTGGCTCGGTGTAATTTGATGGGTTTTATATGTGTCCCCCCTTAAATTAGAGGTTTTTATAATTTTTCCTATTGGCAGAGGTGTGAGGATTGTGAAGATGTTTGATTGTAATATTAAAGTTATCGCGTTATATAAATATCAATAAAAAAAATATACATTGCACTGTATTATAACATTTTATTTGGAAAATTTCGGGAAAAAGTTATTATGAATTTCATACAGCGCAGACAATTGCACACCCCCAACTCTATATAGACTAGCCTATACTATACGAAACCACCGTTATTAAGTATTGTTCAAATTAATCTGAAAATAGAATTGAATAGTAGTGCATTTAGATGACTACAGATAGGAATATTTTAGAAAATCTTTAAAATGTTAATATTCATACTAACTATGCAAATTCCTTTGGACCGTGTATTCATCGTTCTCGTTGTTTGGGCATTATTAAAAGCGATGTTTGTTACTGCAACTTGGGTAGGGTATCCGTAGATATTCATCAACTCGGCTCTAATTTGATTATGGTATCATATAAAATATTATTTATGGATATAGATAAGATATAAAGTATTATTTGCCCCTTAAATAAGGTACAGGTAAGATATTTATATTGAGTATCTAAAAGCAACTTGTATGGGTACTAATATAAGTAATTAATTACGTATATAACCACACATATGTATTAATATATTATATAGTATGTGTTGTGTTTTGCTTGTGACGTTTTGTATGCACATCCGTTTTAACAAATTCAAAAAAATCTTATGGCATTTCAAGTTGTAGTTTGTGAAGTAAGAAACAGTTTTTTATATATTTGTCATTAACTTTCAAAAATCTTTTATAAATAAACTTGTGAACTGCGATTGTAATATATTAATAGTTTGAGTTGTGATAATCTATATATATTTTTTTAATAAAATAACGCAAATAGGAACCTATTACCTATAATTAAAAAATGTAAATGAGTACTTCTTTATATTATTTAAAATAACATAGAAATATATTTAAAAATATTACGTTTGGGTATTAAAGGGACTAATTTGGGAACAAAACTGAAACCAACATTATGGTTAATGAATAAAGTAGGATAAACTGGGAACCAAATGGAGAAACGGACATGGTAAGGTAAAATTTTTACAACTGAAGGATGGAAAGGAAAATGTAAATGAAATTAGTAAGTTAAGGAATGACATCAATATCAGGCAAAATAAATAAGGATTTAATTATACAATGCGGAAATATAGATAAAATTGAGAACGGGTGCATAAAATAATATATATCAACCTCAGGGACAATAGATCCAACAGACCTTTGACTGACTGCGCCCCTTTGCGCTAGGTCCACTTCCTACGCTGATGGGCCTGCTCTTGTGAGCTGTCCAAGCAGCCTCTACAAAGAAAAGCCGTAAACTTCAAAAAATTATGAAAATGTAAAATTTTAAAAATACTTTTCGTGTCTGTTACTTCTATGCAAGCATCTCCGACTAGAAGCCTTCATGAACCCTCATGTACTAGCAGCAGTTCAGATTGAATTCTATTGTACATGCGCTGAAGATGGTGTACTGAAATTTTTCTTAAAAGGCTTATTTTTCGGATGTCATCATTTTTCGCTACTTGCTTTGACGTAAACCTTGTCAACGAAGAATGTAGATATTTGATTAATAGTATAGAAAAAATGAAAAATGGAAACTGAGGTGACTTTTGGTAGTGCGGACTTTAATGGAATTTTAGGATGATGAGGGTGGGGGTGCAACTTGAGTTGGGTTGAGACTAAGTTGGCATTGGTTTCGGGTTGAAATTTTCAGGTCACTTTCAAATCAATAGAAGTTAAAATTATCGATATAAATAATAAAATTTTAAAATATTATTGCATTTGCACGTAAATAATTTACACAAAAATATATTTATATGACCTAAGATATCCTTGATAATGATAAAAGTTGATTTTTTAATTAAAAATAATTCTAAATACAACGAACATAATAAATTTACGCATAACAACTGAGGTAAGAAAAATAAATGAGATTACATGAAATCACCCTTTAAAGTTTAATGAAAGCGAAACTTGTGTATCTCGTAGTTAGTAGTACATATGCAATAATTTTAAAGATGTATATATTTATAATTATTTGCAAATAAAGTTAATGTATATGTAATATATTTAACTTTTTATGAACAAATGTATATAACATTTAGGTTTTAGAATAAACGTTTTATAATTTAATTAGATTATGATTATATGGAATAACTTTTATGACAATTATAGTTGAAATATTTAATGCATAAATAAATATAATTATCTTAATAAATAAGGGAAGAATATTGGGTTCGGGCCGGATTGGGTTTTGATACAAGGATGATGCAAACTCGGTATTGGCGTTGGGTTTTATTTGGTTGAATCCAGATCTAATTTGAAAAAAATTCAAAAATAAAATTTAAAATTTATTTTGAGTCCGAGTCGGGCTGGGCAGGTTCGATACCAAGTTGCACCCCTAATGGAGGGTAAAAAAAAAAAAGAATATTTTGAAAATTTGCGATTTACGTAAAATAATAAATGTAAAGTTGAAATAAATAAGATAATTAAAATAAAAATATTTGACAATAAAATAAAGTTGGAAAATTCAGTTATTAGATTGTTAAATCATTTATAGTAGAGTGGATAAGATGCACATTTCCAATGGATTTCATCCTTGGCTAGTGATTCAATGGGGCTGGGTGCATAGAAATTTCAATATGCTAGCTGCAAAATCTCTTTTTTATATTTTTTTGAAATTCTTTTCAAACAAATATTAATATAAGTGCATGTAACATGTGTATCAATTTTTACTATTTTTGAAGATTTTTAGATATTTTTTGTATCTTTAAAAACCAGTAGCATTAACTAAAATGTTATTGATTTTTAAAAATCTGAACAAATCTAAAAATCTCCGAAAAAGATAAAAACTGATATATATTAAATACATTTAGATTAATAATTTAATGAAAGAAAAAAAAACATTTAAAAATGAGTTTCGCAGGCGGGTGGATTGAAATTTGAATGCACTTTACATTGAATCAGCCCTCTCCATCCTCCCCTGCACATACATTACCAGCTGCCCCTAAGATGCGTTATTTGGAAACCGGAATGCGTCAGCTAATAAGATTCAGTTTTCATTCCCCTGGCCCACATTCCAAAGTGGATGATCCAACCGTCCGCAACTTAGGCGCAATGGCCTGCTGATTTTCGCCGATTGGCCTAGATAGCGTCAATGTCAACATTGTCGTGTACATGTCGCCATCTCCAGTCTCAAATCCCCAATTGCGCACCTCCCTACCTCCTCTCTCTCTCTCTCTCTCTCTCTCCCTCCCCATTAATGGAGCTCTGAGTCTCTGAGCTTTGTGCTAACTAGGGTCAGGGTTTTGTGCTTTTCCTTTTATGCTGCCTTTTGGGCTAAGAATGCGATTCTTCACCTCTTCCTGGGGTTGAAAAAGGAGGAATTTTCGAGAAAGATGAGATCGTCTGCTCCAAGAGCGATCAGCATCGCTGCCAGCACGAGGAAGCTCGATGTCGACAATCGGATTTCTCTCCGTTACTACTACCGCATCGCGGATACTCTTCTCAAGCAGGTAAGCGGTGGGCTTTCTCTATTACGAATTCGGTGTTTTATGAGTGCGTCGATTTCTGTTCTTAAATTGGTTGTGTTTGCTTGAATTGAATTAATTACTACTGCTTTTGGTGGAATTCCTGCATTTTTGTAGGGGATCTTGCTCATATTTTGGTCAGTTTAGACATCAGTTTGGTATCCGGGGCAAATTTGTGTTTTGGATTTGTAAGTTTCTGGATTAGGATTTTTAGACGTTAAAACTTAAAAGCTGTCTGGGAAAATGCATGTTTCCTAAATTCGTGAAAAAATGCCGAATTTCTGCCCTACTCATGTTTAAGTTACCACATGGATATGATTGGAAGCATCTCTCCCATTCGATGGTTCAGTGGGCGCTGGAACATGCCATTATGTAAATCCTCTCACGTCACACGTATAATCATACAATGGTTAACAGTTTCCGTTAAATGCAAGTGAAATAAATCATGAACTGGAATTGAGCGCGACTGCACCTTTGATGTGATCCAGATCACGCAAGGGGATAGGGTCAAGCAACCAGGGCGGTTTATTGCTAATTTGCGTTTGACTAACAAGGTTCCGTATCGGAGCAATGCCCATGAATTTTCTACTCGAGAACAAAATTAGAGACCGAGTATGCATTACAAGAACCCTCTGTATATGATCATTCAATCCCACGATTACATAGGCCCAATTCCCATCCTGCTGTCTTAACAGCCATAACTGCCTCGTATTTGTTCCTGTCCTCATTGAATCAGTGGCAGCTATCCTTTCGAGGTCAAGCTGTGCTCTAGGCTTGATGGACCCTCTAAATCTTAGAGCATGCTGATGTGGTGCATGTATGTCATTCCTATGAGCCTGTCCGGAGCGTGCACCAGTTGTATGTATCCTGCTCTTTGGGTAAATTGGTCCAGAATCAACTATCGATCAGTTTGGCTCTGTTTATGAAGGAACCTTATGCACTTTTCACTTCCGCACCGCGATATTTTGGATTATATATTTGGCTTGGCAGTGCATCATTTACGCCTTTTCCCCTATTTTTAGGAAAAACTAGGGCTTAGAAGTGCAATGGTGGAAGCTCTGAAATATCGCTTCTCCTAAAAAATGGCTTACCTAAGATTCTCCTGCGCAGAAAGTTCCACAATGAACATAACCCCAAATTAAGCCTAAATCCATGCCCGTCATTTGTTTTCATTGAAATGTCATTGCTCTCCAAAATGCTTCAAAGCAAGGTAGCGAAAGATTATGCAAGCATTAGGCACCAGTGTTGTCAGAAACTGGGTTGGATTGGACTAGCTGGTTCAACTGGAAACTGGCCAGCTGTCCAGTCTGATTCATCCCTGTTCCCCCACGCTTTATTAAGCCACTTAGAACCGGTTGAACTGTTTTTTGTTTCGACTGTTAAAACTGGTCCAATTGCTTGAGGTGGGATGGATACAGATAGACAGGTAGAAAGAGAAAGTAATCATGGTTGCGTGCTTTTTTGGGCCCAAGAAGAGGCATGACTTGTATAGACATAGATTTCTTTGGTTTGTACTGCATAAATGTATGACAAGAAAAAAATTTGAAAAAAAATTCATGAGAAATTTTTTTTTTTTTTTAAAAAACTCATGAAATGCATTGATGAGTCACCTGCAGGCCGTGTACCCATAATATTATTGTGATCGCATGCCTCATTTAAGCACAAGATGCGAGAATAGCGATGGTATGAAAATTTGACAGGGTATGATGCTTTAAGTGGAGCTGCCGACCAACAAATTGGACATGGGTTTATGAAAAAATAACATTAAAAAATAGAGGAAAGAGAGTCTATGAGAAATAATAATGGCATGTTTGGATTTTTTAAGTAAATGCATAATTTTTTTTAACTTCTTCAAAAATTTATTCTAATTTATATAAATTTGAAATTCTTAAATTGTAGGTTTTTAGCTCAAGAATTTGCCATATATTTTATATAAATTGTTAGTACACCTGTTCAATCCAATTTTCAAAAATGGATGAACCTATTGAACCAAAACCAGTTTCTAACCAAAACCAGTTTCTCGATCAGTTCATTAACTGGTTCGGTTTTGTTAGCATTGTCAGGCACTACACTCCAGTGACTTAGTTAACTTTTAAATTGGCTTTGGTCTTTACTGCTGTCTCGAGAGGCTTGCACATTGCTTATTGCTGAAAACCCTGGGTAGCAGAGTGAAAATGCAGGTTATCTGAAGGCAACTGTGGTGTGAAAAATGGAAAAGAAAAAGAGAGGTGCAGTTTCAGTATTGACTCCAGTCTTCCCTACTTGAGAGCTTATGCGTATGAGACCTGCACCAGGTTACAGCCCTTATAGCCCTTGCTTCAGGCATATATGTTGGGATGAAAGGCTGCAGCAATCTCTAATCACCGTTAACTCAAGTATTGTAGAATGTTTCATGCCTTTTCCACGCCTTTTTGCAATTGTAAGGATATAGGTCGGGATGAGGATGTAATCTTGCTGAACGATAAGTTTCAATTTGGTCCTGTTTCTCTGATTCATCCATGAAGATCATTAACGCCAGTCCTGTTTTTCATGTGTTCTTCTCCCAGTTTTTGTTGCTTCTTTTTCTCCTCTTGCTTGATTGTTATTATCTGTCCAGTTAATTAATGTTCTAATTTTATTAAGAAACACATCCTTGTTTATTATTCTTGAATCTGGGTTTCTCATTTGACGATTTGAGCTGCAAATTTGACTCCGTGCAGGCTGATATATATCGAGATGAGAAGAATATAATAGATTTGTATATTATGCTTCTTCGGTTTTCGAGGTCAGAAACAAACTTCACCAACTGAAATCTTTTTCTTTGTAAATTGAGATTATGCCGCTCTGCGTTGATTTTGGAAAATAATCTCTTCAATATAGTCATGAAAATCATTGATGTTTATTGCTTAATCAATCCCTTTCTTTCATGGATTCATCGTAGTAAGCTTTTCAACATCTTGCTTATCATGCCATGTTTGTCTTTAAATGCCACAGTTTGATAACTGAAACAATACCATGCCATAAAGACTATCAGTTGTCTTTGAAAAATGAAAAGCTTTATTTCAAGAAGGTATGCTCTTCTGCATTTTTTTTTGTTCAATTAAAATATCTTTCCTGCAAGCTTTAATTTTGCAATTTAATATCCGAAATTTCCCTTGCAGAAAATGTTGAGCACCCTGACTGAGCTGGAGACTCTGAAGCCTGCTGTTCAAAGATGTGTTGAGGAATTGAATCAGAAGCGTATAAATCAAGCAGATAGAAGGGTCCAGATTCTGCCAGATTTTAACAACAATTCCTCTTTTGACTGGCCTTCTGTTAAAAAGCAAGCTACAGCAAATTATGAAATAAGACAGGTAATAGTTTATGTTCTTTACCCTAGGCTGCAGGTCTAACATAATTGTCTAGCTGTTAACTCACAAGTATGGTATTTGTATTTACAGGGTGTTCACTTGTTCAATTGCTGAGTTTTGATGTGGTCAGTTTTTGGTCTGCTGACATGATATTGACTTCTTTGGGTGTCCAGCTGGTCAAAAATGGCTGACTGTTGTAATTTTAAGAAGAATCTCATTTCTTCTTTATGGGCATTTGATTACTTGATGCTCATTCACTAAGCAATTAATTAAAATTTTAAGTGAACTTCAAGCATTCTGCCAACGAGTAGGACATTGCTGCTTCTAATTTTTTTTAACTACTATGATTTGGATGGCTCTCTTCAATTTTATTAAAGAATGTGCATAAAAAATTACACTCAAGAATCAAATAAGTTGTTAATTCCATAGTTTTGAAAATCGGCCGATATTGATATAATATGGTTTTATGGTATCAATATCAGTATCGGTCATATTTGACATACAACATAATGGCTGATGTCTTTAAAATGTCAGATTTTTTAAAAATTTTGTGCATATATCTACTTTAGATTAAGAAAATGGAGTTATTAAACATTATTTGTATGTATTAAAGATAAAATAACAATGTATATTGCGTTGCACATTTTTTTTGTTCATATTGTTTACTTTTAAAAAAAATTTGATATGCACCAATATGCTCTAATACCAATACGATACACTAGTATTGTATACACCTGTCAAATACGGTATTTGGAACCATGGTTAATTCTGGTTGAACTCAGTAAGAACTCAGTAAGAGTTACCAGTGGTTATTGTAGTCACTTTCACATGCATAAATTGGAGACAAATCTATGCACTGCTCCTCTTCTGGGTGAACTGTAGCGGAGAAAAATCAAGAAGAGGAACTACCTGCCATCTGATTTCATAGTCTGTTGAATAGTTAGAACATATCGATCAGTGTTCTATACACCTTGTACCCTTATCTGGACACGAGCACCACTTGGAAGGAGGATGAGGCATCCCGATATTCAAATATATTAGTGAATTGTCAGAGAGGACCTGGATTGATAAGCCCCGCATGCACACAGTTGCTGAATAGACACCATCCGTTTGGCATCGGGGATGCATATGCACGAGATTCAAGCTATCATTTTAGACCTTTTGGGATTAGTAAAACTTATCAGAATTCCATGGGTTATGTTTTCTGAATTTTCTGTGCAATATCCAAGATAACCATTATGTTCTAAATTTGAGACTACGCTGGCACACCGGTTAAGTAAATAATAATCGGTTTTTGCAGTTTGTGAAAGAGGTTTATTCTTTTCTCTGTTTTCTTTGTTTAGTGGTTACTCACAGATCCCTCCATAATCTTTGCGTCTCTTATAGGTAGACCAATTTACTGGACGGGATGGCTCATCTCAGGGTTTATGGATGCAGAAGGATAAGTTCTTGCGCATTCCGGCAGTAGAGAATCAATCCCAGAAAGTGTAAGTGTGCTATTTCTAAAGTCCATAGAGAGCTGTGTGTCGTGAGAATTCTTACATCCAAGTGAACCATGTCATAAGTGTAATGTACAGTCAGAAAATGTACCAACTACCAAGACGTTGGAGAATCTTTGGTGTTGAAAGGTTGGAGGGTAAGAAGGTTGATTTTCTTATTTAACTAATGCATAACATGCAACTTCCTACAATCAATAACTTTTAGCTTATGATAACAATTTTCAATCAGAATTTTTTTTTTCAGGAAGAAAACAATGATTTACTGTAGTTTGTGCCTTTTCCTTTTTTCAAAATGCAAATAATGTGGTTCAGCAAGTAATGCCTTTACTTTGCCACAAAGCCATGGAGTATGCTTGATAATGTCCCTCAAAAACACCAGATGAATGCATTGTTCAAGAAGGGGACAGAAGTTATATGATTGCTTACTTAAAATCGAGATGAAATCAGGCTGACAGATTTAGTCTGGAAGTCATTCTAAATGAGTCACCACTTGGATGATGTGAGTGTGTGTAAATGTGTGTAGGGTGGGAGGTCTAAGGTTCAACGTTAGGTAGAGGTTCTTGCCTCATTTACCCTTCCCCTAGAGTTGTCCTCTGTCATTTGCCTGGTTATCCAAGGGATGCTACAATTAAAATAGAGGGTAAATTCCCCTTATACCCGCAACATTTGTCCATTATTCCTTCATACCCACAATGTTTCAATAATTCCCGAAACACCCCACAACATTTCATCCCTAATTCCTATAATACCCACACCGTTACACTTCGTCTGTTAAATCTAACGGATTCGTGCTTTGCCTGTGTTATTTTTTTAAAATGCAAATATTGCCCCGTTCGTCTCTCTTTACTCCCTGAATGCTAGCGCCTCTTCTTCCTATTCGTTGGGCAAGGGAGTGAGGCTGTTGGACATTGCCTGCTTGCGCATGTTGCTTGGTTGGTTCGGCGAGAGGGAAGAAGGGCAGCGACTAATCAAGGTCTAGAACTACTCCATGGAAGGCATAGCGAACTTCTACATACGGCCAGACGAGGGATTGATATAGGTGGTGGAAATCAGTGGCCGAGGCTGCGAAATCCCCATCCCTAAGATGAAAGCACAGACTACAGGATCATAGTCGTCGTCAACAATGGAAACAGCACTGCCCCCATCCATCGTCCGACTGCCCTGTTCCAAATCCCAGCCACTCCTCTTTCTTTCTTTCTTAATTTCGATAGTTCTAATCTACTAGCGATAAAAATTTTCAGGTCACCATCTAAAATCCAGTAATTTGCATAAAACTGAAAACCCATTTCAGATTTTGCCCCCAGCGTCCCCTCCTTCGACTTGATCCCTACCTTCCTAAAGATCCCGTGGCTGTACATAACGGCCAAGTCCACACTCAAAGCCTATCGGAAGAAACGGACTTCCGCTGCGACAATCAGAATGCGGCAGACTGATGGGGTTGGCCGAAGCAATACCTCCCTCCACACCCCCTCCATGTGACTCCGTTTTGGCATTTCCATCACGTCCTCGGTGCAGTGCTCTGGGATCCTAGCCGCTTCCTTGATTTCCACCATTCGGACCTCAACATCTTCGTTGCTGTCCGAAGTCTTGGCCAGCACCTTTTTGGTTTCGTCGGCCTTGCATGATCAGCCATCGCGGTGAATCTGGCATAAGGAGGGCTCCGATGGCTAGGAACACGTGTGGGACTGCTCCGATCTCGAGCATCAGTCACCAGCCAAAGTGCTCAGAAAGCTTGGCAAAGCTGAAGTTGGAGATGTAGGCGACCAAGACGCTGATGTTGATGAAGACTTCCAGGAAGGAGGTGAGGTACACTTGGTAAGAGGCCGGGGGGACTTCAGTGGTGTAGACGGGTGCGATTATGAGGGCGTAGCCGACGTCGATGCCAGCCACGAACCGGCCTATCATGAGGAAAGCATAGTTGGTGGTGACAACCATTAGAACTGTGCCAAAGAAGAAGATTAAGGTGGCGATGATTGAGTAGTAGTGCCAAATGAAGTTGAGAGGCTCCCTAACTTCCAATCAAAAACTTACAAAATGAGATGCTGGATTCGCTAACCGTCGATGTCTGCTGGAGGGGCGTGTATTTATCCTGGATCCATCTTCTCCAATAGCAGAGTCAGCTTCATTACATCCTTGCCCACCCCAATCATAACAGCATCCTTGCCCACCCCAATCATAGCAGCAAGCTTGCGATCGAATCCGATATGGGAAGCATTAAAATCAAGTCGCTTCTTTGTCAAATAAACAGCTAATTTTCCATTTCATTTTTGACATTCAGATGATTGAATTGATATTCACACATGCTCTTTTGCTGAACGCAACACAACTATAAGCTATAGAGTCCATTTGGGCATTTTTTCAAGAACAAAATGATGGATGGTTACCCGCAGCAAAACAATGAATGGGTCTTTTTTTCAACCAAGCCTGAGATGAAGAAATCTAGCAGTGTGATAAGAGGTGTATGGGTGCGCTTAGAAAGTCGTCATGAGCCTTGGGTCAAACATGTTATTTCATCATGCCCATGATAGGCGTTTAAGCTGTCCTTGACAGCGTGGGCATAAGAGGAATTAGGTGTGAAATGTTGTGGGCATTAGAGGAATTATCGAAATGGTATGGGTATGAAAGGATTAATGGGCAAATGTTGTCGGTATAAGAGAAAGTTACCGTAAAATTTTTATAAAAAAAAGTCATTTTGAATGAGGTTATGTACTATTCCAAAACCAAGTATGCCCTTTGATGGAGCAACAACCTGCAGGGCTGTTGTTCTCTTGGAAAGAATGAGGGAAAATGATATCTAACTGTGAACTGTTGTTTCTGGTCTCAATACTAATTTGTTATATTTGTTGATGGTGTGTTCCTTTGTCCAAATTTTTTATGGGTAATCAAGGGAATGCATATTCTTCCTTCTCTGGTCAGTTCTCTTGTGTCATGATGTTGCATGTCTCTTTTAAGTTTTATTTACTTAGACTTGTCATGAAAATTTGATGTGTGACAGATCCCTGAGTATTCCACGTCCAAAGGAGGAGACATTATCTAGACACTCTATTTTGGGTCCAAATGGTCTTCGTGGGCAGTGGCAACCTCCTATTTCTGATAAAGGGGTAAAACAATACCCACGTTCACTTTTGTATAGCTGCGCTTGCAAATGATATTGATATGTTATGTTGTAAGCAGGTTGGATATCCCCTCAACTTAGACTTGACACCAGTAGAAATCCCAAGGTTTGTATTTAACCTATATGTTCTCTGTGTTTGATATCCTCATCCATTGAAATGTTGATTTTGGCTAAGTAGAAGATGCATTTTGGCATATTGTGTTTTTGTTTACATGGATCTCAGTTGCTTTAGTTTCACCACAGGAATTGTGTCTTGGCTTATTTTTCTAATTTTGTGGTTAATAATGATGAATTAACTCACATGCTAGTTTGGATGGCCAACAGCTTGATTCAACCAGCCCAAAAGGAGGTAGCTGATGTTCCAAAAGTTGGTAAATCAGATTCCGAAAAGTCTACTCTTGCATCTGTCCTTTCACTAGATGATGGCCGATGGTCTCTTCAAGCCGAGCAACCTTCTCCTATAACTACCCTGAACACACTGGAATCTTCTCATATGGATGTTGTCAGACAACCTACCCCACCCCCTGTACTGGTGGAAATACAAGATTTGGTACCAGTTACTTCGTTGCAAGATACTGATTCAAGAACTGGACCAGCAAATTCCTTTCAGGATGCCCTGATGCATTCTGAAGAGCCTCTGGAGTTGCACATTGTGAGATTCTGCACTTTCTTTTCTTTTTCTTGTTTTCTTGGTAAATGGTTTTGGCCCAGACTCACATTCAAAATCTTGGTCCTCTCACTCACAATCACACACCTACAATGTCAATTTCTGGAGTAAGCAGCAATTGATAGCCTCGAGTGTTGCATTTAATTGCTCCTGTTCGCGTGATGCATTTTTTTTTCCATAATTTCTTCTGGTGTGCAAAATGATCTGTTTTCCTTCCTTTGCTGCTGAGTTTACTGTATACATATATTGGCCTTTCAGGATTTCCTTCAGAAATAATATTTGTGTGTTTCATCTGTAGTCAACACAACTTATGGAGAGCTTCCTGAGGCTGGCTAGGTCAAACACTGAAAAGAATTTAGAAACCTGTGGTGTTCTTGCAGGATCACTAGTAAGTGCAATAGTGTTCAGCTGTGAGTAATTTAGAATTGTTTATAAAATATCAATTAAACTGAAATTTGATTTGCAGAAAAACAGAAGATTTAATGTCACAGCTTTAATCATCCCAAAGCAAGAATCCACATCTGATTCAGTAAGATGCTTCTCCTATTTCTGCTCATTTATCATTTGTTTATGGCTTTATGCAGAATCATACTGCAGTTATTAATGATGTTATTTCTGCAACAGTGTCAAACCATGAATGAAGAGGAAATTTTTGATGTTCAGGATAAACAATCTCTTTTTCCCCTTGGGTGGATCCATGTGAGTGTTTTTCTGACCACAATTTTCCTACTCATAAAAAAAATTGTATTTGGTTCTTTATTTAGCTTTCTTCTTTAGTACACTTGCTTTTAGTTCCCAATGGAACTGCTTCTAGGATGTGGGTGTGATCTAGATCGTGTCAGAATTATCCTCTGATGCATGATATTCTTATGAGTTCTTGCATACTGATAAAATGTAACAATGAGAAAATGACTTTGATCATCTAGGCATGTATGATGATAAAAATCATTTTATATATGATTGATAAAATTGGATCTGTACTAAGCTAACATTTAACTGACAAATTTTGGCAATAATTTGGATCATCAAAAGAAAAATAATTGTTGATTCCAGTTCAGTAGACACTGATAAATTAGAGCCTGCAGGAATCTTTTAATCTTATTTAGAAGTATGATATAAAGCTCATGTTGGAACCATGTGGTTTGACATAATGTGGACTTGGTGAAATTCTGTAATTTGGATTGCAAATTGCAGTGAGATGAAAATCAGCCAGAATGTTAGTGGATGTCAAATGGTTACAATTGATTGTGGTAATTGATTCCAGCTTAACAGACCTCCTTCAATTTAGGTGATAGGAATCTTACTGCATCTGCCCTTTGGTGAGATTTTCAATGCAATGGATTTAGTTTTTATCATTTGCAAACAACTTGCCTCTCTCATTTTTCAATGCAATTGATTCAGTTTTCTTCATTTTCTGCAATTTGAATCATGGTTGGTTTGATGACACATCCTTCTATGTTCAATCTTCAGACGCATCCTTCACAGTCATGCTTCATGTCTTCAATTGATTTGCATACTCACTATTCATATCAGGTATGGTTCTTGCTTTTACCAACTTCTGTGGCATTCTCAGTTTAATACTTATGTTTTCCTCAGCCTCTACAATCTGTCGGCAATTTCCACTTTTTAAGCTTGTTATTTATTCAACTCTTTACATCCTCTGCTGAGCTTCTTCCCTATTCCTTTTTTTTTTTTTTTTCCCTTTTCTATTTTATCCCTCTATTCCATTCATCACACTGTTCTTTTGGTGATTATGATAGATCATGTTGTCGGAAGCCATTGCAATTGTTATGGCACCCAAAGATGCATCAAGGTAGAGATTTTTTGTTAAAAAATCATGTAGTCCACTTTGGTCTTTTTTAAAGCAATGCATTCCTAACACTGGTTTTCAATTGCAGAACGCACGGCATTTTCCGGCTAACCAATCCAGGTGGTATGTCAGTCATAAGGAACTGCCAGCAACGTGGCTTCCACCCTCATGATGAACCACCGGATGGTGGGGCTATCTATCATCATTGTGCAGATGTTTACATGAATCCTAGCCTCAAGTTTGACGTCATTGATCTTCGATGAGAACAATTTCTCATTCTATGGGCAATGTTTGCTTGTTTTGTTCAAATCTTTGTATGATGGCATGGCTTTTTGAGTACATATAGCAGTCATCGTGGCATGGCATGATTTGTTTGTAAGATGAAAAGAAAATTGAAATATCATTTTCCTACTTGTACATAATTGGACAGCCAAATCGACTGTAACCGCCTGGCTTCTTTTATTGCATTTCTATGCTAGCAAATTTGTTAGAGAGCCGATTGTCTGTGGCTACCACTAGCCCACCCGTCGTTGCTAACGACAATCAGCGAGCCCTCTGGTGGATTGATTATTCAGCAGACTAGTTTAGCGTATGACATACGATAATCTGTTCCTTACCTGTGGATTATTGCCCTATATCTAATCCAGCAGTGGATGCCTTTCGCGACTTTACATCGTGGGATCTGATATCCATGATACGAGCGAATTGAAAGAAATTTCTCAACGAGACATTTGAGAGGACTTCAGAATGACACGATGGGATCCATACGCTGTTAGAAATAAGAGGAAACGAAAGAAATGGGTTTTCATTTCTTCCATCATGCGTACGCCTACGCCTTCGGCAGGCACGTGTCTGGCCAATGGCACTGGGACATTTTTCGTGTATGGAAGTCGACAATGACAACTCACAAAGTCAGAATAGGGCGGGCCAAGCATAGAACGCCGGAACTTTAGGGATGGGGCATACCTACGAAGCAGAGAACATCCACGCGCGGTAAGAGCACACTGTCCTCAATCAACTCGTAAAAAAGAGAACGTCTCTTTCATTTTACCTTTTGGTATCTGAATGCTTTTTCTTGTCGTCCCCCAATCCTCCACATGCAATGCCTACTACTACTACAGTACTACTGCTGATTACTGATATGCTTGACATATGAATCCACCAATGCAAATTGCAAAATGTCTAGCTCGAGTAGCTATGCAAGCGTGCATACAAGACCATAATTAATTTCCCCATGCCACCACGCATGATAATTAAAATCGTGTTCACAAGTTATAAGCAGATTAGCTGCAATCATGGTCCGCCACCGTATCAAAGATTTTCGTTTATCATTATTTTTGGGTACCCTTGGAGGGTGGGGAAGCAGGCACGTGGGCCCCAAACGAGTGTGCGAGGGAGATGAGAGTACGACGACCAAAGGCATCATGGCCGGGCAGTGAAGAGGAGAGAGTGCGGCAGGAAGCTTTGATGCGAGCTGCCTCCCTCCTCGGCCTGTCATTTAACGGTCCACTTGCAATAAGTCTCAGATCCGACGTTTGTTAATTCCAGTGTCAGAGATGGTTCACATGGCACCAAATAATGCACACCCCCTCCCATCAAAACCCATTCTTTTTTATTTATTTATTTGTTTATTGAGAAAATATACCATTATTACTAACAAATGTTTTGACCAGCACCTACTTGTTTTGGGTACGTGCAACCGTGTCCCTTTGTCACTTATTTGTTAACCTAGAGTCGTCTAAAAATCAATCAAAATTTGCAGTTGGTGATTGGAATATTATTCTTGGCAATTCACAAAGGTAATAATTGTCATCCGCGGCATTAATATGGTGTGTTTTAGGTAAGGCCTTAAATCAAGTTTACTTCAGCGTATTTCAAAAATAAGTCTACTGGGAGAACTGAATAATCCAAAATTTCATTAATTAAAAATGAATAATAAATTATTCTTGTTAAAAAAACTATAAATGCTCAAGACAGAGTAGTATCTGATAAAAATCAATGGTTTAAGATCAACTTATCTTTTTTTTAGGAGCGATCATTTAAAAATAAGCCGAAATGGGTTAGAATTTCTTATGAGCTAATTGATGGAATTATGTTACATAAATTATGCAAGAATTGAATTAGATGGAAGGCGATTGATATTTTCACAGTAAAGAGGACAATGATTGCCCCGGATCAGGAGCTACCGAGGTAGGCCCGGTTTTCAAGTGGTAGGCCCCGGTTGTTTGGCGTTTGCTGATCATCTTTCTCCCGATGAGATCCTCACCAGCATGGGAAATCGAGCTTTACCCTTCTCATCCGAGCATCTTATATTCATACTCCGCCATGCCAGGGGATCCACAACATGCGACCACGTTGAAATTATTTGCCTCCCAATTATTGTTCTCTTGTTCCTTAAAATTTAATTCATCGGTCATTAAATATCGTTTTATCGGTAGACGTCAAAATCAATTTTACCAGGAGATGGAAAACACTGCTCCCAATTTTGGACGAATTAATTGATCTCCCATCAAATTTTGATTTTAAAAATAAAAATCGATCTTGAGAGAGAAGTGGCCAGTTGTTTTTTTTTTTCTCGTATAATTAGTTAGATAAAACTTTCCAAATCCTCATTAAGTCTTTTTTTTTTTTCCTGTTAAATGCGGATCTTTGATTTTCTTATCAAATCATCAGCCTGCTCTGGCTTTTGGGGTCCACGATACTGACCGTCTGCCGGACAAAATAATTTCCTACCCCGACGGCCCGACTGGACGTATATGAGGTTGGCATGTCCGATTTGCGTGCATTGGGAGAAATACGTACATGGCCCGGCCATTCCAACTTCTCATATTCATGGAATCTGCAATTCAGATAAGGAAAGGGGGGAAAAATAAGAAGAAGAAAGAAAGGCGGAATGTGTTCTGATGCTTGGTCTAAAGCAATTTGCAAGAACTTTCAATGTGGGTCCCACCAATGAGCTGGAAAATTTTAGGAATTTAAATGTGTGATGGATCAGAAGAATCTCTGCAACAACCCCCGATCCCAAGAACCATAACATCCTTGAATTGGGATTGTACTCTGTAGACATTTTCCTTCTTACGCAGGATTCTACATGTAATTGGGTCGACAGGTTTGCTTCTGCCGGCACCCTACCCTACGGTCTCAGCGGTTGGATTGCGGCTCACCCGCAATGTGGGTCGTGGGATGAATCCGATCCTAACCTAATCAACCTTTCCGGCCAACCCGTATGACTGGCTCCATTGGCTCGCCACTTAATTGTCGGGCTCCACCGTCGATCGATTTTGGCGCTATCTTGGCGATAATGTAAAATCGACTCTACATATGGCATCTGAATAATTCGTTTAGTTGAAAAAATCAAGATCTGCATAGCCCTCATCTGAAAAATGTGTAAAATAACTATATAATTTTTTGATTTAAATGTTAATTTTAAAGCTATATTTTTAGTATCTAAACCCTCTAAAACACAATTCTTATGATGATAAATATTATTATATTCTCATGCATATATTATGGTGCAAGAGAATTCATGCAGTTGACCCCATATAGGTGGAAAATAAATTATGATAATGATGATGAATGCATATATTAATGGATTTAAATTAAGAATATTTTAGACATTTTTTATATCAGATTAATAGTTTTGAAATTGATCTATGAATTAATTAATTTTATATATTTATAATGGAAGGAGTGAATTTTGCATTATCATTAGGGTGATATTATTAAAATCTTCTTTTATGATTGGTTACAAATTCGACATTTTTATATCAACGCAGAAACACTACGGAATGCAGTGGTAATCATGGCGGACCATAATTATTATGCAAAATTAGTACATGAGATTCATCTCCACGATGAAATCAAAATGTAATCATTGGACGTCGTTAAAAATCGTTTTTAAAATCATGGTACTAAAAGCCATCTCAATCGGGCAGGCCATATTTGTTTTGAAAGGTATAAAATCTTGTTTAGATTGTGAAATATACTTAGATTTAAAATATTATAATATTTTATACAATCAATGATTTGCATATAAATAATGTTGTAAATGGTTCACATGGTACCTTATAAGCTGCGGCTATTCTCAATCAAAGATGAAATTAGTTTTTTACTATACAATCGATATTGATTTCATTGGCAAAGTGCCATTTTTAATCATCATGCACCTAACTTGTGTGCAAAAATAGGGACACTAGTTCAATGCACCCGGGTGTACTTCAGTGCTGTTAAAATCGGACCGGACCGACCGGGAACCGGTCCAAAATCCGGTTTGTATGCATGCGGTTCGGTTTAATTGTAATAAACCGTTCGAACCGTCGAATCGGATGTCGCGGTTGGACTGTATCCGACCGGTTCGGCGGATACAAAAAAAATCATCCTCATCGGCTCATCCCGTCACAGTTGTCGTCCTCCCTCGCCCCCAAATCGGCGACTAGCAATCTAGCACCCGACCTCCATTTTCGACGACCAGCAGGCAGCCCATTCTCCTTTTCATTTTGCCCCCAAATCGATTGTAGCACAGCAGCAGAGCCGCCCTCCTCCATTTTCTCTCAGCAGCCGCAAAATTGGAAGGAGCAAGCTCTCAAGGAGTGACGCCAAAAACGGAAAACCCATTATTGCGCTTGCCTGCTCGCCCGATCACTCGCCTTTCTCGTTTTTTCTTTTTCCACTTCGACGCAGCAAGTCGGCAACCATGAGCGACCTTGCGAGGAGAAGGGGAAAAAATTTTCTGGTGGTCCAGCGGACCATTGAATTTGTGTATACGCAGATCGTTATTTGTAATATAGAGCATTCAAAATAATTTTATAAAAATTCCTCAATAATCTAATAGAATCTCCCAAATTATGCAAATATAATTTTTTTGTAAAAAATTTAAATATCACTAAGTATTGCATCAAAACCTCAATTTCAATATAATTTCTCTTAAAATGAAGTGAAAATGATATAAAATAACTACAAAATGATGTAATTTTTAATAAAGTTTTTATTTAATAAAATATTAATTCAATTAATAATATTCTATTTTTAAATTGACATTATCTTCCATAAGATATGAATTATTATAATCACATGCATCTTTACACCAATGACGTAACAAATAAGAAAATTAGATTTTAGGTGAATTTCTTAGTACCTAGGACGATTTATGTGTAATCTGAAAATTTATTTTTAATATTTTATTTATTTCATAAAATTTGAGTGCCCCTTAAATGTCGTTAGATGCTGTTATATGTCATTAGATGCTGTTAGACGCTGTTAGATTAAGGTGGATTTCATTAAATCATATTATATGAGTTTTTTTTTTTGATGAAAAGATATTATATGAGTTTTAAGTTATATAATTAAGGTATAAATGACCTTATAAGGAGCTGAGGATCATATTACAGTTGTTAAATTATGATTAACTTATTAATATCAAAAGTTAGATGCTGTTAGATGCCGTTAGATCTGGTTAGATGCCGTTAGATGCTGTTAGATATTGTTAGACGCTGTTAGTTAAGGTAGATTTCATTAAATCCTATTATCTAGGTTTCAAATTCTGTAATTAAGGTATAAATGACTTTATAAAGGGCTCAGAATTATATTACAAGTATTAAATTATGATTAACTTATCAATATATTTACTTAAAATTTAAAAATTATTTAATATTTATGACATCATAAATATGTATGCTGACGTCACCGGTTCGAACCGGACCAGTTCCTTTACCGGTTCGGTTTTGACAACATTGGTGTACTTCACCCTTTTTTATTTTTTTTAAATTTTTTTTTTACGCAACCGTTAATCTAAGTGTATAGAAAAATTCTGACAAACGGATCGTTTGAATGATGAACAAGTATTTTTTTAACATGTGTATAAATTTTTATTATTTTTGGAGATTTTTAGATATATTTTTTGAATTTTTTAAAATCAGTGACATTTTTAGTAATATTATGTTAAATACACTTATATTAACATTTTCATAAAAAAAGTTTTCAAAACAATAAAAAAAATAGGAGACAATGCACCCGGGTGCATTGAACCAGCATCCCAGAAACAGTGCACCCGAGTAAAAATGCAATGATGGATAGAAAGGCATAGTTATATCTATTAATTAGGCTTGTGCTTTCTCAAATAATTAGCCTTTGCATGTGTCTAATGATTGAAGATCTTGTGCACCAAGTGGAGGCCACACATTGGAGGAGTAGATTAAGCTTAATTATCAACCTCATAATTCCTATCCCAACTGTCCCCACCACCGTCCAAATTAATGGAGAAGCAATAAGCTCAAAAAAGTTCAAAATAAATCCAAGAGAAAAGGCTACTCCAGCAGAAGCAGCTATCAATTGGGAGAAAAATGCAACCAAAAATCCAGCTGCCCACACGACAATCGGAAATTTTCGAGTGTCCCCACTATTTCTTCATATCTACCATTCAACTCATATATTAATGCATAGCTTTTGTGATTCCCATCCCACAAACCAACCTATTAGATGGATACAAAATACCCACCTCGACTTTGCAATTTCTAACCCAAAAGTAACTCGAAAAAGGAGAGTAAAAAAAAAAAAAATCAGATGTAATGACCAAAAGAAGCCAAGAAGAGCCGAAAACAGCCATGAATGGAAGTGGCCCTGCTTTCTTGTCTCCCAAACCCTCGACATCACGATAGCATCCCGAAAGTAAATGACTAGAATCTTATCGTTTTAATCCTGTAAGCAGAGAATAACAGTTACCATCTTCCACTCTGATCCTTTTACGGCATGGCATTTTTTGAAGAGCATCACACTGTTCTCGGATGCCTGATGATTGTACTTACAAGTCCAATAGCCAAGGGAAACACAACGGAGGAAAAAAGGGGGGAAGAAACTGCTAATCACATTGATGTTTTACTTATTGAATTTTTCGAATTTTGGATACCTTTCTTACAGGATGGAGCAGACGATTTCTTCTTGCTTTTTTCGTATTTCCCATTGCAGAAGAAACCAAAGCAGAACAGACCCGTCGTTCCTTTGGGAATGTAAGGCGGCACATTCAAAACAGGACTGATCCGAACGCCATTTCCGTAAGCTCTCAATTGGGTCTTCCTATTCCTGCTGTTTTTCTTCGAAGCCGGCCTCTGGAACAACGGCGGTGCGGTGGTCGCCGTCGGCTTCTGCTTCTGGCTCGACGCCGGTTTCTGCAATGATTTGTGGTTCTCCTTCGGCGGCGGCTGCGGGGGACGCCTCGAACTCAAATTGATTGAGCCTGTGGAATTGCTTCTGGAGAGCAGAGGTAGCGAGCAGATTGTCTTGTATCCGCTCCCCAAGTTGAGGCTGCTGCTGCGAGTGAAGCGCCAGAAGGATTTAGGAGGAGGATGCTTTTCTTCCGCGTCGGAGATCGCCATTACCTCTCTCAAGCTTTCCCTCTTGGCATCTTTGGATGGCTGCATTGGCGACGGCGGAGTTGCAGATGATGGTTTTGGTAGATGGGGCGTCCCCATGATAGAATTCGGGCGGCGGACGGCGATGGCATCCTTAAAGAGCAGAGGCAGGATTTTGCCGCCAGAGAAGAGCTCATCGGCGGAGGAGGATTCCTGCTCGCAGCGAATGGAGAACTTGAAGTCGGAGTCGAGAAACGTGGGATCCAATCCATGGCGATCGACGGGAATGCTGCCGTCGGATTGCGAGAGATCTTGGGAGAATGATATTCTGGGGCTTATAACAGGAACCCACGTAGAAGAAGCAGCAGCTTCGGAGCAGAGCTGCACAGCCATCCACGCTCGTCTATCTATTCATTTACCACTCAAAACGAATGGATGGGGAGGCCCAAATTTCCGATGGATTGAGGAAGCGAGAGCGAGAATTGTATTTGAGATTTTAAAAAGATTCAAACGAAAAAGCAGCGAGAGGTTGGAAAGGCGTTTCAGAAGACGACTAGCATCTAGATCAGAAGACACAGCCGATGAGAGAAATTTTTATTTCTCACCCAACTGGGGCCCACAATTTCAAATCCTCACCATTGATTTATTGTCCCTTAATGCGGCCCATAATTGCAAGTTTTAAGAAGCTCTCTTGGACGAAATTGATGGCTTCGTACGTACCCATCGGCATGCCAACGGTCTGAAAAGTCATCTTAATGCTTTATGTTTCACTTTGGCTTTTGCATTATTTATATTACTATTACAAGGACACTTAATAAAATTAATATAATATAATAATTTAATATTAAATATCAATTAAGTTGGAGTTTCATTATCTAAATCATCTAAATGTCACTTTTCATAAATAAATAATTTTATAAAATATTATTATATCCTAATATATATGTAGTTGCATCGGAGTATTTTTTATAATTTACATATGAATATATATTTTTTAACAGAAGTAGCTCATTCATATATATATATATATATATAATCTTTTTTGTGCAATAAAGCTGCACCATAATTAACGATATATTTGGCCCAAAATGTGTCTAACATGTTTTTAAATGTATTGATACTTTATATAATTATTTATCCATATACAAATTTTATAGCAAATGATTTACATGTTGAAAAAACAACTTTAAAGTTGTTATTTATATCAAACTATTTTATTACATTCAATTTGTATCATTTTCAAAATGAGGTCCATACACGTATTCAATTGTAATGAAAATTATGATGACAATAGAATAGATAATTCTAAATACAATGGGTGCAGTAAATTATAATTTTATAATCATCTAAGACCCATTCTGAGATAACTGTACCGTAATTGTGATACAGTGAAGTTGCACTTGAATATTTCTATATATATATATTTAAGAACTAACTCATTCTTATATTTTATTTGAAGGAAACTTGGCCTCCTAACTAATATACAAGAGATTACATGAAACTACGAAGCCTAGACTTGCCACTAACATCTAGGAGTGCAAGTCGGTTCGGGTACCCCCGGGTAGGGGTGGAACCTACCCTTAACTATTTTTTAAAAACGTCTACCCTATCCTATTTTAGACCGGGTCGGTACGGAGTCTATCCTACCCAATTTTTTCAGTTGTGGGTCGGTTCCGGTTTGGTTCCAAATCGGTTCCTAAAAACGTCATGCGTTTCTGAATCATAACAATAATAAAATACAAAATCATATAATAACAGTCTCACCATAGATGCATGGAATGTAAACAGCAGCAAAAAGAGCTTAAATATTACTTTTTTAGGACTAAAATCTATTCATATTAGTATCTCAATAGTGCTGTGCCGGCATTGCTCTAACTGATTACAGCATAAGGAAGAAGCAAATAAAGCATTATTGAACAAAAAAGTCATTATTTTAAAAGCATGACATCACACAAAATTCTCCATTGCCTGTAAAGACCATTTGGCACTGATAACCAACATTCACATTCCTGACAGATCACTCCACAAGTCACATATTTGCATAACCACACAAGCCCATTGTTTGCATACCAGTCTGGTCATTATTCCAGGACTGTAACGATCGTGACTCCACAAATAGTCAAGTACATACTAGAAAATGATCCATCCATCCAGACGCCTATTGTAGATTTCCAATCCGATTAGTATTTTACACAGGGGTAACTTGTAAGTGGGTCCCAGCAAAAACAAACATTGATAGGAGGCGTTGAGAAAAGAGAACGGTGTGATAGGAGGAGGAGAGAGTAGTTGCATTCGCAAGACTCGCAATAGCAGCTGTCACTCAATCAATCATCGTCTCTTCCTCTCTCGATAGCATACTGCATACGCATTTGAATGTCATGAGGGGAGCTGTGCCGGCGGGGAGGGAGGGAGAGAGAGAGAGAGAGAGAGAGAGAGAGAGAGAGAGAGAGAGATCACCGAGCCGTGGAGGGGATCTGTGCCGGCGCCGCTGCCTGATCTTCTGCCGCCCACTGCCACGATTTTCGTCGGCGCCGCTGCCACGTTCTCTGCCGCTGCCGCAGAGGAGAATGGCCGCCGAATGGGGATAGGGCTGGTCATGCGTGGTCGGCTGGAGAAAATTACCTTAAGTATATATATTATAATATATGAAATCCGGGTCGGTTCCGGGTACCCAAACCGGAACCAACCCCTACCCGAAATTGAATGGGTATTTCGCCCGAGGAACCGAACCTACCCAATTTAGGGTACCCAGCGGGTCGACCCGCGGGTACCCGGACCGACTTGCACCCCTACCAACATCTCCCATCCTTCCTATCGTTGGTAAATCCTAACTGTTGAAACTCGATACCGTTGTCCATCATCGATGGTGTTACATGGAAATGGCACGAACCACCTGCCGCTGCCTGCATTTGCGCGATCTGTATAACTAGACCTAACGCCTTCGTATCGTCATTTTTATTTATTTATTTATTTTTAATTTCATTTGAAAATATTTGTGCTCAGTCCATAAATAGATCTTCTTGTGTAAGAAAAATGCTTATAAATTCGGTGTTCGGCCTTATCAATAAGCGGACAAAAAAAAAAAGGACGGTTAAGAAGTGCGACAAAAATGCTTAACACTAAAAAGGAGAGAACGGCTGAACGTTTTGGGCTGATCTGTAGGAGTTTTGGTAGGCACTGCCCAAGAGTCCATAAGCACAGCAAAAGTGTAGGATATTAGGCAGACAGGAATTAGGTCCTCGGAGTTCCAACCTTTACGGGGAAATTAAAAAAAAAAAAAAAAAAAAAAGCATGTAGGTGGTCGACTTTATTCACATTGATTAGTTATTTATTTACTTTTTTGAAATTGGTCCCCTGAGTGCATGTACGTGTACCTTCTGGGCAGCTGTTCATCATGGATGGACATAATGGCAGACAATTGGATCGTCATGCACTACCTTCTAAAATAGTTGTTTGTTTGAATACATGGGGAGGAAACAATATTAGTTATAAATTTTGAGATTAACTGTGCTCAAACGAGTACAAACTACTTATATTAACGTTTTTCAGGAAATACAAAAAAAAAAAAATTTTGAGGAGGAAAATCCCCTGCCATCAGCTACATATAGATTTCCATGCCTTCACTAAATTAGGGGCAGCAATTGTTATTTATGAGTTTCAAAATTGATAAAACTTTTGATGAAAATTTTTTTAGATAACTATTTTTGAAATGAAAGAAAATGATGTGATATAATAAGAGTAATGATGAGGAGTGAAAAATAAAATTAAAATAGATAATAAAAATGATTGAAAAATAGGATAATTATATAGGAAAATGTGAAAATAATTTAAAAATAAGATAATTTGAGATAGTATAAAGTTTTAGGTGTAAATAAATATCCCTTATATTTAAAAATCAATTGTCGGAGTTTTAAAATAGTTTTAGGAATTTTAAAAATGGAAGTCTATTGAAGCCAACTAATGTATTGTTGTTTATCCTAAATAATGCGTCAAGTTTAATATATACGGTTGCTTGATTAATTAAGCAATTTACTTTATTGTTCAAAGCTTCAACAACCTTGTGTTATTTCCATTAGATAATCTATTTGGGTTCAACTTAGGAGAATTAAGGATTTCTTTTGTCCTGCATTTTTTGGAAGTAGAAAGCGTAGAAGGCCGCCATCCGTTGCCAGTGAATATTTTGCCACACTTTTGATTTCCGACGTGCATGAAAAAGTCAAAATAAGCCTATGCCGAAAAAACTCGACATCCATGCTTTTTGAGAATTTAATCATCCATATTGGGAATGAAAAAATAATATGAAAAATTTTAAAAATTATATTGAAAATTGAAAAAGTTATCCTGAAAATGGTGAATCTCGTCCAATTAATTTTAATACTGCAGTGTCAAACAAAACCCACAAAGACTTTGTCAACGTGTGTAAAATTCACATCCAACAGAAATCAACAAGATGCGCTCTGTTTAAGAACAGTAGGGTCTGTGCGTAACAAACTGAAGGCAGAGGGGGTCCAACCCGTGCTTGATAACATTCTACCGTGGTGTAAAGAGTACATCGAGCAATTGAGGCGAGTAAAACTCCTCGATCAGGCGAACGCTCTGGATCTTCCCCTTGCACCCAGATGGACCAAACCACCAGATGGAGTCTTCAAGATCAATGTGGATGCCCGATGTTTAGCGGATCGGGGAACCTCGGGCCTCGCAGCCGTTATCAAGGATTCTCGTAGGCACTTTATTGCTGCTCGCGAATGGAGACGGAAGGGCGGGGGGAGCCACTTATGTTGGAAGCAAATGCTTTTCATCTCGGTATTCTGTGGGCTCTCCATCTCAAACTCCGCAATGCCCAGATTGAGTCTGACTTGCTTCTTCTTTGCACATACCTGACCAATGAAAGTCACATCTTCTCACCTGTGGGTCACATTATCTCTGAGATTAGATCAACTCTCAAAGCCAATGCTCATCTCTCAGTCCACCATGTCCTAAGACAGGGGAACATGGTGGCTCATGCTTTTGCGGACCTGATTTCTGCTTCTGAATTGGAATATATGTCCTGGTGGGGAAACCCCTCACAAGTTATTGTAGAGAAAATTTGTACAGACAATTTTTTGGCAATGAATTCAGTGGATTACTCTATCCCGAACCCTTTTCAAAATGAGGGGGGGTTGGGGTAGAGTTATTCCTTTCATCAAAAAAAAAAAAAAAAAAAAAACAGTAGGGTCAGGCGTTATGAAAAAAGTACAGCCGTTTCGTACTTTCAAGCCCTGTGGTTCAAGAGCAGTAAGATAAGAAGTTACGACTATCTTGTCTTGAATACGATCAAACGTTTGGTCACTTATTATTTATTTCTAAGAAAGCCTAATAAACGAGACTTTATCTAGATAGGTTTGTATATGCTTGTGAAAATGTATACCCTTGTTGTAAGGTTTACAAAAAATCATTAAAAAAAAAAAGATAAAATCCTTATCGCTCCTTATTATGCTGCTAGGAAATTTAATTATTTCTACATATTCATGATTTTCCATTTATACCTTTTTACATTATTACTCATTATTATATCTAAAATATAGTTATTTAATTGGTGACATGCATCCTTAATTTTAACATTGATTCCCTTTTACTCTACGTTTTTTATGCGTAATTTTTTTAGAACCTCAGACTCTTGGACATACATGTGTATATACAACCGTATGTAATCTACGATATTTTAAAATAATTTCAGGAGAGTAATAAAAGAGATGAAAATAAATTAAAGATTGGGATGAAAAAGAGGTTTCCCTTCTGTGTTTTTAGTTTTTACCTTTTACCAGCGCACTGAAGCCTTATGCATTGCCGGACAGATCATCAATGCCTCAAGGGAGCTTACAGGCAAATTGGTGGAAAGTGGAAAGCAATCGAGATATCTGCGACAAGCATAAATGAACCAGAACCAAGCTGGTCCCAATTCTTGTGGATATCAGGCAGTTGCAATTTACCTTCGCAGCAGGGGTTTATAAATTTTCCTCCAGAGGTGATAGTACGTAGAAAAATTGTTTCTGTGATATGAGAATTGTGAAGCGTGCTTAATTGGGCCATCACTGTCATGGTGCATATAAAGTACCAATAAAAAAGAAGTCTTGTACCCAAGGCATGCAGCAACTTGGCCCAACTGAGACCATGAATTGACTGTCCACAACCTGACACGCCTCTCAATTAGTGTTATTATTACAATTATTACCATCTTGTTGGGTACCAAGGTTCTACATTTAGAAGAGTATGTAAGTTTATTTGATGGCCCTGGTCCATACTATCTCAATCCTCGTTGCTGCTGCTATGGTTGGTTTTCCAGCGGATCAGCATACGGTCTGTTCTGTTGGTACGTCGATAGTGATGAAAATCCGTCGTTTTGTGTTTACGGCAGGCAACTCTCGCGCAACTTAATTTTCGTTTGGGATGGGAACGTAATGATATCTACTCCGAACGAGTAAAATTGTATCAAAATTGAATAATGTTGCGTTCAAAATTTAAAAAATGTTTTGAAATTTGAAAAATTATTTTGAAAATTGTAATACATATTTAATTCAAGAATATCGTATAATTTAGAACACGCCCTTTGAGATTTAAGGGCTTGTTTGGCGGCACACTATTTGCATCAAAATTCTATAGTTAGTATTTTTAATATAAGGATATGTTTAGAAAATGATAAAAAATTTAGAAGTAAAATTTTTTATATAAAAATTTTTGAATTAAGAGAAAATAATATGAGATTTAAGGGCTTGTTTGGCGGCACACTATTTGCATCAAAATTCTATGGTTAGTATTTTTAATATAAGGATATGTTTAGAAAATGATAAAATTTTTAGAAGTAAAATTTTTGATATAAAAATTTTTGAATTAAGAGAAAATAATATGATATGATATGAATAATAATGAGGAGTAAAGAAAATAAATTTAAAATAAATAAATTAGTTGTATAAAAATAATTGAAATATAATGTAATTGTATATAAAATGTGAAAAAATAGTTAAAATATAATGTGGTTGTGGAAATCAAAAAGTTTTAAATTAAAAAGTATTAGTTTGAAAAAAATTTTAATTAAACGAACATGCTCCAAATGTCAATTACGAGTGTTTCTCAGCAGCACCAATATTTATTAAAATTAGTTTATTTTTTCGGAGTTGCAGCACTTTTATATTAGGGGTGTGTTTGGTTGGAGGTAAAACTTTTGATGAAAAGTTTTTGGAGTAGAAGTTGTCAAATCAATAGAAAGTGATGTGATATAATAGGAGTAATGATGAGGAGTAAAGAGAATAAAGTTAAAATAGATAAGTTAGTTGTATGGGTAGTTGTGTAGAAATGATTGAAAAGTAGGGTAGTTTGTATAAAAAAATATGAAAAAATAATTAAAAAATAGAGTAATTATGGAGAGTGAAAAATTTTAGATTGAAAAGTTTTAATTGACACCTTTTTACCCTAAACAAACACACCCTAAACCGAATACTTTTAAAATTTGTAAAAGTACTGGCAGCACAAAAAATATACTGCCAAACACGCCAAAAGTGTACTCACATCAGTTTATCCGGCCCTAGAGGTTAACCTTGATTCTAATCCAGAAAACTATAATTAACTCTGATCCGTATATAACGTATTTATAAAATCTCCAATTTTTAGTCCTAACTCGTTTAACATAATTAGATGATTTAAAGGTTAACAATAGTTTGAACAAATGGGTTGGTTACGTGCAATGAATTTACCTTTATGTATATATGTTTAAATTAAGCTATAAAAACCTATCAAACCTTTAAACGAAATTAAATATTAATGTCATTACCTGCATATGATTGGCATGCACATAATTAAATTCACACTGGTAGCTTTGTAGATAAATATACGATAGATATAAAATCACATTGTTAATCTTCCGGAATATTTAATAAATATATACTACTCTCATCTTATGCATCCGATTGCAAGTGAGCAACCATGTACTGTTCCATTTATTTATTTTTTATTTGTATAAAATTAATAATCTAGTTATATTTAATATATACTAAGCTTCATCATTATTGAAGATGTATATATTTTTAAAATTTTCGAAAATTAAAAATATTTTAAAGATTAAAATGACTAAAATACCTTTGATAATTGAAACTGGAAAAATATATGTACACATCTCTAAAAATGGAAAAAAATTTGGTTTAGAATTATATTTAGATAGAAAAAATTTCTTATGAAAAACAAAAATAAAAAAGGTGAATTTACTGGCTACATGGTTGCTTCTATGCAGCCGACTTTATAGAATAATGGGCCAAATACATAATATATGCTAGTATTTATGTAATAGTTCTTTTAATTGATATTTATTTTACATTCATCCGAACTTCTATTACGATAAGGCCCTTAAGGGTACGTTTGGAAAAGTTAAAATTGTGGAAAATGTGGTATTTGGTGAAAATAGAAAATAAAATATTTTAAAAATTGTGTGATTGATATGAAATGACAGGGGTAAAGTTGAAATAAATAGGTTTATTGAAAAGCAGTTGATGAGAAAAATAATTGAAATATAGGAATAAAAATAAAAAAATATGATGATAAGTTGATTAATAAGATACTTTAAAATATGTGCACCTACCATTTCCCACAACCCATTGCCGAACGTTTCCTGAGTCATTCCTACAAGCGGAGATGGTTCGCATTTATGTGACGGGGTTAGCTTAACGAGTTGTGTGGTATACTGGTCATATTGTCGGGTTGGCAGTGAACCCGATTGCTAACAGGGATTGCAAAATTTACGTGGCTCGAAGCCGACAAATTTTGGATTGAGTGGGCTGACTTGCAGGTTGACCTAGACTCCGGGCCCAGCCCGATGGAATTCAGTACCTTCGTGAATAGCCTTCAACCCTGTCGCGTGCAATCGGCAATGGAACGATAATCATGATTTTTCATGATCATCTTCCCCAAGAAAAGAAATGAATTGCTGCATAGCACAGGGCTGCGCGCCCACGCGATACTGTTGTTTCTTCTTGGTCTGCGAAGAACAATGAGCACCATCTTGTTGTTGTGGTCTGTTGGGCTTGAACCATTTCCAATAAACGGTCAAGAAAAAGCAATATTGTCAAATGGGGTGGCGTGTGTATTAATTAATCAATGTATTTGCTATCTCGTGTGAGAAATTTCAGGCTAAGCATGCTATAATTGTTAAGGACCTTACCTATGCTAAAAATGATCCCTAAGTGATTAGGAAATCGAGTGTACCGTTACAGAATGAAACGTGATAACCGATGACCACCGTAGGATAAGACTTAAGTGCTAACTTAGGTTACCCAATAAACCGACCAACTGTTGACTAGGATAAGTTCCAAACAAATTAGATAGGGTGGAGTCCTGACAACCACAGGCTGGCGTGCACCTTGGGTAGAGTATAATATCCTAAAATGAATATAATAAATTCATATTTTTATATCTATGGGAAAATGTAGTTTCTAAATAAAAAAAATAGCCGATTCAATTATAATAAGGTTGGTTCCAAGGTCTAGATATCCAGAATTAACCCAAATTACTAATATATATTCAATACATATTTTATGAAATATATTTTATATTGGGATATATGAATATATTGTTTCAATATCTAGAAATTCGTTTAATTTATAAATAATAGATTCAATAAATGGTTTTTAAAATTATATTATTATCATTTTGATTGTAATTTTTTCAAATAATGTTTATAATAAAATTCTAATTTTCAAATATAATATAAATACTATTTTAAGTAATTGATTTAAAATCGGAACCAGGATCAACTCGACTTTAAAAAATAGAATTGGAAAGGAGTTTTTGAAATTATAAAAAGGGTAAGGACTAACGAAACCAAAGTTGTAGCATTAGCTACAGGTCTATAATTAAGATTTAAAAAGTTCCATATAATGAGTACCTAAATAAACAATTGTGCCCTATGCTACACAAGTACAGACCTTGTCTACTTTTTATCTTTTTTGTTCTTCTTTTTTTCGAAATGATTTTCCTTTTTCTTTCTCATCTTCTATTTCCAACTTGTAATTTTTAATATACATCAATCAGGTGGCTAGAGCAAGCGAAGGCAGATTAAGACAATTCACAGATTGTCCCGAGATGACAATCCATTATCCATGACCCCACATGCTCCATTTCGCTAGGCTAACACTTTTTGTATTGGTAAGCATGCCTACCATGGTACCTTAGAAATCCATGGGACAGTCCGTGAAATGTGCTAATCCGTTTCCAAAGCAAGCCGAATCTTGTACTACAGCATGGTAAGATTCTTACGCAAGAACTAACGAAATTTTTGCCAATCCAACCCTTGCAAAGCCAACTTCGCCGTTCCTATACTCAGCTACTAAGAAAGACTAGGCCTTTCACGAAAAAAAAAAACTGCAACCAGTGATTTTGAAGACAAATTCTGCTTAATAAAAGCATAATACAAAATATTTTTGCAACCAATGTCGTTCGTTCATCTACAAGAAAGTCTTGGAAGATTCTCATCCAATCGACTTGATATTGTGCTATCAAGTGATTTGCAAAAACCTTAGTGCTGACACTTTCCCAACTAACAACATCGAACTATTGAACATCTTTTGCCAGGTTGTTAAATATACTTAGATACACCCTAATATATGATACGAGAATAGAATGTCTTGAAGGTCATCATCATTACCCTTATAGTCCACCAATGGATTATAAAAGTGAATGCATGTTGACCGCAAGGAAAAGAATCAAAAGATTTATTTTATTCTTCATTACAATGCAAAATTCTTCTTTTTTCGAAATCCTAGTTAATTCCTACAACAGACTAGTGATGGTTTATATATAAGGGTCTGATCATTTTAAATGAGTCCAAAAATATATATATTTTTTATCTTTCTGAATTTTTTAAAATTATTAATCTACTTATATTTAATATATAAACAAAATTTTATCATTTTCGAAAATATGTATATATTTATTTTGAATTTTTAAACTTTTTTGCTCGCGCAAATGATCATGCACTATACTTGTAACTTTCTCTAACATAAAAGAAATTTCCTTTTCTATCTTTGTGGCCTTATCAATGAGAAAACAACTTAAGTTAATCATATCTCATAAATGAGACCGAAAGTAAACTGAACCATCTTCTATATTGGTGGCAATTTAGTAAGGGAAACACATCATAGCCAGGTTAGATCAAAACCTAACCAATCGAGATCATATCACATCCGCTTTCTCTAACACGTGGATGGCAGTATAGTGGACCAAGCAGTTGCCCCTCCTCCTCTGGAATGGATTACAGTCATGCTTCCACTGTCCCCAAAAAGCAATGTGTGGCTGCTATATTGCCACATGAGTGGAATGGGCACAATACACGAGGTTAGCGGTGAGGAGAGATCTATGTGGCCTTATTTTGATTGGTCACATTGTTGCCTTATGAAAGTGTGCCTACTATTCTGATCTACATTCTCCTCCTCCTTCCTCAAGTCCTTGTTCGCACGTTTACAAATCTTATCGCATGGCTTGAAGAGAAACTTTTCTCACTAACTGTGCTTTCTCAACGGTGATGGTGTTCCCAAATTGGATCGGATTACATAAAACAACTCCTAAGGAGACGTTTGATAACGTCGGAATGTGAGAAACCATGAGATTCCATGGGAATTGTACGTTAGCATGTTTTCCAAGGCATGATTTTGCTATCTAAGTTTTCTATTTTTCACTTTTATCTCTACTTTTCTATCATTTCTCTTTCAACAATCTTATTTATTCTGATTCTACTCCTATCATTTTCTATCAATCATATAAATTTTAAAATATTTCATTTTTCATTTCTACCTTACCAAACGTGCCTCAAGTCTCCAAAATAGTTCTAGTGGAGATAGGGAATCTTTTTCTCCCGAGATTTTTTATATATGATTTAATATTTCACCTGCTTAATAAATTTCTCCTTTTTCATTATTATCTCCGTTGTCTAACAATCTTACAACTACATTACATTTTTTGCTTCCGTTTATCCTTCATCGCACAGTAATTAAAATAATGCCCGTCATAGTCATCACAGCCATAAGATATAAGTTTAAAAATGATTTTTTTCCAACAAACACGAATAAAAAAATCTGAACTATAATATAAACAATGTCGCCAAGAGAAACAAAAAATTGAAATCAGAGGCTATAATAAATTTGATAATAATAATAATAATAGTAATAATATAAAATAACCATCTTGAAAAAAAGATAATGATAAATCAGTAACGCGTGCAGCGTCTCTTGGTTGTCTTAACTTGTCGTCCGCGTCTGAAATCCTCATCGAGAATCAGACATTTACATTCCACGTGTAGCTAACCGTGTGGGCCACGATACCCAAAAGTGGGATTTGTTTTGGAGCAACATGCATGCGCATGAATGGTCGTCGTCCTGAGGCGGCGCGCCCAGGTTCATGCACCAGCAGCAGCGAACCGGAGAGATAAAGGCGCAGAATATTCCCGGAAGACGAAGACGTCGCTAGTTGTAATAAGACAGCATCAAAAGTCTGCTGCGTCAACTCCGACTAGGACAATCGGCCCTTGGGATTTCAGCACTTTCCGCTGCAAGGAAGCTCTCACTCCCCTCTGCTCCGCTTCTCCGTCGGCAACCACTTCGATCAGCACCTGCCCAGCATAGCATCACTTCCAGTTCATTGTTATACACTGAGTGATCTTGTTTGGAGATATTGATCACTTGCCAACGCTTATGTCGGTGAATTTTTAGGTCGCATCTCCTCTGCTTGTGCGGTTCTGAGAGCAGTGTTTTGAAAACCGGACCGAACCGGGTGGTCGGACCATGAACCGGTCACGTCCCGGTTCGCTACTGTTACCGGTCCAACTGCTGTTCGATCCGGTTGAACCGGAAAAACCGGGAACTGGTCACAAAACCGGTTCAGTGACCGGTCCAGTTTTAAAAACATTGTCTGAGAGATGGGGCGGTGGTACAATGAGAAATTTTAAGAATCTGTACTCGGTTCTTTTTGCAAAGAAATCAAGTTTAATATTGAAAGGCAAACTAGCTATTTTCCAGAAAGACTAACGATGCAAAAGTTGTCCCGTGTAAGATATAGGGTGTGTTCTGCATCATCATTCTCAAAGTCAGCTTGCCAATTTTCAATACAGTTTTTTTAATTTTTAATACAATTTTATTCATTCCCAATACACATCATTATATTTTCATCTTAGATACAAATTCGATTTAAAAATATTATATGATTTGGAACACGCACTTAATGTCTAATATTTTTATCACTGGTCGCGAGTTACTACCAATTAATTTGCAAGCTTTGATTTTTAGCTCGTCCAGTTGATATTTTTATCGCATTGTTTCCTAGTACTCATGAACGGGATTGGGTGGAATGAGAAGAAGAGAATATGAAAATTTTCATATTAAAAAATATTTTTATCATTTCTCATAAAAATAACTTACTTTTTCCATCTTCTTGTAAGTTTTCTTAAGTTTCATCTAACTTCTCTCATTCCAACCTACAACGGCAGTTTTTTTTGTCCTACTTCACATTCCATCTCAACCATTAACTTGCAAGAAGCATCGATTTTTAGCTTCCAACAACTAGGCTTCTTACCCATTTTAACTAAAAAGAATAATTTAAAAACATGTATACATAGTTTGATTACAGTTTCTAATATACTCTTCTTTTGGAGTAAGCAATATACTTTTTTAGGTGTATTTAGAAAGTTATAAAATTTTTAGATAAAAAAATTTTGATATAAAAGTCGTTAAATTAAAGGAAAGTGATGTGATATGGTATAGATATCGATAATGAATAAAGAAAATAAAGTTAAAATAGATAAATTAATTGCGTTGATGGTTGTATAAAAATAATTAAAAAATAGGATAGCCGTATAGGAAGATACGAAGAAATGATTAAAAAATAAGATAATTATGAAAAGTAAAAAGTTTTAGGTTGAAAAAATTTTAACCTAATATTTTTTACTATTTATCAAACATTCCCTTAGTTTTAACAATTGCAAATAACTCACATCACACCCTTCCATGACACCTTTTTCCGTAAAGCTACTGTTTATATGATTTTCAGATATTTTTATATTGATGAAAATGTCCCCGGTGGGTGGAGTGGTGCATATCGTCAGTCGAAGAAGAACATGAATGATTAAAACTAATGGGGAGTCCATTGATTTTTTGGAGAGAACCGCTGCATGATTTGGGGACGGTAGATGATAGTTCTTTGGGCTTGGAGAAGGAGATGTAGCTGCAAAATGTTTCCCAATTTTAATAGGGCGCTCTGCAATGATTTTTCATGGCTACCTCCATTGGCTAGGATATTTAGGAGAATATGGCTATTGCACATTTGCACTTGGCGAAATACGGGCTGACCAACGATTAGGGGAGATGAATTTATGTCAATTGGAGCTTTGGTTGCAGATGGTGAAGACGATATGGTCGCTGCTTGATGGCTACCTAGATTCAAAGGACGGTTGAATTTTGCAAGGCTTGCTGGTGGAGAAAACTGAAGGGCAGCCTTATTGATGGGATGTCGATTAATGGTTGTCATGGGGTTTTCCTGCCGATTGGCATTGAGAAGGGAGGCGGCAACGTGTAGTTTTGGATCTTCCATTGCAAGACACAACAACAACAACAACAACGGTAGTCGGAACTGGGGCAGTGGACCAGTGGTTAAAGCAGATGGATATGCTTGGTTTGCTACTACAATTCATGATGATGGATTTCGATCACTGCAATTAGCCGGTCCTAATGAAGAAGAATGGCTATTGTCAGTGTTGATTTGAACCTTAACGGTCGCCAGCTGGTGGGGTTAAGAAAGAAAGGCAGACATAACTGCACTTGAAGTTGAGGAAGATAGAGTACCAAATCGGTGCTCTGGCCGTGCATCTCGATTTTTGCACATGCAATAAGGCATAGGAGGAGAGAAGAGGAGACGTCGCGACTTATATCCAAGGGAGAAGCAACAATTTCAATTTCTCGTTCAAGATCTTGCTAGTGGAGGAGTCGGGCACGGGGAAGAGCAACCTTCTTGTCACCTTCATCTTTAATACTGTTAAGGAACTTGCTCCCACCATTAGTAGGATCGTCTCAAGGTCATCTTCATTTTTCTATGTAATCTATTGAAGCTGACGCTTGGACCTGCATGCACAATTATCCAAACGGTTTGAATTTTTAACAACTACTAAATTCTTTTTGCTGATTTGATCAGAAGCCCAATTTGTATATTTTGAGTCAAGGCCATCGTTGGGCCATGCCGCTATCATTATGATGTTGTTATCTAAACTGTTATTCATCAAGAGTATGTTCATTTGCATGCCATGTGGAGATTGGATCAGTTGTCAACGGTTTAACTCTGTTTGCAGTTTTCTAGCATCAGTAGATTTTTTATGTTATTGATTTTGGTTTGTTAGGTTGCTGCAAAAAATGCAATATTTTCCTATAGAGAACTGGATGATAGTTTACTTTGTGGTTCATGCTCCGTCGTGTAGACTCCAACGCTATGCTTAAAATGGTGTACATCTTTTACCTTATCTAAATCATGCACGTGTGGTTTTTAAGATCAAACACCTCACAATTCATCATCATCATCATCATCATCATCATCATAAGCCATTTCCCACCTATGTGGGGTCAGCTGCATGGATTCTGTTACGCCATTCTTGGCGGTTTAAGACTAAATTTTCAGTAATATGTAATATTTTTAAATCTTGTTTAATTACTTCCATCCATGTTTTTTTGGGTCTTCCTCTCATTCTTCTACCACCTTCTACTTGGATAAACTCTGTTTTCCTAACCGGTGCTACTTCAGGCCTCCTTTTAACATGACCAAACCATCTTAATCTATTTTCTCTCATTTTATCATTAATTGGTCTCACTTTTAAGTTTTCTCGAATTATTTCATTCCTAATTTTATCTTTTCTTGTTTTACCACTCATCCACCTTAACATTCTCATTTCCGCTACGCTCATTTTTTGTATATGTTGCTCTTTAACTGCCCAACATTCTGCCCCATAAAGCATAGCAGGTCTAATCGCAGTCTTATAAAATTTTCCTTTTAATTTGATTGGAACTCGACGGTCACATAAAATTCCTGACGCACTTCTCCATTTCTTCCATCCTGCTTGAATTCTATGTATTATATCTTTCTCGATTTCCCCGTTCTCTTGAACTATTGATCCTAAGTACCGAAAGTGATTAGTTTTTGTTACTGTTTGATCTAAAATCTTAATTGGTTCATCATCCGGGTTCTCACTATTATTAAAATTGCATTTCATATATTCAGTTTTTGTGCGACTAATTCTAAAACCATTAGATTCTAGAGCATCTACCCACCTATTCAATTTTAAATTTAGTCCTTCTTTACTTTCATCTATTAGAACAATGTCATCTGCAAATAACATACACCAAGGTACTTCTTCTTGGAGATGTCTAGTAATTTCATCTATTACTAAGGTAAAAAGGTAAGGACTCAAGGCTGAGCCTTGATGTAAACCTATTTTAACTGGGAAGACATTAGTATCTCCACTAATGGTTCTCACATTTGTAACAGCCCCCTCATACATATCTTTAATAATATCAATGTATCTGTCATTAATTCCTTTTTTCCTCATCACTTGCCATATTAACTTTCTTGGTACTCGATCATAAGCTTTTTCTAAATCAATAAAAATCATGTATAAGTTCTTTTTCTTCTCCCTATACTTTTCAAATAGTTGTCTAAGTAAGAAAATAGCTTAGAAAATAGCTTCAATAGTTGATCTTCCTGGCATAAAACCAAATTGATTTTCAGATATATTAGTTTCCCGTCTTAGTCTATGTTCAATTACTCTTTCCCATAATTTCATAGTATGACTCATTAATTTTATTCCACGATAATTTGCACAATTTTGAATATCTCCCTTATTTTTATAAATTGGAACTATAATGCTTTTCCTCCATTCACTTGGCATTAACTTCGTTTTTATAATCTTGTTAAAAAGATTTGTTAACCATGTTGCACCTACATCTCCCATGCACTTCCATGTCTCAATTGGTATATTATCTGGGCCTAAAGCTTTTCCTGTTTTCATTTTCCTTAGAGCTTCCTTTACTTCAGATATTCGAATTTTTGTGAAATAACTGATATTCCTATTTTCTTCCCTATTTAGACTAACATCTAATGTTAATTGTTCGTGTGAGGTATCATTTAGTAAACTATAAAAATAAGTTTTCCATCTTTCCTTAATATTATCATATTTGACTAGAACTCTTTGGTCTTCACTTTTAATACATCTAACATGTGTTAAATCTTTGCCCTTATTTTCTCTTAATTTAGCCAACTTAAAAATATCTTTTTCACCTTGTCTAGTTCCTAATCTGTTATATAGGCTCTCATAAGCTTTGTGTTTAGCATCACTAATAATCTTTTTAGTAGCTTTTTTTTATAGTTTGTATTGTTGTAAGTTGACATCATTTTTATTTTCCTGCCATGTCTTAAACTTTTCTTGTTTATCATTTATAGCTTTTTGGACATCTTCATTCCACCACCAAGTTTCTCTATGTGGGGATCTACGATTTTTATATACACCTACAATACTTTGTCCTACTTCTTTTATGTTAATTGCCATTTTATCCCACATCGATTCTACTCCATCTTCTTGTGTGTCCCATTTAACTTCTTCTATCATTCTTTTTCTAAAAAGTTCTATGTTGTTTCCTTTTAAATTCCACCATTTAATTTTTGGAATAACATTGTCTTTAGTTTTTGTTGACTCTTTTAGTGGAAGAAATTAAAACTTATAATCTAAGATGCAAGTAATTACTTCTTTGGATCAAATGTGAGTATGATAGATTTTTGCTCCATCCTTCCAAAATTTCATTGGATATTTTCTTCATCACCATAGACTACCATTTTTGCTTGATATCAGCCTATAATTGCATCGTCATCATATTGGTCGAAATCAATTGCAATGGCAGCGCGGAGGGAGAAGGCCTGGTTGAGGTTCATGATGATTGCGAATCCAGGCTTAAACAACTATGGCAGATGGATGGGTTGCGCCCAATGGTGCGCTGTTGGCTGAGACCAAAAAATGAGCAGATCTGTGCAATGGCGCACAAGAAACAAAAAAAAATGGTATGGAATACAAGAAGAGACTGCAGTTCTTTGACATCGGGATTCTAAAGCATAGCGACGGCGTAGCGACGTTTGTCTTTGGTGAAGATGGTCCCGAAATTCACATTATCCATTAATCAAAGGAAATATTGGAAGAAGAAAAAGGTTCAATGGCTGACGGGTGGAAGTCGTCATCGAGGATATGCATGCAATTATTGTTAAATTATGTCGAGATTATTTATAATTTTTAAAATTAAGTAGTCATATTTGCAATTATAATTAAATTATATTAATATATTTGTAAATTTTTAAAAATAATAATAACAAAATTACCTGCAGTTGAAAGCCTAAGCACTTCGTGGAAGGTGGCATGCTTCCACGCAAGCGGCAACGTCCCTTCGTGGCTGTGAAATTCATGTCATCTACTCCTGTTAAACAACATGCACTTCGTTTGCTGATTTTTGAAAAGCTGGAACGTGTTTTATTAGCTGTTTGTTTTCTTTCATTTCTTTTGCTAACTTGTACCCACCTGTAAACGAAGATTAACAACAACACAATGTGTAGAATAAATAACTAATCATTATTTGATGCAATAATCAATTTGCTTAACATCAAGACCTCGGATAAAAATAGGAAATACAATCAAGTCACAGAGTAACGTCCTTGTGTTCATCACAGTGTATAAAAAATCCGGGATTTGAATGTCAGTTTAAATTAATACGATCAGATTAAAAGAATTCCTTTGTCATTGCCGGCGTCCTAGGACTGCTGCCCAGCACAACCAATCAACGACCGGTCTGGACGGACTGGTACTTCTGCCCAGCGCATAGTGATGTCGAAATGGTCCAGATTCGTATGGAAGCAAGCCTGGGTCTTCCTACGAGTACGTATTCGTTCGTAATTTAACATATATATCCTAACTTAAGCAATAGAAATTATTAGGAACGTGGTTAGAGAGTGCTGAAAATGCTTCTCCATTGACGAGAAGTATACATAAAAAATAACCTCCGAGGACTTTGAAATTTCTGAGGTTTAGGGTTCGTTCAGCTCTGCTTTCGGAGAAAGCTTGTGCACGTATCGGCCACACTATTACGATGTGCGTTGAGTGGACACTTTTTCTTTCTTTTTTTTGTTTTTTTTTTTTAAATAAAAAACAGGAGTCAAAAGCGATGGAAGCGCGGTTGTAGTCTTGGACAGTTGGACTCTCAAAACCCCGCTGACACGCTCGCACGCTCATTATGCACCAGAATTCGTTCCATCTGCGCTTGGCTTTCACATTGACACTTGACTAACTTCTGGATTTCTTCATTTACGTTTAGGCCAAAAGAAATCAGATGTGAGGTGATGATCAACGTTCACTCAATTGGTGGGCGAGCCCGACCAGTTTCGTCTTCCGGGTTGTCATGCGTCGGTGCTTTTCTGTATGGATTGACATTCAAGCAAGCACACGGCATCGTCCATTTCCTACCGCGACTTTTCGGCTCTAGCTAGAGTTTTAATGAACGGCTAGCGACGTGTACACCTGCGCGACTTGCACAATTCCAAAAATGAAATTAGAAGACTTGGATATTATTAATGGGTCAATCCACACATTCGGAAACACGTTGATGCTATAAATTCATTTTGGGATGTGATTGTGATTTACATGTTTGGAAGTATACAGGAGGCTTGAATGGAATAAAAAAATAAGATAAAATATACAGTATTATGTTATGAATAGTAAAAAAATGTATTGAAAATATAAAAAAATATATGAAAATTTTAGAAATTATTTTTAAAATATAATAATAATATATTGTGAATAGGAAAATTTGTATTGAAAATATAAAAAACTATTTTGAAAGTATAAAATCTTATATCTTCGGCATCCCATTCGAGATATTAGGATTTTTTAGAATACCCTTCAATGATAATGTCCAACTCTTATGCCAAAAACAAGTCAATTAAGCTTCCTACATAGCATCAAGAACATGCACTATAAAATATTACGAGATAATAACAACTAATTATAAATATAATTTAAACCAATTCAATAATTGAGGGACCAAAATTTCCTAATCCGTCAGAGACGATGTTGTTGGTTTTGGAAGACAAGTATATATATGTTTGGCCTTTCAACTATAAATATATTCGTAAATTTTACCCTAATGTTATGGCCAATGACATGTTTTCGATCTCATTAGATTGAACATGTAGAAAATGGGATTGTAAAAAGAAGAATGAATGAATGAGAAGGGATGAAATAAAGAACTTCAACTTTCACGGACAAAATATATGTTTTTTCATTATCATTAAAGTGTTAGAAATTTTATTTATACTAATTAGTATGCATTTAAAATATATCCGTAATATATAAAAGTTTAGAATATTTTACGGAGTTTGATTATATACATATTATTACAAAAGTCATTGTAAAATTTCTTGCACGCACGTTATATGTTAAATCTACTTTGAAAAGATGTAACATAAAAACTTATAACAATTAGATATTTTCAAAAGTCAAACTTATAAATGAACTACTTAAACAGTAATTTTTGATTGAGAGAACACAAAATTTAAATTTTTAATATTTTGACTTCGTTTTAGTATGCATGATTTTTTGTTAATACAACACTCAAAAAATTGTGCTAATGAATATATACTACTAAAAGAATTTTATTTGAATAGATCGACCTTAAGATATAAGATTTATGTCAATAGATAAAAATAATCATTATCCTTTTTACAACAAATGTTTCCTAACTCAGGAGTTATGCCACAATACTATTGCTAAGTAATGTTAATTTACAGTAGTGTTGCATCCTTCAATTCTATATATATGTGTGAGCTCGTTTATATGAAACTCTTTCTTGTGTAGTCACTTCATTGTTAATATTTTAATGAATAATAAAAAATTATCTCTATTTATTGTATTTAACATCATTTATATTATTATGGAATTTTTGTGTTTGTTTAGTTTCACTATACATAGATTTCGTCTATAAATATATATAATTAATATATTAAAATATTGTAATAATAAATATCAATTTAAAAATAAAGTTTTAACATCTAAACTATCTAAATTGTCATTATTATGTAAATAAAATAATTTTATAAAGTATTATTATATTTTAACATACATTCAGTGGTGTTAAATACAATAAATTAATTAATTTTCACATCAACTATTAACATTTTAAAATTTTAGGGGATTACACGAGACTGTTTCTATGTAATTCAGTTAAATAGAAGCTGAATCAATATATGCCAATCTGAAAAAAATATTTTATGTAGTAGATCTTGTATGGTTGTTTTTTATAATATATTGTATTTAGAATAGCATACAAAATTAAATTGATTTAGGTTGACTACTAACATGCACCAACTTAGGTTAAACTTGAGTTGCAATAGTGTTTTTTTTATAACTTTCATATTATAGATTAGGTTGAGTCATTCTCGTCTGGTTTGAACCTGAATTCGTTTATGTCCTTAAATTGTAACCTATTGTCCAGGATGATCCAACTTGAACGAATGAGATGCCAATGGGATATGATTTTTCTTCTAAAAAAACTTTTTTCATTCCACTACAGTATCTCATTTTTTAATGTATAACGGTTTTCTTTTTCATGTTTAATATTATTTTCTTATTTTAATATAATTTCTAATTTCTCAACAATAACTTCTCCCCGTTCAATTTCTTAATTTCCCTTATTCACCTCTCATCCAATTGAATTGGATGATCTTAAGCAAGTCAAAAGATCGTACATGAGAAATTCAGTGACATGAAAAATTTAAAAGCTTTTCGTTTGAAAAATCAAACAGTACGGATAGGTTTATGAGTTCTAAAAAAAAATTGTGCGAACATATCTAGCTCACGAACAAGTAAAAAGAAAAAAATTAAAAAAATTAAAAATACACGTAGCCCATGCATTTGAGCGCGCGCACGGCTAGCCGCTTGATATCATTCCCTTCTGATTACCAATGTTGTCAGAACCGAACCGGTGATTGAACCGGTAAAGGAACTGGTCTGGTTCGAACCGGTTCGACCGGTTAATCAAACCGGTTCGAACCGGTGACGTCAGCATGACATATTTATGACATCATAAATATTTAATTTTTTTAAATTTTAAATAAATATATTCATAAACTTATGTTTTGAACTTTTTATAAATTCTAAATATATATGTTGGATTTTAAGGACCACAATATAAGAACAAAACATGCAGGAAAAAATTAATAGCGAGTTTTAAGAAATTAAGTACATTAACTGACGTGAAAGACTTAAACTTATAATAAACTACGACCGTTGTTGCTTGGTTGTTGGTCATTGAATTCTTCCTCTTTATCTCGGTACCTTGATGAATTGCTATAAACATACCTGAAAAAATAAGAAATAAAACAGATCAGTAAGTGTTCAAAACTTGTATAATTAAATAACCTATAATAATATGAAAAATAAGAATATCTCTTATGTTTAGCAAAAAATGAAAATTTAGAAGTTTATAAACCATTAAATGCATCATTCTCATCAAACATAAATTTTAAAAGTATATAAATACTTCATTTCAACCAAATATAACATTTTAAAAGTCTAACAATACGTCATTCCCACCAAACATAAAATTTTAAAAGTCTACAAACATTCAAACACACATTCTTGTATGAAAATCCACCATTTACATCATTACAAATATTAAAAGAAAAGGCTTCAATTTTCTTCTTCATCAAGCTCGACAACAACATCTTCACCTTGCCCGCCAATCAGAGTTCCTAAATTAAAATGCAAAAAATGAAAACATTAGTTACATACTACTATTAGATAATGAAAGTATTACTTTGACATAATTAAATAAAAACTATAGTATAATACCAAAGTCTTCAACTTCTTTTGTTTCTTTCCTACTGTTTGGTTGATCTATTTGCAACCAAGAGTCAACATCTTCATTTGTGAATAGTGGAGACTCATCTTCTACCACCCACTCCTCTAATATATCAATATCCTCTAAAGAAATTGGATCGTAATATTGATATTTCTTCTTCTTCCTATAAAAAAAGATACAAGAAGTTACTTGGAATAAAACGTGGATAATTTGCATTTCTAAAAAAAAGCATCAAGAGTTTATATTTTATACCTATCCAACAATCGTAAATTGTATTGAACATATACAAGATCACATAACCTTTGATGTTCTAGTCGATTCCTCTTTTTCGTATGAATGCGTTCAAAAACGCTCCAATTGCGTTCGCATCCAGATGAACTGCATGTTTGACTCAAAATCTTCACAGCAACTTTTTGCAAATTAGGAGTGCCACATCCATGAGCTTGCCACCAAATAACTACAAGAAATGAGCCACCATTAGGATACTAATTAAGTATTCATAAATAAATAACTAATTCATAAGGATTATGAGTTAATACATATACCTGGGGATAGGGTATAACGAGAATGAAGAGCAATTGGGCTTGCAAAATCATCATGCGCATAGTGGAACGAATCAATCTCATGAATAATACTTGTTTGGATATGAACATCACCATGAGTCAACCGATGGATAGTTTGAAGCAGCCCTTGCATTGTCGTTGTCTTTGTCAATTCATCCATGTGGTAGTGAAACTGTGGATTTAGATAATGACCAGCTAAATGAAGAGGCCGACCAAGTTGATTTTCCCATCGATTATCCACAATTGCCAGGTAGGGATCAGAAGGCATCTTAAATTTCTTTAAAGTCTTTTGTATTGCATTTTTAGCTTTACGCATTGCCTCATAAATGTATCCCATTGCAGGCCTTTCATCACTATCTACCATTCGTAACACCTTTCGCAACAATTTCACATCTTTCCCAAAAGGAAGAACTCAAAACATAGTTAGAAGCAGTTCTTCCCTTTTGAGAATTTTTCCATTTACAATCTACCCATTCTCTACAAGTGAACATTGCCCGTAGTTTGTTCATGCAGTTCAACATACTTTGCAATGCTATGAAATTTGTTGCAAAACGAGTTATAGCAGGACGAATAATTTCCTTTCCACCAGTAAATTTTCTCATCAAGCACAAAACAAATCCATGATTATAAATAAATGTTGAAATAGAACGAGCTTCCTCTATCACCTCTTTCACCTCTTCCATCTTTGCAATATCTTCTAGCATCAAATCGATACTATGTGCAGCACATGGTGTCCAGACAATGGATGGATATTTATCATTTAGTAAATGACCCGCAAGTCGATAGTTAGATGCATTATCAGTTACTACTTGCACAACATTTCTAGGTCCAACTTCCTCCACAACTGTGACAAATAATTCAGAAAGCATTTGACCAGTTTTTGAAAATTCGGAAGCATCAACAGACTTTAAAAATACAGTTCCTTTAGGACAATATACTAGAAAATTTATCAAAGTTCTTCCCTTTTGATCTGTCCATCCGTCGGCCATTATGGAGCAACCAAATTCTTTCCACATTCCCTTAAATGATTCAATCTGATCCCTTACTTCTTTCATATTCTTTTTCAATAAGAAACCTCTTAAATCATGATATGTTGGAACTTTAAATCCATATCCAATTGAGCATGCATGATCAAACATAGATTGAAAGTGCACAGAGTTTGCAGCAGTAAAAGGTATACATGAAGCATAAAACCACTTTGCAATTTCTGAATGTGCCCTTTCAATTGCATCCTTACCAGTCATAGCACTCTTAATGGATGGTTGCACACTCCCACTAGGTCCCTTCATTTTCTTTAAACTACCCTCTGTGTTTCTTTTCAAACTAGGGCCTACAACAACATCTTCTTCTTCATCAATAACTTGATAATCAGAAAATGGGCTACTTTTGGGAATATGAGGTTTTTTACTAGTGGTTGCAAGTGTACCACTAGTTGCAAGATCATTTTTCATGTCCAAAAGTACATTAGGTGAGACCTTTTTACATATAGCTACATCACCCTTTATATTTGCCAAATGCTTTTTCACCCTGTGAATTCCTCCTCCTGAGAAAATCTTCCCGCAATACAAACACTTGTATTTATTTTTTTCTAATTCTACTACATGATTCCATGCAATATCAATCCTCCCCCTAGTGGGTTTTGACCCAGAATCTGTCGTACTACCAGCTACCGGTGTTGCATTTGATCCTGTATTAAAAGACTGGTTTCCACTTCCAGATGGGTTTGATGACGACATGATGATTAAATAATTACCTAAAATTGTAAAATGAAAAATTCATTTAACATAATTTTCACAAATAGTGTAATAGACAATTAAATTAATTTTTCCAAGATTAGCATATAAACAATCAACAATAACATGTAATAGACAATTAAATTAATTTTTCCAAGATTAGCATATAAACAATCAACAATAACATGTAAATCATGTGATGAATTTCACAGATCAATGCTATAAGTGTTATAAGTGAAGCTCATAAATACAAGAAATCAATGCTAAGTTGCTAACACCTTTAAAAAGAGTCTCTTATTTTTTCAATATTTATAATCAACCATTGTATATAATTAGAATACAAGAAATCAATGCAAGAGTGCATCAACCATATAGTTATATTTGCAATGTCTAAAACATCATGGATTGTGAAATCTGGTATTTTTAAAATATATTTGGTATTTTATATTTTTATTTTGATTTTTTGTCTTCTAATTTTTTAAAACTAAGAATACAAGTGCCAACCTTTATATTTTTCCACACAGCATCAAATATCCCAAGTATAGTAGTATACTAATAAAAAAATCATCTCAAGTATGACTACAATTTGGACTTATGAAACTCTGGATTATTTCAATTCTAACCCTAAATTTATTTATAAAAGCTAAACCGTAATTCTAATTCTATTTGTAAAATCTAAATTCTGAACTTTTTAGTAAAAATCAGTCTTAAATTAGTTCTGAGTTGAAATTCAGATTAACATTTTACATTTATCCTCTCAAGTCTCAACAATTATTTGCAATTTATTTTTGATCACTTTATAATCACTAATCAGTCTTAAATTAATTATTTGTTAAATGAAGATTAAAGCATTTAAATAATGAAATTTCTGTTGTCCGTTTTGCGCTGCTTACTGCTCACCGGTGAGACGGCGACCGGAGCTTCCAGAAGCAGAGACGGCGGGCGGCAGTTTGGGACCGGAGCAATCTGCTAACTGACGAGTCGCCGACGGACTTAGCTGACGGCAGCGCGTCCAGTGCCCGGCGTTGCAGACGTGAACGGCGACGATTACCGGAAGACGATGGCACGCAGGCAAGGGCGAGGCAGCCCGGCGATGAAGACGATGACGGACGTGCGAGTCAGAGGCAGCGCGTGTAGCTCCCGGCGACGAAGACGACTGCTGACGAGGCGGCAGCGACTGCAGCGGACGGCGACGAGGAACGGCGACGAGGAAGAAAGATTTAAAACCTAGGGTTTCCACTTTCTAGAGAAGAAGTCGGGCGTCGGCAGGCTGCGCTGAATCGGCTGATCGATTCGATCGGTCCGTTTTTTTATATATATATTTAATATTACTTTATTATCCGACCGGTCGAACCGGCATGACCGGTTCGACCGGCGGTTTACCGGTTCAGACGGTTTTTCCCTTTCGAACCGAACCGTATAAGTTCGAACCGGATTTCGGACCGGTCGAACCGGCCGGTCCGGTCCGGTTTTAATAACATTGCTGATTACTATCTTTTTGTCTTCATATATATTTTTTTTTTACGAAAAAAATTACTATTACAATATTTTCCATCATTATCTTTTTTGTGTGTGTGTGTGTGTTAATGATTACATGCCCTACAAACAGGGATCGAAATCTGAACCTCAGGCGTACATGCCTGGACAAAGGCCAGGTTCACCCAACCTTGTCTCTTGTAATATCTTAGCTCATAATTTTTACTTCTTATTTTTTTATATGAGATATTTTTACCTCTTCTTTTATCTCAACGAAACTCTAAACTTTATTCTCATGCCAGATCCACAATTATATAATAACCAAGTAATTTTAATTGAAATAATTAGAAGTATTTCAATAAAGGATCCTTTTGACATGTAATATCAACTCTTTCGTGTAAAAAGGGCATATTCTTTTGGCTTGTTGACCTTTTTTTATTAGTGTGTGTGTATATATATATTGTTGGTATTCATATATTATGTTATCTCAAATTGCATTATAATTAAGCTTAAAAATATTCTTACAATTTTCAAATAATATGTTCTAAACATCTGATCAATATTCTATACCAATAATAATGTCTAAATATTTCTCTCAACCGATGGACGCTCTTACGCAAACTCTAGAAAGAAAGATGCCACCACTATTCATACCTCAGTGCAGCCCTGCAGAATCGAACCGATGTGCCGAAGAGAATGATTTGTTGCATCATACCACTAAAACACTGCTTGAATAACTTTTTATTAGTATATTTATACATTATGAAAAATTAATATTACATTATGTGGCCTTTATAACCCTCACTTGGGTTGACCTTTCACTACGTTGAAAATTCGATTGCCCTAGAACGTGATTAATCCTACGTTTTGTCATCATTACCCATACGCTTTTGTATTGTTCCGTTCCGTGAATTTTCGAAGCGCAGCCGTAGGACTATCTTCTTCGCGCGAATGCTGCTGGCACTTTTCCCGCGTTAAGTTCTCGTCTTTCTCTGTCAAAAGATCCCAAACCGGTGTCCTCAGATACTGAAAAAGCCCCCTTTTCCTTCGTCTTAGTTGAGATTTAAAAAACCACAGCGACGGACTCCCACTTGCTACGTCCCTCGCCGATTGGGTGGGCGATGGGGGTATTCTTCGAATCGTGCGGCAGATGTTTCAAGCGATGGAAGAGATGGAGAGGTGACGGCGAAGGAGGAGGAGAAGAAGAAGCCACAGACGGTTGGAATTTCTTCATGGACAACGCCACGCTGGAAATCGCCACCGACAACTTCTCCGAAGATAACCTTCTCGGCCGCGGCGGCTTCGGGCCCGTCTTTAAGGTATTGCTTCTTCTTTTCCCCGAAACGCCTTTAAACTTGCATTCTGGCTCGCAGTACTCCCCGTTCGTTGTGTTCGTTTGCCGGAGAGGAACGTTTCGGCAGATCTGGGATTTTTTTAGTGCTCGAACTGCTTGGAAAATGGCGTATCAGTTATCACTGGCTATCTCGCAGCCTCTCTCTCTCTCTCTCTCTCAAAGTAGCTCGAGGGGCGACCACCGAAATTTTGTCAATTTAGCAACTGATACTCTGCGACAGGTGGGATTTTTGGATCGTCCAACCATTTCGAGTGTCAGACCAATCTGCTTCTGCCCTCGTTTGTTGATCGTCGCTAATTTATCGTGGGGGCATTAGCGTCATTTTGTCCCTATTATATATAAAGAGAAGGATATGCTCATCTTTAATGACTACAAAAATTTCGAGATCTATTCATTCAGGTTAGGTGGGGCGGGTCAAATTTTAACATCTAATGCTGCCATTTTTAGGATGGATTTGCACGTTAAAATGGTGTTTGTTTCTACATGAGACCTTTTCCATGACGCGTGTCAGTGGTTTACCAGCGCAAAGGGGCGTGTATTTGCGTATTCTATGTTTTTATTTGCTTATTTGGTCAACCACTGGCCGGCAGTATTACTTTTCTTTGCACGCGATTAGTGGCACATTGGCATGCGGTTAACGAATCAACACGCTAACTGGTGACGGATTATTGCCTTTTGCATTGTTTTCCAGCAGAAGATGTCCAGCCTGGACATTAAATAATGAAAATTTTGTCCACGTATGGTCAAAAAAGCCTACAGATTAAAGCTTCTCTTGTTTTTATTAAAAAATCTTAGTGGGCATTGACCAATTACCAGTTGAATGAAAAATGACTGGGTTTGGCGCTTTCAAATTCGATCCTAGGGCAGGGCGACTAACCAATTTAAACGGTCATGCATAATGCAGGGCTTGTATTGTTGGGATAATCACAAAACCTTAGTAGCGCTCCACATGAATGCCTATTGGTAAGGAGAAAAGGGCCGAGAAGGGTTAGCAGAAAGCCAGTGCCTTTTTTTTTTGTTTTTGGATCTTGTAATTAGCGCATAACAAACGGTACTTTTTTGGCTCCTCGCAACTAAAGAATGAACCAAGCTACCCCACTAAATCTCCTTTAGGCTACCTACGAGTTGGATGGCTTTCATGGTACTGCAGATGAGAGTGATGATTTCTTCACAACTTGGGCCCTGCGTCTCAATACTGAAATTGGTACCCAAGTCAAAAGACTTTTCCCAGATTTGCTTGTGATATTAAATTCTAATCATGATGTTATGCAGGGAAGGATGCCAAATGGGCAGGAAATAGCGGTGAAGAAGCTGTCATTGGGTTCAAGACAGGGTTTGAGAGAATTCAAGAATGAGGTAATTCTGTTGCGCCGTGTCCAGCACAGGAACCTAGTCATGTTGCTAGGATGCTCCACAGGAGGCGGGGAGAAGGCTTTAGTCTATGAATACTTACCTAACAAGAGCCTTGACAACCTCCTTTTTGGTAACTTGCCTCTGCCTTCATTACTCAATTGTGTAAATTGATTGTTTGCTATGGTCTTGTATGGTGTTGATTTGTGTGCTTGTCCATTGATCTTAACACACAATAATCATTAACAATGCCCACCTGAGTTTAGTTGTAGGATTTGCATGACATCAATGAAATTATTATTTAAGAACCAAGTTCTGAAAATTATTGCCTGGACATAACTTCCAGTACAACGAGATATTGAAATGATTACAAGGGACCCTTGAAATTGAAAGGCATGAAGACCTAGTTGTCACTTTCTAGAAGTCAGTTATCAGCTGACACTCCGTTAAGTAGCCAAAATGCATGCACTTCATGAGGGATTTGAAAAAACAGCTTTAGTGGCTTTTCAATTGTTTCTGGTGAGGAGATGAAAAAAATAATCAATCTGCATTATTTATATCCTACAAACGAAACCCGAATTGCAACTATACTTCAATTACAGCTTTAAAATGCTACTATAACAGTATAACTTAGGAATGCAAAATCACTGCTTATGTAGGGAGTTGTTTTTCTACCCAAATTAATGTTCTTTTCTTTTTTGTTGTGACATTTTCTAGCTACTAAAGGGTGTGTTTGGGAAATGATAAAAATTCTATATGAAAAATTTTTTAGTAAAATTTTTGAAATTTTTTTAAAAATTAGGAAAAAATAATGTGATATGATGGATATAATGATGATGAGTAAGGTTAATATAGATAAAATAGATAAATTAGTTTGCATCGAGAGTTGTGTAGAAATGATTAAAAAGTAAAGTAGTTGTATAGAAAAATGTAAAAAATAATTTAAAAAAATAAGATAATTTTAGAGAATGAAAAATTTTATATTGAAAAATTCTGAGGTGAAAAGTTTTTGGCTTTGCCAAACATGCCCAGAATGAAATTTTTATCAACACCTAGATGACTGGATACATGACACCAGTGTGTGAGAGTGTATAAGGGGTTTAGAGTTCAAAACTGGACTAGAACATTAGCCTCCCTCTTGAACACCCCACCCCAACACCACCCCCCCAACCCACACACACACCAAAAAAACAATGATAAAATTTGTGAATTTTAGCCACCTCTTTGCGTGAAAATTTTGATAGAGGGAAATTTTCAAGCATAGTCAATCAAATTATACCCTGCCTAAAGACGCTAGTGTGGGTGGGTAGGTTCACAGGAAGGGCTTAGCTAAGAAATCTTTTTCATCCTTCTCATCCAAGCAGGTGAAAAATTAGTACCAGTCAGCATCATGTCAGTCCATTTAATATGGAACGAAACTTTGAGACAATTTTCGAAAGGTGCTAGCATGTTGACATTGAAGGAGAGGTGAGAAGCATCCAAGTGTGTTTCTCATGTGTCTGTATTCCATAAACAACCTTCATGAGTTTTACATGAAGTTGGTGGCGAGAAGCACCCACTTCTGTTTCTCACGTGTCTGTATTCCACAAACAACCTTCATGAGTTTTACATGAAGTTGATATTGGGGCTCACGGTGAAATAATAGAGACAGCTGATCTTTCTGAACTTATGCCAAATGGTAGAAACACTTGATCTGAGTTTTCAATTCCATCTCATGTTGATAAATCCACCTGACCACTTACAAGCATGTGGAAAGACCTAGCCCATTTCATGGAGTAATTTGCTTTGTTCTAATGAACACAATCGATTAACCCAACGAAACAGATAATCTGCATTTTTCAACAATCTTAAGAAACTTAATTCCTACTCAACTTGGTCTTCATTTTACACTGAAGAAAAGCTACAACTGTCCTTTTTTAAAAAATAATATCATAATTGAATGACCTTGACCATGCATGTTAAGCAGTCAACAATGAAACACAAAGTGCTATCTTCCCCAGTAATACAAAACCAATTTCAGAATATTCTAATCCTCACCAGAGGATTTTATTACCGAAGTGAAAAAAATAAAAAAGATAAAACCTCGAATCAAAAAGGAGTTTCAGAGAAAACTGAATGCTTTTTTTTTTCCCCCGCATGGCTTTGATTGTACAGACAAGAGTAGGAGTGCATCTTTGAGTTGGTCAAAGCGCTTTGGGATCATTGATGGTGTGGCAAAGGGTCTTCTCTATCTTCATGATGAATCACCAGTGAAAATCATTCATAGAGACATCAAAGCTGGCAATATATTGCTAGATAACCAGCTGAATCCAAAGATCTCAGACTTTGGTATGGCAAGGCTCTTTCCTGATGATAATACCCATATCCAGACAATGAGGATATCTGGTACCTTGTAAGTTTTTCACCTTTCTTTTTTCCCTTTATTTCCCCCTTTTTCTAGTGCTCTTATCTATGAAAGAACCCATGCATATTTGGACATTTACGTGTTTCCACACCTATGCCATTACTGACCAGAATAATGTACCATAACTCTTACATTCTAATCCAGCATTAGGACTAGTTGGCCAAGCAGGTCTGGGGAATCACGATAGGATTGGCCCTGCTTAGATATTCTTTCTCGAAAATGCTCCCAGCCATCCAATGAAGCCAACAATACCAAAAAATAGTCTACATTCTGAAGACCACAGGATCATTCTGCTTTAAGGGAATATTTTGAATATCTTCCACATCAACCAAAGTCTGCATATGAAGCCAGGTTATCTGTGCATGGGCCCTGTAGCAATTGGGCAGAATAACTGATTGTGTAGATTTTTGTCGGCTTTTGTCTCTTAGTATGATCAGAACTATGGAGGAAAAAATGTCTGCATTCGGTTTCACGTTTGACATGGTTAACAATTGAAATTTTGGACCAGTTGGCTTAATCAATTAAATGTGTTCAGTGTGATGAATAGATAGAAATAAATCCACTCTTGATTTCTTTCTCATATAGAACTGAAGGGACAGAAGTAAAATGATTTTTATTTATTTATTATTTTTATTTTTTTTTCAGTGGTTATATGGCTCCAGAGTATGCTATGCATGGCTACTTATCTGTGAAAACAGATGTCTTTAGTTTCGGAGTGGTGGTTTTGGAGATTGTAAGTGGCCGAAAGAATCATGTTCGGTGGTTAGATGAAGAGAGTGCTGACCTTTTGAGCTATGTAAGTTGAATGAATGAGATGATATTTTCTACACTTACTACACTTGAAATGATATTTTCTACACTTACTACACTTGAAAGCAATATATGAGGCCTCAACTACACGCATGCAAGCATCGTCAAAATCTTGATTTGCACATTTAGGGTCTATTTTATGCTGATCCATACAATAGATCCGCTCTAGACCTTAAAAAACCATACATGCTTGAAATCATAGACCTCTTTGCATGGGTTTTGCATTTTCTTCCCTCAACATTTCCTAGCCAGCTTCTGAAGATTTTAGATTCCTCTTTAGAGTGATTTTCAGTATTCAGACAATAAACTGCTAGGACCAAAATTAATGACCCCTATCACTGCATGGAGGGACCCACCTGGAGAATCATACTAACAAATTAGAAAGTTTTTCACGCATCTCTCTTTTGAACATGATAATTGTAGATCCTTCGTCGCCAATTTAACCGTATACCACCAACTTTCAGTTTGCAGTGCTCTTCAAATCTTCAAACTGATTAAAGGATCCACAAATTTTGGAAGATGACAATTATCTACCCCTTCCACAAATTGATAGATAAGCCTCTCCAGCAAAACAAGTGGGTTGCTGGTTTATTTCTTTCTGGATTCTCTTCAATCCCACATCTCCTCTGTCTGCCTTTTCTCAGCATCCCTTTAAGTTGGGAGTTGAATGAGAAGTCCAAACTTAAAAATTCTTATAGGTACCTGGTCCATTTGAAAATAGGAGAGAGAGAACCAAAAGTGCAAAGCTAGGTAAGGCATGTGAGAGGGATCTACAGCAGCCAAGGTCAATTGTTTAGGCAAAATAAATGTAATTTACTTCATCATTATTTACCTTCTCTTGCCCCTCTGCAGGCATGGAAGCTTTGGCAGGAAGGCAGGACGCTGGAGTTGGTGGACCGCAGTCTTCCTGCATGGGATGACACCCAAGCCATGCTGTGCACTCAAGTAGGCCTGCTCTGCTGTCAATCCAGCGTTGCCGATCGACCTGACATGCAATCTGTTCATGTGATGCTTTCAAGCGCCTTGTATGAATTGCCAAAGCCTGGGCGGCCAGGAATTCAAGGCCGGAGAGGACGTGTGAGTAGCACAGCTTCTGGCACCAAAATTAGCAGTAGTGGAAATCCTTCTAGCAGTAGTACAACAGGTGGTACAAAGCTTTCTACTTTGAATGCTCTGCCAGAAGACTATTCTACAAATTCCATATCAGTTTCTTTCGTAGATGAGGGAAGATGATCGCAATAGCCTTGATTCTTTCTGTACAAAGCAAGTTTTTGGCTCTTGCCTTTCTTGGTCAATAATTAGCGTGTTTATCTTCATAGGATTCAGACCTCAAGTCCTCCAATGCTACTAGATTCCAATGTTAGATGCTCAAAATATTAGAATGCTTGAGGTGAGAAGTTGTATATAGTGGATTTATAAAAATTAATATTCTTTTATTTATTATTATTTTGATTCCCGCCGTTGTCCATTGGATCTTCGGTTGGGAAATCTAAGCCATCTCTTTTTACCGACGTCGAGATTCAAACAAGCCATACGCACGGCGACAAGAGATCGCACACCTTCGTGTATTCGCGACCAAATTACGTGCAGCTATATCTTGAAATATATATATATATATATATATATATATATATGAGAGCTATTCCGGTGCAGTGTCACTGCACCGGAACAGCGGTGCAGTGGCCCAAAAAGTTGTTATTTTTCATCAAATTATTTTATTACGTTGGATTTGTACCATTTTCAGATGGGGCCCATATACATATCTGATTGGGATGAAAATTGGTATGATAATAGAATACATTATTCTAAATACAATGGGTGGAGTAGATCATGATTTCATGATCATGTGGGGCTCATTACAGCGATGCTGCATAGGAATATAATCCTATATATATATATTTGTACATTTGGTGAATAATTCGTAGCTCTTTATTTCTTGCAAAGGCAAGCGAAACGTTTTCTCCATTAATTTATTTCATCTTAGAAATACTAGGTGACACGAGAGAAGCGACCAATTCCTCCCTCTCTCCGCCTGTTAGATCACTGTGTCGCTGTCTATTCTGCCAATGCCTCTCCCGACCTATTTTCTATCTATTCGACTATCGACCGATTCTTTTCTCTCTCCGTGTTGCGTCTCTCTATACGAATGTCACTGGGATACGATTCTGATTAAATCAAAGATTTAAGTGCCTTGATTCATAACTAAGGGTGTGTTTGTTTGGGATATAAACATGTCAATCAAAACTTTTCAATCTAAAATTTTTCACTTTCCATAACTACTCTATTTTTTAATAATTTCTTCACATTTTCCTATACAAACTACCTTACTTTTCAATCATTTCTACACAACTAATCTATCTATTTTAACTTTATTCTCTTTACTTCTCATCATTATTCCTATTATATCACATCATTTTCTATCAATGTGATAATTTCTACCTCAAAAATTTTTCATCAAAAGTTTTAACCCCAACCAGACACTCTAAAATTCAAAATTTTTCGAGAAGAGAATACGCCTTTGATTGCCCATAAGAGAATGGCGAAGTCGAGTGGGCTATTTCAATTGAAAACAGAGACGTAGCCCTCTGCTCTGTTCTTTGTATTCGATATTCATCCCACATGCGGTACGAACAATGTTCCCCGTCTTTAAAGTTTAAGCCCCTCTCAAAGAATCCGAATGAGGGATCACTTATCCGCAGCGACAGCCCTTGGCTCTGAGCAGTAAAAACGACTGGCGTGGATCTGGCTAAGGCTCTAAGCAGAGCAGACAACTTCCGCGGGCATCTAGGTAGGTAGGCTGACCTCGGTGAGACCAAGGACTTTTCCGCAAGCCGTTCAAAAATTCGCCTATTTCCCAAGCAGGTCAGAGAAAAAGAAATGAACTTAACCTACCAATCATATTTGTTAAATATTTATTTTTTAAAATAATAACTAGATTATTAGTCTTTACACTAATTACTCAATTCTAGATCAGGAAAATAATTCCCTCACCTGCAGCTGCAGGCATCGTTTCCTTCTCAGAATTTTCAAAAATTTCAAGCTTTCCATTCGCCCACTTTTCACAAACGATCGTGGACGTGGAGTCGACCCCACTCCGCCCACTCCGTCTCGCTCCTGATCTGAAACGCCTACTCTCTCTTGGCCAGCCCCTCCCCACGGATCTGAGACGCCTTTTCCTTTTTCTCTCGAATTCAGTCAGTTAAAGCACAGAGAAAGAGAGAGGAGGAAAGGGATGAGTTCCAAGTGGGAGCTCAAGAACTGCTGCGATCATGACCAGGTCGTCTTCCTTGCTACCATCGGCGTCTTCACCGTTGTCATCCTGGCTGTATGTTTTTGCTTCTTCTTTCCATTATTTGTGCTGTTTGATGGCAGAAGTCATGTATTTCACTTGTTCTCGTCTATCTGGTTTTGGGCTTTCGTCCTTTGGATATTTGGGTTCGTGGGTGCCCCTCATCTGCTTGGAATGTGCACTTTGATCGCTGAAAGGTGCCCACTTCTCAAATGGAGGATGCTACTAGTTGGGTTGTCTGACGGAATATTGATTTAGATGGTTATGCGGCGCGTTGAAATATCGGCTGGGTACACCTTTTGTTGAATTCTGAGTATCTGATCAGCTTCCCCTCATTTTATAGTTTTGCTTGATGGGATATCCGTACTTTAAGCTGAATATCTTACTCTCATGTACATAAACAAACTTCCTTCATGCTCGTCAGCAGGAATGTCCACTATTTTTAGATTTGTTTTTCTTTTTGCACAATAGCCACAGTTGGAGAATGCATCTAGCTACGTTGATGGTAGCTGGGGCTCGCAATCTCTAGTTTGAAACAATTTACACCATTCCACTGAGTTGTTTGTGTGGTGAAATCTATATGAGATGTATTGGATGATGTTCTTAACAGGTTAGTTTTCTCTTTCTTGGAAGGTTTTGGATCTTTTTTGACGCCTGAAATCAATAAACAGTGATATTTTCTCTTAACCTTTGGTGAACTAATGGGCAATTAGCCTTTGGCTTTGTACATACACGGCTGTAAAAATTCTATGCTGAAACTTGGATCTGAGCTCAAACTGTAGTACAAAATGAAAATAGATGGTGTAGACTCCGGTACCAGCATTTGCTGCCTATTCACTTTCCCCTGTCATCTGCTCGTTTCTAGTTGTGGAGAACTGTGCTGTTGACTCCATTCAAATTGATCACGGTATTTCTTCATGAAACAAGCCATGCTCTTGCTTGCAAGCTAACATGTGGTCAGGTAAGAAGCTTCAATTAGATGTAAGTTGTTTGTTGGAGCTTGATTATATACATCATGATGTTTTTTAGGGTAAAATACAGCATTCATTTATTTTTATATTTTTTGATTTTTTCTTCGTAAACATATTTTCCTAAGTGTATTCAATCTATAAACAAGATTTTATAATTTTACAATACTTCTATATATTTATTTTTGATTTTTTAAAGATCAAGTTTTTAAGGGGTGGAAAATGACTTAAATGCCCTTGAAATTGATTTTTAGAAAATAAAAAATAAATATGTAAAAGTATTGTAAAATGGCTAAACTTTGTATATAGATTGAATACAATCAGGAAAAAATGCTTATGAAGAAAAAACCAAATAAAAATAAGATTAAATAAATGAATGTTGTATTTTAGCTTAAAATACATCATGGTATATATAATCATGCTTCTTTTTTGTTTTCCCCTTTTATACTATTCTCGGCAATGAAATAGACCTGCCAAATTCTCAAGGCAGCTTTTTCATGAAAGCACACAAGGAAACTCATGAGGACCCATAAGTTACGTCAGCCCCTTGCTGTATTACATTTACACCAACATTGATGATAATAACAACAGGCCCAATGATTGTAAGAAGCATAAAGGGTGAAAAGCATTTGATATATCTGACATGAACAAGATCATAGTTTTGTTTAAGCTCAAAATATGACTTGCAGGTTGAGGGGATCCAAGTCCATGCCAATGAGGGTGGAGTCACACAAACTCGTGGTGGGATATATTGGGTGATTTTGCCAGCAGGATGTAAACTTTTATCCTTGATCCTTTCCTTGTTTTCGCTGACATGACTCATATATTTTTGCATCATCAGCACCATTGCTTCCAGCTTACAAATTCATGTAGAGCTACACATTTTTACAAGAGGTAGGTAGAAGAAACAAAAGGACAGGAAATGGTTTTACTGTGAATAGGTCCCTTGGTTCAATAATCTAGGCAATAGGTTGGAGAGGACAAACTAAGTATGGGCTTCTACTTAAACATTATTCTGGATTTGACAACCCTAACCAATTGTGGTTTGACTAGCATTGGATAAGAAGAATGTGGAACAATGCCCTGGTCGTCTGGTTCCAATGGAAAATGGCTAATATTCAATGGCTACATTTTCTTTCCCTTGGAGAATTGTTCTGGACACATGGTTCATAACATCATATTGAATGTTTTTGATCACCAACCAAGAGCTCTTACTGGGACAAACCAAAAATCAAAGGATTCTGAGGTGCCTGTTTCACAGATCATATCACTTTTCAGACTGATTTATTGCACACATAGTAAGACAAGTCTCATGCTGAAACTGGGCAAACATTGGCATAATTGGTCTGCTCATGCAGCCACATGGTCTGGCCGTGGCACGATGATCAGGTTGATCGGGAAAACATATTTATTTTTACAGGGAAGGACTCGCACCATGAAAGGCTCAGCTCTTGATTGTGGATTCTAGTGACTTTCGACACCTAATAGCATTTTTTGTTTCCAGATCTGGGTTCTTCGTTTTGGGGAATGGTTTTTATACTAGCATCCACAAAGCTTCTCACTGCAAGGATTGCTGCTGGATGTTTTATAGCAGCTTTGATCATTGTGCTGTTTGTGGCCAAGAATGTAAGTCGCTATATCTACCTTAATAAATAGTTGTAAGTCATTATATCTATATTTAATGTATGGTCTTATGTTGGATGTCCAAGATATTGTATTCTGACTTAATTTATGTTTACATCATTGATCATGCAGTGGTTGCTTCGTGGTCTTTGTATTGGTAAACTCTTCATAGTTACTTGAGTTTTACCTCCAATATTCATGTTCTTTCTTTTGAATTTTTCCTCCAATATTCATGTTCTTTCTTTAAGATTAGCCTGTATTGACATTCGGAAAACAAAAATTCAGGATTTATTATTTTCATTGCCGTAATTTGGGTATTACAAGAATATACAAAGGCCCGTGCACTTCGCTATGTAATTTTATTCATAGGTAAGTGCTAAGATGGTGTAACTTGAGGGTTATATGATTCATTTATTCATCCTTCTCACCCCTAAATGATAGCTTATGGCATCTTTTCTCTAATTGCAGGTGTAATGAACAGCTTATTTTCAGTTTACGGTATGATATTGCAACAGTAACAACAGTTTTTCTTGTCAGAGATCATTGGATCCCTAGCCCCTGCAAAGTCTGCTAACCAAACCATTATTCTTCTATATGGTCCACATAGTTCAACCTTTGTTTGTTAATATTCAGGCCCATTATCTGCCAACCCTCAAGTCCAACATTCATCAATTATGGGAAATCAAAATCAAACTTCTACAAAATTCTCTGTCATCGGATGAATTCTATTGCTCTTTCCAATTTGTGTTGGACTATTGGTCGCTCGTTACTCCTCCCAAGCTGGGAGGTATTTTGTGACGGCAAGGCTCACCAGATCAACTTTGATATAGCCCACTTGGAACCCTTTAGATAGCTTCTAAAAGTATCCTCTAATTGGATCGTGTATATGTTAATGCAGATATCTACGATGACCTGATATCTCGAAGGGTCCATTCCAGTGATGCTGAGAAGTTTGCTGAACTTTGTCCTTGCCCTTGCAATGGTGTTGCATGGGGAGTCATTTGGTGAGAGATTATCACCAAATCAGATTGTTTAGAGAAATCCGTTACCACCGTCTTTAACCCGGGTTCCTTATGGATTTTCCTTGCAGGGGATTTATATCACTTGCATTTCTCTCTGGATCCATGTATCTTGGTCTTGTAATCCTATCTTGAGGTAGAAAGAATCCTTTCCTAAATTCTTGATCTTTCTTTATTGGGAATAGTCCTCCTTCAATGGGGGAAAAAAACCAACATTCAGATGTCTCCTAGACCAGAGTTTGGTTTTCCCAAAAGGTCCTCCATGAGAGGAAGAAGGGTCGGAAATATCTTCTGTTTTTGCAGTGTGCTGAATAATCTAGACACTCGAGCTTATGTAGTAGTTTTGGGTTTAGGGGTTGTGCGTGCTACTGTGAATTTATGGGGTAGTCAACCTCTACTTGTGGAAGTCTCGATTGGAGCACAAACTTATTTAGGATTTTCATTCTTTCAATTAGCCAGCCAAATGTACATTCCTTAAATCTGAATTTTTTTAATAATATTCAATATGATCTCGCCTGATGCAGGTGGATTCTCAAGAGGACGGATGTAGCACTAGCATTCTTTTGTATATCATTGACGAAAACTGCATTCCTGATTTTTATTTTCATTGATTTAGCGTAGCCTGTTCCTGATACTTTGGAAGGTTAACATTTTTCTCATCGATCCAAATTCCAGTTAGTAAATCCATCTTTACGTAGTTTCAAATGCATTACTGGATCAGTTTTGTTGAGACTTCTACCCACCCTCCTAGTTTTTATGTTTTTTTTTTCAGTGTAACATGTTCCTCGAATCCATCTTTATTTTCAAATGCAATCCTGGATCAGTTTTTGCCGCTTCACTGGGTTAAGATGACTTGAATCCAGAAACTACCTATATGACGTAGCCATTATCTGTATCTACTCAAATACTTGGAGCAAGAGCAGAATCTTACACATGGGACACCTGGTAGGTGAATGCACCACGATGCACTTGCAACTTTCCTGATAACGCAATCTGCGTGAATTTAATTTTCACTGAAGACGTTGCTTCGGAAAACACATTTGAACAGTTGATTCACATATTTACTGGAACACTTTTCCTTGCAAGTTTAATCGTCTTTGGATTGATTCTCTCTCACTCAAATGCATGGCCACCCCTGCATTCCAAGCTGCCAAGCATTGCTAGTCGTCCAAGGTGTGATGGGATTATCATTGCCTTCGCGGACAAATTGATTTGGGAAAGACCCAGAATCCAGCTAGAAAAAACAGTTTTTTCATTTTTTTTCTTTAAATAGAATGCTGGTCTGCAGCTTCAATGAGCATAATTATATTTCTACAAGAAATGAGCCTAGTCTCACCAATATCAGCCCGCTCCCTCCAGGTTGAACCCAAAACCGTACTCAAATCAATTCTCTTATCCTCTCTCTCATTTTTCCAACGAAAGGGACTTGAAAAAGGGTTCAAATGTCTAAATCATCATCTGGATCCTCATCAGAGTCAAGTGGTTCATCATCAGAATCACGAAAATAGTGGATTTCGCCCTTGCTTATCTCCTCTGAAGCCAATTTGCTTGTAGGAGCAGATTTGATCGAATGGGGATCACTTTGGCCCGCAGAAAGAGATCTCCGACCATCATAGATCTGTACTGCCTTGCCATTTTCTGAAATAGGCAGAAAGTAATCAGGGAAACTGCTGCATATTTAGCAGCTCACGTATTTTCTAGTAGATCAGAGAGCAGACAGTTTGAAAAATGCAATTATCTAGCTCAGGAAGCAGAGGCAACATTACAGGGGCAAAGAAAATCTTCAATGAAACAAAACGCTGCAGTAACTTGTAGTTTAACCAGACCAGTCAAGTCACAATAAAGCATTGGGTATTTGAAAGGACAAATCCACAGTGCATTAACGAAATACCTACAGGCGATGCCTATGACTTGACCACACCCCACCCTAAAATGATAATAATCAAAATCATCCACAAGCCATATTCCAACTAGTCAACATTGGCTACTCGTTTGGGACCATATCGTCCACATACGATTTGCCATCAATTCTTTCTCATTGTCCCAGTCAGATTTTGGCACATCCACAAGCAGATGAGGGGCAACATAAAATGAATTATAAATCATTTCACAGTTTAGGCTCAAGGATGCCAATAAGATGGTCAATCAAAAGTAAACTACCTGAGATAAAACAAAAACCTGTGACAATCACACAGATATCTTCAAATTACCCAAATTTTAAGTCCATTTAAGGCATGATCCTATTAGCCCACGCTTATAAACTCATGTGTCAATTTTTCTCTATAAACTTGTTAATTTAAATGTATTTAATGTGTAAATCAAGTATTACCATCTTTGGATATGTGAATAATTTTTTTTAAAAAAATTAAACATATGAGTATTTTTTAGCTATTTTCAATGGTTTTTTTATAAATTATTTTCGATGGTTAAAATTACCAAAATAATCCTGTGTTTGAAAATCTAAAAAAAAATATATATACACATCTCTAAAAATGATAAAATTTGATCTTGGTTTATATATTAAATATACCTGCATTAACAAGTTCAAGAAAAAAAGTGAAAAGAAAAAAATTTAATTAGTTTTTTGGAGTGGGATAAGTAAATCATTATTTCACTAAGGCTAATAAGATCATACCTCTTTATAATTTCACATATATATCTGTAAATTTATATCTTTGTATGCAAACATCCCAATTTAATTTTAGAAGAAATTGTATACAAACCTTGGTGTTCAAATGGAAGGATAACATTCGCTCGTTCAACCAGTTCCTTTTCTGATAGCTGGAGATTGAATTGAACCTGTTGAAGAAGACATTGTTATCAAACTGAATGCAATGAAATAAAGCAGCAGAGGCACGCCCGCTTCAACAAGTACCCTCTCACCTTTGGTAGAAGGGTATGATTGATCACTGCATTTCCAGAAGAAAGAGCTGAAAATTTAATCCCTTCTTGCTCCACATGAAAGTCTTCACACTAAATAGAAAAATTAAGAAATTGAAACATTTATATGAACCAACAGTTACTTTAATAATCAATTCACTAAAAGGAATCCAGGAGAGATGGGAAAAAGAAACCCACAATCACTCTCACTCTTCCATTCCTCCTCTTCATCCGCACATTAAGTTTTCCTTTTTTACAATCCTGCTCAAGGAAGACCGTGTTCTTTGAAGAGCTTCTTTGTCCATCAGTTGATTGGTTTAGTGGGTCTAAACTAGCAACCATAGTTGACATATATTCGAGAGCCGCAACAGCCCTGAGTTCATGAAGATCTGAATGTATTAACCAAAAGAGAGATGAAACTTGATCTGCAATGAAAGCAAACAAATATAAGGACCATTTCTAAGTTTCCCCATAGAAACGGTAATTGGATGAAAATTAAGGGGTAACCAAGCATCTGATCATAGATTTGGTCAACAAAAGACAAATGAACTGTTTCTGGAAATATTCATTATGTGAAATTAATCTTTTAAAATGATCCAAAAGGAAAATGAAAATAGCAGGAAAAGACTTTTTATAGAAATAACATGGTCTTAGGGGTAAACGTCTGATGATAAGGTCAGAAGGTTAAAGCAGGATATTTCAGCATATTTTTACAAACTAAACTCCCAGTTCAGGTGGCAACAAGTGAATCAGCAACATTCATGTGGTAGAACAGAAATTAGCAATTTTCGTACAATCAAATCAAGAGAATGTACTGCAAAACAAGATTAGTAATATAACCTATAAAGAGGAAGAAATATTGAAACTGGAAAAAAAAAAAAAAAAAAAAAGCAACACACCATTGCTGCGCAGGTTACTTATAAAGCCTGAAACTAATGATGATGACATGTGCCTTAGCATGGTGCTAACCTGAAAAACAATAAAACATGCCTCTGAGAGTTGCACGCAAATTGCTTACAGGTCTGAAAGTACCAATATCAAGCTAATATTCATCAACAAAAACAAAAATTGAGCAACCTAACTCTTCAAGCATAGTTAAGCCTAGACTAGATAACAAGAAAAAGTAAATTCATATCGAAAATAAAATTGAAACTACCCATATTTGCATGAAATAATATCAGATCAGGCTCTTTTCACATATTTCTGACTTGGCACATCAGGGCAACCAATCCCAATATGTCGCTTGCTTTCTTATAAAAATAAAGGCAAAAAAAGAAAAGAGATTCCATAGAGTAAATACCGAGTCAATGGCAACAGAAAAGTGAACTTTTCCTTGCTCGATCAGTCCTACATAAAAGAATGACCAACAAGAAGGTTAGCACTATAAGAAAGGACGGAAGAAATGGCAATAACAAGGATGGGAGAAATCGCTATATCATTTTTAAGAATAAAGAACATCATTGCCAAAACTGAACGAGAAAGGTACCTCTTCCAATATCAAAGACAGCAGTTAGCAGCTTATCCGCATTTCTAACATCCGCAAAAGGAGTTACTCTAGGTTCTGCAGGGCACTTGGCTTGACTTCCCAGAGCCTGAAGCCTATCCTTCCAACCAAGAGGATCCGAATAGCAGTCCAATATTTGAATCCTATGAATGGAATAAATAAATTCCACCGACATCATTGATCATTGCTTTCAAACAGAAATCAGACCTCCGACAGGAATAGAACAAAAACGGAATGATATCTAAGCTGGCTCTGACATCAAGAAAAAGATAGGAGTCGTTTTCTACTATCAGGAATCTATGCCAAACAGAGCCTATGTTTCACACGAACTCAAGGGTTTCTTTCTAAGCAGCTCTTCTGCAAGCTATATGTGGTAGCACAATGCAATTCATGCGAGGGTGAAGGAATCCGAGAGAGCGAGCCCGTATCTCTAACCAAATTTTGATTCTGAGGATTTAAATCCTTAGATACTTATAAATTCCTGCTAACTTTAACTATACAGCAACAACTGGAACGATTCTCTCACCATTTACCAGCATCAATCCCTCTGGTCTTGAGTAGCTCCAAGTAGAAGGAAGGGCTCCGATCGAAGGCAACAAGCACAAGAACCCTGACGAGACAAAGGCATGAAAAGCAAATCCCCATCGATGGATGACGAGAAGCTAGGTTGGATACAGTAGAGCTTACGAACCGAGCTTGGGATTTAAGAGCAGAGATGTTGGAGGAGAGACTACAGAGGAAGTAATCGAAGGCGTTGGAACCGACAGGGGCGCGCAGAGAATCTTTGAGGGTGAGAGCAGGCGCATGTTCTCCTTCCAAGCATCCATCTCTCAGCGATCGGCATATCGATTCCGCCATCTTCCAAACCAACGGCCCTCGCCGTCGCCGCCCTTTTGCCGCTCCCGCCGCGCACACGAGAAAATTACGTCAAATAAACTGGGCGCGTGTGAGAGTAGATGCGCAGGTAATATTTTCGATTATGAAATTTTTTTACTTCGAGCTAGTTTCAACTTTCAAGTTAATAACTGTTGTAAATTACTCAGAATTTTTTTTGAATATTTACAATCATATCAACTGATATTTTTTTAAATTAAGCTTTGAGTTATTTTTACAATATTCTAATACATAACGAACAATATTTTTAATTTTATCAGTGAATAGTGATTACTTCCACCCACCCCATCTGCTGATTTTACGCCAGCTTTTTTACACCGATTGTGCTTCAAACCCGCTGCCTGGCTTGATGAGGCAACCCGAGTTACCATGACAGAAATCTGATTATAGAACGTATATAAACAGTTATAAATGGATTTGTGTGACTTATTGTAACGACCTTATCATTAAACATTTATTAAAAATAATATAAATAGTCAAATTTATTTATTATGTAACAAAACAAATAAAAATATGTTTAGAATGATAATAAAGAGAAATGCTGCAATTGAAGCAATTAAAGGGGCGTAAATTCTTTAAGAGGCGTGTGTGAGAAAGTTAGATAGGCCAGCCCTAAATCTATGGAAATCTGGGTTCGATTTCTGAGATATTAACCAGACAACCCACATTGGACTGTGGCTAGAATAATAGACCAACCCTACAAAGCAAGGCCACCAGCTGAAGTAAGCTGGGGGTTATGCTGGGCTGAAACTCACGGGCCAAGAAAATCTAAAATACCAGTTCTGTGGCCCACTGGATATCTTTCTTCATTATAGCCACATCTCTGACTGCTCTGCCGTATTCTATGGTGTCTAGACCTTCGAATTTCCAAGTATGATATGGCTTCTCGAACATATCTAGTCAAGGACTCAATGGAAATGATATCATCACTGTCGACGAACTATTTTAATTGGTGAATAAAGTCAGCCATCCACCGTTTTGGAACATCGAACTTGTGGGTGGAATAGTCTAATCTGTTTAGAAGAATGAATATTAAAATTATCACGTCTTTCAACCAGGAATTCTGGTCATTTTACATTTTCAGGTATGCAGCAAGAAATAATGCCTTCGGAACAAAATCTTTCTTTCGAGGATACAAAACCATTTATCATTCTGACCCTGCCGACTAAGTACCGGGTCAATCCTAGAAATTTCCGCCTAGCCTAGCGGTTCCCAACCAATTCCTTTCTTGTCAATGACAACCATCGGGCAAATTTTACCATCGGGGGTGACCGAATACACTTAGGTGCATTTAGCTTCAGTGCACGTGAGTACATTTTACTTATTTATTTTTATTTTAAAAAAAATTATACAACTATTAATCTAGGTTTATTTAACATGTGTATCAACTTTTACCATTTTTAAAAAAATTTAAATATTTATTTTTAATTTTTTAAAATCAGTGTAGGGGTGTTAACGGATTGGGTTGGACGGGTTATAGCATAATCCTAATTCTAACTCATTTAAAGTATCTCAACCCTAATCCGTTTATTAACCCATTTAAAAAATCTAAACCCTAACCCATTTACAACCCATTTAATAAATTGGTCGGTGGGTTGTTAACGGGTTGTATAACAAATAACCTGAAAGTCTAAACTTTAGTAGATGATGATCTCGTAGGAAGAGACGAGAGAGTGTTTTCGGCGTAGGGGAAATGAAAATAAAGCAGTAACGGGAAAATGGAATTAAGGCAGCAGTTGAAAAATAAAAATTAGGTGACTTAAGGAAGACTTAGAGAGGGAAAATAACCAAGGGGTTTAAATATATATATATATATATATATTATTTTAATGAGTTAAGCGAGTTAAATGAGTTAAACAAATTAAATGGGTTGAACAGGTTAAACGAATTAAATGGATTACTAAAAGGGTTGACGAGCTATAAAATCTCAACCCTAATCCATTTATTTAATTAAATGGTTAAACGGCTTGGTGGATTATAACCCGTTTATTCAAAAATCTTAACCCAAACTCATTTATAAATGGGTTGGACGAGTGGGTTGATGGGTTGACCATGACCATTAACACTCCTAAATCAGTGACATTTTTTTATAAATTACAAAAATGTCATGATTTTAAAAAATTAAAAATAAATATCTAAAGTATCTAAAAATGATAAAAAAAAATTGTTATACATGTTAAATATACCTAGATTAACAGTTGTATAAAAATAAATTTTAAAATAAATTTTTGCTCCAGAGTGCGCAAGGTAAGTGCACTCAAGTGCATTGTATCAGTCCAAATTGCAGTTCGCAATTAAAACTGGTTCTTGGAAGTATTTGTCATTCTGCAATCGGCGGAATGAAATAGAAAAAAAGAAAAAAAGTCAAAGATATTAAACGCATTAACTACTTACGGAGCAAGCAGTGATTGGGTTTTTTTAATTTTTAATTTTTTATAAACATGTTTATTTATATATTTAATTTATAATCCAAGTTTTACCGAATTTTATATGTTCAAAATTTTCGTTTTTAAATACAAGGGCATTATGATAATTTTCACCTTGTGTAAAAAATATCTAAACATATCAAAAATTGGTAAAACTTAGATTATAAATTAAATACACCTAAATGAACATGTTTAAAAGATTTGAAAAAAAAAAGAATCTGTTGCCAATCTTACCCATCTTACTTAATTATATATATATTTTTATCTATATTTTAATTAGTTTCTAATATATTTTCATACACTACCTTATCTGTTCCCACTTCTTTTGTATCATATCATGTCAGATCATTTTTTCATTTTCAAAAGTCGAATGATCTTTTCATAAGGGTATGAAATCTGATGATTTCAAACCGGTACAAAAATATTTGTTTAACATTTTTTTATAGATATATTAATTTAGTTACGTTTAATATATAAATTAAGTTTTATCATTTTTGGATATGTGTAAGTATTTATTTTAATTTTTAGAAACAGAGATACTTAAGTCATTTTAAATTTTGGACCGGTCTGAATATGAGAAGATCATAACTCTTTTCAAAATTCATACTATTTTATCTCCACCAAATTACAATTCTCGAATGCTAATTTTTATGACTGGTTGAGCGGACGCGTTCTTCTTGCAGGAAAGGATGGCTACTTGAATAACGGAAAAAGGGCGAGGCACGTGGCGTTACGTATACATGTGGTGTAGATAACTTTGGGTTGAATATAAAGGACGCAGACGAACAATTTCCTGATCAAAGTTTGTGCGGCATCCTCAGATGTGGAAGTGGAATGGTTGCCGCGTGTTTTGCAAGCCGGCTTCACGTGTCGGGCCCAATCTGTGGGCCATCCCCATCATTCGGATCATCCGACGTTCAGGTAATGGATCAAATCCAAGCAATCCCTTTCGAGCCGTTTAGAGAAGTAAAAGGTGTAAAAATGATTTTATTTATTTATTTATTTGGGCACCTTGGGTTCCACGATCCGGCCTGATTTTCAAGTAGAAAAGCATGCTTAAGCGTGGCTGAGAGTTTACCACGATTTTTTTTCAGAAAAAAAAATGTTGATGCTGACTAATCACATAAATTGGTTATTCCCTTTATCCTTGACGTCAATTTTTGTTTTCCTGATTTACGTGGTCCATTTATGGTGACTAATGACTTCTGTGGTCACTCGTAACAAAATTATTTGGCCAAGGGCTACATTGTATCTATTAATTAAGGCGTGTTTGAAAAGCATAAAAACTTGTTAATTTAAAACTTTTCAATATCTATAATCATCAAAGTATGTTTGGAAAGTGATAAAATTTTCATATAAAAAGTATTTTCTGTATAAGTTTTTAAATTGATAGAAAATAATATTATATGGTAAGAACAATGATGTGAAGTAAAGAAACTAAAGTAAAAATAAATATATTAGTTAAATCATACTTGTGTAAAAATAATTAAAAAATCGAATTGTTGTATGCGAAAATGTAAAAAAAAAAATTAAAAATACAATAGTTATAGAGATTGAAAAGTTTTATTTGGAAAAATTTTTATATTTGCCAAATATGCCTTTATTCATTTTTCACATATTTCTGTACACACATCCTACTTTCTAGTTATATCTTTACAGCTACCTTATTTATTTTATTCATCATCATTATCTCTATCATATTATATCACTTTTCTTATTTCGAAAACAAATTTATACCAAAAACTTTTTCAAAAGTTATGCCAAACACACCCGGTTTCAAAAAAAAATGCCCCATTTAGGTGAGCATGATATTTTACAAGATAAGTACTCCTGCCATTAAAATGTTAAACCCAATTAGGAGAATATGCTTTTTCTCACTTGAGCATGCTTATTTTCATCTATTGATATTGGGATTTACTTGTGGAAAATCTAAAAAGAGCATGCTTTTCTAGATATTCGTGTATGCTGACTACGGTATCGAAACGGAACGAAAATTACCAAAAATAAGGTTGAGTTTATTTTTACTTTAAACTGAAAGAAACAAAACAGGTAGAGATATAAGGCATTTAAGCAACATTGGAAGTAAGGCCTTAAAGAAATTGCACATCACAAAGATGTGTTGAAACAGACAAGCAAAGAGATGATGAGGGAATCCTGCTTTTTGGCTAAAATAGACAGACATCCATGCTAGTTTTTATTGGATAATATAGCCAAATTTTTTAAAATGAATAAAATACATTTATTATTTCTTTTAAAAAGAAAATGTTGTGCTCACAAAAGTAATTGAGTCGGCTTTTACTTTGTGTTTTTTATATTATTAAGACTTTTTATAGTAACTAATTAAAATGGCTTCTTTTTTACTTTTTGCAGGAATACTATTGTAACTTCATATGACTTTTAACGATTAGTTTTAATGGTATTATTATGAAGTTGTAGGGTATGTTTGGGAAGTGGCAAAATTTTTAGATAAAAAAATTTTCGCGTAAAAGTTTTTAAAATGAAAGAAAATGTGATAAAATATGAGGAATAAAAAGAATAAAGTGAAAATAAATAAGTTAGTTGTTGTATAAAATTAATCGAAATCTAGAGTAGTTTATATAGAAAAATATTAAAAAATTAAAAACGAGGTAGCTAGTTATGAAGAATTAAAAGCTTTATATTGAAAAGTTTCAATTAAAAAGTTTTATAAGAAAATAAAGAACCTTTAAATTAAAAATAAAAATATGGGGTGATTCAAGCCATTTTTATAAATGTATAGTATACTCATGAAGATGAATAATCCTATTAGCTCGGACTGAGTAAATGCACCGCTTAACCTGCCTTGAAAAACCTATTTACAATATTTTTTTTGTTTTTCTTGATATGACTTGTTTATTTAAATGTATTTAACATATAAAATAAATTTTACCATTTTTGGATATGTGTATACATTTTTTTGAGATTTTAAAACATTTATGTGTATGAAAATTTAAAGGACCCCTATCTTTCAAAATATATAAAAATATATTTACACACGTCTAAAAATGGTAAAATTTTATTTATATGTTAAATATACTTAGGTAAATGAATATATGAAAAAAAAGTAAAATAAAATATTATAAATGAGTTTTTAAGGTGGGTTAAGCGGACAATTTACTTAGTCTATACTAACAAGATTACTCCTCATTCATAAATATGAATACAAGTTGTGTTGATATTTACAATTAAGGGGTATTTGACAAACAAAAAAAATATTTTTAACCAAAACTTTTCAATATCTATAACTATCCAATTTTTTAATTATTTTTCAAACTTCTCATGCAACAATTCCTATTTTTCAATCATTCTATACAATTATTCATGCAACTAACCCACCGTTTTAATTTTATTTTCTTTACTCCTCATATTAACCTTATCATATTACTTTATTTTCTACTAATTTAAATACTTTTATATGAAAAAAATTTCATCAAAAGTTTTACTAACTTCCAAATACACACTTAGTCTACAAATTTTACGGTATGTCTAGACATGCGCGTTTTCAATTTCCTTCTGTCGTACTCACCTCACAAACTCGTAATATTTTTCTGCGAAAAGATTTCATTCACCGCATCGAATGGCCCCGGCACCATCCAACATTATAGTTACAGCGAAGCATGCAGCACTGATAAAACCCAAAATAAAATTATAAAACGTTTTTTTTTTTTTGGGAAATTAAAAGCGGATGTTCAAAAAGCTACTATAACGCGCAGATGCTAATTGCGGGTTGACCCAGGATGTTCTAAAATTAAGTGATACGATGGAGATTTAAATTCAATTTTAAAATATGTAATCCCCTACCCATTCAAAATTCAGTTTAGTTAATTGGAATTAAAACCAATCAATTGGATTCAAATTCAATTGAATTCGAGTTGCATGCTCAGACAATGAAACTCTGTACTGTCGAGCGAACATCCCAAGCAGTGCAGATACGCCGTGATCCGTCTACGCCATGCAAGCCAACCGACGTGTGGGCCACCTTGATTTCTCAGAACTTCCATGCCTGCATCTTGGATCATTCTTCACGATTCTCAAAGGCTGGTCTGGAATGAGTTGCCTCTTAGACTAATCAATTGATTAATGAAAACTTGGCGCATACACCTGAAAAAAAATAAATGGAAATACCTCCAGGAAGTATCTCGCTTTTGTCCAGTAGCGAGTATCTTACTTTCTGTCGCCTTGCAGGACTCAGGAGTCGCAGGCATCGCCTCCTCATCTCATGCGCCTTCTATGCATCTGCTGTTGCGCGAATCTGACGAGCATGATTCGGCGAATTATCCGGTGCACTTGTGGTAAACTTTCATTAGATGCTCCGCGAAAATGTCGCATTGGATTTGTATGTCCCATGAATCGTGTGGATCTAGATGGACGGCCCAGATCGGTTGATTATTTATTTTCACTTCCGTCGCGTCCGGACTTAGAAAGGCACACGCTGGATAGAATCTCTAGCGTGGCGTTCCAATCCGCCGTGGAAGATAGATGCTATTGACAAATACCAAGATGGCCCACCACTTCAGACGCGGTGCCGTTTCTTGGTCTCCGAAATTATGCGGAGTGTTTATAGTGAAGTCGGATGGGCTAAGTATTGATGATGAAATCAAAGAGTAACCCAGCAACCAGAATAATTTATTTTACTATCGCACTAAGTTTAATTATATTGATGCAAAATCAATATAGTAATATAATTTAACGCAGATATTAATTTTAAAGTTATATTTAAATCATATAAAACATCACTTTTTGTGAATAAATAACTAGATAAAATATTATTATTTTTTAATATATCAAATGGCTTATTCAAAAGGTTTCAAGGGGTTTGAATTGAATAAAAATGTAATAATGTATATTAGAAATGGAGAATTATACTGGAGATGTAAAAAATTGTATTGGAAATTCAAAAATGTATCTTGATAACTGAAAAAAATTATCGTAGAAATAAAGATATACATTCCGTTCAAGATTTTTAAATTCTTTAGAACACCCCTTATAAATATAAATATTTTCGTAATTCATATATAAAAATATATATGCTTTTAAGCAAATTTAAACCATCAAAGAATCTAATTAAGATGATTTTTATACAGTAGGTGTATTAGGCAATCATAAAAACTTACTGACCTAAAATTTTTAACTCTTTACAATTATTATATTTTTTTAATTATTTTTTTTATCTTCCATTACAGTTGTCGTATTTTTCAATTATTTCTCAATAACTACTCATACGACTACCTTATTTATTTGACTTTATTTTCTTTACTTTTTATAGGTATCCCTATTTATTTTGACTTTATGCTCTTTACTTTTTCTAAAATTATCCTCATTTTATCACATCTTTTGCATAATTGCATTTCAAAAATTTTGACATTAATCGTTTTTCTTTCAAAAATTTCATCAAATATGAAACGCACATGATAATTAAAAGTAAATGACATTGAGTAATATCATCAATGCTGTTTTTTGATTTTTATGATTGATATATAGTTCGATACAGACTAGGTTGGTAGTAGAGGTGCAACTTGAGCTGGGTTAAGTTTGAACCTAATTTGAACAGTGTTAGAATTTATTTTTTCATGACCCGAGCTTGAAAAACCTGGTTTGTAAATATAATAAGGTTCAAGTAAACACAAGCCTGATTTTATATTTTATATTTATTATAAAATATATTATTTTCATTCATTTTTATCTTTTATTTCTATTATTTACTTTTACATCTATTAATTTTATTTTTTTTATCTTGTTTTTATGTTAAATTTTTTCTAAAAACATTCTTTATATTGCTATTTTTTAAAAAAATATAGTTTGATTATATATTATTATGTTTACTTACATGATCTGTTATTATTATATATTTCCATGAAATGCTAAATTTATCACCCTTAAATAAATTAATTAACATAAATTCCAACCTGAAATTTAATCCGAGCTCAATTTTTAAAAAATAAAATTAGGATTAAGATTAAAATTTTATAAATAAAATTAAAATGATGGTTGAAATGAACTTAAGTTTCATAAGCGCCAATAGAACCCTAATCGGCAGCACCCCACACGTCACCGAAGTTATATATCCATACATAAAAGTGAAAGAAGTGAAGGACACTTGGTCTGATGCAAGCCGTTCATACAGTTCTGCGTGCATCCAACCTCCAACGAGTACTTCTTCTCCAAGGCACACGTGACTCCTGACTGGTCCGTAGCCATGGCATGGGAATTACATCTCGGCGGTCGCAATTAACGTATGATTTGGACCGTCGGATGCTGACCCTTGGTCAAATTAGTGGAAGATTCCATTTCTCGCCAACATATCTGATTGGCTGAGATTGTCCGTTGATGGAAATATATTAGGTGGCGCCCTTTCTCCATTTGGCACGATGGCTAACCGATCTACATCATCCTGAAGTAGACTGGAAGACTCAATTTGCGGGCAGCGCGAGCCTTTAATGGATCTTGAGCTTCTACGTGCATCTTTAACTATCTGTGAGAGATATAATCCGTTCATCCGGTGGCCAATTGCTTTTGATATTATTTCTGTCACAACTGTTGAGGCTTAGTGGCCGAACGTCAAAAAAAAAAAAAAAACTTTCAAGAAGCGCCTCAGAGGAGGAATCCTCCATAATCGTATTCGTGGCACCTTTCTACCCGTGAAAGCGATGGGAAGGAGATGCCTCAGAAATAGAATACGAGAGTAATGCGGGTGGTCCCTTCTCGCTTACTGCTTGCGCAATAATCAGTTGATCTGCACCGTATTGGATGCAATGGAATATTTATGAAGGCTGAGATTTACTAGAACCTCATCCGAGGACGCAGGCAACGCGGCTTCATTTTTTTTTATAGAGATCCACGGTTTCATGCCGCATGACCAGCTCCACTACCGACCTTTCAGGTTTAGAATTTAGGTATATCCCCTGCATTATTGGTCCTTGGTTGTAATTTCAATGGACGATTGGCTCGGTCTCCGTTCTCCAATTATCCAGGGGTTTCATTTCGGCGGAGCATTTTTGTTTTTTGCCATTCATATTTTTCATGAATCCAAATTATTCAGTGTTTATTGATATTTATTTAATTAAGACATTAAAAATAACAAACTTAATCTAAGTCATTCTGATTTTGTTAGGCACGTAAGTGTATTTTTTTTTTTCATGAAAATGAGGGGCAAAGTGGATTTCAGTCACATAATAAATTTTATAATTTTTAGATGTGTAACCGGATTTTTTTATTTTAAAAATAACAGCTTTTAAGTAAAAGTGACTCAAACAGCATAAAATTGACGATTTTTGAAGTCATAAAAAATATATACATGCTGTAAATTTTGGAAATTTATTATAATAAATTAAATACATTTAAACTAATCTTTTTAAAAAAAATAAAATACATAAAATAAGCCAAGCTGACTGATAAATTGGTTGGCCTAAGCTAATAAATTCATAATCTAATAAGTTTTAGAGTTATGTACAACTTAAATAAGAGGAGAATGAGACAAACATGTAAGATGAAAAAAAGTGTTATTGTATATTAGAAATGAAAAAATGTGTATTTAAATTGAGAAAGTTATACTGAAAATAAAAATATATATTGTTATTTTTTGAAGAATAAAATTTTTGGATGGAAGAATAATTTATTTTTAAAAACCGCAAAATTTTATTGCTGAATATGTGAACAAATCCTCAGGCACGAATATGTGAACAAAATTTGGGAATGTATAAAACTTTTGGTAAAAAGTTTTGAAGAATAAAAGTTGTCAAATAATGTGATATGATAGGGATAATGATGAGAAGTAAAGATGATAAATTTAAAATAGATAGGTTAGTTGTATAGGTAATTGTGTAGAAATGATTGAAAAGTATGGTAGTTTGCATAGGAATATGTAAAAAATTAATTAAAAAATAGAAGAGTTGTAGAGAATGAAAAGTTTTAGATTGAAAAGTTTTAGGTGAAAACTTTTCTTTATTGCCAAACACCCCCAAAATCTCATTATCTATTTTTCGCGTTTAAAGGCGACCGAATTGCCGAGTCGCCGCTCTGTTCTTATTTCTGACGGATCTTAAGCAAGCGTTTTCTCTTGTATACGTCGCCGTAGCTCGTAACTCGCACAGATCACGATTCACCGATTGCATTTCCACGTGCTCACCGTCCGCGTCATCCACTTTCGTACCCAAAACCCAAAGCTCACCAGTGCTTTTGCCGTCATCTGCTTCGGCAAGTGAGCCACGCGGGAACGAATCCCAATGACTGCTAACTCCTCGTGAGTCACATCAATCAGCATGCACCCTTGTAGATAAACCTGCTCCGGCAAGACGTTCTGGACTCTGGAGTCTGGACTCGATTCCAACCGATATCATTTTTAAAGAAAACAGAAAAACCGTTTATTGGTTGTAGAAGATAAATTATTTCACGGTTCCAACGAGGTAATTTCCGAAACCTTTTCGGTACCACAGAAAAACTTAAAACTCTCTGCTCTGGTTACGCCCGATTTCAGCAGACATGCTTTCCAACGAGTCTGCACCGACCTGTTTAACAAGCCACAGAAAATTTAAAATTTCTCTTAGTTGCGCCCGATTCCAATTAAAATTTTTAATGAAAATGCGTTTTTCCAGTTTTAGAATATCAACTTTTACCCTGTTCCAACGAGCCGGAAGATTAATTTCCCTGTCGGTTACGCTGGCCCTGTGGGACACGTGCGATTAGTGCGGGGGAAAGAACTTGAAAAAAAAAAAACCGTCGCTTCGCGTGCCATCCAATATCTGCATGATGTACGTCACAAGCTCCGTCATTTCCGCGTTTTAACGGGGGTGATGAGATCTGAAGCTCAAAAAGCACAGTGCAGTGCAGTCGTCAGCACCGAGTGCGCCCGCGGATTGTTGCACGGAATCCCGCAACGGGCGACGACGCAACTTCACGCGCGGAGTTTCGCATGCGCCGCGCCGCACCGCACCGCACCGCACCGCACCGCAATGTCCTTTTGCCTCCTTCCGCCTCTATAAAGCTTCGAAAACCACCGCAACAGCATTACTTCTCCCTCCCTCTGCTCTCCTCTTCCTCTCTTCCCTCCCTCCGCGCGCGATTCACGTTTTCCAGCGCCACCGTCTCCGTCCCCCGCACCGGCATTAGCAACGCGAATCTAGTGCCATGGAACCGCTGCGGCCTCTGCGACTGAGATGCTCCGTCCAGAACTACGATTGGGGATTGGCTGGCGAAGAATCCACTGCCGGGAAGCTCTTCTCCCTCAATTCTCAGTCTAAGATCGATCCCGATAAGCCCTACGCCGAGTTCTGGATGGGGACGCATCCCTCCGGGCCGTCGTACGTGGTGGGCACCGCGATGGACGCTCCGGATGGCGTCGTGGTGGGGCGATCGGTGAGCCTGAAGAAGTGGATTGACGCGAATGCGGGTGCGCTTGGAGAGAGGGTAGTGGAAAAGTGGGGCAGAGATTTGCCTTTCCTGTTCAAGGTGTGTAACGAGAGTGTTGCCGTGTGTACAAGTTCTCATTTCATCGCTGAATTTGGTTTCATTTGCCTTTTCGGTTTCTGTTCTTGTTGAGATGTCTTTTTTAAGGAATTCTGTGGCGTTTGCACTTGATTTTTTGCTGCGTTGCTGTTCTTCAGGTTGTGTGTGCTTGCTAAACTCTTACGTCATTGCTTTGAGTTTCTGATTTATCAAATTTTCTGTTTTTATACAAGTTTTCTGCCTGCTTTGTGTTTGTTTGTTTGTTTGCTCTCTGTACCGTGGCCCTGTTGTCATTTGTTCTTTTCAGATTTAGTTCAATTTTGGGCCGTGGATTCCTTTTTCGGTGTAGTTGTTGAACAATTTGTGCTATATACGGGTGTCGTGGCCACCCAACTTCTGAATGGCACTGTGATTGGTGAATATCTATAGTAATTGGTTTGAGATTGTCTATGAGATGGGTGGTTAGAACTAAAATAGGAAGTGATATTAATTCCATCGCCGAAATCAGATGGTTGCTACTATCTTATATGGTTGCTGTTGATAACCCGGACAAAGATCTGATGGCCATCATTTCCATCTAAATAAAAATCCTGTACGGTTCAAGAGTCATCATCACTTTCTTAATCGTGCCAAACTGTCGATGTAGTGTCGGCCCCATAAAGAATTGCCTGAGAATTTGCCAGCAAGGCCGATTCTCTTTTGGGACGAGTTTGATGCATATATATATGTATATATAATAATTAAATACATGTTGCCTTCTGTGTTGAATTTTGAGTTTTCCACGTAGGGTTGGTGGTTCTCTGCTCTGTTTCAATCACTTATAATACCTTCCATGAATACCTCAACCTTTTATTTTTTACTGCTTTCAGTTTGCATTTTAAACCGAGGTTTCGGAATTTTTTTGGAGTGGAGTCATTATTGACGATCATCTTTATCATTTATTTCCAGTTCTAAGAACTTTATTAACTCTCTTTGGTGGAATCTTGTCAGCTTTCTCCTTTCTTCATTAATATTGAAATCTTATTTGTCTGATTGATGTTAGGTTCTCTCGATTGCCAAAGCTTTATCAATTCAAGCTCACCCGGACAAGGGATTGGCTCGGAGTTTGCATAAGGCATGGCCAAATGTCTACAAGGACTCCAACCATAAGCCAGAGATGGCTTTGGCACTCACAGAGTTTGGGGCTTTGTGTGGATTTGTTAGCTTCGAGGTGAGCTCAGTCAGAAAATAAAATGCCTAATGATGTTAACCATCAGAAAGGGATGAAAATCGACATGCGTACCGCAAAAGTCGAAACACATACTGCTTTTCTACTAGGTATATAAGCCGGCTGGCAGTTCTTTTTATATTGGCTTAAGCTGTGTTCCTCATTAACCAGTATCACAGTGAGTCACGTATACTGGCGGAGAATAACTGCCTTTGGATAAAAATAAAATGGATTTGACTGAATGATTTTCGTGTGCTTGCAAATAGAGGTTTTGTTGTTTATTAATTTCACACTTGCTCAGGTGTGGGACTCTTGCAATGTTTGAAGTTGTTGCGGTTTTTCAGGAGCTTAAGGGTGCGATCATTGATGTTCCTGAGATTGTAGAACTGGTCAGCCCTGCGGTCGCAGAACAAATTCTAAATTTCAAAGAGCAGGATGGGGAGGAGAAGGCAAAAGCAGCTTTGCAGTTGATTTTCACCCATCTTATGACTGCAAATAAAGATGCTGTTTTCGAGACTTTATCCAAATTAAAAACTCGTCTGAGTGCAGAGAACAAGGTAATTGAGGAACTTTTTCTCTGAATGCTTAGAAAATTTATACTAGACATATCTGCTGATATGTTCCTTGATGCTTCATAAGTAAATTTTCACTTTGATCATGTTTGATTCTATACATTGAAATCATTACTTAACTCTATAAGAAGCTTTTTTATTCCATCCCGTTTTATATTTTTTCGAATAGAAACCAAATTGACATTCTAAATGGAGTTTTTATCCATTTTCGATATTTTCAAGCCCTAGAAAAAGAACAGGCATGGTTCATATCAGATGATGCCACTTTATCTGTCTTAGGTAGATTGAAGCATGGAATCTTAGGCAATCGCTTGTGTTTTCTTTTATGTATTGAAGCTTTGGTATGCTGTCCTCTTCAGAGGCTATCTGCTACCATTGGTCTAATTTATTATTATTTTTTTAATGGGACCATTGGTCTGAACTTGACTTAAGTTAATTGAGGCAAGTAATTTGGGTCTTTCAAGATGACATGTTGCTAGCAATGTCTTCTAACTTAAAAAATAAAAAATAAAAATCAGTACAAGTTTGCCCTGAATAAGCTGCAAGAATCTTATAATGGCATGGCATCTCACATCTCTTGGGACTGACGTGTCATATAATGTATAATAGATTCAAGGACCATTTGGTATGAGGTAGAAAAAATAGAGGAAAATTTTATGAGAAAATTTTTGAAGAAGTGAATGATGTGATATGATAGGGTAATGATTAGGGGTAAAGAGAATAGAGATAATAGATAGAGTAATTATATAAAAAGATTCGAAAAATGATAGAAACTGTGGAGTAGGTAGGTAGTTATGATGTCGAATTTTATCAAAAAATGCATAGGAAGGAGTGCAAAAGTTTTTTTTTTTTTTTTTCTGTTACCAAATGGAGCCTCAGAATATATGGTTGACTTATTTGCTACTCTAGTTGTTGCTTTTTGTCCGCTCTTGTGGAGTGTTTGGAGAATACTGTTGATTCCTTTTTGTCATTTGAATTATATATGATTGCGCAAGCTCATGTTAAAGATCGATTAATGTTCCTTCAAAAAATTGGATATGTAAATCAATCTTATTTATTGTGATTTTGTTTGTGTTCAAATTTTTTTCAGATTCGGGTATTGACAGAGAAGGAACAACTGGTGTTAATACTTGAAAAGCAGTATCCTGCAGATATTGGGGTTTTATCTGCCTTTTTCCTCAACTATGTTAAGCTTAATCCTGGTGAAGCTTTGTATCTTGGTGCAAATGAACCTCATGCCTATATTTATGGTGAATGCATCGAATGCATGGCAACTTCAGACAATGTTGTGAGGGCAGGCCTTACACCAAAATTTCGAGATGTCCAGACTCTTTGTTCAATGCTAACATATAGACAGGTCAGCTTGATATCTGTCCTACATTTCTTGTTTTCCAGCTTCCAATTCATTATCGATTTGATAGCACTAGGTCCCAATGTAGACTTGCGCACCCTTTTCTTGGAACTTTCCAGAACCAAAAGATACTTGGTGTTAGAGTTTTGTATCTATGTTGTTGATGGGCTAGCTTGGACCTGGATCTAGTGACAAGTGTTTGAAATAATCTGCCCTCGATAATTTCCAAAGAAGACTAAAGTCATTACCACTCTGCAAGCTTGGTTTTGGACTGTTAGTTATGGACACTTGGATTTGGGATCTCATATCAAAACCCTTCGCAGAGTTAGCTAGAGTGAGTTGGTCGTGGCAAATCATCACTATCGATTATTTGAGATGCAGTCTTCCTGCCAAGGTTCATATTCATTCTTCTATACAGGCTTTCAGGTGCATGCAGGTATAGCAGACCACATCGAGAAAATCTGTGAAAATTTATCTACACAGGAAAAAATCACCGGCATGCACTTATGAAATGCATGCGTGCGATGATGACGTTTCCAGCATCCTTGGAGTACTATTTTGGGAACAACTTTCCAACATGAACATGAGTTCTTTGCCATGACCAGAAGGGACTCCTTAATACTTACAACGACCCAAAACATGGCCAAAGCATTCTAAAGAACTCAAAACACCCACAGTTGTGTTATCTCAGCTTCATGATGAATTAATCCCGCCAAAAGCATTAGTTAGTCAAAGGGGGTGACAGTCAGTTACTTGTTGGGAGCTCTACATCGACTGTGGATTGTTAGTTTTACTGTGTTCACTTCACTGCCAACCTGACACACTTTCCTTTTGGCCAGATTAATCCAATTTAGAGCATTAAAAGTGCAGCCAAACCCTTTAGTTACAAGAGCAGGTGTTGGCAATTGGTAGTCATGTGTGGATGATCTTGCACATCTACCTTGCATGGATCTTCCATATCTAATTCATGCGTCTTCGTGTATAGTGCGTGCATTGCTATTGCATGTCGGGGTTTGCATCTAGAGCATGCATATTTGATGTCTTTCCAAGAGAAGGGGGGGAAGATCTTGCTATTGATGTTTCCTCGTGTAAAAATCCATGCAGGGTTTTCCTGAGATTCTGCAGGGAATTCCCATCAATGCATATACGAGAAGGTACCTTCCACCATTCGATGAGTTCGAGGTTGATCACTGCCGTCTCCCTTCAGGAGTTACTTTGGCATTCCCTGCCATACCAGGTCCATCCATTTTATTGGTGATTTCTGGAGAGGGTTCAATGCGCATGGGCCCACCAGATGAAGAGGACGGCGTGCTGATTAAGAGCGGTGACGTGTTTTTCATCCCTGCAGAGTCCGATATTAGTGTAACTGGTGGGTTTGGAGATGATGATACAAGCATACTTGATGCTGGTGCATTGCAAATTTACAGAGCTGGGGTTAGTAGCAGGCTTTTCAATTTGATATGAACCGAAATCTTCATGGAGCCGAAGTACATATCAAGTTTCTAGGCAACATAAAGCTTGTATATCATCGCTCAAGCTCTGTATCCTATTCCCAAAAAAAAAAAAAAAAAAAAAAACGTGCTCTACCTCTATACTGTAATATAACCCTAGCATAGCCGTCAGTCAAGGAGGAATGTTTTCCAAAAGCCCCCCAGAAGTACACAGGGCCCTGCACGTGTTGCGTAGTGGCATCCAGGAGATCTAATCACACCATTTCTGTCGTTGTCGACGGTTTCCAGACCTTAACTGGTTGCTCCAATTCTCTCGAGGTCTATGAAAGCTCTCTTTTTTAAATCTTTGACCTGCATTGTGGAAGTGTTTGCATTTGGATAACCTATATTGTATGTTTGGGCATTTGGAAATTTGTTCCCTTTCGACTTGTCTGCTGTAAGTTATAAATGCCAGGCATATGCGCATACCCTGTCTCAAAACAATGATGGACAATAAAATGCATGACCAATTACCCCTTATTTCTTTGCAAGCAATAGCCTGAAAATGTCTCGGCGCGTTTTAGGAGAGTTGGCTGCTCAGGTGTACTGCCGCTAACGCGGTTTGCATTACTGAGGACGGTACTACCACCATCATTACACGCTAGTAGTTTGTGGTTGAACGAAGGCACCTTAACCCCGTAGCCTTTCTCATCACCGGTAGGATCAGGAGTCCCACTCCATGGAAGTAAAATCCTAGCATCGCTAATGATCTTTTATGTAGATTATAAAAGTTAATAAGCCAGGTTTCAATACTGAGCACGGACGGTGTCTGGCTATCACATTTGATGGATTTCCTTTCCACCATTCTGACAAGATGGGTTTGAATGATAAACATCCACCCCGCGTACTCAGAATTTGAGTACAGTGATTTCTATTCAAAGCCGCGTCTGGCAGCGTTCGGACCTTGACTATTCACGGTCGTTCGCCAGAAATGCTGCTAAGCACGGATCCCAATCATATACACCCGGGTGCATTCAGCCTCAATGCACCCGGGTGTACTACACCCATTTTTTTTTTTTTTTTTTTTGAAATTTTTTTTACACAATGGTTAATCTAAGTTTATTTAACATATGTGTCAATTTTTACTATTTTTGGAGACTTTTAGATATTTTTTTAAGATTTTTAAAAATCAGTGGCATTTTCGGTAATTTTAAATTACGAAAAATGCCACTGATTTTTAAAAATTTAAATAAAATATCTAAAAATCTCCAAAAATAGTAAAAATTGACACATATGTTAAACAAACCTATATTAACAGATTCATGAAAAAAAATTCAAAAAAAAATAAAAAAAAATGGGTGTAGTACACCCGGGTGCATTGAGGCTGAATGCACCCGGATGTATATGATTGGGATCCGCTAAGCACCCTCACATAAGCCGGAGTTTTTTTTTTTTTCGAAGACTGGAATTTTTACATCCCCTGCAAACCTAGGGGATGTTTGGTATAAAAAATTTTGTAAAGAATTGTCAGATGGCGTGGGAAATAGAAAAGCATCTGACCAAATGCACCAAGTACATTTCGCATATTTCTTTTATTTATTTTTTTGAAAATTTATTACGTATCTGTTAATTTATATGTATTTAACATGTTTATCAATTTTTTAAAACTTCTATAAAATGCTGTTGATTTTAAGAAGTTAAAAATCTAAGAGCCTCCAAAAAATAATAAAAATTAATATACATGTCAAATGCACATATTAACAGTTGTAAAAAAAATTTCAAAAAAATATTAAAAAATAAATTTTTACACCTGGGTGGACTACAGTGTGATATCAAAATAATTGAAGTATAAAGTTAAAATAAATATGTTTATTTGAAGATGATTGATAGGAAGAATAATCAAAATATATGAATAAAAATGAAAAATATAATTATTAATTGATTAATAAATGGCCACAATAACGGTGCTGCCTCACAACACCAGCACATCAGATATGAGGCAGTTACCTAACGAGCTAATCAATTTCCAGTACAATCTCTCATTTTCAATAAAACACCACCTTGCCTCTTACATTTTCACTGCCACTTTTCTCATTTTTAATACACACCAATCTCTCATTTCGGACGGAGAAAAAGGGAGAACGAATGAAGCCTTCTAATTGAAAATGGAAAACAGATCGTCAGAATAAAATACTCCATCCAAACGAGCCATAATGTGAATCCCACATCAAGCACATGGCTTTACCAAGCCAAAACAAACGCTGTGATACCCCGTTCCCGCTCCCGCTCTAACGTGGTTAAGTTGGTCACAAAATGGACTCGGTTGTAAGTGATTGAGTGATGTCCCAAGTCCCATGTTCTTTCCAGCTTCTCCAAAAGCTGTTCATCTACGTCAATATAACAATCATGATCCACCTCCAAAAAGGCCGAAATTGACAGAAGAATTCAAGGATCACAGATAAACTGTAGTTTCTGCATCGTCCAGACTAGGATTGGCAAAGAACTCACAGTACTACTAAAATGTTTATGGCAAGTTGACAACCAACCAAATCAAGACAAAATAACTGACACACCCGTCTCTATGAGAGTTCTGCATCGTCAAAATTTCATCAGCAATTTAATAACAGCTAAAAAACTTAATATAATCACTTCTGAGCTCAAGGCTCTGCAGCGGGGTATTCAAACACCACATCTTTCCCCGACAACTTCCTGTATACCCCTGTAAAGGTTTCCAGCTTGTACTCGGTGTTGTTTCGTTCCTTGGGATCCAGGAAAATCTTGCAAAGGAAATATGATAAGCATCAGTCAGCCCACAATCTCATTAAGAATATGAATTCCTTCACAAGAACCAACAACCCATGGAAACGTTATGTTCATTGTCTTTTCTTCTCACCTTGATAATCTTGGACCCATCAATGCGATATCTGACACGTTTCCCTACAATTTCTGCAGGATACACAACGTCCTCCAATGTAGCATCATGCACAGCAGTAAGAGTGCGGCTGCGGGGTCGAACTGCTGCTGAGCCCTTCTTTGGTGGCCTCATTATCCTTCTGGTGGCAATCAGGATCACATCCTGAAGATGAAATGAATGGATAAGCTCATAAAAAGTTGTTTAAAAGTATTTAAACCCTGCTGAATTAAAAGGGGGCCTGAGATTTCAATGTTTGAGAAAATTATATATATAAGGCTTTGGAGAACAATCACACAACTTCAAGAAAGCATATATGCTGAATGTGTTGTTCGATTTCTCATCTAAATAATTCTCCAATAATTAAAAAGGATTAAAAAGGATTAAAAATGCGCAAAACAATTCCAGAACATCTAATCTGCAATGCACCATTCAGAAGATACTCAGAAGCAAATTTCGAAGACCATAAAGGGATCAAGCTTCCTGTTGGCTAGAAATGCTTGGCAAACTCTAGAACTATAGCAACAGAACTGGAATCTATTGGCCATCCTTACAGTAAATAAGAAACAAGAAGCATCCACTTTTGTCAATCAATAGCTTTTGCAGTGGTGCTGGAAATAGTAAACAACTTATCAAGACTGTAGCTAGGCCCTTGAAAGAAATGCAAACAAACTTTGTGGCCATTCTCAGATCTGATGTTAAGAGCAAAGCACAAAAGCATACTCTGATAGATAAGAGGTAATTTCCTTTGAGTTCAAGAAGCACAAGCCATTAGAATGTTCATGAACAAACAAGACAAGAATGAGTTGCACTGTTACAGATACTTCCAGACGCCAACTAGATATCTATGCGCTGCAACTACATACGGGATGTTTATAAATATTGTATTGAAAAATAATAGCAGCGGCTGATGATGATTGTAAATAACAAAGATCCTTTGATAATTTCCTGAAAGTTACAAAGGTCAAACAAAATTTCTAAACTCTTGATCTCATGATTTCAAATGCAGGAATAACTAAAAGAACAAGAAATCTGAAACCCCGTGGTGGGATAAATGGTATTTCCGTAATGAAAAGACTAATGTGGGTTTTGATGATTTCAAGATGTCTCTCAGATGGATAGAACCTCGTGACTGAAGCAGCCTGTATGTTGTTTAGCATATTAACATGTGCACATGTGGGTCTTCATGATTTCAAGATGTCTCTCAAATGGATAATCTCACAACTGAAACAGCATGCAACAAGGCGCACATAAATCTATCCATGACATCACATGGCCTCTTTTCTTTCATGCACTCAAAATGGGAGATTGTTTGGGAAGAAGCAAATCAAAACTTCCCCAACATCAGCTTATCCACGAACCACAAATATGCAAGTGCATAGTTTCTCCAGACAAACTCAACAGAACAACAACCTTGTCGACAGGCGATGATTCTTTTATCAACAAAAATTACTGACAGCATGTTACATTAGGTTCCCGACAAAACCTGAATATAAATATGCAATTTCTACCTCAGAGGTATAAAGAAAAAATAAAATGTTTCAGCTTACCTTCCCACTGAACTTTTTCTCCAGCTCTCTCACAAGCCTGACATGGATTTTTCTATATGCTTTTCTAAGTCTGTAAGGATAATGAATGACAACAGCCTTTCGATTCCCAGCAACATCCATTTGGCTGCATCGATTAGATAATGCAGAATTAAAAACCTTAAAACTTCACACAAATACATCCAGAAAAGCCAAGTATAATCCTTACGCTGCGGAATTTATAATAAGGTCCTTCAAATCGCTCTTTAGTTCTTGATTGGTGTTTTCCAAGTCGAAGAGCGCCTGCAAGCCCGGCAAAGCTGTATTCAATCAAGAAAAACCAACACAACTCAAAAAGGCTGTGAAAGTTCGAGGATTCAAACCTGTGCAACGGACTCCTCGAACTCAGATGGTTCGACATCCTTATCCTTGTGGATTTTCTTGTTCACCGTGTACATCTTGATGGATCTGGCATTCAATGTACAATGTTAGATCGAATAACTGAGATTGCTGAAATACTGAGAGACATTCGAAGGGCAACTACTCGTTTAAGACATACCGAGATCGGAATCGAAGGACGAAGATGAATCCGATCTGCAGCAAGAGCAATGGAAAGAAAAATAAGAACGCAGAGAGAGAGGGAGTGAGATAAGGTGAGGATGCAAAGAGGAAAGAAGATAACCACCTCCAAACCCTATCAGCTGGCTCGTGAGAAAAACCCTAGTATGGCAGCTTGCCTTTCAAAGCTTCTGCCAAGACAGAAGTACACGCCTCCGAAAGGCAATTTGACGGCCAGGATTAAATGAGATCTAGGGCTACTTGACATGGGCCAAAAAAGCATTTTCTTCTCTGGGCCAATTGTCCTTTTGGGCCTTGCTGATTAAACGCGAGCAAGTCTCCCTCTTGCACCACCATTGCTCATTTGCTCCGTCTGACGATTTTTTTATTTTTTATTTTTTAGCTTCGACGGCTCGCGCATATGGCGCTGTAAAATCCTATTTTTTAATTTTTTTAAAACTCTTTTCACGTAAATATTAATCTAGATATATTTAATATGTAAAATGTTACTACTTTTTAAAAAAAATTTAAAAATCGAAATATCTCAAAAAATAGTAAAAATTAATATACATATTAAATATATTTAAATTAACAGTTTTATAAAAAAAAAAAAAAGTTTTGGAACGTGGCGCATTGAATCAGCCCACGCATATGGCTCGGTTTCTGTCAATTTGCTTCAAAAAAACATACATGTGTTTAATTTATGGGTTCCAATTCAGTACATATGTACAAAAAGAAAGTGTTTCCAAGCCTTTTTTATTTTTAATTTATTTTTTACTTTTATGCGAGCTTAGATGTATTTTCGTTTTTTATTTACTTTTCACTTTTATGCAGGCTTAGATGTATTGTCATTCTTTTATTTTACTTTTTGCTTTTATGCGGACTTACTTATACGACATTTATTAATTTTGTAATTATACTTTTTTTGAAGAAATTTTGTAATTATATATATTAAAAATCAACAGATTGTACCCTTTCCAAGCCCCCTTTGTCCAGTGGTTTTTTTTCCACTTCGAAGCGGGCGAATGGGCCAAAAGGACTCGTTGCCGGGAGCTTTTTTAGCGTTGAATAAGGGTGAAAACTGTTATTTTTTAAAATTATAAAAAGTATACGGAGAAATAAATTTTGACATATGTAGAGATTCAATGTTGATTCCGCGTGAAAATGAAATTAAAAAAATGCTACCACCGCACTAGTCGTACTTATACAGTGAATCGGAACCTTTAGGTAGAGGTGCAAAATTCATACTTTAAGATGAAGTTGTAATAATGGAAATTCAGAAGCATAAATTTTTTTTTCTTTTTTTGGAAATCAAAAGCATCATTTTTATCGTGCATCTATAGCATCCGCGCAATCTTTGGCTTAATGGATCTGTGCGCATGTCACACGTGAGTACACGAACACGTTTTACCTTTTTTTTTTTATAGAATTTATGGGTGTGTTTGTTATTAAGAAAAAGTTATAAGTTAAAACCTTTTAATCTAAAACTTTTCACTCTCTACAACTACCCTATTTTTTAATCATTTCTTCACATTTTTCTATACAACTACCCTACTTTTCAATCATTTCTACACAACTACCAACACAACTAACCTATCTATTTCAACTTTATCTTATTTATTCCTCATCATTACCCCTATCATATCACATCATTTGACAACTTCTACTTTCTACAACTTTTCATCAAAAGTTTTACTCATTTCCAAATACACCCTGTATGTTGTACTAAAAGCCCAAAAAACAGAGGATCACCGTCCTACCACCTCAACAGGTTCATTATAGAGAGGGGTAGGTTTCGTTTGTTATTCTGAGAATATGATTGAACACCACTCCATCAAAAATTTTGCACATTTCTTCTTACCTAATGTACATGATGCTTCACCGGAGAGCCAATACTTCCTTTTCCATTAAGAGAGTTAATTAGAATAATTGAACCACTTTCCAACTTATTCTCCTCCACTCAACTTTTGCTCCCTAGCCAAGCCCATATAAAATTGTCTTTGCTTCCATCATTAAAGAATCAATCAAACCTCCATCAGTCCAACATCTAACAGCAAGAAAATCAGCATTGTAGTTTCTGCTAACAAGCAACAAAATCAGCATTATAAGGTATGTTTGGTAATTGGCAAAAAATGTCAATTTAAAACTTTTCAATCTAAAACTTTTCACTATCCACAACTATCATATTTTTTAATCATTTTTTCATATTTTCCTATACAACTACCCTCTTTTCAACTATTTCTACACAACTATTCACAAAACTAACCTATCTATTTTAACTTTATTCTCTTTACTACTCATAATTACTCCTATCATATCATATCTCTTGACAACTTTTACTCTTCAAAATTTTTCATCAAAAGTTTTATTCATTACCAAACACACTCATAATTTCTACTAACAACCGCATTACCCCTTATGCTCTCAGGACTTGCCTCGGCATCAACATTGATTTTAATGGTATCTATAGTTACACTTTTCTTTTCTTTTTTTTTTCACTAAAGTAAGACGGATTTGTGACAACTAAAAGCATGCCAGCATTTATAACTATTGCGGCAAGTCAATTAAATAGGCGTAGCCTTTGACTTAGGGTGTATTTAGAAAATCATAAAACTTTTGGATGAAAAATTTTTAGCATAAAAATTATTAAAATAATAAAAATGATGCTATATAATAGGTATATGTTCGCAATCTTACCGCAAGTGCACGGGTCGTAGATTGTAGTATATAAATTATCGTTCCACAGGGAATTCAGGACTGTAAATTTTGCTTTTAAATATTTTTGTGTTGATTATGAAGAGAATATTGCAAATAAAATAGATAAGTGGAAGAAAATTTAGGAAAAGAAATTAATGAAATGGGAAGAGAAATTTGCAAATTTTAATGAGAAGATGAAAATGAGAGTGTGGGTATCTAGGGTCTAGGATTTTACATACGTATTTTGCAATTGGTAGTGGTATAAATATTTAATTTGGATATTATTTGTTAAAGGAGAACAGACCCTATTTTATCCTTGCACCTTCTCTCGAAACCTACAAAGCGTATCCCAATTTTCTTAATCACCTATTCTCATGGGATTAAGTTAATTAGAATCCATTAAGATTTGTGGTTTGTTCATGGAATTTCCTCAAGGTTATCATGCCTATTTTCATGGTCTTAGATTTCCGGGTTTAATATCTTGACTACCGTATATTAGGCTTCCACCTCTCGGTTCCATCACCTAATATATGGAATCATGCAAAAGTACGGGCCCATATACAAAGCAAGCTTAAAAATCACAAGATATTAAATTAACAAAAAATATCCATCATAAATAAATTAAAAATCCGCACCACATTGCATTATACGCATGCTACGTCCTAAACCCCAGATTTTAAGGTTTAGCCAAGCATGTTCAAGTTCAAAATAAAATTTACATTACAATCCATCTTAAACAAGTTATCAAAAATTAAACAGAGAAAAGATAGAAAAGCTTATTGTATTGAAGCTCAAATGGTGTGTTGGTTGCTCCACGCAATTCGCCGGTCTGTCTTTTGCACGTGCTCTCCACCTTACTCTCCTCTTCTTCTAATCAAAATTCCCTTTTTTAAAATATTCTGATGCTGCCCCCCACACTCCAATCTGCTCCGGAACGCTGCTTTTATAGCCCACACCTCAATTTCTGTGGGCCCCATCTCCATCAATTTCTATGGATAACATGAATGCATTTCACGTGAATTCAGTGAATTCATTCGGCGGACAACATGCTGCTGATCTTGGTGGGGTCTTCATAATTATTCACGTGTCATATGAATGCATTCGGTGGATTTATGGAAGTGGGGTCCAATGCTGTTGACTTTTGAATCGGGTTACATGAATGCATTCGGTGGATGAAAACAAACGTTGCTTTAATGATTGTTATTGCTTGGGGTCCACATTCAATGGGCGGTTTGGATTTTTGCATGATTTGATCTTGTGGGGCCCATTCGGTATAATTCGTTTTCCTGCAAAAAAAATATATTTAAATTATTAATTGGTAAAAATCATTAAAATAATTTCAAACCCGTTTAATTTCATGGCAACAAATAAAATATAATTTCAAGCCAAAATATTGTGAAAATTTGTTTAAATTGCTTGAAATTAATATTTAATACCCAAATGTTGCAAAATCACATTTTAAACCAAATTTCATATTAATATTAATTAATTACCCACCAATTTGGTATAAAATATCCACAAAATATGTTACCAAATTCTAATTATCAGTATAATGATGAGGTGTAAAGAGAATAAAATTAAAATAGATAAATTAGTTGTATGGGTAATCGTGTTAAAAATAATTAGAAAATATAGTAGTTGTATAGAAAAATATATAAAAAATTAAAATATAGTAGTTCTAGAAAGTAAAAAGTTTTAGCTTTACGTTTTTTCTTCATTGTCAAACATATCCTTTTTCAGCGTGTTAACCAGGAGAGGGGGGGAGGGGGAGTCGGCTAGTGCTAACCCAAGTTCATGTCCTTTCAACTCCAATCTAATTTTGTAAAATTTTAACCAACCCTAACACTTAGCCTTATTTTTTAAATTCCAACTCAACTCTAAATTAGACATATAAAATTTTGTTTAGTTTGAATTACAAACCAAGTTAAAAAAATATATGATAATAAAAGTTTTTTCTACTTAGTTAAATTAATCTTAAAATAAACAATTTACATTAAAAGTAAAATTTTAATTTTTTAAGAATACCTTTGAATTTATAAGTTATATAACAAAATAATTATTAAATAATGCTATTAAAAAACAATGATATCTAATTAATGCCTATAGGGTTAATTGTAAATATGAATATAATTAATATCTATATTTACAAATACGATCATATATTTATAAAATGGACGTTATTTGGTGCATGAGGCGCACTAAGTTTTGGTGTAATCGAGTACGAAAAGCCAATTTTAAAAAAAAACCTTTTCTACAAAATTATGAAAATGTTGCTGATTTTAAAAAATTTGAATAAATATCTACAAATCTCTCAAAATGGTAAAAACTAATATACACGTTAAATACACTTTTTATGAGACATTTTAAATATACTTAAATTTATAACTTTATAAAAAGATTTCAAAAGAAATTTTAAAAATTAGTTTTTGCAACAAGGTGCATAAAATCAAATACCTTTATAAAAATGGCACAAATGAGTGAGTACATATGGGATTCACCCTAAAAATTAGATGTATCTAATATATAGATTAAAATTTACCATTTTTTAATATTATTTTATATTTTATATTTTTAAACACAACGATATTTTCATAATATTTTGTCTAACTTTACATGTTTATAAAAGAATAAAAATAATAAAAATATGAGTCCCACGGTCGAAAGCATATAATCACACCTCATTTATGTTAGTGTTTTTAAAATATTTATATTTAAAATAAAAAATATGTCTACTTGTATATATATTCAGGATAACAATTTTGTAAAAGAATAAAAAGTAAGAAATATATTTTTTAGACCAAATGAATGATTGCTCCATAAATCATGTAGCATGCAGTAAAGTAAAACTGAAAACTTATGGTTATTTATTTTGCAAACATAAAACCTCATTTCATAGCACCTCTTGCATTTATTTGTTTACTGATGATTTCTTACAAATTTAATATTTTGATATTCGGGATATGTTTGGTAAGTGATAAATTTTGTTAAATGAAAAGTTATTTTTTATAAAAAAATTTGAAATAAAAACCAATAATGCTATGTGGAGGGGGGTAGCGATAAATGTTAAAGATAATAAAATTAAAATAGATAAATTTATTGTATAATTAGTTATATAGATGATTAAAAAGTATAGTAGTTTATGTGAATATGTGAAAATTTAAAAATATAATAGTTGTGAAAAGTGAAAAAGTTTATATTAACATATTTTATTATTAAACAAACACACCCTTATTGAAAAATTCATACCATTTATTATTTTCAATATCATTACATTAACATGCGATCTCTTTGATTTATTCAACATCACCTGCAGTAAGGTCTTTTGTAAATGTTAAAATCAATATAATAAAATAGTCTGTTATTAAATATCAATTTATAACTTATATTTTCAACACCTAAACTATCTTAAATGTCACTAATACTTGGATAAATATAGTATTATTATATTTTGATATATAAATGAATATATCTAAGTATTTTTCATAATTTATATTTTAATATATATTTTTACCATACACATTCAAAAATAGTAAATTTTAGTTTATATACTAAATATAATTAGATAAACAAATATACAAAAAAATATTTTAAATTAGTTTTTGAGGTAAACTGAGTAAGACATTTGCTCGGTCCACACTAATTTGACCATTCACCTTTTTTTTTTTTGATTAAAAACCATTCACCTTTAACTTTATTAGCTTTAATAATCATAGCTACCTTTATAATATTATATTAAATTTTCTATTTCAAAATTTTTTATGCAAAAATTTTTGATCTATGTGTTTTATCGTTTTCCTAACACACCCTAAGAATGAAAAAGATCGGATAAAGTCATGAATTGCTTTTATATAACCCATTTTAAAATATTATTGTATTTTAAAAGATAAATGATTTTATTAACTTGAGATGATCATATGGTTTGTTTAGCTCACATAAACAAATATATTTAAAATATTTGTTTGTTTTTCTTTATATGATTATTTATCTAAGTGTATTCAACATATAAACTAAAATTTACCATATTTTATATGTGCATAAATTTTTTTTTGAAAATTTTAAACATAAATCGAAAAATATACACATATAAAAATAGTAAAATTTGTTCTATATGTTAAATATGTTTAGATAAATAAGTGTATGAAAAAGTAAAAAAAATATTTTCAATTGAATTTTTGAGACAAGAGGCTAATAGGATCACTGCTCATTTTAAAAGATCTGGATCAATTTATGTGCATCAAATACTAAAAATTGAGAATCCAAGTTGAGTTAAATTTCAAATACAATTTGAACTTGAATGCTTTTTAAATTATAATTCAACTTTATATGTTAAATACGCTTAGATAAATAAGTGTATAAAAAGTTAAAAAAATACTTTAAGGGTGTGTTTGGGAAGTTGTAAAACTTTTGATAAAAAGTTTTGTATGTAAAAGTTGTCAAATCAATAGAAAATGATGTGATATTGTAGGAGTAATGATGAGGAGTAAAGAGAATAAAGTTAAAATAGATAGGTTAGTTGTATGGGTAGATGTGTAGAAATGATTGAAAAGTAGGATAGTTTGTATAGAAAAATGTGAAAAAATAATTAAAAAATAGAGTAGTTAAGGAGAGTGAAAAGTTTTAGATTGAAAAGTTTTAGTTGACACTTTTTTGCCCCAAACAAACACACCCTAAATTGAATTTTTGAGATAAGAGGTTAATAGGATCACTGCTAATTTTAAAAGATTTGAATCAATTTATGCGCATCGAATACTAAACATTGAGAATCCAGGTCGGGTTAAATTTTAAATACAATTTGAATTTGAATTCTTTTTAAATTATAATCCAACTTCCAATTAAATACAGATACCTAAGTAGAACATTAGTTCGGCCAAATAACTTTACAATGCAACGAAATTTAGATGTCCACATATTGTATTTAATGTAGTGAGGCATCATATATTTGGAGTCCCGTGAATAAAAAACAGGTCACAGGAGAGCTTTCCTCTCATAGATCCCACTCGGCTCCACCCCGAAAATCAGAGATTATTGTATACAAAAATTGTTATTATTTGTCACAAAATAAAAAACTAGTTGCATTGTTCGTTAATTGCACCCAAATCATGTACAGCCGAGTACACTTGGCAGCATGCTGCATCCGACTCACCTGTTTTTTTTTTTGGATTTTGAAAAAATTTAAAATGTATATAATGTTTTATTTTAAAATTTAAAAGTGAATAAAATTCATTTTGAATATATAAAATGAATAAAATTTTTATAAAATACTAAATAAGTTTAAAAATGCCAAACATGGAGTAGAATATGGTTGTGTTTAACAATTTACAGAAGTTGCCAAGTTAAAATCAATCTAAAACTTTTCACTCTCCATAATTACTCTTTTTTAAAAATATTTTTACACATTTTTTTATACAACAACCTTACTTTTCAATCATTTTTACACAACTACCAATATAACTAACCTATTTATTTTAAATTTATTCTCTTTACTCCTCATCATTACTCCTACAATATCATATCATTTTCTACGAATTTGACAACTTTCACATAAAAAAACTTTTCATCAAAAGTTTTACAACTTCCCAAACACTCCCTATAACTGAAGCTCATATATGAATAAAAGTTTCAAAAAAGGATTATATGGTTGGAAGCAATTGCTACAAATGCACTGGCCATATACGATCCACGTGAAATTAACAGATAATGCAAAATATTTTAAATTTGGTGGCAAATAATAATAGCGACTTCTTTATATTAACGGGAAATCAAAGTTTAAAAAGTTAAAAAAGTGACAACGGGAACCATTGTTGAAGGGTATATTTGTTTGTAGCAAAAAAATATCAAACAAAATTTTTCAATTCAAAACTTTACTCTCAATAACTATTTTATTTTTAATTAATTTTTTACACTTTCTTATATAAATTACATTACTTTTTAATCATTTCTACATAATTACCCATACAACTAACCTATTTATTTTAATTTTATTCTCTTTGCTTCTCATTATTACTCCCACATTATTTTCTATTAATTTGATAATTTTTATCTCAAAGTTTTACCTTCAACCAAACGCACCAAAAAACCGTAATAGTAATTTAAAATGCAACAAGTTTCACTGTTGAATGCATTGAATAGTTTTTCCTTTTGATGTTTAACGAAGAAAAAAAAAATTCCCTCTTTTTCTTATGACCGTCTGTCGAAAAAAATTATGACATGTATAATACCATATTCACCAACGAAAATGAATAGAAAAAAATCTAATTTCGGCTGCGAAAAATTATCAACTAGTAGCAATGAATAGAAGATTGTGCATATAGAATTTAAAAGGTAGACTGTAAAGTTATTTGGCCGAAGTACTATTGTATTTAGGTATTTGCATTTAATTGGAAGTTGGATTATAATTTACAAGGAATCGAAATTCAATTCACATTTAAAATTATAATTCGATTCTCAATTTGGTATTTGATACGCATAAATAGATCCAGATATTGTAAAACTGAGAGCAAATCATTTATGACGCCTGATCATTTGCCTTCCTATTTTCTTTGAAATTTTGGTATGCAGCTGCTGATGTATTTAATTTATAAAACAAGTTTTATTATTTTTAGAAATGTGTATATATTTATTTTATACCTTTAAATATAAATGTATTTTCCATGTTTAAAAATACAAAATAAATATATACATATTTCTAAAAATAATAAAACTTAGGTTATATATTAATCCACTTATGTCGGTAGTTGTATGACAAAAAATTTTAAAAAATAAAAAAATTATATTTTTGGCTGGTTCACGAATGGCCTGTTTGTAAAATTTTTGATAACGAAATCGGATAAAACGATTAAAAAGAAAATATTTTAAAAATTGGTAAAATAAGAAAGTATGAGTTTTTGTGTTCGCTATATGCTTTTTTTCTGTAGTGTCACTATTTTTTTTTTTAATGAAGACACTACATTCTTGTATCTGGTTATCTACACAATTTTCAAGAAAATATTATCTACGAGACTGCGACATTATCGACATATTTTTCAAGAAAAAAAATCTGCGGCATTAGAGCGCCAATATTACCATTGCGATGAAAATGCGCGTGCTACAAATCTGCTCATGACGTGTATCCGTTAAGCCAAAAAGGTCACGCTTATTGCATATACAAAAGTTGGAGTGCAGCGCGAACCTGCCCATAGGGCGGTTGGTTTCGCATGGGGGCTTCGTGCCCACCCACCGGGATTCGAATCCCGTCCGCAGTTGCCATTGAGCGGGTGTTGTTCTGGCAAAAATCAATAAAAAAAAAAAAAAAAAAAAAAAAAAGTTGGAGTGCAGCTTGTAATTAAAAAAGAAAAAAAAAGTAGGTAATAAAATTATTTAAAATGTTATTGATTTTTTAAAATAAAAAATAAATATTTAAAATACTTTAAAAATGGTAAAAATTTATATACATATTAAATATATATAAATTAATAATATTGTCAAAAAATTTTAAAAAACAAAATAGGTGCATGCAATCAGATCCCGGCAATAACGAGGCCAATTCCGGCTGCCAAGCAAGGGCTTGCTTGCGGCCTACGCCGTTTGTTGGCGCACCACGTTCTCCCGAGATTCTTCTCCACCTCCAGTCAAACGCCGGATCTTTTCTCTCTCGCTTCCGCCCATCCCTTCCTACTACATAAATGTCCTCTCGCTCTTCGTATCCCTCGCACATCTTCCCTGCACAGCAATAACAAAGAAAAACAAAACCTCCTCCCTCTTTTTTCTCCAAAAAGCACAGGTTTTCTGCCGCACTTTTCCATTCCCCATTTCCCTCGCTCGTGGCAGCTAGGGCTGGGCAGCTGGCATGGGCGGCTGCTTGCTGGTTGGCACTGGCTGGCAGACGTGGCGATTTTTCCTTCTTATTTGTCTGAGTTTTTGGTGATACTCAACTTGCAGAGTCAGCTGGTGAATTGGAGAATTCCAGTATGGTGGTCAAAGACGAAGAGAACAGGAAATCGATGGAGCTGTTCCTGAAGATTGGCCTTGATGAAAGGACCGCTAAGAACACGCTTGCCAATGCCAAAGTAACTGCCAGTCTGACTGCAGTCATTCAGGAGGTTGTATTCTATTCCATTCATCAAACCTCTCTGTCGAATGATTTTTCTGGTGCTTGTCATGAAACACAAACGTCTGTCAAATATTTGTGCCAGGAATTCTGACTGCGTCATATTTGGGCAAAGTTTCTTGCATGTTGTTTGGTGCTACGGATTTTTAGATTGAATTACATCGTTTGCCATTTTCAAGATGTGGAGCCAAGGAACAAGGTTTCTAGCAAGTTCTTATCTTGGAAACTATAGGAAATGAATTCCATTTTTTTCACTGATTATGAAGTCCATGACTACATTCGTGGCTCTGAAAAGGTTTATGGCCTCAGTAAATTCGACTTCATTATGAGGGTTAGGACTATCCACTGTGCAAGAATCGTGCACCGTGTCTTGCTCCAAATTGTGAATTATTTTGATGATTATCCAGATAAATCTCATCATTATGAGGTGATCATATCCTTGTATTTTAATCTTTTGCTATCATTCAACTCTACTGGGGACTATCTCTCTATTAAAATTTTAAAAGTATAGGAAACGGACCATTTGTCCTGGAAAACGACATGACATTAACTCCCACACCTATCCATTAACGTCGCTGGGCCTTTGGTCTTCTCCTTCCACTCACATTGCAGTATTTCCTGGTCTGTGTAATTCTTGGACTCCCTGCATGTGTGCTTCCCTCATGCTACTAACATTTAGAGTCAAAAAGTTTTCTCCTATTGAACCTGTTCCTCTTAACATTGTCATTTTGACCTTTGGATGCCTTATATATATGTCGCTATTCAGGCTTCCGAAATTCCATCCCAAATGGCATGTGTGATCTTTCAACTATTCATTCGTTTTTTTTTTTTTTTGCAACAAATGAAAAGAGTAATTTCATTTTCCTCATGTTCAGTCTTCCTCTGAATAATGTGATATCTACTTATTCATATGTACTCCAATAACCCTGTGTTTTACTTATCGTTGCCTATAGTTTTGATTAGTACCATATATTTTTCTATTCAAAATTCATATTTATTTCATCTGTTTTCACTTCATTTTCAATCATAACTTTCTACCGTATACTAGCATTTCCTCCCTTCTACGGTTCTATCCATTTTTGTAGTTTACATTTTCCGCCCTTCCTTTTCTCATTTCCAGAATAAAAAACCCAGTTGGCTCATTGTGGTTATATTGGATGTTGGAAGATCGGCTGTCCTGCTATTTCTTACATAGGATATCTGACAGCTAAGAGAACATTGGGTGTCTTATATGTTGCTGGGACAACTTTCAAAGTGTTGCTGATGTCCTTAATCCTCATTGGTGGGCCCATTACGAAGTCATGAAACTTCTACATTGCACTCATATTTGTTGACTGGATGCTAAATATGAATCTGATGAATATTACAAGTTTGATCCCACATCATTAATTGTTTATCGTTTTTCTTACTGTCCTTTTGGTAGGCTGCTGTTAGTAGTGGATGCAGTAAGGCAGTCGGGAATCTTCTATACACGGTATATCCTCTCATATGTCTTAATGTCTTATACTCTTTGATATTCTTTTAATGCATGGTATATGATTTTGGTGCATGAATTGCTCAAAACAGGTTTCAACGAAATTCCCAACCAATGCTCTTATTCATCGGCCAACATTGCTTGAGTACATTGTGTCCTTAAAGGTGATAATCTTGGTTACTAGCTGCATTTAAGATTACCTATTAAATGGCTTTATAGTTTGAATGCCAAAAGTCATCAATTGAAGATCATTCTTTCTTTATTTCTCATGAACTGATTAACTCATTGTGTTCATGGATTCTGTTTGAGACACTGTCGTTAACTCCATACTATTATGGGCTTCTGATGTCCTGTCTGTGCATTTAAAAAATATTTCTCAAAATACAACTTTAATCTTGCCATTTAATGTACTCATTTGCAGATCAAAAGCCCAAACCAGTTGGATGCAGCTTTTGCATTCTTTGCAGGAGTTGGTCCTGAGCAGTTTTCACTGAATGAATTTGAAAAAGCATGTGGCGTTGGTACGTTTTGTGAAGTTTTTTTTTTTTTTTTTTTTTTCTGTTGTTATCAATTACATCATGAGCTAATTGCTGATGTTGGACTGCCGAGATCTTTAACAAGGTCAACTTCTATTGCTACCATTTGGTCTCCCTTATGTGTGATGTTATGAGGATTGCACATAAGTTTGCACGTGCACTTAAAGGGCTTTAGCTGTTGGATCTGTTCATATGAATGATAGCCTACAATTGGTCTGATGTGAACTTTTCAACATTTTCTTAATGTAATGTATTCGCAGGATTTCTTAGTCATGCTGAAGGTTGGTTGTAAGTTTGTAGCATGAAGATTGCCCGATGATAGATATTACTGGTCCACTTGTCAGATGACTATCATGCAAGTGAAGATTGTTGCGGTCTTACTCAGTGTTATCAAAACCATACCAGCAATCAAACTGATGCATTGACTGGTTCGGTTCAAACTGGTTTACCCATTTGTTCAAACTGTTTTGAACTGTTAAAATTATTATTATACTATTTTTTTTAATGTTTGTTTTAATTTTTTCATGAGTTTAATTTAACAATTGTATTTTAAATGATTCTATATTGGATAGATGGACTAGATCTTTCCTTTTATTTGAAATATGTGAAGATTTTTCATGAGAGTATGCAATATTCATATTCAACAAACAATTAAAATACCATGATATTGGATGTGCAGACGAACTGCTAACCAGTGCATGGGTCCCCAGTTGAACCAGTTTGACCGGCTAGTCCGATTCAGTTCTATAACGTCAATCTTACTTGTGCCATTTATTATCTGTTTAATCTTCATGATGCCTTTTACTGCTTTCTGTATTGTCCGTAATGTGCTTTGTGCTGGCATATTGCTCAGCTGCACATGAGGTCATATCAATTGTTTCTTTATTATTGAAGACTTCAAGTAGGCCTTAAGATATTCCATAAAAAAGAAAAAGAAAAAAGTAGGCCTTAAGATATTCCACCAAAAAGAAAAAAAGAAAAAAGTAGGCCTTAAGATAGTAAATTGGCTTATAGAAGAAACTTCTAATAAAAAGATCCAAGTCTATGTTGAAGATGATTAGATGAGTTGGTGGAAGTGAGAAGCGATAGTCTTTCTGATGCAATAGAGGCATGGATAGGAACCAATCTACATTTGCATTTGAATGATAAGCGTGCCACTCCATGACAGGTCTTTAATTCCAGAGAAATCTTCTTTGGATTGAAAGATCCATTTACTGTACAATAAATTAGATTTCATTAAGTTTTGTCGGAAGTAAGTAAAGTCTAACTCTATCTCCCCCTTACTGTTCAATATCCATGTATGTTGCCTGTCATCCTGCCAATTATTTTAACTCAGTTTCATGCATGCTCAGGAGTGGAAGTGTCCTTGGAAGATATAGAGGCAGCTGTGTCGGCAGTATTTGACGAGAACAAAGATGCCATCATGGAACAGCGTTATGGAATAAATGGTTTGTCATTCTCTGCTGCACGATGTCTGGAACAGAAATCAAAGTTTTTTTTTGATGTTGTCAGTTTTATGTGATCACATCAATGTCATACTTTCATTTTGATTGATGTTTTCAGAAAATACTAAAGTCACTGTGCACATGTTTATTCTAAATCGGAGATCATGTACTTCTTGCTTGTTTAATGACGTAGATGATGATTAATTCTTTCCTTCTTCTCCAGTTGGTGTTCTGTATAAACAAGTTCGAGAAAGGCAGCCATGGGCTGATATGAAAGCTGTAAAGGTGATATGCTTTTCTCAAGTGGTTATCATATGCTGTGAGCATAGCCATATCCTAGATAATTGTGTTGGCCACTTAAATAGTCCTAAGTTTTGGCAAACCTGCCTCCATCTGACCTTCATTATTCCTGTTTAGTCACAAGCTGCTGATACGGTTTCTATGACAGGATGTGGTAGATAGGAGACTGCGTGAATTGCTTGGTGAGAGGACTGCTGCTGACAATGAAAAACCAGTAAAAAAGAAAGAAAAGCCTGCTAAAGTTGAGGTATGTAGTTATACTTTTTTTGATTTGAATATTTGACTGCATTTCGCAGTGACGTCAACATTCAGCTTTTAATTTTCCCCCAAAGTTTGGTCATGGCTATGAGCTGGCCTTCCTTGTGTTTGTCACAGGTTCAAATCAAAACTACAGATTCTTCAAGTCCTCCCTCTGAAGAAGACATTAACCCTTTCACCATATTTCCTCAACCAGAGGAAAATTTGAAGGTATTCAGCACATAATTCCTTTTCTAAGTATTCTTTCATCTATTAAATGACCTGATGAGTGACAATCCTTTTGTTAAGTATTATTTATTTTTCAAATAGGATGATGTAAGAGAACAAGTGGAAGGCCCGAAAAAATGTGGATAGAAATAATTTAAAAAAATATGATGAGATTGGAGGTTATTGAGAACATAGTTCGCGATAGTGAAGAATGATGCAATAGGATTGATGTAACTGACCTACATAGGTGGGAAACGACTGATGATGGATCCACTAGACAAATTTGCCCTGCCTACTACTAGGGGGCCTGCAATAGGGACTATTCTTTGACCGATTTTACTGGTGGTTACCAATTGTGACCACTGAGCCACTGACCACCCAGCGGGGCAAAGAAAAATCTTCTGCTGGGCTTCGGAGTGGATTATGATGCTCGTGGTTAATAATTGTGACCAACCAAAGAAAAATCTTCAGCTGGGCCCTGGAGTGGACTATGTGCTCTACGCTAAAAAACACATTTGGTACATGAAGTCTCTGAATATTGGAATCATGACGACGAGTGTCTTGTCAGAAAGTTCAACATAGAATGTTTGACGGGCATATTCAGTGAAGAATTATAATGCATGTTCTCTGTGTGAATACTATTTTCTAATAACGATTTATCAGTTGGTTACTATCTCAATTAAAGTGGTCTTTTACATCTATAGGTGCATACCGAAATATTCTTTAGTAATGGTGCTATATGGAGACCACACAACACACAGGAAAAGCTGGAAAAGCATTTGAAAACAACTGGAGGGAAGGTTTACACTCGCTTTCCTCCTGAACCAAATGGTTACCTACATATTGGGCATGCCAAGGTACGCTTGTTTGACTTATGTGAATACATGACAGACATTTCATCTGGATGGCTTTAGTTTGAACATTATTTGATAATGAATGCAGGCTATGTTTGTTGATTTTGGCTTGGCAAAGGATAGAGATGGATGCTGCTATTTAAGGTAAAATTCTCCTTTCCAAGCTTATTTTCTGCAGAATCTTGACAAAAGCAGATCCGTCCACACGTTGGGACTTTGCTTTTATTCACTGTTTCGTAGAACTTCCGTTATTTATTGATTCGTTTTAATAAGAGATAGCTGAGATTCTATGAGACAATGACCTAGAGAATTAACCGTTGAGTTTGTAGGTTTTAAAATTGTAATTCACAGGAATGAGTCTACACCCAAGTGAGATGCATTTGTGACTAAATGGAAGTTCCTACAGCCATTTCCATTGGGGTTCCAAGGGGATTCTTCCTCTCATCAAAGAGCAATTGGTACCTGGTTGTAAGATTCAGCCCTTTGGGCCATTTCTGTGTTTATCCTGATGATTTAGCCTCGACATTCTTACCTTGTACTCGAAAAATTTAAGACTAAAACTAAAACTAATTTATTTATTTATTTATTTTTGCTTTGCAAAACAGTTTTTTTTATCAGCATTATTACTTCTAACATCAAGTAGGAGATCCTCTTTTCAACCTGTATGTCTGGCTGTCAGTTTGGAGCTATTATCCATTGCAGAGTATTGACACCCTTAGGCAGCTGGTCATGCATGATGGTGACTGGGAACATGTTGCATGCAAGGAATCATTGAACACTAGTTGAAAGAAAGGCCAGAGAAATGGGCCCAAGAGAATATTGGGCACAGGTCGCAAGGCAACTAGACAATATGTGGAGATGCATATGGTATAGAATAGATAGAATTGTGTGATAGGATTCGTGGTTGGTTGGAATAGAGCTTATTGCATTGAAATTGACGACGATGCAGCAATGATTCAAGCATGTCATTAAGCAAAGCCCCCATGGCTATCCCAAAAACATGTGGCAGCAATAGTAATTGATTTTCAACCATAGCTAGTATCTTTTATAGTCTTACATTGCTTTATCATCTTGATATAATTCTTCTGAGGCTGCCAGGTTTGATGACACAAATCCTGAAGCTGAAAAGAAGGAATATATTGATCATATTCAGGAAATTGTCAGATGGATGGGTTGGGAACCTTTCAAGGTATGCCTTTCGATGTGGTCTTAAATCTATTTCAGGGTCTGAAGAAAATGCTTGACACCATTTTTTACTGGAACAGGTGACTTATACCAGTGACTACTTTCAAGATCTGTATGATCTATCTGTGGAGCTTATCCGGAGAGATCAAGCATATGTTGATCATCAGGTTATCACTGATGAAAAGATTGCTGCCAGTTGTAGGCTTATTATTATTTTTTTCTTAGTCTTCAAATTACTTTATCCATTCATCCTAGATTGCATTAACATTGTTCAGCTACTTTGTTGCTCCATTTCAGACACCTGAAGAGATAAAAGAGTACCGGGAAAAGAAGTTGAACAGTCCATGGAGGGATAGGCCAATTGAAGAATCATTGAAACTTTTCGAGGATATGAGACGGGGCATGATTGAAGAGGGCAAAGCAACTCTCAGAATGAAGCAGGATATGCAGAGTGATAATTATAATATGTATGATTTGATTGCTTACCGCATAAAGGCAAGTTTTCACCTGAATACTTGTAACTAGTTGGAGTTTCAATCACTTGCTGATGTTGCTGTTTTGCCCACTCTGCAGTACACTCCCCATCCACATGCAGGAGACAAGTGGTGTATTTATCCTAGTTACGATTATGCTCACTGCATTGTGGATTCTCTTGAGAACATCACACATTCTGTAAGTTAATATTCCCGTATTCGGTTTGAGTTGGCTATAACGAGAAGTGCATATTTTAATAGTTAATTCCCATATTCTGATTGAGTTGGCTATGACAAGAAGAGCATCTTGGCTTAGCAGTATTGTTTTCGTACCTTTATGACTTAAAAATAATGGGTCATGTCGTCTTCTTAAGATCATGATTATGACAAGATGGCCTTTATTATCTTGTGTTGACAATTCAGTGGGAGTGCGCAGATTGATAAAGTGTTTATCAGGTTGGAGCTGGGTGTGTGAATTGGAGATATGCTTGTAGTACGTTTAGCAGTTGCTACATATAATATACAATAAGACTACTTCAGTAGTGATCAGTTAGTGCTTCAAGGGACAGAATATTGGGGTAGTAGAGGGATGTTTTTGTTGGCCGACGATAATTAGACATAAGGATTCTGTTCTTTGTCTGGAGAACTGAATTCACTCATGGAAGCTTATTTGGTTTAAGTTGAGGATGCTGAAAAAGAGGGGATAACTCAATATGAAGTACAAGAAGTGACCATACTTTGCCATTTAACTGAGAATATGGCTGTCAAAAGAATTAATGGATGACAAAGGTGTGTCCAGAGTCCAGACCGGCCAATTTGTTGACATAAGGCTTTGTTTATTTCGGGCTTTTTGGTGCAATTGGGGTTGATGCTATTCTAGGGTTCTCATCCAAGGTGCTTTCAGTCAAAACACAGCTAGGCCTGAATGTTAGAGATTAACACTATAATGATAGTGAATTTTTGGGTGCGTTTATAGATTCATGCCAGTTTTAAATATACTGTTGCGTTTGTCTTTCTGTCAAAGTGCAATGATATATATGCTGAGATATATCATGATAGCAATCTTATTCGAGATCTCATTATCAGCCTTGTCTCCTAAAAAGGTAGTATTTCCCAATAAAGTCGGTCGATTAGGACAAATTGCATCATTCTAGAAACACACACCTTTGAATAAATATGGTTCAAAAAAATAAAATTTTAAAAGAAAAAGAATAAACATTTTCATTCAAGATTTGTCCTTTTCTGTAGCAGATTTTTTCCTATGGGATTTTTTCTTCTATTTTGCAAGAAGCATGAATTCTGACTTACTAGTTCATTGAGCTTATTGAACAAACCTCTATATTATTATTTTCTTTTACTGTGAATCACACATCTTTATAGGCCAGAACAGCACTCATTTTTTTTCCTATGGGATTTTTTCTTCTATTTTGCAAGAAGTGTGAATTTTGACTCACTAGTTCATTGAGCTTATTGAATGAACCTCTATATTATTATTTTTGTTTATTTTGAATCAATCACCTTTATAGGCCAGAACAGCACTCATATCTTCCATGGCGCTCTTTTCTACAGCTTTGCACCCTTGAATTCGAGACCCGTCGTGCTTCTTACTATTGGTTATTGGAAGCATTGGACCTTTATAAACCACACGTTTGGGAATATTCACGTTTGAATATCACTAACACGGTGATGTCAAAGCGTAAGGTGGGATAACTTTTATGAATGATTTAATACATAGGTGAAGATCTACTTTTCTTCCTTCTGTCTCACTTTTAATTTCTTAACTGCTTCAGTTGAACCGGCTAGTGACTGAGAAGTGGGTGGATGGTTGGGATGATCCTCGTCTGATGACCCTAGCTGGTTTACGGCGTCGAGGAGTATCTTCAACTGCTATTAACAGTTTTGTTCGGGGAGTTGGTATAACTAGAAGGTTTGTTTCTTCAGTTGTCACCTGCCTTTCTATCTTTTTTTTTTTCTTTCTTATTGTATTTTAAAAATACAGAACTGCTACATTTTTCTCTGCTGTTTATACGGAAAATTTTGTTTTCAGTTGAGGTGGCACCATCTGCTGTGTTCTGAAGAAATTTTAGGGCACTGAAATCAGATAGAAATTTTAGGTTACTGCAGTGTTAACTCCATTTCTTTTGTTAATCTTTTAAGTAGTATCACAATGCTGCTGCACAGCCTATACTATATACATGTATATATATGTATATGGGATAGAGTTTGTGGCTATGAACTTTTGAGGTTGAGGTTGTCTTCATTTTTCAGAAGGAATACACTCACAACATTGCCTTTAATGTTTCTGCTTTTTTATGCCATTTTCTTTCTTTTCTTTTTAATAATTCAAAGTTCTGTATTCTCCAAATACCATAGATTGGATTGTTAGCGTTTGTGGAAGTCAAAACACATTACTTTCATACTACAGTAATCTTATTATCATGGTATATGGCTTATTTTGGCAATATTATTAGTAATGAATAGAATTTTGAACTCCATAATGTTGTGATACCTGATCAATGAGCAAATGTCTCTAAATAAGTTTATTCATAGTTATATTACTTGCAGATTGTTGGCTAAGAGATACTGAGTACTACAGGGTCTGGTAGGGTTGATCTGTGCGAAATAAAGATGAGCTAAAACTTGTTCCTTCGACCTAGAAACAGAAGCTAAGGATCATTTTTAGCTTTTGTATATGCTATAGAATTTTACAATAAATGCCTGTGGGTCTATATCCCAACTAGATACTTGTTGGAAGAAGTTTGCAGTACGTGTCCTTAGTGCCAGCCTTGATATAAGGGACTAAAACATTTCCTGGATAGATCTTATCCTTTCTACAAAGTCCACCCCACCCCCTCGGGGAAAATTTTATTCTGTACTAACTACTGGCTGTCTTGGTTACAGTTCTTTCTTGATGAAAGTATATCTTTTTATTTATGTATTTATTTTTTATGAGGTGGGATTGGAACTTGAACCACAGGACTGTCTTTTTTCATTTTAAGTAATAGATATGCCTTGGTTTGGTTTTGTCAAACTCTATCCAGAGGATGTTCTTATACTTTCTTACTTGACAGTGATAATAGCTTGATCCGTTTGGATCGCCTCGAATATCATATTAGAGAAGAGATGAACAAAACTGCACCTCGTACGATGGTGGTACTGCACCCTCTTAAGGTATATATTATGGTTTGTGCATCAACTTTATGTTCTTGAGTCCCTTTGCCTGGTTTCTGATGAATCTTTTCTACTTAGGTTGTTATTACGAATCTAGAAGTTGGACAGGTGATGCATCTTGATGCAAAGTTATGGCCCGATGCGAATGCTGATGATCCGTCTGCTTTCTATCAGGTATGCAAATCTTGTTGAAGTGGTGGTAACTTCTTGGAGGGAGACATATTCTGTTTAATTTTGATACTTTTTTGACATCACTCTTTCAGGGAGTCTGTTTAATCATGTTACTTCTTTTACTTTCCTGCTCCCTTAGTTGTCAGCCCATATATACACTTCAATTTTTGTGATTTGATAGGAAAAGTACTAAATGTGAAGACCTGTTTTCAATTTGGATAGGGTACTGTTACCTCTCTGGCCCTGTAATTTCTAGGTAAAATTAACCAGAGGGAGGGGAGATGTATGCTGTTTACCTATGGTAGTTTACCTGCGACTCCATGCTTATCTTTAATATCCGGCCATGTATCATTTTCCTATTATTTTAATGTTCTCAAGGAAACCTTTCTAGACGTGAAGAGCTATATGCTATTTAACCAATATTTCTTTTATGTGTCTGTTCTCATAATTTTGTGGCCCATATTTTTTACTTCAACAGTCGCGATGAAAATTTTTTTCTACTATATATCGATTTTTTTTTTTTTCATATGACCTGTGTAAATTTGTAAGTAGGCTACAAACAACCAAAGTTAGGTTTATAATTGTCTGGGCAACTCTTGAACTCAGAGCTTGAATGATAAGTTTGTGTCAACTGTCAAGCTCAAATTTGGAATTTGGCCTCGTTTAGCAAATATTCCAAACGAAAGCATCAGTGGCCTGCTTTGCTTATGTATTCTCTTAGGAGCTTGGCCTACCTTGTGCTCAATCATGTCATTTGAAACTCGTACATCCCTAAATATGAGCCATGTGGGAGTCTGTCTGCCTTTCTTTCTTTGAACTTAATTTTTGTTTGTCATGAATGAAATGGTCAGTATTTCTTCTTTGATAATACCTATCACTTGATTTGTGTAATACATGATAGTAAGGGTTAGTCAGTCTCACCTTTTGTATTCCTTCAGGTTCCTTTTACAAAAGTCGTTTACATTGAGCATTCTGATTTTCGGATCAAGGATTCGAAAGATTACTATGGGCTTGCACCTGGGAAATCTGTGCTTCTAAGGTATGCTGTTTATGTGCTGATATACTGGGCTCCCTAAACTTGTGACAGGACTAGTTATGCCCTTTGCTATTGTGGAAGTTTTGGTGAGGTCCCAGTCTTCTCAGACACAAATGAATTTGGTGTTTCTGTCTTGATTCAGATATGCATTCCCTATAAAATGCACTGAAGTAATATATGCGGATGATAAGGAGACTGTCATCGAGCTTCGCGCAGAGTATGATCCTTCCAAAAGGATAAAGCCCAAGGTACTTTGTGTTTATTTATTTAATCTTCTTTTTCTTCTTCTTCTTCTTCTTCTTCTTCTGTAGGTGGGGAGAGCATGAAGCTATCACCATATCACTCATTGTATCAGATTATACATACGTGTCCTATATCAATGGTTTTAAGTTTCCTTACTGTATCAACTGATCCATTGATGCCAAATTTATATTAGAAACCAATAATGCTGTGGGTAGATATGCCAGCTTCTATAATATCATGAGCCATGCCCCATATCAAATGTGCATAAATAGAAGTATGGCTAATCTTTATTCGAAGTGATAAATAGACTTACCAGAAGAAATCAATCAGTCACCGCAGGATTGGTCCTGATTATGATTCATTTGGGATTGTAACATTTCACGATCAAAGGTGGTGGTTTTCATCTTTTTAATACCTCTCTGAACCTGAAAAACAGTACACTTCTATGGATTTAAAAATATGATTCCTTTGAAATTCTGGCAGGGTGTTCTTCATTGGGTAGCACAGCCTTCTCCAGGGATTGAGCCTCTTAAAGTTGAATGCAGGTTGTTTGATAAATTGTTCCTTTCTGAGGTAAGTAGATTACAGCTCGTTTACTATGTCAATTGTTAACCTTTGTTGATGGAATCATTAATAAAATTAATAAGCCCATCATCTGACCTTAAATATTTTCTGTGGCATCAGAATCCTGCTGAACTTGATGACTGGCTAGGTGATTTGAATCCAAGTTCAAAAGAAGTGATCCCAGAGGCCTATGCTGTGCCAATGCTTGCGAATGCCGTTTTGGGTGACAAGTTTCAATTTGAAAGGCTGGGTAAGCTTGGTCCGCTACATGCTACTTACCAGTTGTTCGCTTCAGTCGCTGCTGTTGTCCTAGAGGGTAATTCTGGTCAGTGATTTTGGTCAAAGACAATCCTCGATGAATTGGTTATTTCATCATTTCTTTTGATGAATTGGTCAGTGGTTATTTCATCATCGACTAGCTATCACTGGTGATCAATCAAGAATTGTTGAGACTTGAGAGCATGCCATCCCAGGTGTGGCTCTCAAGATTTGGTCATCTGCATGTTTTGATTTCAGCCTCATCATTGAACTTGTTGCTTGTAGCTGACTTTTGGGCAACACGACTGATTTCTCATGAAAAATTCTTGTTGCCTTATCAAGGATTACGGCCGATTGCAAGCTTGTTCTTTGTCTATGAGTTATTTTCAGTCTGATTATTACTGTTACTATGATCAACTGACATTTTGTCATGCTATTTTTTTTTTAACCCAGGTTACTTTTCTGTTGATCGAGACTGTACTGCAGAAAAAATCATCTTCAACAGAACTGTTACACTTCGCGATTCCTACGCAAAAGTCGGAAACAAATAGGTGACAGGAGAATGCATGTTCGAATTTTTTATTGCAGGAAATTCTTTAGAAATTGATGTGCATCAAATGTGTAGTGGAAACTGTGTAACGTGATGAAGATGTGCTTTAGGCATGCAAGGGTATAGACATAGGGACATCGAGCAATTAATGGATAAGTGAGCAATTCTGTAATTTTTGTAAACTCTGCAGTATTTGAAATTCTGTAGCATATGGGACTGCGACCAATTATTGTGCTGCCTCCTTAACCAATTTTGAGTAGACATGTAAATATGTTTTTGTTTGTTTTACACGATCCTACAATGCATGCGATTCTCTATGGTGTGGTTTGAGAGGGGTAAGGAATTGAGATTTCGTGCTGCTGTCTCAGGTTGCACATGCAATCGCGAGAAATGCTTAATTATATCAGTTAAAATAGGTCGATCGACCGAAAGCTTCTTGTTCGTGAAAATTTCATTATTGTAATTTCAGTTGTCTGGGAACTAACAGGAGTGCAATGTAGATTTAATTCGATTCCTGAAAGTGACAAATTGATGATGGTGAAATTTTACGTCGACAACTACAGTAGGAAATTTTCACTACTGGTGAGGCTGCTCGTTCTTAACAAGCAAAATTAAATGATGGATTTTCGATCGACAACTATTCTGATTAGAGCCATCCCATCCATTCGGTCGCTGCCTGGACTTCTAAACGGAGCGATTGCAAGTCTATACATTCTCTTGTTTCACTCTCTTCCGGTTCCGCTGAATTAAAATACAGTCAAAGCGCGGCTGGCACATATTATGTTATTCGGGAATGGAAATTTTTGTGTGCTCTCTCTTTGCATATGTATGATCTAGTACATATAAAATATAAATGTAGCATAGGTGCAGTTGACTTAAAATGGGCTTTATATCATCATAAAAATATAATTTACTGCATCAATTGTATTTAAAATTATTTATTTTATTGAATAATCAATTTTCATCCAACTTGAATGCGTAAAAGCCCATCTAAAAATAGTACGAAATAAAAAATAATCAAATAATTTAATAATAATAACAATTTTAAAATTATTTATTAACATGTAAACTATTTCAAATATAATTTATATGCGAATAAATAATTACATAAAAAATTAATAAATTTATGTGAATACCTAACTGCCAATATCTAATAATAGTGATTTTCAGCGACAACTTAGAGAAACTGTCATTCAGCCTTTTTCAACAATAATGATACATTAGTATATAAAGCGACAGTCAAATGCGTCGTTAATGGTGTTTCTGTCCCCAGCCCACGGATGTATGGTCGAGGAATAGACAGGGGTTGGCTCCGATGGCAGAGATGTATGGCACAAGCCGATTGGCGGGTGCGACCTTGGTGTTTCGGGGGGTGTATACAGCCCTGCAACATCTCCAATAACTGCCGAAAATCCATGACCTAAACCCGGCCCACGTCCAACATGTGGATCCCCAACAAAGGAGGGGAAGAAAAAAAGAAAGAAAGTTGATGAACTTGCAAAATATTCAAAAGCATCAATCACACATTTTATCCTTGAAAATTAAACATCTCACATATTATGAAATCGATGGATGAGGCCAAACAACAGAGAAATCGAGCTGCCCTGCAGCCCATGTCTCACAACGGCATGGACTGTTTTTTCATTCTTATGCAATATACAGCAAGCAACGCTCATCGCACATGCGACGGTATTACACACTGCACACTTATATGTATATACGTATGTATGTATGTGACACTAACTGCATGAAGTAGGCAGACAGGTAGGTTGCTAGTTCAACTGGCTTAAGCAGGCAGCACTGAAGAATTGTATAATACATACATTTAGACATGCCCTGGAGCGGCTGGTGGGCGACAAGGGCGCCTATATGTGCAAGGTCGAGTATACGGCTTGCCTCTGCCACCACCACGTTTACCGGGTCCGGGTTTCAGCGGCTTGTAAGGGATCGTTTTGTCGACGTCGGACTTGAGTTCCTCAGCTGGAAGACCAGTGCAGATAACAAATTTCTGTTAGTTACGTTCCACAAAAATCCAGGCAACACCTCAAAAGTTGCATGCATGTTATCCTAGCAACGTGGGTAAGCAAACATATATCAACCATATATGATGATGATGGAAACATGCAATATCTGATCTCTGGAGGTGCTTCAAAAATGTATATGCAACGTGATTGATGCTAACCAGTCTGGAGTTCTTGAAGCATTTCCCTGGCCATAACCTTGGTTGGGATGAACAAAATATTGGAGAGGAGGAGAATGCCCAAGATCAAACAAACCTTCGCACCCATGTTTGTTTTAGTTTGGAATGCTTTGAATGGATGGAGAGCCTAAGCCTTCAACACCCCTATTTATAGTTACATCTGTGAGAGACGTACGTGGCGAGAGAGTTTCCTTTTTGTTTTTTAATCAATACTTATCCATTTGTTGATAGTGCATGTGGGCTTATCTTTGCTTTGGAAAAGAAAGAAGATTAAAAAGAAAGATAGAAAGCGAAGCGTTGTAGGTCAAAAAACAACATTTTCACATTAAATTTGAGCTTAATTAGAGATATCTTCCAAGGTTTATCATGTGTTTGGTTAAGAAAAATCCATCCTCTTGGCATAGAAGAAGTAAAATCTATTAACTTGCTTCAAAATAATGGGAACATATCCGGTCGCAATACATCTGACTGTAAAAATTATTTTTATATTTAATAATAAAATTTTTAATGTTTTTATAAGTATGCAAGTCTCATTTAGATTTTCTTTCCAGTAACATTTGATAATTTTTAAATTTATTTAAAATTTTATTTTATTTTTGGAAAATTGAAATTCAAAACATGGATACATGTGCCGGGTAAGGTTGCAAATACTTGTAATTTTTTGTAGGCATATCTGCAAATTTAAAACATAATAGGCATATTTACAAAATTAACAAAATTTAGATTTTATAAATGTTTCCCATGACAAGAAAATTTCTTAAATCGAACCATTATTTTATCTATATATTATATGACTTTGGCTGCGTGAGGAGTCATTTGGCTGCAACTATATATGAAGGAAACCCAATAATTACCCAAATTGCAACTAATGCATCATCACACATGAGGAAACGTTGTCATGTTTATGAACTTTCTTTATAGCATTATATATATCCATTATAATTGAGTAATGATTTTTTAGCCTATATTAGCTCAGACTGCAAATCTTATTTTTTATAAAACTTTTATCTTATTGTTACCTGCAAAAATAATATATATGGCTTCATAAGCATGGTTGCATAAGACATAAGTGCATGTAAACATCTGCCGACAAAAAAAAGGGAAAAGAGAAAGGAAGGTGCATTTGGAATATGCAAAATATTAAAAAGCATTTTGCTTTTTTCTTGTCCTTGCTTTGGACAATTACACGCAACACTGACTTAGCGTCAACTGAAAAAACACCAACAGTATATTACGTGAGAAAAGAGACAAATGAAAAAAGAGAGATGGAAAGCTATCAATCGTGTTTCATGATAATTTATTTTTAGTTGAACCAAACCACTTTTGCTTGGTAATCTTTTCGAAAGCAAACAATTATCATCATGCTTGTAGGTGAAAAAGAGAAGCTCAAAATAGAGAGCTAGAAAGCTGGCAATTAATGACGACAACGGTAATTTTAGGTGAAACTAGTTAATTTTTTTTTTTTTTTGGAAGTAAGAAAGTAGTTAATTGACTACAACAAAAGTTCAAACGTGTTTTCGCAGTTAATAGATACATGTTGCACATGCAAAAACGAGAGAAGCTTAATTATATCAGGAAAAATAGGTCGATCGACTCAAAGCTGTTGTTTGTGGAAATTTCATTATTGTAAAGGTAATTTGCCAATATATTTACTTAATTTAATACTAATTGCTGAGATACTTATATTATTTCACGAATTTTATATTATCTCTCACAAAGTTTCACCAAAATTACTTGCATATCCATGTTAACAAATGACATTTACCGAAAGTATATAGGCTGTTAAATAAAAAAGTAATTTACAAATATATCTATTTAGTTTGATGTTAATTGTTGATATACCTATATTATTTCACAAATTGCATATTACTCTTACAACATTATACCATAACTGTTCGCGTACTCATGAATCCTCTTGCTCATCAGAAACTATTAATGCGTGCATTAAAAATTTGAATAGTGACTAAATTGACTTCTCGTCCGAAACTATTAATGAATGCATTAAAAATTTAAATAATGACTAAAATGACTTTGTTTGAAGTTGTATTAAAATTTCATGATTTATAAAACACCCAGTTGCGCAGGTGGAAAGGATTTACCTATGAAATAACATGTCAGCAGTTAACATGAGTACGCAAGTAATTTTGATAAAACTTTGTGAGAATAATATATGATTTATAAAATAATGAAAGTATATCAGCAATTAATATCAAATTAAAGAGGTATATTAGCAAATTATACTTTTTTATTTAACATCTTTTAACATAAGTATGCAAGTAATTTTGATAAAACTTTATGAGATAATATACAATTCCTTAAATAATATGGGTATATCAAAGATTAACGTCAAACTAAATAAATAGTTATATCAGCAAGTTACTCTGATTGTAATCTCAATTGTCCGGGAACAAACAAGAGTTCAATATTATATTCAATTTGATTCCTGAAAGTGACAAATTCATGATGTTCAAATTTTATGTGGACAATTAAGAAGTAGAAAAATTTTTGCTACTGGTGAAGCTTCTCGTTCTTAACAAGCAAGTTAAATGATGGATTTTAAGATCCACAACTATCTTGATTACAGCCATCCCATCCATTTAATTTTAAACAGAGCGATTGCAGGAGTATATATCTTTTTGTTTCACTTTTTCTCTTTCGGCTCCTTTGTGTTTATAAATATAGTCAAAGTAGGGCAGACTCATATTGTTACCTGAGGATGAAAATTTAGAGAGTATATTTGGCATTTAATAAAACTTTTGAAATTTTTTTGGTATAAAATGTTTTAAAATAAGAAAAGTGACGTAACATAATAGAAGCGAGGGTTAAGAGTAAAAAAAATAAAAATAAATGGAGTAGTTATATGACTAATTATGATGTATAAGAAATGTTAAGAAATGATTAAAAAGAGAAAAATTATGAAAAGTGAAAGGTTTTAAATTAAACAACTTTTCATGATTGTGAAACACACTTATATATTTTTAAATTATGAAGGGGCTATATTATTGTTACTTGGGGTGGTATACAAAATACATATGTTTTTGAATATTTTTAATTTTTTTAAAAAAATTACCTGAAAAATTGGCCGCTTGAAAACTTGTTTTTCGTGGAAGTTTCGTTCTGACATTTTCGGCTTTCCAAGAACGAACGGGAGTGCATTAAATTCAATTTGATTCCTGAAAGTGATAGATTGATGATGTTGGAATATTTATACGTGGATAATTACAGAACCATAAAATTTTCAATGCTAGTGTAGCTGCTCGTTCTTAACAATCAAATTAAACGATGGATTTCTCGATCCACAGCTATCCCGATTATATCCATCCGTTCAATCACTGTCCAGACTTTTAGTTAAACAGAGCAGTTGCAAGGGTGTATACTCTTGTTTTTCTCTTCCCTTCCACTCTTTTCGTATACAGTCAAAGCGGGATTGTTACTCGATGGAAATTTACGTGTACACATGTTGGATTTGGATGAAAATTGTTATGCTAATAAAGTGAACAATTCTAAATACAATGGGTGGGGTGGATTTTCTATTTATGATCAAGTGGGGCCCACAGTGCATGGACTGCACGGTGCAGTCGCATGCACTGGATTATTTCCCATATATATATATATAGGAAAATATTCCGGTGCAGCGTCGCTGAAATGGGACTCACATGATCATGAAATTATGATCTACTCCACCCATTGTATTTAGAATAATGTATTCTATAACCATACCAATTTTCATCCCAATCAGATACTTTAAAGTTGTTATTTACATTAAACTATTTTATTACGTTGATTTTACACCATTTTAAGATGGGGACTATACACATGTTGGATTTGGATGAAAATTGGTATGCTAATAAAGTGAATAATTCTAAATACAATGGGTGGGGTGGATTTTATATTTATGATCAAGTGGGGCCCACAGTGCATGAATATATTAAAATTATGAAGGGGCCGTATTGTTATTTGGCGTGGTATATAAAATACACATGCTTTTAAATATTTTTAATTTTTTAGAAATACTGACAAGATGGGTACATATCGTACTGTGGGTGTATGGCAGTCAGGCAGTAACGACTGGATTGGCGGCGGCTGCAAAGGCACCTTGGACATAAGAGGAATTCATGCACGGCAAGACCGGAAGAGGTGTATGCTCAACACGAAAGGAGAAGAATAGAGCATCCGATCATGAATCATATCAATATTAATTAGTAGCCTTTCAACAGGAGCCCAACCCATCCTGCATGCTATCGTCGAAATGGACCTTTCGCGATGGGTTGAGAATATTGTTATTAACCCCAACTAAATTCAAATCCTAATGATAGTTTTCAATTTTCTAGGAGACTTGTTGGATTTTTCTCCCTATTTTTTTTTGTGACCAGTTGACTGGAAACTAACAGCGCATTAAATTCAATTTGATTCCTTAAAGTGACAAATTAATGTTGCTAGCAGGTTACGTCGAAAATTATAGTCACAAGTCTAGCCAGTTTACTCAAGAAATGGAAATTTGAGATGACAGGTTGGGTCCCACTTGGGTTTGAAGTTTGATTTTGATCCTATGCTCCCGGGAGCATTGAGCCTTAATGCTCCCGGGCGCATATACCTAATTTTTAATATTTTTTTAAATTTTTTTTATAAGATTGTTAATCTAGGTGTATTTAACTTATGTATTAATTTTTACTATTTTTGGAGTATTTTAGATATTTATTTTTTATTTTTGGAAATCAGTGACATTTTAGTAATTTTAAATTGTCTAAAATGCCACTAATTTTCAAAAATAAAAAATAATATCTAAAATACTCCAAAAATGGTAAAAATTTATACACATCTTAAATACACATCTTAAATACACATAGATTAACAATATTATAAAAAAAATTTCAAAAAAAATAAAAAAATAGGTGTATGCGCCCGGGAGTACGTAGCTATGCACGATGATTATTTTTTTTTATTAATATTATACAATATATCATCTTATATTATAATCAGGCTTATTCTTTGGGAGATTACAAGTTATCCACTCATCTTTAGTGTAGATAATAAGCTCCACCTAAACTCATTGGAGACTAAGCTCCCCATCAACATGAGAGATGAAGCTCCTAAATATACAGCCACCTTCACCTATTGGAGAGGACACTCGAACCTGGATAGCCCCATTGGCGGATGCCCTAGTGGCTATGCGTGATGATCATTTTTAAGTCCTTTTTTGATAAAAACAGGGCCATTTTTACTAGCTGAAAATGGTGTCATTTCCGACCGGCGGGCTATATATCTATCTATCTTCTGGTCACCGAATGCAAAATTAAATCTCTAATAATTTTAGTGACCTATGAAATTCGAGGATAGACAGAGTTAGAGCATGGAACTTGCAAAATACATATTCAAAAAAACATGCATCTTTATTCTTGGAAACGTAAGGCACAGATATTGCAAGCCGTGTACTAGATAGCTGGCAACGCGTGCGAACAACTTGGACTGTATTTCTTACGTATGCAAGATATAGCAACATTCGTCACTCATGCTTCTGCCGCAATCGACAGTAAAATGTACAGATAGAAATCCTAGTTGCATGAACTTCGCAGCTAGCTGGTTCAATTGGCTTCCGCAAGCATGCAGGTGCAGCAGAATGATAACGTTTGCTGTTATTTGGACATGGCTAGGTTGGTAGGTAGTAGCTCCTTTACATCCGTTCTTATATGTGCAAGGTAGAGTGTATGGCCTGCCAGGCCTTGTACCAGGACGGGCTGCACCGTGTCTAAACGGATTGTATGGCTTGGCAGGTGGGACACTGCGACGAGCTGCATCGTGTCTGAGCGGAGTGTACGGCTTCGCAGGCGGAACACCGGGGCGACCACACTCGTTCTTATCTGAGCAACGTCGATGATATGGCTTGCCTTTGCTAGGGATGGCTGTCCAGTTTTTGAGCGGGTCGTATCGGATTGCCGCTGCATCCGACTCGGACTTCGTTTCCTCAGCTGAGAGAACAGTACACATGACAAGTCTCTCTTAGTTATTATACATCAAAAAGGAAAAAAAAAAAAAAAAACTCTGTTAGTTACGATGAAGAATTAACTAGCAGAATCGGAAAAGGCAATCATTACCATCCAAACAGTTCATGAGGTAGTTATCAGAAGGTCGATGGAATTAAATCATCTCTAATGCATCGTATCACCCCAATTGATATACTCGTTGTGCCTGGTGTAGGTAAAAATTTTTGGGTGAAAATTTTTTAGGGTAAAATTATTTGAAATGAGAGAAACGATATGATACGATAGGGATAATGATGAATAATAAATAGAATAAAATTAAAATAAATAAGGTAATTATACGAATAGTCGAAAAGAAATGATTGAATAGTGGAATAATCGTGTAGAAAAAGATAAAAATGATTAAAAATAATATAATTGTGAAAATTTTAGATTGAAATTTTTTATATCGACAAGTTTATGAAAATGCCAAACAAGCATATAGATTAAATACCGGTGCTGATTTCTTTGATTAGTTAAACTGTCTAACGTGTTATGGATGATAGATCTCTTTGAGATCTGAATATATGATATATATATAGAGTTAATTTCAAATATATCTACTAAATATAACCTTAATTATAAATATACTCACTAATTTTTAATTCTATCTTATATACCTACAAAGCATGAGTCAAATTTTAAATATATCATTTCGTCGGGCATAATTAAAAATCACCATTATCCATTGTACATATATATACATGTTGGAGCATACAACTTGATACTGGCCATTCTGAAGCTTCTGGAGCATTGCCCTGGCCATGACCTCGTTTGGGGCGAACACGACATTGGAGATAAGGAGAATGCTAAAGATCAAGCAAATCTTTGCACCCATTTTCTTTTGAGTTTGAATTGGGCTTTGAATGAGTGGAGAGCCGAAGCCTTAAACACTCCTATTTATACCCTCCGTGATACGCGTTTGTGCCATATGGCGAGAGATTCTTTTCTACATGCGTCCATGTAGACTTACCCATGCTTTGGAAAAGAATTCAAATAACATTGACTTGGGGTCAACCAAAAATAGAGAGCATTAATACTGTAGGTGAAACGGGAAGACCAGAAGAGAGCAGAATTCACTTAAAAAAAAAAAAAAGAAAAAAGAAAAGAGAGAGAGAGAGCAGAATAGGAAGTGATCATAATTTTCGCTATGTAAACATTATTATTATTATTATTAGACTTATAATATTTGAGCAAGGATGAAAAAGGATTGAAAAAATATATATTTAGGATGATCTGAGTTGCAAGATAAAACATAAAAAATAAAGGATTAGTAAATTTTTAACGCAATCTTTTCTGTGCAATCGTTCATAACGATATTAACAGAATGGCGATAGAATTAAATATCACATCACCTAGTTGATGTAACGTTTATATTTTTATTTTTAGATTTTCTGGTTGAGTTTTCTTCTTGAAATATATCATATCATTGTACTTTTCCTTAACTTAATTAGACCATATAACAATATTTCATTTAGATGACTTGTTAGTTTTTATTCAAATTAAATTAATTTGTCGCTCTCAACTCAAATAAAAACTTGTCAATGTAAATTCTAATACAAATTTAATTTATTTAAAAAGAGTTGAATTCAAATTTATAAATAGAGTTATGATTAAAGCTAGGGCCTAAATTTTACTATGAGGATTAAGGCTGGGATTGAGATAAACTCAAGTACCAAGATGATTGAGTTAAAGTAATTTAATTATAAAATTTTAGATGGTTAAAGTTATAATTTCTGAAATATAAATCTTGAATTTAAGTCTCAAATGCTAGATTATTGTGATTTAAATTGTTTAACTTTATCAATTAATCATCCAAATCTTTAAGATATTTTATAACCAAATGTTGCCTTTTAAGGATACAGTGGAAATATATATATATTTCAATCCTTATTAGCAAGAAAAATGCAAATATATAAATTTTTTTTTGCTTATGATGATGCTTTTATGTACAAGGAAAAGTTTTCTTATTTATAGTGATGCTTCGTAGGTGAGGAGAATTTTTTCTACTAATAATATATTTTTTGGTAACTAAATCAAGATTTCGTTACTTAAACACAATAATATTAACAATTAGCAACCCAAATTCTTCTTAATAGTTGTTATATTAATATTTCGCAAACTATTAGCAACCAAAATTTTCCTTAACAACCAAGTTTTAACATTTTGAAAAAAAAAATTCTTTACCAAAAATCTAAATTTTTGTCGTGATAATTACGATTTAAGCTGCTTAACTATTCTAGTTTATTTTTGATAAAAAAAACTATCCTAGTTTATTATCTCAATCTTTGAGATATTCATACCTCTCTGATACACGTATACGGAGAGTGTTTTCTTCATTTATCTAATTCTGTGGAAAAAATTGGTTTTAAATACATGAAAAGCCTAAGCCTTCAATACCCCTATTTACAACAATTCTCTAATAAGCATATGTGAAGAGAGATTTCTTTGTTTATATCATCCAATGCAACGGAAAAAACGAACCAATGACGACATATTTTTCTAAACATGCCATCAATTCTTGTTTGCGTTGAGACTAAGAAAAACGAAAAAAGAAATCTTGTGTATGTCATCCACGGAGACACAAATATGTACATCAGCATTTTAAAGGTGTTAACAAATTATATCAGCATAGTGAGAGTGCTCATTAAAGAGTTTGAAGTGTGTTATTCTCCGCATGATTAAATTATATCAGCATAGTGAGAGTGCTCGTTAAAGAGTTTGAAGTATATTATTCTCCGCATGATCCCAACATCATGCAGACCTCCAGGATATTGATGTGAATTTATTTTTATCCATGCTAACTAAGAATACATGAGTCATTTTATCAAAAAAAAAAAAAAAAAGAATACATGAGCCATCACTTATATAATTAAGTGGTAGCCGAGTGTGCAAGGTGGAAAGTTTAGATTTTGAAGTTGAATAAATCCACTTATATCATTATCCTTCTCCTAAAATTATCCTCCATGAGTTGCTTGATCATCTAATGACGATAGATAAAAAGGAAAAAAAGTCATGAATATATTATTGGAGTCGTTTGATTTTATGGATATCCCCCCTAAGGGAGATATTATTTTGCTTTCAGAAATTATTATTATTATTCTTATTATTTACAATTATCTATAATTATATTTTTTCAAATATTATTCAGGTGACATTTACATGCACTGTGATGAGAAAACAAGCAAAATTATCTTGATTACGACACTTTGTTGCCGATGAGAAGGTGGCAAAGATGTAACATTTATGGCTTTGATGGTTGATGATTGGTATGTGTGTGTGTGTGTATATATATATATATATAGGGATATGATCATGTGCATTCCGTCTGCACGGAAGCTACCGTGCAGACGGCTCATCCGGCCGTCTATTTCGGCGGGATGAATCATGTCCGTCGAGAGCTGCTGTGCGTGTTGCGTTTCGTTGGGCGGGGCGTACACGCGGATCTGCTGAGAAAATTTTCCCGCTCGGCAGCAAAACACGAAAACAGAAATCCCGCCTCCTCCTCCTCTCTGGCGTCCCTCGTCCCTCCTCAATCCCTAAATCCCGGCATCCCCCCCTAAAGAATCGCACGGTTCCTCAACCCCTAAATCACGCAGCGGCACGCAGCAGCAGCAGCTCCCAGCAGCAGCACCCATCCGTCCGGTGACCAGCAGGCAGCGGCACCCATCTTTCCGGCGAGATAAAGGTTGTGCCTTCCTCTATCGATCAACGCACAGCAGGCAGGCAGCAGTTCCTCATCGAGTCGATGACCAGCAGCAGCAGCAGCTCCGGCCCCACATCAGCTCGAGCCTTCGGCAACCAGCAGATCCGGCGATTCGCATCTCCGGCGAGGGTGAGTTGCAATCTTATTAATGCTATTAAGTAATGAATGCAAATAATTTCTGTTTTTTGGTGGATAGCTAGCCGAACTGGAATTTGATTTTTTTTATCTCGTCTTCTCCGTAAATCCGCATGCGGATTCTGAATGTGCAGCAAATTAGCTCCCAGCCGCATCTCCCTCACGCGAAAATCCGCATGCGGATGGGAGGTACTTTCGCTGCGCAGTTATAATCCGCATGCGGATTCGGAATCATCCTAACAGAGAGTTGTTGGCCCACTTTTCTTTTTTTCAATTAAATGATATATTTCTATTTTTTAATGCAGTGAGATGAGAACATGAAATAGCATGGCCCAAAATGAATTTGAGATGTCATCTAAAGGAAGCGGACAGACCTTCACTCCATTGACAACTTTTACCCCTCAAGCATCTCATGCCTTAACCCCAACTATTGGACAAGAGTTCAATAGCGAAGAAGAAGCATATTCATTTTATAATTCATATGCAAGGTGTTGTGGTTTTAGCATAAGAAAAAGTGATGTCAAAAGATCGAAAGATGGAGAAATAATATATCGCATTTTGAAGTGCTCTAAACAGGGCCTTCGACAAAATAATCCGCGAGCTACAAGAAAACGCAAACAAAGAGATACTACTAGATGTGAATGCTTTGCATCACTAACTGTCAAGCGTTTATCAAGTACTTTGATGTGGAAGGTCACATGCTTCAAAAAGGAACACTCGCATCGATTAGAGACCCCCGTTAAGTCTCGTTGCCTGCGATCTCATCGGAAGGTGCCAGAATCACAATTGGACATAGTTGAAGGTCTCCAGAAGGCAGGTGTTGGAGTGTCAAGATCATTACAATTTATGATAGAGGAGGCAGGGGGACGTGATCAGTTGGGATTTATGGAAGTCGACTTACGTAATGCCTTACGATCGAGACAGATGTCAAGATATGGAGGGGGTGCACCAGCCTTATTGGAGTACTTTGAAAATCAATTCGCTAGCAAATCAGACTACTTTTATGATATTAAGGTTGATGAGCAACGTCGACTAATGTCATGTATGTGGGTTGACGGAGAATCTAAGAAGGATTATCAAGTATTCAATGATGTCATTTGCTTTGACACAACTTATCGGACCAATGAATATGATATGCCATTTGGACCATTTGTGGGGGTTAATCATCATAAGCAATCAATATTGCTTGGAGCTGATTTATTGTTTGGTGAGAGTGAAGAAGATTTCACGTGGTTGTTTCAAACATGGCTTCATGCCATGGGTGGTATACCTCCGAAAGCCATCATCACAGACCAGGATCCAGCTATTACAAAGGCTATATCTGTGGTATTCCCATCTGCAAAGCACATTTTCTGTTCATGACACATATATAGAAAATTTCCTGAGAAATTGCAGTCAGCCAACGAAAATTATCCTCAATTTAAGGATAGCTTATTTAGGTTAATTAAGAATACAGAAGCTCCTGGAGAGTTTGAAGCTGGCTGGGAAAAGTTGATGGATAATTTTGAATTGAGAAATCATGCTTGGTTACAACAAATGTATAATATTCGAGAGAAGTGGATACCGGCCTACACGAGGAGTATTTTCTTGGCGGGGATGAGCACCACTCAAAGGTCTGAAAGCATAAATGCTTTTTTTGATCAATTCGTTGGGTCGACCACAAAATTAGTCCAATTTGTCGAAGCTTACGAGCGTGCAATAACGAAGAGAAGAGAGGATGAAAAAGATGCTGATTGTAAAACCACCTATGGAACTCCGGTGCTGAAAACCAAATATATGCTCGAGGAACAAATTGCAAAAATGTATACTAGGGAGATCTTCTATGAGTTTCAGGCTGAAATGGATGATTCAAGATATTATAAGCCAATGCAAGACGGCATAGAAGAGGGTCGTATTATCTACAAGGTACACAAATCGGGAGATCCCAACTATCTGCGATTAGTCAGCTGGTGCGAACAAGAAAAATTTGCAACATGTTCATGCCGCTTATTTGATTGGTGCGAGATTGTTTGTCGGCACATATTATCCGTGTTTCACTGGCGTGACATTGTAGCTATGCCTGAGGGACATGTACTTCATCGGTGGTCACAGCGTCCAAAGGAGAATATTAGAGTGTTAAGCTTTACAGACAATTGTGATGCAACTAATTCACCACTCGTCCGTCGGCACATTGTTTTTCCAAAAATCAATTTCATACTCAATGAATTATCATCAAGTTGGGGAGCATTTCAATTTGCAAATGCAGCTTTGGATGAAATGATAGAGGTTATGTGTCAAAAGAAGCAAGCCGAAATGCTAGCAAGTCCTTCGAATGAGCAACGATTAACATTACCATATGCAGGACAGGGCATGACATCAGAAGCTAGCAATCATGTCACCGAAAGTAATCCATGCAGAAATCATACAAACGGAAGAGATGAAGGCAATATACTACTGCAGCCAATGATAGTTGATAATGGATCAAGTGCCCCATCTCAAGTGCAGGATTTTGCAAATAGACGGCGAACGAAGGGGCGATCAAAGCAATGTCTAAAATCTTCTATTGAAAAAGTCACCGAACGCACAGGAAGATTATGCCGTGGGTGTAAGAAAATCGTGGTTGGTCATGATAGGCGAAATTGTCCATTGTTACATAAAAATGATATTGATTCATCTGTTTAAATGAACGACAAAGGTATTTATCTTTCCAATGTTCATCTTAATGTGATTTCTTATTATGCTCAATCTGTTAACGTAGCTTAATCTTTCTACTGCAGTTTTGCATAAGTACAAGGATTATGAAGATGGAATAGTTATTAGATGGATCGTCGGGCTTTATGCAACATCGAAAGATAGTAGAAGCATGAAGGGACAGCTTTGCATAAGTGTTTGCTATTGTAGATGTCTTTACTTTTGTAAAAAAGTAGACTCTGTAGAACGATGAAGGATGACTTAATTCTATAAACTCTTTGTTTGTTGATGTAGTGTTGTGCATGTAAAGTATATCATACAGGATATAACACGCATGCGGTTTTCATAATACGCATGCGGATTTTTGAAAGAGACATGTCTGGAGGTATATGTGTCCAGTTCATTTTATAATACGCATGCGTTTTTCATCAACCGCACGCTGATTTTGAAATCTGAAAAATCTGGGTATGTTATCAAGGTATAATACTCATGCGGTTTTCATAATCCGCATGCGGATTTTTGAAAGAGACATATCTGGCGGTATATGTGTCCAGTCCATTTTATAATACGCATGCGTTTTTCATCAACCGCACGCTGATTTTGAAGTCTGAAAAATCTGGGTATGTTATCAAGGTATAATACTCATGCGGTTTTCATAATCCGCATGCGGATTTTTGAAAGAGACATATCTGGAGGTATATGTATCCAGTTCATTTTATAATACGCATGTGTTTTTCATCAACCGCACGCTGATTTTGAAGTCTGAAAAATCTGGGTATGTTATCAAGGTATAATACTCATGCGGTTTTCATAATCCGCATGCGGATTTTTGAAAGAGACATATCTGGCGGTATATGTGTCCAGTCCATTTTATAATACGCATGCGTTTTTCATCAACCGCACGCTGATTTTGAAGTCTGAAAAATCTGGGTATGTTATCAAGGTATAATACTCATGCGGTTTTCATAATCCGCATGCGGATTTTTGAAAGAGACATATCTGGCGGTATATGTGTCCGGTCCATTTTATAATACGCATGCGTTTTTCATCAACCGCACGCTGATTTTGAAGTCTGAAAAATCTGGGTATATTATCAAGGTATAATACTCATGCGGTTTTCATAATCCGCATGCGGATTATCAAGTATGGAAAATTTAGGGGTACCTGAGGCAATCCATTCAACACTATACATACTCTACTAACATTTCTGTCATTCGTTTAATCCATGCATCTGAATCCAATCATTTATAAAACATGCAGTTTGGGTGTAGATTTCTATTTCTACACCCTTTACATGTGTAAAACCATCAGCACCCCAGCTAGAATAAAAGTGTCTCACAAGGACTGGATAAATGTGGCACTCAACATTAGCAAATGGAGCAATTCCGTGTCCATGCAACCATTTAGCGAAGGGAAAATCAGCAAACTCATCTATTAGAAATCTTCTTGACTTGACCAAGGGTCGATCTTCAAATTTCCTGAAGTAGATTTCCTCATCCACAGCACGATGAAAATATTTGGATGGGTAGCCATACACTTTGGGTGTTGTCGTTCTTTTTTTCTTGGGTGCTTCCTCTGCCTTCTTTTTTTTTTGGTTGCCCTTTTTAGATGTTGTATCTGCTTCATCTCCTTTTTCCTCATCAACTGTAGTGTCTTCCACAACAGTCTCAATTACTTTTCGTTTCCCCCTTCTGGTAGCTGCCTCATCTGTTGCTTTTTCTTTTCCTTTTTTAACGATGGCGACTACCTCACTTGCCACGGTTGCATCCTCGGCCTCTTTAGGTTTCTGTTTGCTCTTTGTAGTTGCTGCCTCCTCCTCTAGATCTTCTTCCTCATTTGCTTCATCAACTTTTGTATCTTCCACAACAGTCTCTATTACTTTTCGTTTCCCCCTTCTGGTAGCTGCCTGTCCTGCCGCTTTTTCTTTTCCTTTCTTAACGACGGCCACTACCTCATTTGCTGTGGTTGCATCCTCGGCCTCTTTAGGTTTTTTTTTGCCCTTTCTAGTTGCTGCCTCTTCTTCTTCTTCTTCCTCATTTCCTTCATCAACTATAGTGTCTTCCACGACAGTCTCCATTACTTTCTGTTTCCCCCTTTTGGTAGTTGCTGTCTCTCCTGCCGCTTTTTCTTTTTCTTTCTTGACGACGGCCACTACCTCACTTGCTGTGGTTGCATCCTCATTGATTTTTGTGATTTTTCTTTTTCCTTGTCTGGTTGCTACTTCTTCGGCTACATTGGTTGCTTCTTTCACATTTTTTCCCTTTCCTTTGGCCTTTGTCCCTGCCATTTAACTTCTGAAATGAAAACACCTAAACGTTAAAAAAATGACATATCGCATATGCATGTGAAGTTGAAACGAGAAATCAAGTGAAGTTGACACATTGCATGTGCATGTTGTAAGCTATAGGCTGTTTTCATGGAATATAGTATTCTGAAACCTAAAAAATGATTAATTGTGTTGATAGAGAAAGCAAATGTGATTTCTTCTGTTTGTCAAATCCGCATACTGATTTCAGAGGCATATGATTTCTTAAAATGCTTACTACCTTAGAATTAGCATGCGAAATATAAATAACAAGAATGTAAAGAAGGAATGTCACCAATCAGAAATATTATGCGGAATATGAAATTAATATGCAGATTATGCCACACTTGAGACGTGATTTGTGGAATTCAAATTCAATGTGGATAGTGAAAATAGCATGACGAATTTGCTAAAGTCAGTAGATATTTGAAAAAAAAGTTTAGACATGAAAATTAGCATGTGAAATTAGCAGGAATGTGAACAATGTATGTCACCGACTCAATATCAACATGCAGCATATAAAATTAGCATGCAGAATCTATCACAGAACAGGAATGTGAATCTGGGTTGTCATAAACTTAGAGTCCGCATGCGGAATATAAAATACGCATGCGGAATCTGTCACAGAGCATAAATGTGAACTACGGTTGTCACTAACTCAGAATTAGCATGCAGATAATTCTATCACAATGAGTACGAATGTGAATAAGAGTTGTCACTAACTTAGAATCAACATACGGAATACAGAAGTAGCGTGTGGATTCTGGCATAGAGAGCAAGAATGTGAACAAGAATTGTTACTGACTTGAAATCAGTATGAGAAATATGAAATTAGCATGTGGATTATATCATAAAAAATAGGTAAGTGGATAAGGGTTGCTAGTAACTCAGAATTAGCATGTAGATTCTTAACATTGACATGTGAATTCTGCATTCTGCTACTCTACCTAATTCTGTAAAAGACATGTTTTCAAATTCTAGCATCTTAAAAACCAGCACCTTTTTCTTCTAGATCAATATTCAAGGTCCTGTAGCTTCTTATTTCATTTTCACTTCCAAGTTTGTCATCTAGAGCTGAGGCATGACCAATTTGAAGATGAATTATGGCAGAAATAGGTTATATCATCAACAGTGCATCTGTCATTATTCCGCATTACCCACCTTTTGTCAAGATCGTCATGATGAGGAATCCATGAAGCAGAATGATTAGTTCATGCATGTCGCACGACAATCAGCATCTTATGGGAACAAAGTTCATGCCATTTTCTATATACAAATTATGGGGGTAAGAGAAAAAGATGCTGAACGTATCAATGACAATGTCAATCATTATCTTCATTGCAGCAAGAACCCACCACAGCAATAGAGTAATATCCCACACTGCAACTGTAGTATGTCTGTTATTCTTTCAGGAATCATACAACAGAACCCCATTTTGCTAATTCTAGATATGCATGGGATGGATGAATAAAGAAAGTGGGAAAATTTTTTACCAAAATTCCACCAGGAAAATGGATAAAAAAAAACAGAGGAACAAAACCCAGAAAAATGCTCAAAACTTGCAGTGAATGAAGTCAAAAAAGAAACAGAAACATATGTATAATAGCTAAATCACCACTCGACACTCTGCACTCAGCAGTGGGGATTCAAAATTCAAGCAGTCGAGTCAATGGCGCAGTGATCTGTCACAGTTGATGAAATGCATTATCCAGTCACCAACCACCATCATGACAAGGGCTGTCCACTAAGAAAAGATTGCAATTCCATGAATAGCTAAATTCCAGTTTGACTCTTCAAATATGGAGGCAATAATGTGTCATCTTAAATTAATTCAAGAATGCCAAAGTCATATATACAAGTGCATATGCTTCTTCTGATCAAACTAATGGGTGCCATAATTAATTTTTCAAAAATTCTGAACTTGCTAAGCACACTTTTCACCGTCTTTTAACCCTAGAGACTGGTGTTATGGACTCATATGTCAACGTCTTTGCAAATCATACTCATACAACTCATTTTCCAAGTAAAATAAAAAAATAGAAAAAAAATCTGACAACAACTGGGTTAAGGATCCAGCCCAGAAAGAGCAAGATGGACAGATTATGCCTGTCCTTACAACATACATTGAACTGGATTTACCTACAATGTTGATTGCAAGTCATGAATGGAGATCCTTTAATGCTATTCAGTTGTGCATTCTGAATCCGCATGCGGATTTTCGCGTGAGGGAGATGCGGATAGGAGGTACTTTCGCTGCGTAATTATAATCCGCATGCGGATTTTCACGTGAGGGAGATGCGGATGGGAGGTACTTTCGCTGCGCAGTTATGATCCGCATGCGGATTCAGAATCCGCATGCGGATTTTCGCGTGAGGGAGATGCGGCTGGGAGCTAATTTGCTGCACATTCAGAATCCGCATGCGGATTTACGGAGAAGACGAGATAAGAAAAAAATCAAATTCCAGTTCGGCTAGCTATCCACCAAAAAATTGAAATCATTTGCATTCATTACTTAATAGCATTAATAAGATTGCAACTCACCCTCGCCGGAGATGCGAATCGCTGGAGGCTCGAGCCGATGTGGGGCCGGAGCTGCTGCTGCTGCTAGTCGCCGACTCGATGAGGAACTGTTGCCTGCCTGCTGTGCGTTGATCGATAGAGGAAGGCACAGCCTTTATCTCGCCGGACAGACGGTGCCGCTGCCTGCTGGTCACCGGACGGACGGGAGCTGCTGCTGCTGCCTGCTGCGCGCTGCTGCATGATTTAGGGATTGAGGAACCGTGTGATTCTTTAGGAGGGGATGCCGAGATTTAGGGATTGAGGAGGGACGAGGGTGGGGGGATGCCGGGATTTAGGGATTGAGGATGCCGGGATTTAGGGATTGAGGAGGGACGAGGGACGCTAGAGAGGAGGAGGAGGCGGGATTTCTGTTTTCGTGTTTTGCTGCCGAGCGGGAAAATTTTCCCAGCAGATCCGCGTGTACGCCCCGCCCAACGAAACGCAACACGCACAGCAGCTCTCGACGGACAGGATTCATCCCGCCGAAATAGACGGCCGGATGAGCCGTCTGCACGGTAGCTTCCGTGCAGGCGGAATGCACATGATCATATCCCATATATATATATATATATATATATATATATATATATATATATATATATGAGATCCGATCATGTGCAGTCGGACTGCACCGTAATTAAGGTGCAGTCCGCTGTAAAATGGACCCCACACATATTAGATTGTAATGAAACTTTATACACTCATTTATCCATATATAAATCATACTTTAGACGGTTTAGATATTGAAAAAATCACTTTAATCTTGATATTTACATTAAACTATTTTATTACGTTGATTTTGCACCATTTTAAGATGGGGACTACACACATGTTGGATTTGGATGAAAATTGGTATGCTAATAAAGTGAACAATTCTAAATACAATGGATGGAGTGAATTTTCTATTTATGATCAAGTGGGGCCCACAGTGCATGGACTGCACCGTGTAGTCGCATGCACTGGAATATTTCCCTATATATATATATATGAGAAATATTTAGGTGCATCATAATTGCACTATAACAACTATGCAGTTGCGCCAAAGTGGGCCCTACGTCCTCATAAAATTATAATTTACTCCACAAATTATATTTAGAATCATGTATTCTATTATTATACTAATTTTCATCCCAATCGGATATGTGTATGGATCTTATGATCATAAAATTATAATCTACTTCACTCATTATATTTAGAATTATGTGTTCTATTACTATATCAATTTTCATCCAATCAGATATGTTTATGGATCCTATCTGAAAATGGTATAAATTCAATGTAATAAAATAGTTTGATGTAAATAAAAATTTGAAAGTAGTTTTTTCAACATGTAAACCATTTGCTATAAAATTTATATATGGATAAATGACTGTACAAAGTTTCATTGTATTCTAATATATGTGGGACCCTTTGTGAGCAAATATACCTGTACTCCGGTGTAGCTCCGGTGTAGTTGCGCTGAACCGGAACAACTCACACACACTCTCTCTCTCTATAAGTATATATATGGATAATATTCAAGTGTAACGCTACTGCACTGTAATTATGGTGCAGTGGCACCGAAATTGGCCCCGCATGATGATACAATTAAAATCTACTCCACAAATTGTATTTAGAATAATGTATTCTATTACTATATCAATTTTCATCCCAATTGGATATGTGTATATATCCCATCTTAAAACGGTACAAATTCAACGTAATAAAATAGTTTGATGTGAATAACAACTTTAAAGTGATTTTTTCAATATGTAAACCATTTGCTATAAAATTTATATATGGTTAAATGATTGTATAAAGTTTTATTGTATTTTAATATGTGTGGAGCCCAAAAACGGACAAATGTACCGCTGTTCCGGTGCAGTGGCGCTCTATCTCTCTCTTTCTCTATATATATACATGAGAGAGAGTTATATATATATATACAGAGAGAGAGATCCCATCATGTGCAAAATTATGGTACAATTAGCTGTAAAATGGGCCCTGCATATATTAAAATACAACAAAATTTTATATAATCATTTGTCTATATAAAATTCATACATTAGACGGTTTAGATGTTAAAAATACTACTTTAAACTTGATAGTTATATTAAACTATTTTATTACGTTGATTTTGCACCATTTTAAAATGAAGACACGCACATGTTGGATTTGGATGAAAATTGGTATGCTAATAAAGTAAACAATTCTAAATATAAAGGGTGGGGTGAATTTTTCATTCATGATCATGTGGAGCCCATAGTTCATGGACTACATAGTACAATCACATATACTCTAATGTTTTCCACATATATTTTGCTTTGGGAAGACTACAATAACATTAACTCGATTCTGTTAAAAATAAATTAGCATGAATTATTATAAATAAAAAATGAAGAGTTTGTTTGACTTGCTTTTCCAGTGAACTTACGCACTTATCCACCGTAACAACCACAATATTTTGAATCTTGTGAACTTATGTGCTTATTTTTTTTGAATTAAGTGTTTGGATATGAGTGGTGCTTAATTATTTTTCCCGTTTCTTAAGAAGAAAATGAGGGCTAAGAAGCTTATATAATGGAAGAGCTGAAATATGATATTCCTAAAAAAAAAAAAAAGGGAAAATGCTTATCCCTTTGACGCAACCCAAAATGAAGTCTAAATAAGATTAGCTTTTTATTGAAAAGGATTACAAGAACCATTGAATAAGAATCAATTGTAGTGTACAGGCTCAGAAAAGTGACAATTAGGCCTAATACATAGAAGACAGACCCAGAAAAAGACCATTGAGCCCATGAGCTATGGATCTCAGAGTGTGATACTATATGTTGTGGCCTGGCACCGTAGCCGCACGATTTTAAAATGCATCACACTATATTTAACTTGAGATCCACTTATAAACCACTAAGAACTTTTCTTCCACTTTTGATGTGGGATTCAATTATGAACTATTATAAGTCTACTAGTTTCCGCGTGGTTTGTCTCTGAACCACAACTTAACTCTGGGCCCCTGCCTGTAACCTTGACTTTTACTGGTTTAACTCTTTAACTCTATGAACCACATTTATTGGAGAGGTTCCACTTTGATACTATTTGTAACGCATAGACTTAGAAAAGTAACCATTAGGCCCAACGCACAAAATGCACAAACTCAAAGAAATTATTATTGGACTTGTAGGCTATGGGCTACATAGTGTGATATTATCAGCTTTGGCCTCGCATAGACTTAGAAAAGTAACCATTAGGCCCAACGCACAAAATGCACAAACTCAAAGAAATTATTATTGGACTTGTAGGCTATGGGTCACATAGTGTGATATTGTCAGCTCTGGCCTGACAGCTCAGCTGTACGATTTTAAAGCGCATTATGCTATGTTTAACTTAAGATACATTTATAAACTATCGTAAACTTTCTTTCCTTTTCGATGTGAGATTCAGTTAGCAGTTATTACAAGGCCACCAACGTTCGCCTAGTTTATCCCCGAGCAACAACTAAACTCTAGGCTTCTGCCTATAGTTCTAACTTTTACTGGTTCAATTTCTCCGACTCTCTGAACCAAATCTACTGGAGGGGATCGCTCTGATACTACTTATAATACACGGACACATAAAAGTGACCATTGGGCCCAACACACAGAACACACAGACAAGAAAAAATGAACATTGGGTTTGTGGGCTATGGGCCATATAATGTGATATTATCTGCTCTGGCCTTGCAACTTAGCCGCACTATTTTAAAATGTATCACATTATATTTAATTTGAGACCTATTTACAAACTACTACAAACTTTCTCCCTTTTTCGATAATTAAAAATAAATCGGCATGAATGTAAGTTAAAAAATAGCGTTGCACACAAAGAAAATGCCCCTAATTGGTCGGTCTTCAAAGCACATCACATGACTATGACCAAATGCTAGCCTTGATGGCTTTCACTTTAATTATTTTTTTCCAAACAAATAATAATTATTTGCACACTGCTTCCAAGGTCATAGCATCAATGTTCGTTCATCGCTGAAATTTGCTTTTTTTTTTTTCAATAGCTACCACATGAGGAAGTACCAAATTCTCTTTCATAAAAAATCTCTATCTTAGATTTTTCGTCCTAATTAATATTATAAGTCTATCACATTTAATTAGTTCTTATCTTTACATTTTCTTAGTTCTTTCCTTTTATAAAAATATAGTGTGTATGTTTGTAAAAATATTGTAACTTAGATTCTACAAATCGCTATTACTACAAGAAAATTACTTAAAAACAAGCATTTTGGCTATAAGAATTTGGCTGCGTAAATACTCATTTAATTCAATTACATATGGAAAGAACAAGATGCTCCGTGAAACCTTCTCCATTTTCAACATCTAAATGACTGATAAAAAATTCACTCAATCTATTGTGTTTAACATCATTTATATTATTATAAAAATCCTTTTGTCTAATATAATTGTATATGTGTCTCATTTACAAAAATCTAAAATTAGAGTAATAAAATGATTTAATGCCAAATATCAATTTTAAGTAATATTTTTAATATCTAAACTATCCAAAATATCATTATTAAATAGATAAATGATTTTATAAAGTATTACTACATTCCAATATATAGGTAAATAAATGTAAATATTTTTTTTAAAATCTGCATGTGAATATCTTATTTTTTAGTAGCACATATAGGATTTGGATGCAACTTGATCTCCTAACAAAACAAATGACATTAAATATAATGAATGGATTAGATTTTTCATCAAAAATCAAAATTTTAAAATTTGAGAAGATAATATGGAACTACTTCTATGTAACCCAGTTACAGAGAAGTGAACCCATAGAACAAAAGCCCAAATGCTGCCCAATTTGCAATTAATATGCCGTCACATTTGAGGAAACATTATCATGTTTATGAACTTTGTTACGTAGAATGCTATATGCAAGCCGACGTTACAAGGAAATATTTTTTCAACTCTTACATATTAACAAAAAAATTTTATTAGCGGGAAAAATGCACAAAGGAGGAAAGATTTTTTTTTTTTATGATGGTACATTTATAGAATTTTTTTAATGATGCTTTTATAGGTAAGGAAGATTTTTCTTGCTTATAATAATGTTAATTTTGACAACTAAATCAAAATTTTTTTGTCTAAACACAAATACGGTGAACTATTAGCAACAAAAGTTCTCATTAATGGCTGCCATATAAACTACGCCACGAAATATTGATAATTAAGTTTTTTTCTTTACAATAAAGAATTTAACCTTCGTTCAAGAATTTTTTTGGTTAAAAATCAAAATTTTTGTGGTTCAAGTGAGCTGTATAGTTTGTTTCCTTTTTCGTTATCTGCAGCAACTTTATATTTAGCTATGTAAACATGGTTGCATATGACCTAAATGCACGTAAAATAGTTTAGTGCGAAAAATGAGAAAAGGAAAAAGGAAAGTGCATGCGTACCATGCTGAATATTGAGCAGCACTTGCCTTTGCTTTGGAAAAGAACAAGAAACATTGACTTGGCGTCACTTGAAGAGGGGGGTGGGGGTGGGGCAACAGACACGCACACGCATATTACACACACACCAGCGGTTCAGCAGTGTTATGGGGGTGACTTGACGTCAACTGCAAAAGAAAAATCAGCAGTCCTATGCGTGTCAACACTGACTTGGTCAACTAAAAATAAATAATCATGATTATATGTGAAAACCGAAGATTAAAACAGAGAGGTAGAAAGCTGGCAATTGATGACAATGGTAATTTTAGGTGATACTAGTTACTTGGATGATCCGGTGAAATCAGACAAAAGTTTCCCAACCACCAAACCTTTTCAATTATCTGTACTTATTTTATAAATTTTTTAATCTAAATGTATTTTCCTTATGTATTAAATTTTATCATTCTTGAAAATCAGCACGTCTTGTGTCAAACTGCAAAAGAATCACACACGTCAACCACACATCCCGGATGTTGACTTATCTTTGCTTTGTAAAGGATGATGACGAGCAACACTGACTTCGTCAACTAAAATAAATAATCATGATTATAGGTGAAAAGCGAAGATTAAAATAGAAAGCTGGCAATTGCTGATAATGGTAATTTTCAGTGAAATTAGCTGCATCGATGATCCTCTAGAGCGACAACAAAAGTTCCAACACATTTTGGTTGTTAGGGTGAGTTTGTTTATATAAAAAAAAATTTAACTAAAAGTTTTTAATTTTAAATTTTTTTCTCTACAACTACCATATTTTTCAATTATTTCATCCCATTTTTCTACACAATTACTATAATTTTTAATCATCTCTTCATAATTTTTATACAATTATCTTATTTTTTCAATCATTATCCCTATTATACTACATTTTTTCTATTTCAAAAACTTTTATATTAAAATCTTTATCATTTCTCAAACATACATTAATAAATTATTTAAATTCTGTTGCAGATGCAACCACGAGAGATGCTTAACGATATCAGAAAAAATATGCCGACTGAAATTTTTGTCGTGGAAATTTGGTTCTTGTATTTTTCAGCTTTTCGGGAACGAATGGGAGTGTATTAAATTCAATTTGATTCCTGAAAGTGACACACTGATGATGCTGGAATATTTTTACGTCGACAGTTACAGGAGTATAAAATTTTCACCGCTGGTGTGGCTGCTTGTTCTTAACAAGCAAATTAATTAAGGCGTGTTTACCCATACATTTTAAAAGTGTGTTTTCAGTACCTTTATAAGTTTTAAAAATATTTAGCCGTATCTAGAAGTATTACAATTCTTAAAAAATAATTTAATTTTAGCAGAAGTTGGTATGGTTGCAGTAAGCTAGTAATTAATTCTTTCACCAAAAGTATTGGTGATAGAGTTTTACCGCAAACAGAGGCTTGGCCAAAAGGCCCTAAATGATGAATTTCTCCTCCACAACTATCCTGATTACAGCCATCTGATCCATTCAATCACTGTCCAGACTTAAAATTCAACGGAGCGATTGCAAATATGTATATCCTCTTGTTTCGCTTGTTCTCTTCCGTTCCACTGCGTTCGTATATAGTCAAAGCAGGATTGTTACTTGGGGATGGAAATTACGTATGTATATATTTTAAAATTATGAAGGGGACATAATTGTTATTTGGCGTGGTATATAAAATAGACATGATTTTAAACATTTTAAATATTTTTAAAAATAATTACAAGAAGGGTGCATATTGACATATTGTATAAAAATGATTAAAAACTAAGATATTTTATATAAGAAAATGTGAAGAAATAATTAACAACAGTATAGTAAAGGAGAATGAAAAGTTTTCAATTGAAATGTTTTTGTTGAAATTTTTTTTTTTTTTTTTTTTTTTGAAACAAAGGCACACGAAAGGGGAAGAGTAGAGCATCCATCACACATTTTATCCTTGAAAATTAAACATCTCACATATTATGAAATCGATGGATGAGGCCAAACAACAGAGAAATCGAGCTGCCCTGCAGCCTATGTCTCACAACGGCATGGACTGTTTTTTTTTTTTTTATTTCTTATGCAATATATAGCAAGCAAAACTCATCGCACATGCGACGGTATTACACACCGCACACTTATGTATATATGTATGTATGTATGTGATACTAACTGTATGAAGTAGGCAGACAGGTGGGTTGCTAGTTCAACTGGCTTCAGCAGGCAGCACTGCAGAATCGTATAATATATACATTTAGACATGCCCTGGAACGGCTGGTGGGCGGCGACAATAGCGCGGATTTTTGCAAGGTCGAGTATACGGCTTGCCTCTGCCAGCACCAGGTTTAGCGGTTCCGGGTTTCAGCGGCTTGTAAGGGGTCGTTGAGTCGACGTCGGACTTGAGTTCCTCAGCTGGAAGACCAGTGCAGATAACAAATTTCTGTTAGTTACGTTCCACAAAAATCCAGGCAACACCTCAAAAATTGCATGCATGTTATCATAACAACATGGCTAAGCAAACATATATGAACCATATATGATGATGATGGAAACATGCAATATCTGATCACTGGAGGTGCTTCAAAATGTATATGCAACGTGATTGATACTAACCAGTCTGGAGTTCTTGAAGCATTTCCCTGGCCATAACCTTGGTTGGGATGAACAAAATATTGGAGTTCTTGAAGCATTTCCCTGGCCATAACCTTGTTCATAGTGCATGTGGGCTTATCTTTGCTTTGGAAAAGAAAGAAGATGAAAAAGAAAGATAGAAAGCGAAGCGTTATAGGTCCAAAAACAACATTTTCACATTAAATTTGAGCTTAATTAAAGATGATCTTCCAAGATTTATCATGTGATTGGTTAAGAAAATCCATCCTCTTGGCATAGAAGAAGTAAAATCTATTGACTTGCTTCAAAATAATGGGAACTTATCCGGTCGCAACACAGGTGACTGTAAAAATTATTTTTATATTTAATAATAAATTTTTTTTAATGTTTTTATAAGTATGCGAGTCCCATTTAGATTTTATTTCCTGTAAAATTCCATAATTTTTAAATTTATTAAAAATTTTATTTTATTTTTGGAAAATTGAAATTCAAGACATGGATCCATGTGCCAGGTAAGGTTGCAAATACTTGTAATTTTTTGTAGGTATATCTGCAAATTTAAAACATAATATGCATACTTACAAAATTAACAAAATTTAGATTTTATAAATGTTTCCCATGACAAGAAAATTTCTTAAATCGAACCATTATTTTAGCTATATATTATATGACTTTGGCTGCAACTATATATGAAGGAAACCCAATAATTACCCAAATTGCAACTAATGCATCATCACACATGAGGAAACGTTGTTATGTTTATGAACTATTTCGCATTATAGCATTATATATATCCATTATAATTGAGTAATGATTCTTTTAGCCTATATTTGCTCAGACTGTAAATCTTATTTTTTATAAAACTATTATCTTATCGTCGAGAGAAAATTGTTGAAAATAACTAAAATATTCTTAGATTTAAAAATCTTAAAAATATATACAATCTCTGAAAATGGTAGAAATTCGTATATAAGTTAAAACACATTTAAAATTACGGTTTTATGAAAAACAAAAAAAAAAGGATTTATAACCCAAGCTAAAAATATCACACATTATAGTCTTGCCGCAAATGGTATTCAAGTAGGCCGCATGATTGGCTGCCTTTATTGTTACCTGCAAAAATAATTTATATGGTTGCATAAGACATAAGTGCATGTAAAACATCTGCCGGAAAAAAAAAAGGGAAAAGAGAAAGGAAGGTACATTTGGAATATGCAAAATATTGAAAAGCGTTTTGCTCTTTTCTTGTCCTTGCTTTGGACAATTACACGCAACACTGACTCATCGTCAACTGAAAAAACACCAACAGTATATTACGTGAGAAAAGAGACAAATGAAAAAAGAGAGATGGAAAGCTATCAATCGTGTTTCATGATAATTTATTTTTAGTTGAACCAAACCATTTTTGCTTGGTAATCTTTTCGAAAGCAAACAATTATCATCATGCTTGTAGGTGAAAAGAGAAGCTCAAAATAGAGAGCTAGAAAGCTGGCAATTAAGGACGACAATGGTAATTTTAGGCGAAACTAGTTAATTTTTTTTTTGAAGTAAGAAACTAGTTAAGTGACTACAATAAAAGTTCAAACATGTTTTCGCAGTTAATAGATATATATTACACATGAAAAAACGAGAGAGGCTTAATTATATAATGGAAAATAGGTCGATCGACTCAAAGCTTGTTGTTTGTGGAAATTTCATTATTGTAAAGGTAATTTGCTGATATATTTACTTAATTTAATACTAATTACGGAGGTACTTATATTATTTCACAAATTGTATATTATCTCTCACAAAGTTTCATCAAAATTACTTATATATCCATGTTAACAGATGACATTTAACGGAAATACATAGGCTGTTAAATAAAAAAAGTAATTTACAAATATATCTACTTAGTGTGATGTTAATTGTTGATATACCTGTATTATTTTACAAATTGCATATTACTCATACAATATTTCACCATAATTGTTTGCGTACCCATGAAACCTCTTTTTGCGTACCCATGAAACCTCTTTCTCGTTAGAAACTATTAATGTGTGCATTAAAAATTTGAATAGTGACTAAAATGACTTCTCGTCCGAAACTATTAATGTGTGCATTAAAAGTTTGAATAATGACTGAAATGACTTTGTTTGAAGTTATATTAAAATCTCATGATTTATAAAACACCTAGCTCCGTAGGTGGAAAGGATTTACCTGTGAAATAACATGTTAGCAATTAACATGAGTACGCAAGTAATTTTGATAAAACTTTATAAGGATAATATACAATTCATAAAACAATGAAAGTATATCAGCAATTAACATCAAATTAAGTAGGTATATTAGCAAATTATACTTTTTTATTTAACAGTTGTTAACATGAGTATGCAAGTAATTTTGATAAAAATTTATAAGATAATATACAATTCTTGAAATAATATGAGTATATCAATAATTAACGTCAGACTAAATAGTTATATAAGCAAATTACTCTTATTGTAATCTTAATTGTTCGGAGATGAACGGGAGTGCAATATTATATTCAATTTGATTCTTGAAAGTGATAAATTAATTATGTTCGAATTTTACGTGGATAATTAAGGAGTAGAAAAATTTTCGCTACTGGTGAAGCTACTCGTTCTTTTTTTTTGATGAAAACGGTCACCCCCTATCCCCTCTCCCCACCACTATGATGGGAGGATGGGATAAGAGAGCCCGAGCAATTCATTGCCAAAAAATTATCTGTACACAGTTTTTCCAAAAGAACAGGAGGAGGGTTGTCCCACCATTCCTGAGAAACCAAAAAAGACATAGATACATAATCTGCAAGAAAATGAGCCACGGCATTTCCATGTCTCAACACATGATGAGTAGTAAAGAGCGGGAAGGATGCAAGAAGAAATTTGATTTCCGCAATGATAGCCCCGGCCGGTGATAAAATCTGGTCCTCCTCCAAAATGTATCTGACTAAAAGAAGGGAATCCGTTTCGAACTGAATATTCGTAAATCTTTGTTGAATAGCCCATTTGAGACCCAAAATGAAGGCCGTCGCCTCCCTGCACAGGGGTTCCATGATACCCCTCCGCTTCCAGCCCTTAGCGGCAATGAAGCAACCATTGGAGTCGCGAATGATTGCGGCAAAACCCAAATCGTGATTGTCATCATGTTGCCTTGCATCAACATTCATCTTGAGGACACCCCGAGGTGGTTTGGTCCATCTAGCCACCAAAGGCCTATCAATCCATCCATCAAGAATAAGCAATTTTGCCTTCGAAAATTGTTCAATATAGTCCCTGCACCATTCCACAATATTGCCAAAGCTCGGTTGTACCCCCTCTTTCCAAAGTTTGTTTCGCATATACCACACCCGCCAACAAATTAGAATGAAGAAACCCAAATCCCCATGTTGATTTGTCAAGACCAAACGATGAAAAATATCCTGAATCGAGTCCCCATGGACCGCGGATGGGACCACCCCCAGAAAGATATGCCTCGTGTGTTGACAGCCAGTGAATACATGAGCAGCATCCTCCAGCACCGTTCTGCAAAAAATGCATATAGGATCCACCTCGATGCTCCTACGCAGTAAGTTTTGCTTTGTTGGTAAGGCATCCCGGAAGAGTCTCCACCCAAAAACCATAATTTTGCTCGGCAACTTCAACTTCCAAATAGCTTTATAAACTGCCGTGTTCACCGGATTGTCCATTGCCGCCCTCATGACTCGATATGCAGATTTCACAGAATAATTACCATTTGGCTCGTGAATCCAAAATAAGCTATCGTCCGTGTCCAAATAGGGTAATGGAACTTGGTTGATGCGTTGCCAGCCCTGCTCCCCAGCAGCTGCCATGACTCTCTCCATATTCCATGAGTTCGTCGAATCATCAATAAAGTAGTTGACAGGCACGTCGTCCGAGATTGCTAAAGGAAGGGGTCCCGCTTTTGTCAACCGGCCATCAAGCCAAGGGTCCTTGAAGAACCGTACCCTTCTGCCATTTCCAATCCGCCACCTGCAACCATTCAGTATCATCTCCCTTGCATTCAATATGCTCTTCCATGTAAAGGAGTCCGAAGGCTTAGCTTTGGAGTTCCAAATGTCCCCATGCGGAAAATAATTTGCTCTAAGAAACCTGTGGCATAGTGAGTTTGTTTGCGAAATAAGGCGCCAGACTTGTTTGCCTAAAAGAGCGAGGTTAAAAGCATGTAACTCCCTGAAACCCAGACCCCCCGAGAGTTTCGATGTGTACATATCCCTCCACGCAACCCAACAAATTTTCCGCTTATTTTCCTGCTCCCCCCACCAGAATCTGCTAAGCATGCTGTTAATTTCCATACAAAAAGACTTCGGAAGCAGAAAAATGCTCATCGTATAGGTCGGAATGGCTTGGGCAACCGCTTTGATGAGAACCTCTTTCCCCCCCCAAGAGAGCATTCTACCCTTCCAACCTTGGATCTTATTCCATATGCGCTGCTTAAGACCACAGAACATGCGTTTTTTGGCCCGCCCGAGCCATGCGGGGAGCCCCAGATATTGGTCAAAGTCCTGACCCATCTGATTGAAGCTACTCGTTCTTAACAAGCAAGTTAAATGATTGATTTTTCAATCCACGACTATCCTGATTACAGCCGTCCCATCCCCAGATTTTTGAACAGAGCGACTGCAGGAGTATATGTCCTTTTGTTTCACTTTTTCTCTTCCGGTTCCTTTGTGTTCATACATATAGTCAAAGAAGGGTGGTCTCATATTGTTACCTGAGGATGGAAATTTAGAGAGTATATTTGACATTTAATAAAACTTTTGAAAATTTTTTTGGTATAAAATGTTTTAAAATAGGAAAAGTAACGCGACATAATAGAACGGAGGGTTAAGAGTAAAAAAAAAATAGGGTAGTTATATGACTAATTATGATGTATAAGAAATGTTAAGAAATGATTAAAAAGAGGAAAATTATGAAAAGTGAAAGGTTTTAAATTAAACAATTTTTCATGATTGTGAAACAAACTTATATATTTTTAAATTATGAAGGGGCTATATTATTGTTACTTGGGGTGGTATACAAAATACATATGTTTTTCAATATTTTTAATTTTTTTAAAAAATTACCTGAAAAATTGGCAGCTTGGAAACTTGTTTTTCGTGGAAATTTCGTTCTTACAATTTCGGCTTTCCGGGAACGAACGGGAGTGCATTAAATTCAATTTGATTCCTGAAAGTGACACATTGATGATGTTGGAATATTGTTACGTGGACAATTACAGAACTATAAAATTTTCAACGCTGGTGTAACTGCTCGTTCTTAACAATCAAATTAAACGATGGATTTCTCGATCCACAGCTATCCCGATTATATCCATCCGATCCGTTCAATCTCTGTCCAGACTTTTAGTTAAACAGAGCAGTTGCAAACGTGTATATCCTCTTGTTTTTCTCTTCCCTTCCACTCTGTTCGTATACAGTCGAAGGGGGGAATTTTGCTCGATGGAAATTTACGTATATATATATATATATATATTAAAATTATGAAGGGGCCATATTGTTATTTGGCGTGGTATATAAAATACACATGCTTTTAAATATTTTTAATTTTTTAGAAATACTTACACGATGGGTACATATCGTACTGTGGGTGTATGGCAGTCAGCCAGTGACGACTGGATTGGCGGCGGCTGCAAAGGCACCTTGGACATGAGAGGAATTCATGCACGGCTAGACCGGATTTTGGAGCATTCTTTCGAGGTGTATGCTCAACACGAAAGGAGAAGAATAGAGCATCCGATCATGAATCATATCAATATTAATTAGTAGCTTTCAACTGGAGCCCAACCCATCCTGCATGATATCGTCGAAATGGACCTTTCGGGATGGGTCGAGAATATTGTTATTAACCCCAACTAAATTCAAATCCTAATGATAGTTTTCAATTTTCTAGGAGAACAGGATTCTTTACCGTTGGTTGGAAACTCGTTGGATTTTTCTCCCTATTTTATTTTCTTCTCAGTAGATTTTTTTTTTTTTTTTTGTGACCAGTTGACTGGAAACTAACAGCGCATTAAATTAAATTTGATTCCTTAAAGTGACAAATTTATGTTGTTAGCAGGTTACGTAGAAAATTATAGTCACAAGTCTAGCCAGTTTACTCAAGAAATGGAAATTTTGAGATGATAGGTTGGGTCCCACTTGGGTTTGAAGTTTCAGGATACATGGGTAAGTAGCTATGCATGATGATTTTATTTATTTATTGATATTATACAATATAACATCTTATATTATAATCAGGCCTATTCTTTGGGAGATTACAAGTTATCCACTCATCTTTAGTGGAGATAATAAGCTCCACCTAAACTCATTGGAGAGTAAGCTCTCCATCAACATGAGAGATGAAGCTCCTAAATATACAGCCACCTTCACCTATTGGAGAGGACATGCGAACCTTGATAGCCCCATTGGTGGATGCCCGAGTGGCTATGCGTGATGATCATTTTTAACCGGTTGAAAACAGGGTCGTTTTTTTGATAAAAACAGGGCCATTTTTACTAGCTGAAAATGGTGTCATTTCCGACTGGCGGGCTATATATCTATCCATCTTCTGGTCACCGAATGCAAAATTAAATCTCTAATAATTTTAGTGACTTATGAAATTTGCGGATAGACAGAGTTAGAGCATGCAACTTGCAAAATACATATTCAAAAAAGCATGCATCTTTATTCTTGGAAACGCAAGGCACGGATATTGCAAGCCGTGTACTAGATAGCTGGCAACGCGTGCGAACAACTTGGACTGTATTTCTTACGTATGCAAGATATAGCAACATTCGTCACTCATGCTTCTGCTGCAATCGACAGTAAAATGTATAGATAGAAATCCAAGTTGTATGAACTAGGCAGCTAGCTGGTTCAATTGGCTTCCGCAAGCATGCAGGTGCAGCAGAATGATAACATTTGCTGTTATTTGGACATGGCTAGGTTGGTAGGTAGTAGCTCCTTTAGGGCCCCGGACGTGGAGTGCTTGGAGGTTTACATCCGTTCTTATATGTGCAAGGTAGGGTGTATGGCCTGCCAGGCCTTGTACCAGGACGGGCAGCACCGTGTCTAAACGGATTACATGGCTTGGCAGGTGGCACAGTGGGACGAGCTGCATCGTGTCTGATCGGACTGTACGGCTTCGCAGGCGGAACACCGGGGTGACCACAAACGTTCTTATCTGAGCAATGTCGAGGATATGTCTTGCCTTTGCTAGGGATTGAAATTTCAATACATTTGTTGCATTCAAACATTCTCAGGAAAAATGCTTATCCATTTAACGCAACCACAAAAGGAAGTCTAAACAAGATTCGCTTTTGGTTGGAAAAGATTGCAAGCACCATGGACTACTTGTCAGCCGAAAAAAATCAGCATTATAGATATAAAAAAAAAAAAAAAAAAAAAACGTTGCACGCCAATTAAAAAAATAGCGTCGCCCGCAAACAAAACACCACCAATTAGTTGGCCTTCAAATCACGCCAAACGATAATAAAAAAAAAAAATCAAAGCAAATCAATATGACCGGATGCTGTCCGTTAGCATGAAAGTTCGTTCATTGCTAAAATCTGCCGTTTTTTTTATTTTTTATTTTAAAAAATAGCTACCACATGAGAAAGTACCAATTCTCTATTTTATATTTTTTTCGTCTTAATTAATAGTAGCAAATTCTATTATGTTTTCTTGACTATTTTTTCAATGCACCATGATATATTGAAATTTCAATGCATTAGGATGTAAAAATTCATTTTTCAAATATTTTTTGAAAATATTTTTATGAAATTGTTAACCTAAGTGTATTTCACTTATGTATTAAGTTTTACCATTTTAAAAATTATAAATATATATTTTTAATTTTTTAAAAGGTGATATTTTAGTCATTTAAAAATGACTAAAACCTCCCTTATTTTAAAAAATATATACACATCTCTAAAAAAAATAAATTTAGTTAATAAATTAAATATACTTAAATTAATAATTTCATAAAAATATTTCTAAAAATATTTAAAAAATTGAATTTTGTACCCCGATATATTGAAACACTATTCTATTTTCTTAGTTTTATCCTTCTATAAAAATACAGCGGGTATATTTGCAAAATTAATGGAACTTAGATTCTATAAGTAGTTCACGCTACAAGAAAATTACTTAAAAATAGCCATTATTTTGGCTTTATATTATAAGAATTTGGCTGCGTAAGTACTCATTTAAATGCAATTGCAACTAATATGTTGTCGCATTTGAGGAAAAGTTGCATTTTTATAAATTTTGCTAAGTATACACTAGTACAAGGAAATGTATCTTTTAACCCTTATTAACAAAAAAAAATCTTCATTAGCAAGAAAAAAGCAGTGCATGATAAGAATTTTTTTAAACTTATAATGATACTTATATGCAGCCAAAACTACAAGAAAATATTTGTTTTAACTCTTATTAACAAAAAAATCTTTATTAACAAGAAAACGCATATGCGTGGATGGATTCTTTTTAATTATGATGACACTTTTATAAACAAGAAAAATTTTCTTGGCTATGCTTTTATATATAAGGAAGAATTTTCTTGCCCATAACAATGTTTTAACAACCAAATTAAATATTTTTCCTAAACACAAAAACCATGAACTTTGGCAACCAAAGTTTTATTAATGTTGCCATATAAAATATGCCATGAATTATTGATAATTAAGTTTTTCTTTAATAATAAAAAAATTTAAACTTTTTTCAAGAATTTCTTTCGCTAAAAATCAAAATTTTTTATAATGAAGTGATTTGTATAGTTTGTTGCCTATTGTTACCTACAACAGCTTTACATTTAGATACATACATAAACATGATTGCGTATAACCTAAATGCACGAAAAATATTTTAGTACGAAAAATGAGAAAAAAAAGGAAAGTGCATGTCTATCATGCTAAATATTGAAAAGCAACTATCTTTGCTTTGGAAAAGAACAAGAAACATTGACTTGGCGTCAACTGAAAAAAAAAAAAAAAAAGAAAAGAAAAAAAAATCTGAGAAAAAGAAAAAAAATCTGCAGTATTGTGTCTAACTGCAAAAGAATCACACACGTCAACCACACATCCCGGATGTTGACGGAGCCCAATCCTATGCACCCGGGTGCATTCAGCCTCGATGCACCAGGGTGTACTACACCTATTTTTTTTATTTTTTTTTGAAAATTTTTTCATGAAGCTGTTAATATAGGTTTATTTAACATATGTATCAATTTTTACTATTTTTGGAGATTTTTAGATATTTTTTTTAGATTTTTAAAAATCAGTGGCATTTTCAGTTATTTAAAATTACCGAAAATGCCACTGATTTTTAAAAATCTAAAAAAAATATCTAAAAGTCTCCAAAAATAGTAAAAATTGATACATATGTTAAATAAACCTAGATTAACCATTGTGTAAAAAAATTTTCAAAAAAAAAAAAAAGGGTGCATAGGATTGCGTTCCGATGTTGACTTATCTTAACAAGCAAAATTAAATGATGGATTTTCGATCGACAACTATTCTGTTTAGAGCCATCCCATCTATTCGGTCACTGCCTGGACTTCTAAACGGAGCAATTGCAAGTCTATACAATCTTTTGTTTCACTCTCTCTTCCGGCTCCGCTGTATTCAAATACAGTCAAAGCGCAGCTGGCGCATATTATGTTATTTGGGAATGGAAATTTATGTGTGTGCTCTCTCTCTTCGCATATGTATCATCTAGTACATATAAAATATAAATGTAACAGAGGTGCAGTTGACTTAAAATCGGCCTTATATGATCATTAAAATATAATAGGCGCAGTTGACTTAAAATGGGCCTTATATGATCATAAAAATATAATTTACTGCATCAATTGTATTTAAAATTATTTATTTTATTGAATAATCAATTTTCATCCAACTTGAATGCGTAAAAGCCCATCTAAAAATAGTACGAAATAAAAAATAATCAAATAATTTAATATAAATAACAATTTTAAAATTATTTATTAACATGTAAACTATTTCAAATATAATTTATATGCGAATAAATAATTACATAAAAAATTAATAAATTTATGTGAATACCTAACTGCCAATAGCTAATAATAGTGATTTTCAGAGACAACTTATATGTATATACGTATTACACACTGCACACTTATATGTATATACGTATTACACACTGCACATGCGACGGTATTACACACTGCACACTTATATGTATATACGTATGTATGTATGTGACACTAACTGCATGAAGTAGGCAGACAGGTAGGTTGCTAGTTCAACTGGCTTTAGCAGTCAGCACTGCAGAATCGTATAATACACACATTTAAACATGCCCTGGAACGGCTGGTGGGCCGAGACAATAGAGATTATTTTTGCAAGGTCGAGTATACGGCTTGCCTCTGCCACCACCACGTTTACCGGGTCCGGGTTTCAGCGGCTTTTAAACCCCGCACACTTATTTTTATATTTAATAATAAAATTTTTAATGTTTTTATAAGTGTGGGAGTCCCATTTAGATTTATTTCCTGTAAAATTCCATAATTTTTAAATTTATTAAAAATTTTATTTTATTTTTGGAAAATTGAAATTCAAGACATGGATCCATGTGCCAGGTAAGGTTGCAAATACTTGTAATTTTTTGTAGGTATATCTGCAAATTTAAAACATAATATGCATATTTACAAAATTAACAAAATTTAGATTTTATAAATGTTTCCCATGACAAGAAAATTTCTTAAATCGAACCATTATTTTAGCTATATATTATATGACTTTGGCTGCGTGAGGAGTCATTTGGCTGCAACTATATGAAGGAAACCCGATAATTACCCAAATTGCAACGAATGCATCATCACACATGAGGAAACGTTGTTATGTTTATGAACTTTGTCTCATTATAGCATTATATATATCTATTATAATTGAGTAATGATTCTTTTAGCCTATCTTAGCTCGGACTGTAAATCTTATTTTTTATAAAACTATTATCTTATTGTCGAGAAAATTGTTGAAAATAACTAAAATATTCTTAGATTTAAAAATCTTAAAAATATATACAATCTCTGAAAATGGTAAAAATTCGTATATAAGTTAAAACGCATTTAAAATTACTGTTTTATGAAAAACAAAAAGAAAATAGGATTTATGACCCAAGCTAACAATGTCACACATTATAGTCTGCCGCAAATGGTATTCAAGTAGGCTGCATGATTGGCTGCCTTTATTTTTACCTGCAAAAATTATATATGTGGCTTCATAAGCATGGTTGCATAAGACATAAGTGCATGTAAACATCTGCCGACAAAAAAAGGGAAAAGAGAAAGGAAGGTGAATTTGGAATACGCAGGATATTAAAAAGCATTTTGCCTTTTCTTGTCATTGCTTTGGACAAGTACACGCAACACTGACTTGGCGTCAACTGAAAAAACACCAACAGTATATTACGTGAGAAAAGAGAAAAATTAAAAAAGAGAGATGGAAAGCTATCAATCGTGTTTCACGATAATTTATTTTTAGTTGAACCAAACCACTATTACTTGGTAATCTTTTCGAAAGAAAACAATTATCATCATGCTTGTACGTGAAAAGAGAAGCTCGAAACAGAGAGCTAGAAAGCTGGCAATTAATGACGACAATGGTAATTTTAGGTGAAACCAGATAATTTTTTTTCTGAAGTAAGAAACTATTTAATTGACTACAATAAAAGGTCAAACATGTTTTCTCAGTTAATAGATATGTGTTGCACATGCAAAAACGAGAGATGCTTAATTATATCAGGAAAAATAGGTCGATCAACCCAAAGCTTGTTGTTTGTGGAAATTTCGTTATTGGAAAGGTAATTTGCCGATATATTTACTTAATTTAATATTAATTGCTGAGATACTTATATTATTTTATGAATTATTTATTATCTTTCACAAAGTTTTATCAAAATTGCTTGCATATCTATGTTAATAGATGACATTTAACGGAAGTACATAGTCAGTTAAATGAAAAAGGTAATTTGTAAATATACCCACTTAGTTTGATGTTAATTGTTGATATACCTATATTATTTTACAAATGACATATTACTCCTACAATGTTTCGCCATAATTGTTTGCGTACCTATGAAACCTCTTTTTCATTAGAAATTATTAATGTCTGCATTAAAATTTTGAATAGTGACTAAAATGACTTCTCATCCGAAACTATTAATGCGTGCATTAAAAATTTGAATAATGACTGAAATGACTTTGTTTGAAGTTATATTAAAATCTCATGATTTATAAAACATCCAGTTGCATAGGTGAAAAAGATTTACTTGTGAATAATATGTTAGCAGTTAACATGAGTACGCAAGTAATTTTGATAAAACTTTGTGAGGATAATATACAATTTATAAAACAATGAAAGTATGTTAGCAATGAGCATCAAATTAAGTAGGTATATTAGTAAATTATACTTTTTTATATAGCAGCTGTTAACATAAGTTCGCAAGTAATTTTGATAAATCTTTATGAGATAATATGCAATTTCTAAAATAATATAGGTATATCAGCGATGAACGTCAAACTAAATAGTTATATCTGCAGAGTACTCTTATTGTAATCTCAATTGTCCTGGAACGAACAGGAGTGCAATATTATATTCAATTTGATTCCTAAAAGTGACAAATTGATGATGTTCGAATTTTACGTGGACAATTAAGAAGTAGAAAAATTTATGCTACTAGTGAAGCTGCTCATTCTTAACAAGCAAGTGAAGTGATCAATTTTTCGATCAACGACTATCCTGATTACAACCATCTCACCCATTCAATCACTGTCCAGATTCTTAAATAGAGCAATTGTAGGAGTATATATATCCTTTTGTTTCACTTTTTCTCTTTGACTCCTTTGTGTTCATACATATAGTCAAAGCAGAGTGAGCTCATATTGTTACTTGAGGATGGAAATTTAGAGAGTATATTTGACATTTAATAAAATTTTTGAATTTTTTTTGGTATAAAATGTTTTAAAATAGGAAAAGTGATGTGAGGTAATAGAAGTGAGGACTAAGAATAAAAAAATAAAAATAAATAGGGTAGTTATATGATTAATTATGATGTATAATAAATGTTAAGAAATGATTAAAAAGAGAGTAATTATGAAAAGTGAAAAGTTTTAGATTAAACAACTTTTCATGATTGTGAAACACTCTTATATGTTTTTAAATTATGAAGGAGATATTTTAATTTTTTTTAAAAAATTACATGAAGAGTAATTACTTAGGTGTAGGACAAACAGCTAGCCGCGACCCGATTAGCAGTGGCTGCAAAGGCACGAATTCGCACTCCGCAAGACCCATTTTTGTAGCACTCTTTAGCGGTGAATGCTTGACATGAGAGGAGAAGAACAAAACATCCGTGCATGAACCATATCAAATACAATTAGTTAGTGGCCTTTCAACTGGAACCTATGCCATCCTGCATGCTGTCGTCGAAATGGACCTCTCGCGATGGGTTGAGAATATTGTTATTAACCCCAACTAAATTTAAATCCTAATGATAGTTTTCAATTTTCTAGAAGATCAGGATTCTTTACCGCTGGATGCAAACTTGTTGGATTTTTCTTCCCATTTTATGTTCTTCTTAGTAGAAATTTATTGTTAATTTTTTGTGACCAGTTAACTGGAAACTAACAATGCATTAAATTAAATTTGATTCTTAGTTGTCAAAAAAAAAAAAGGATTCCTGTTAGGGTTAGAATTAAAGTTAGGGTCTAAGTTTTACAATTAGAATTAATGGTGGGACTGAGACAAGCTCAAGTTTCAAGAAATTGATGCACCTCTACTTAAGCGTCATTGATTGAGTTAAAATAATTTAATTATAAAATATTAGATGGTTAAAGTTATAACTTCTCAAGTATGAATCTTGAATTTAAGTCTCAAAAGTTCGATTATTGTTATTTAAATCGTTTATAAGGATACACTACAAGAAAATATATTTTTCGCAGTCCTTATTAACAAGAAAATGCAAATATAAAGAAAAATTTTCTTGCATATGATGATAAATTTTTTTTTTATATATACGTGAAAAGCCTAAGCCTTCAATACCCCTGTTTATAAAATTCCCTAATACACATATATGGAGAGGGATTCCTTTATTTATATTATCTAATGCCGCGGAAAAAACAAACCAATTATGAAGACATATTTTGTAAACATTTACTTATCAACTCTTGTTTACATTGAGATAAAACAAAACGAAAAAAAATTGTGGGGAGAGAGATTATTAAACCGTTTGAGGTCTGTTATTCTCCACATAATCCCACTGCCATGCAGACCTCTAGCAGATTAATGTGAAATTTTTTGTTTTTTAACCAATACTAACTAAGAATACATGAGTCATCACTTGGATAACTAAGTAGTAGCCGAGTGTGTAAGGTCGAAGGTTTAGAGTTTAAAATTGAATAAATACACTTGTATCATTATTTCTCTACTAAAATTATCTTCCGTCGTCAGTTGCTTGATCATCTAAAGGGTGATGGATAGAAAAAAAAAAACATGAACACACTGGTAGAGTTGGTCAATTTTGTGGATATCATCCCCCCCTATTGAGACGTTCTTTTATTACTATATTTACAATTATCTGTAAGCACATTTTCTAGAATCTTATTCACAAGGCACGTAAAATATGAACTGTAACGAGAAAACAAGCAAAACTATCCCGACTACGACGCTTTGTTGCTGATGAGAAGGTGGCAACGACGTGACATTTATGGCTTTGATGGTTGATGATTGGTACATTTTTTTGCTTTGGGAAGACTACAAACAACATTGACTTGGGTCTGCCATAAATAAATCAGCATCAATTATTATAAGTAAAAAGAGAAACGAAGAATTTGTTTGGCTTGCTTTTCCGGCGAACTTATGCGCTTATCCACCATATTTGCCACCCATAATATTTTGAATATTGTGAACTTATGCGCTAATTTTCAATTAAGTGTTTGGATATGAGTGGTGCTTAAATATTTTCCCTGTTTCTTAAGGAGAAAATGAGGGCTTAGAAGCTTATACGATGGAAGAGCCAAAATATGATATCTCTAAAATAAAAAAAAATACTTATCCCTTTCACTCAATATGATATCCTTACTTTTCAAAATAAAATAAAAATAAAAATGATATCCCTAAAAAAATGCTTATCCATTTGACGCAACCCCAAAACGAAGTCTAAACAAGATTAGCTTTTTGTTGGAAAAGATTACAAGCACCATCGACTAAGGGTCAACCAAAACTAAATCGGCGTTATAGTAAGTTAAAAAAAGCGTTGCACGCTTTATCAAAAAAAAAAAAAGAAAAAAAGAAAAAAGAAAGCGTTGCACGCCATTTATAAAAAAAAAAAGTAGCGTTGCACACAAACAAAATACCACTACTTATTTAACCTTCAAATCACATCAAATGAATATGACCAGGCCGTTACTTTAATTTTTTCCATAAACAAATAATAGTTATTTGCAAATTGCTTCCATGATAATAGCATGAAAGTTCGTTCATTGCAGAAATCTGTCTTTTTTCTTTTTCCTTTAAATAGCTACCATATGAGAAAGTACCAAATTCAATGTCTTAGGTTTTATCGTCCTAATTTATCGTTGTAAACTCTATAATATTTCTTTCTTTTTTTTTTTTTTTGCTATAAACTCTATCATATTTCTTAGTTCTATCCTTTTATAAAAATATAATGAGTATATTTGAGAAATTAATGGAACTTAGATTCTATAAATAGTTCCCACTACAAGAAAATTACTTAAAATAGCTATTATTTTGACTTTATATTATAAGAATTTGGCCGCGTAAGCATTCGTTTAAATGCAATTACGTACAGAAAGAAAGCCCATATGCTGCCCAAATTGCAACTAATTTGTGGTCGCATTTGTGGAAATGTTGCCATGGTTGTGAACCTTGTTACGTATAATGCTATATGCAGCCAACACTACAAGGAAATATTATTTTTAATCCTTATTAACAAAAAAAATTTTATTAGCAAGAAAAACACATATGTAAGAAAATATTTTTTAATTTTATAGACAAGAAAATTTTTCTTAGCGATATTTTTATAAGTAAGAAAGATTTTTCTTGCTTACAATATATTTTAATAACCAAATTAAAATTGTTTTTGTCTAAACACGAAAACCATGAAGTATTGGCAATCAAAGTTTTTTTTATTAATGTTTGACATATAAATATGTCACTAATGATTTATAATTAAGTTATTCTTTAACAATTAAAATTTAATTTTTTTTCCATATTTTCTTGCTAAATTTTAAAATTTTTGTAGTGAAATGAGTTGTATAGTTTGTCGCCTTTATTGTTACCTGCAATAACTTTATATTTAGCTACATAAACATGATTGCATATGACCTAAATGCGGGAAAAATATTTTAGTGCGAAAAATGAGAAAAAGAAAAAGGGAAGTGCATGTGTATCGTGCTAAATAAGAAACATTGACTTGGCGTCAACTGCAAGATTATTATTATTAATTTTTTAAAAAAAAATCATTAGTATTATGGGTGGCTTAGCGTCAAGCGCAAGAAAATCAGCAATCTTGTGGGTGTCTTGCGTCTAAAAAAAATCACACACGTCAACCACAGTATTCCGGATGTTGACTTATCTTTGCTTTCTAAAAGATGATTACTAGCAACACTGACCTGGTCAAATAAAAATAAATAATCATAATTATTAGGGGTGGGAATTGGGGTGGGTTGGCCTGTGACTCGGCTTTGACCTGACTCGTTTTGTCTGGTAAAACTAATATATTTTTGACCGGGGACAGGGATGAGTTAGAAATTTTGACCAGAATTCAAAAATAGGGTCGGGGTGGGTTAACGATGTCCCGACTAGAAGAGTCCAACCCGCCTCGCATATATTAATTTATTAAAATTTATAAGCTTACATTTAAATATTATTATTATTGTTATTATTATTATTATTATTATTTTCTTTTAAAATTCTGACTTTTTTATAATCAACTCTATCAAAAATAGAAGAATTAATTTATTCAAAAAGCAATATAAGAATTAATAAAAAGAATTTGTACATATATAACCCTTATGTGTAATTGTATATTAACCTATTGTAATAAATTTACACTATATTTTCAAATTTTTCTTTATTATGTGGTTTTTAATAATTAGTGAAATATTGAAGCATATAATATTTAAATTTAGTATAGATGTATAATTATATTTGATAAGTACATAAATTCCTAAAATTAGCTTATTTAACCCATATTTTTGACCCGACCTGCTATTCTGAACCAGTCCGATACCAACCTGAAGTTTACTCTAGAACCTATTTAAAAAAAGTGAGAGTCAAACCGACCTTGTCCCGACTGGATATAAAAAGAGAATCAAACTCAATTTTTAAAAAGTAGGGTCAAGGTTGGGCAAACCTTGACTCGGTATGGCTCGCCCCGGTTCCACCCGTAATAATTATAGGTGAAATGCGAAGATTAACATAGAGAGTTAGAAAGCTGGCAATTGATGAGGCAGTTGATGACAAGGATAATTTTAGGTGAAACTAGCTACTTTGATGTTCCAGCAAAACTACAACAAAAGTTCGGCAACTATTTTACCTTTTCAATTATTTCATTCCATTTTTTATATAATTATCTTAACTTCAATTATTTCTTTATAACTTTTTATACAACTAATTTATTTTTCTTTCATTACTTTTATCATGTCACATTATTTTTTTTATTTCAAATTTTTTTATGTAAATAACTGTTCTTTGAAAATATTTTATAACTTTTTAAGCACACCTTTAATAAATTATCTAAACTCTACTGTATATGCAACCATGAGAAATGCTTTATCATATCAGAAATAGGGTAATTTGCAAATATATCAATTTAATTTGACTATAATTGCAAACATAACTTCATAATTGCAAAAATTATAGATAATTTCTACATAGTTTGACAATAATTGGAAACATACCAACAATGTTATAATAACATTACTGCACCATCACGACATGAGTATATTTGCAAAAAATGCAAATTATATGAGTATATTTGTAAAACTAAATATATCTACTTAATTTTTGAAATTGCAAACATACTCATATAGTCTACATATTTTTGCAAATATTATGCCATAGTAGCACAGTAATGGCATCATAAAGGCATTGCAGTTTTGGTCAAACTATATATAGTTATTTGTAATTTTTAAAATTATGTGGTTATATTTATAATTATAATCAAGCTAAGTGAATATATATGCAAATTACTAGAAAAATAGGCCGCCAGGAGACTTGTTTTCCGTTGAAATTTCCTTCTTACATTTTCGGCTTTCCGGGAACGAACAGGAGAGCATTAAATTCAATTTGATTCCTGAAAGTGACACAATCATGATGTTGGAATATTTTCACATGGACAATTACAGAACTAGAAAATTTTCACCGCTGGTGTAGCTACTCGTTCTTAACAATCAAATTAAACGATGGATTTCTCGATCCACAGCTGTCCCGATTATGTCCACCCGATTCGTTCAATCACTGTCCAGACTTTTAGTTAAACAGAGCAGTTGCAAGCGTGTATATCCTCTTGTTTTTCTCTTCCCTTTCACTCTGTTCGTATACAGTCAAAGCGGGATTGTTACTTGATGGAAATTTACGTATATGTATATTTTTTAAAATTATGAAGGGGGCATATTGTTATTTGGCGTGGTATACAAAATACACATGCTTTTAAATATTTTTAATTTTTTGGAAATACTAACACGATGGGTATATATCGTATTCTAGGTGTATGGCGGTCAGCCAGTCACGACTGGATTGGCGGCGGCTGCAAAGGCACCTTGGACATAAGAGGAATTCATGCACCGCAAGACCGGACTTTGGAGCATTCTTTCGAGGTGTATGCTCAACACGAAAGGAGAAGAACAGAGCAACCGATCATGAATCATATCAATATTAATTAGTAGCCTTTCAACTGGAGGTGGGATGGGAATGTTATTATTATTATCATTACCCCAATCAAATTTCAATCCTGATGCTGGTCTTCAATTCTCTAGGAATGACATTCTTCACCGTTTGACTGGAAAATCAGCGCTGACAGAGTGTAGTAATTTAAATTTGACTCTTAAAAATGACCAATTTACAACTTATGTTGGGAGGTTGTGTCGAAAATTACAGTCACATTCTACCAAGTTAAATGATAAGGATTGCAATCGAAAATGCAGAATTTTTTGCTGTTCTTATTTCGACTGAAGTTTTAAAACTCTTACGAGTAGCAAAATGAAAATAGGCATTTGACATCACATTATTATTCCTATTATATCATATCATTCGACAACTTTTACTCTTCAAAACTTTTCATCAAAAATTTTATTCATTATCAAACATAACCTAAAGAAAGAAAAAAAAAAGGCACTGCCCTCGCCGGCTCGCCCTCGCCCTCGCCCGACGATCTTGCCGTCGTCGTCCCGCAGCCGGCTCGTCGTCGTCCCCGTCACCCTCGTCGTCGTCCCGCAGCCGGCAGCCCTCGCCCTCGCCCTCGCCCGACGATCTTGCCGCACGCCGTCTTGTGGCAACCCTTCTCGCCGCACGCCGTTTTGCCGCAGCGGCGCCGACGATCTGCTGCAGCGGCGCCGACGATCTGCCGCACGCTGTCTTGCCGTTGCTCTGTGCTGTCTCCTCTCCCGGCGCCGGCGCCGTCTTGCCGCACGACTGCTATCTCCTCTCCCGGCGCCGACGACGACTGTCTCCTCTCCTCCCGTGGCCGACTCGCCGGCAGCATCAAAATTCAAAACGGCAAAAAACAAAAAACAGTACTCATTATTTATTTATTTAGCCCTTTTGATTTAGCCTAATTTTTTTTTGCTTGCGTGTCTTAAGAATTAGTAATTATCAATGACTCAATTATGCTATTAAACAATCCTATAATATCAATTATGTCATTAAATAAATCTAAAATCTTACGTAATTATTAAAAAAATCTCTATAGGAATGATGATTATTAACTCCCATATATTCAAAATTTAAAGAAATTTTGGACCTACAAAAATACTTCATATAATCAATCCATTCTAATTAATCATACGTATCATAATATGCAACTCATGTAATTAATATCACTCTCATAATTAATTGTATGATACAAATCTCTTCAAATAATTAATGTAGCAAATAAAAATTATAATATAACTAAAAAAAATATTATAATTAATTAAATGGTATCTCATGTTGCGTAAATATACAGTCACTATTGCGATTACTTGTATGGTTTATGTTAGCATTGATTTTCTGTGTTTATAAGCTTCACCTATAACACTTATAGCATTGATTTATGAAATTCATTGCATGATTTATTATTGATTGTTTATATGCTAATATTAGGAAAATTATTTTAATTGTCTATTTGAGAAAATTTTGTTAAATGCATGGTAAATGAATTTTTCTTTTTTACAATTTTAGGTAACTATTTAATCATCATGTCGACATCAAACCCATCTGAAAGTAGAAACTCGCTATTAATTTTTTCCTGCATGTTTTGTTCTTATATTGTGGTCATTAAAATCCAACATATATATTTTGGATTTATAAGAACATAAGTTTATCAATATATTTATTTAAAATTTTTAAAAATTTAATATTTATGATGTCATAAATATGTCATGCTGACGTCACCAGTTCGAACCAGACCAGTTCCTTTACCGGTTCAATCACCGGTTCGGTTCTGACAACATTGAATTCTACTATATATGCAACCATGAGAAATGCTTTATTATATCAAAAATTAGGGTAATTTGCAAATATATCCATTTCATTTGACTATAATTGCAAATGTAACTACATAATTTCAAAAATTATAAATAATTTCTACATAGTTTGACAATAATTGGAAATACACCAATAATGTTATAATAATATTATTGCACCATCACGACATGAGCATATTTGCAAAAAATATGCAAATTATATGAGTATATTTGTAAAATTAAATATCCACTTATTTTTTGAAATTGCAAAGATACTCATATAGTCTACATATTTTTGCAAATATATGTCATGATAGCGCAGCAATGATATCATAATCGTATAGGTATATTTGCAATCTTAGTCAAACTATACGTAGTTATTTGTAATTTTTAGAATTATGTGGTTATATTTATAATTATAATCAAACTAAATGAATATATTTGCAAATCACCCGGAAAATAAGTCGCTTGGAGACTCGTTTTTGGTGGAAATTTCGTTCTTACATTTTCGGCTTTCCGGGAACGAACGGGAGTGCATTAAATTCAATTTGATTCCAGAAAGTGACACATTCATGATGTTGGAATATTTTCACATGGACAATTACAGAACTAGAAAATTTTCACCGCTGGTGTAGCTACTCGTTCTTAACAATCAAATTAAACGATGGATTTCTCGATCCACGGCTATCCTGATTATATCCATCCGATCCGTTCAATCACTGTCCAGACTTTTAGTTAAACAGAGCAGTTGCGAGCGTGTATATCCTCTTGTTTTTCTCTTCCCTTCCACTGTGTTCGTACACAATCGAAGCGGCATTGTTACTCGATGGAAATTTACGTATATGTATATTTTTTAAAATTATAAAGGGGGCATATTGTTATTTGGGATGAACAATATTAATTAGTAGCCTTTCAACTGGAGGTGGGATGGAATGTTATTATTATTATCATTACCCCAATCAAATTTCAATCCTGATGATTCAATTCTCTAGGAATGACATTCTTCACCGTTTGACTGGAAAATCAGCGCTGACAGAGTGTAGTAATTTAAATTTGACTCTTAAAAATGACCAATTTACAACATATGTTGGGAGGTTGCGTCGAAAATTACAGTCACATTCTACCAAGTTAAATGATAAGGATTGCAATCGAAAATGCAGAATTTTTTGCTGTTCTTATTTCGACTGAAGTTTTAAAACTCTTACAAGTAGCAAAATGAAAATAGGCATTTGACATCACATCATTATCCCTATTATATCATATCATTCGATAACTTTTCATCTCCAAAATTTTTCATCAAAATTTTATTCATTATAAAACATATCCTGAAGGAAAAAAAAAAAAAAAAAAAAAAAAAAGGCAAGTTGATTCCATTGGCTTCAACGGCATGCAGCAGAATGAAAACATTTGCTGTTATTTAGGGAAGGCTAGTTGGGTAGGTAGGTAGTGCCTCCTTTATGGCCCCGGAGGTTGAGGGCGTGGAATGTCACACCTGTTCTTAGGTGTTCAAGGTCGAGTGTACGGCGTGCCAGGTCGACCAGGTCGAGTGTACGGCATGCCAGGTCGAGTGTATGGCTTGCCACGCGGGACACCAGGACGAGCTACGCCGGGATCAACGTCGGACCTGTGTTCCAGAGCTGAAACACCAGTACAAATTACAAATCTTTATTAGTTATGATATATGGACCGATGGAGGCAACAACTCAAAAATGGCGGGCACGTAATAGTCATATTATTATAAAAAAAAGGGCAAAAAATACACCATCTATTTGTCGATGATGACGAATCAACTAGCAGAATTGGAAAAAGCAATCTTTACCATCCAAAAAGTTGATGAGGAAGTTAACAGAAGGGCTATATATGGAAGTATATCAGCTCTGGTGCATCGGATCATGCCAAATGATGAATATAGTTACACCAGTGCTGATTTTCTTAATTAATCAAACTGTCTAACGCATTATGGATGTGAAATCTAAAGGCGTGCAACATGATACTGACCATTGGGAGGCTCTCGCAGCATTGCCCTGGCCATGACCTCGGTTGGGGCGAACACAATATTGGAGATAAGGAGAATGCCCAATATCAAGCAAATCTTTACACCCATTTTCGCTTGAGTTTGAATTGGGCTTTGAATGAATGGAGACCCCAAGCCTTCGACACCCCTATTTATCTTTGCTGTGGAAAATGACACAAGCAATATTGACGTGGGCCAAGAAAGAAAAATAAGCGAATTATCTGACTTTTCCGTGCGGATTTTTTTTTTTGCTTTGGAAAATGCCGCAAGCAACTGTCTTTGCTTTGGTAAAGAGCTAGAAACATTGACTTGGAGTCAACTGAAAAAAAAAAAAAAAAAGACAAAAGAAAAAAATCTGCAGTATTTTGTGGGTGTCTTGGCGTCAACTGCAAAAAAAATCAGAACGTCTTGTGTCTAACTACAAAAGAATCACACACGTCAACCACACATCCCGGATGTTGACTTTTCTTTGCTTTGTAAAAGATGATTACGAGCAACACTGACTTCGTCAACTAAAATAAATAGTCATGATTATAGGTGAAAACCGAAGATTAAAATAGAAAGCTGGCAATTGCTGATAATGGTAATTTTGGGTGAAATTAGCTGCATGGATGATCCTGTAGAACTACAACAAAAGTTCTAACACATTTTGGTTGTTAGGGTGAGTTTGTTTATATAAAAAAAATTTTAACTAAAAGTTTTTAATTTAAAATTTTTCTCTCCATAACTACCATATTTTTCAATTATTTCATCCCATTTTTCTACACAATTATCATATTTTTCAACCATCTCTTCACAATTTTTATACAATTATCTTATTTTTTCAATCATTACTTTTGTTATATTATTTTTTTCTATTTCAAAAACTTTTATATTAAAAACTTTATCATTTCTCAAACATACCCTTAATAAATTATCTAAATTCTGTTGTAGATGCAACCACGAGAGATGCTTAATGATATCACAAAAAATATGTCGACTGAAATTTTTTTTCGTGGAAATTTTGTTCTTGTATTTTTCAGCTTTCCGGGAACGAATGGGAGTGTATCAAATTCAATTTGATTCCTGAAAGTGACACACTGATGATGCTGGAATATTTTTACGTCGACAGTTACAGGAGTATAAAATTTTCGCCGCTGGTGTGGCTGCTTGTTCTTAATAAGCAAATTAATTAAGGCGTGTTTACCCATACATTTTAAAAGTGTGTTGTCAGTACCTTTATAAGTTTTAAAAATATTTAGCCGTATCTAGAAGTATTACAATTCTTAAAAAATAATTTAATTTTAGCAGAAGTTGGTACGGTTGCAGTAAGCTAGTAATTAACTCTTTCACCAAAAGCATTGGTGATAGAGTTTTACCGCAAACAGAGGCTTGGCCAAACAGGCCCTAAATGATGAATTTCTCCTCCACAACTATCCTGATTACAGCCATCTGATCCATTCAATCACTGTCCAGACTTAAAATTCAACGGAGCGATTGCAAATATTTATATCCTCTTGTTTCGCTTGTTCTCTTCCGTTCCACTGCGTTCGTATATAGTCAAAGCGGGATTGTTACTTGGGGATGGAAATTACGTATGTATATATTTTAAAATTATGAAGGGGACATAATTGTTATTTGGCGTGGTAGATAAAATAGACATGATTAAACATTTTAAATATTTTTAAAAATAATTACAAGAAGGGTGCATATTGACATATTGTATAAAAATAATTAAAAAGTAAGATATTTTATATAAGAAAATATGAAGAAATAATTAACAACAGTATAGTAAAGGAGATGGGTCGGGAAATTATTATTACCCAATAAAATTTCAATCCTAATGATGATCTTCAATTCTCCAGGAATATGATTCGTCACCGGTTGACTGGAAACTATTGCTAATAGAGTGCAGTAAATTAAAATTGACTCCTAAAAGTGACCAATTAATAACATACGTGGGGGGTTACGACGAAAATTAGAGTCACAATTAGCAAGTTAAATGATAAAGATTGCAATGGAAAATGTAGAATTCTCTGCTATTTTTATTTCAACTGATGTTTTAAGACTCTTACAAGCGATAGAACAGGAAAAAAGAACAGATAGCTAATTGCAAATGGAGACCATCCTTCTCCTTTACAATGTCGATATCCTTATTGATAGATGATGGCTCCACCAACCAGCTTCCTGGCACTTAGGCTGACTCAGATCCCACGCCTCAATAGCATCTACTTGGCCAAAGACAATCCTCGATGAATTGGTTATTTCATCTATCCTTTTGATGAATTGGTCAGTGGTTATTTCATCATCGACTAGCTATCACTGGCGATCAATCAAGAGTTGTGGAGACTTGAGAGCATGCCATCCCAGGTGTGGCTCTCAAGATAATCTCAAGATTTGGTCATCTGCATGTTTTGATTGCAGCCCCTCATTGAACTTGTTGCTTGTAGCTGACTTTTGGGCATCACGACTGATTTCTCATGAAAAATTCTTGTTGTCTTATCAAGGATTACGGCCGATTGCAAGCTTGTTCTTTTTCTACGAGTTATTTTCAGTCTGATTATTCCTGTTACTATAATCAACTGACATTTTGTCATGTTATTTTTTTTCCCAGGTTACTTTTCTGTTGATCGAGATTGTACTGCAGAAAAAATCATCTTCAACAGAACTGTTACACTTCGTGATTCCTACGCAAAAGTCGGAAACAAATAGGTGACAGGAGAATGCATGTTTGAATTTTTATAGCAGGAAATTCTTTAGAAATCGATGTGCATCAAATGTGTTGTTGAAACTCTGTAACGTGATGAAGATGTGCTTTATGCATGCAACGGGACAGCGAGCAATTAATGGATAAGAGAGCAATTCCGTAATTTTTGTAAACTCTGCAGTATTTGAAATTCTGTAGCATATGGGACTTCGACCAATTATTGTGCCGCCTCCTTAACCAATTTTGAGTAGACATGTAAATATGTTTTTGTTTGCTTTACACAATCCTACAATGCATGCGAGTCTCTATGGTGTGGTTTGAGAGGGGTAAGGAATTGAGATTTCGTGCTGCTGTCTAAGGTTGCACATGCAATCACGAGAAATGCTTAATTATATCAGTTAAAATAGGTCGATCGACCGAAAGCTTCTTGTTCATGAAAATTTCATTATTGTAATTTCAGTTGTCTGGGAACTAACAGGAGTGCAATGTAGATTCAATTCGATTCCTGAAAGTGACAAATTGATGATGGTGGAATTTTACGTCGACAATTACAGTAGGAAATTTTCACTACTGGTGAGCTGCTCGTTCTTAACAAGCAAAATTAAATGATGGATTTTCGATCGACAACTATTCTGATTAGAGCCATCCCATCCATTCGGTTACTGCCTGGACTTCTAAACGGAGCCATTGCAAGTCTATACATTCTTTCGTTTCACTCTCTCTTTCGGCTCTGCCGTATTCAAGTACAGTCAAAGCGCGGCTGGCGCATGTTATGTTATTTGGGAATGGAAATTTATGTGTGTGCTCTCTCTCTCTTTGCATATGTATCATCTAGTACATATAAAATATAAATGTAACATAGGTGTAGTTGACTTAAAATGGGCCTTATATGATCATAAAAATATAATTTACTGCATCAATTGTATTTAAAATTATTTATTTTATTAACCAATCAATTTTCAGCCAACTTGAATGCGTAAAGGCCCATCTAAAAATAGTACGAAATCAAAATAATCAAATAATTTAATATAAATAACAATTTTAAAATTATTTATTAACACGTAAACTATTTAAAATATAATTTATATGCGAATAAATAATTACACGAAAAATTAATAGATTTATGTGAATACCTGACTGCCAATAGCTAATAATAGTGATTTTCAGCGACAACTTGGTGAAACCGTCATTCAACCTTTTTCAACAATAATGATGCATTAGTATATAAAGCGACAGTAAAATGCATCGCTAATGGTGTTTTTGTCCCCAGCCCACGGATGTATGGCCGGGGAACAGACAGGGATCGGCTCCGATGGCAGAGATGTATGGCACAACCCGATTGGCGGGTGCGACCCTGGTGTTTCGAGGGGTGTATACAATCCTACAGCATCTCCAATAACTGCCGAAAATCCATGACCTAAACCCGGCCCACGTCCAACATGTGGATCCCCCACGGGCAACATGCCGAAAAAAAAAAAGTCGATGAACTTGCAAAATATTCAAAAGCATCGATAACACATTTTATCCTTGAAAATTAAACATCTCACATATTATGAAATCGATGGATGAGGCCAAACAACAGAGAAATCGAGCTTCCCTGCAGCCTATGTCTCACAACGGCATGGACTGTTTTTTTTATTTCTTATGCAATATATAACAAACAACGCTCATCGCACATGCGACGGTATTACACACCGCACACTTATATATATATATGTATGTATGTATGTGACACTAACTGTATGAAGTAGGCAGACAGGTGAGTTGCTAGTTCAACTGGCTTCAGCAGGCAGCACTGCAGAATCGTATAATATATACATTTAGACATGCCCTGGAACGGCTGGTGGGCGGCGACAATAGCGCGGATTTTTGCAAGGTCGAGTATACGGCTTGCCTCTGCCAGCACCAGGTTTAGCGGTTCCGGGTTTCAGCGGCTTGTAAGGGGTCGTTGAGTCGACGTCGGACTTGAGTTCCTCAGCTGGAAGACCAGTGCAGATAACAAATTTCTGTTAGTTACGTTCCACAAAAATCCAGGAAACACCTCAAAAATTGCATGCATGTTATCATAGCAACTTGGCTAAGCAAACATATATGAACCATATATGATGATGATGGAAACGTGCAGTATCTGATCACTGGAGGTGCTTCAAAATATATATGCAACGTGATTGATACTAACCAGTCTGGAGTTCTTGAAGCATTTCCCTGGCCATAACTTTGGTTGGGATGAACAAAATATTGGAGAGGAGGAGAATGACTAAGATCAAACAAACCTTCGCACCCATGTTTGTTTCAATTTGGGAATGCTTTGAATGGATGGAGAGCCTAAGCCTTCAACACCCCTATTTATAGTTACATCTCTGAGAGACGTACATGGCGAGAGAGTTTCCTTTCTGTTTTTTAATGAATACTTATCCATTTGTTCATAGTGCATGTGGGCTTATCTTTGCTTTGGAAAAGAAAGAAGATTAAAAAGAAAGATAGAAAGCGAAGCGTTGTAGGTCCAAAAACAACATTTTCACATTAAATTTGAGCTTAATTAAAGATGATCTTCCAAGATTTATCATGTGATTAGTTAAGAAAAATCCATCCTCTTGGCATAGAAGAAGTAAAATCTATTGACTTGCTTCAAAATAATGGGAACTTATCCGGTCGCAATACATGTGATTGTAAAAATTATTTTTATATTTAATAATAAATTTTTTTAATGTTTTTATAAGTATGCGAGTCCCATTTAGATTTTCTTTCCTGTAAAATTTGATAATTTTTAAATTTATTTAAAATTTTATTTTATTTTTGGAAAATTGAAATTGACATGGATACATGTGCCCGGTAAGGTTGCAAATACTTGTAATTTTTTGTAGGTATATCTGCAAATTTAAAACATAATATGCATATTTACAAAATTAACAAAGTTTAGATTTTATAAATGTTTCCCATGACAAGAAAATTTCTTCAATCGAACTATTATTTTAACTATATATTATATGACTTTGGCTGCGTGAGGAGTCATTTGGCCGCAACTGTATATGAAGGAAACCCAATAATTACCCAAATTGCAACTAATGCATCATCACACATGAGGAAACGTTGTTATGTTTATGAACTTTCTCGCAGTATAGCATTATATATATCCATTATAAGTGAGTAATGATTCTTTTAGCCTATATTAGCTCATACTGTAAATTTTATTTTTTTATAAAACTATTATCTTATTGTGGAGAAAATTGTTGAAAATAACTAAAATATTCTTAGATTTAAAAATCTTAAAAATATATACAATCTCTGAATATGGTAAAAATTCGTATATAAGTTAAAACACATTTAAAATTACGGTTTTACGAAAAACAAAAAAATAGGATTTATAACCCAAGCTAACAATATCACATATTATAGTCTTGCCGCAAATGGTATTCAAGTAGGCCTCATGATTGGCTGCCTTTATTGTTACCTGCAAAAATAATTTATATGGTTGCATAAGCATGGTTGCATAAGACATAAGTGCATGTAAAACATCTGCCGGAAAAAAAAAAGGGAAAAGAGAAAGAAAGGTACATTTGGAATATGCAAAATATTAAAAAGCGTTTTGCTTTTTTCTTGTCCTTGCTTTGGACAATTACACGCAACACTGACTCATCGTCAACTGAAAAAACACCAACAGTATATTACGTGAGAAAAGAGACAAATGAAAAAAGAGAGATGGAAAGCTATCAATCGTGTTTCATGATAATTTATTTTTAGTTGAACCAAACGACTTTTGCTTGGTAATCTTTTCGAAAGCAAACAATTATCATCACGCTTGTAGGTGAAAAAGAGAAGCTCAAAATAGAGAGCTAGAAAGCTGGCAATTAATGACAACAACGGTAATTTTAGGTGAAACTAGTTAAATTTTTTTTTTTGGAAGTAAGAAACTAGTTAATTGACTACAATAAAAGTTCAAACATGTTTTCGCAGTTAATAGATATATATTACACATGAAAAAACGAGAGATGCTTAATTATATAATGAAAAATAGGTCGATCGACTCAAAGCTTGTTGTTTGTGGAAATTTCATTATTGGAAAGGTAATTTGCTGATATATTTACTTAATTTAATACTAATTACGGAGGTACTTATATTATTTCACAAATTGTATATTATCTCTCACAAAGTTTCATCGAAATTACTTATATATCCATGTTAACAGATGACATTTAACGGAAGTACATAGGCTGTTAAATAAAAAAAGTAATTTACAAATATATCTACTTAGTGTGATGTTAATTGTTGATATACCTATATTATTTCACAAATTGCATATTACTCATACAACATTTCACCATAATTGTTTGCGTACCCATGAAACCTCTTTCTCGTTAGAAACTATTAATGCATGCATTAAAAATTTGAATAGTGACCAAAATGACTTCTCGTCCGAAACTATTAATATGTGCATTAAAAGTTTGAATAATGACTGAAATGACTTTGTTTGAAGTTATATTAAAATCTCATGATTTATAAAATACCTAGTTGCGTAGGTGGAAAGGATTTACCTGTGAAATAACATGTTAGCAATTAACATGAGTACGCAAGTAATTTTGATAAAACTTTATAAGGATAATATACAATTCATAAAACCATGAAAGTATATCAGCAATTAACATCAAATTAAGTAGGTATATTAGCAAATTATACTTTTTTATTTAACAGCTGTTAACATGAGTATGCAAGTAATTTTGATAAAAATTTATAAGATAATATATAATTCTTGAAATAATATGAGTATATCAATAATTAACGTCAAACTAAATAGTTATATAAGCAAATTACTCTTATTGTAGTCTTAATTGTTCGGGGATGAATAGGAGTGCAATATTATATTCAATTTGATTCTTGAAAGTGATAAATTAATGATGTTCGAATTTTACGTGGATAATTAAGAAGTAGAAAAATTTTCGCTATTGGTGAAGCTACTCGTTCTTAACAAGCAAGTTAAATGATGGATTTTTCAATCCACGACTATCCTGATTACAGCTGTCTCATCCATTCAGTCATTGCCCAGATTTTTAAACAGAGCGACTGCAGGAGTATATGTCCTTTTGTTTCACTTTTTCTCTTCCGGTTCCTTTATGTTCATACATATAGTCAAAGCAGGGCGGTCTCATATTGTTACCTGAGGATGGAAATTTAGAGAGTATATTTGACATTTAATAAAACTTTTAAAATTTTTTTTGGTATAAAATGTTTTAAAATAGGAAAAGTGACGTGACATAATAGAACTGAGGGTTAAGAGTAAAAAAAAAATAGGGTAGTTATATGACCAATTATGATGTATAAGAAATGTTAAGAAATGATTAAAAAGAGGAAAATTATGAAAAGTGAAAGGTTTTAAATTAAACAACTTTTCATATCAATATTACGAAAGGAGAAGAATAGAGCATCCGATCATGAATCATATCAATATTAATTAGTAGCCTTTCAACTGGAGCCCAACCCATCCTGCATGATATCGTCGAAATGGACCTTTCGGGATGGGTCGAGAATATTGTTATTAACCCCAACTAAATTCAAATCCTAATGATAGTTTTCAATTTTCTAGGAGAACAGGATTCCTTACCGTTGGATGGAAACTCGTTGGATTTTTCTCCCTATTTTATTTTCTTCTCAGTAGATTTTTTTTTTTTTTTTTGTGACCAGTTGACTGGAAACTAACAGCGCATTAAATTAAATTTGATTCCTTAAAGTGACAAATTTATGTTGTTAGCAGGTTACGTAGAAAATTATAGTCACTAGTCTAGCCAGTTTACTCAAGAAATGGAAATTTTGGAGATGATAGGTTGGGTCCCACTTGGGTTTGAAGTTTCAGGATACATGGGTAAGTAGCTATGCATGATGATTTTATTTATTTATTGATATTATACAATATAACATCTTATATTATAATCAGGCCTATTCTTTGGGAGATTACAAGTTATCCACTCATCTTTAGTGGAGATAATAAGCTCCACCTAAACTCATTGGAGACTAAGCTCCCCATCAACGTGAGAGATGAAGCTCCTAAATATACAGCCACCTTCACCTATTGGAGAGGACATTCGAACCTTGATAGCCCCATTGGCGGATGCCCGAGTGGCTATGCTTGATGATCATTTTTAACCGGTTGAAAACAGGGTCGTTTTTTTGATAAAAACAGGGCCATTTTTACTAGCTGAAAATGGTGTCATTTCCGACCGGCGGTCTATATATCTATCTATATTCTGGTCACCGAATGCAAAATTAAATCTCTAATAATTTTAGTGACTTATGAAATTTGCGGATAGACAGAGTTAGAGCATGCAACTTGCAAAATACATATTCAAAAAAGCATGCATCTTTATTCTTGGAAACGTAAGGCACAGATATTGCAAGCCGTGTACTAGATAGCTGGCGCCGCGTGCGGACAACTTGGACTGTATTTCTTACGTATGCAAGATATAGCAACATTCGTCACTCATGCTTCTGCTGCAATCGACAGTAAAATGTATAGACAGAAATCCAAGTTGTATGAACTAGGCAGCTAGCTGGTTCAATTGGCTTCCGCAAGCATGCAGGTGCAGCAGAATGATAACATTTTAACTCTTATTAACAAAAAAATCTTTATTAACAAGAAAACGCATATGCGTGGATGGATTCTTTTTAATTATGATGACACTTTTATAAACAAGAAAAATTTTCTTGGCTATGCTTTTATATGTAAGGAAGAATTTTCTTGCCCATAACAATGTTTTAACAACCAAATTAAATATTTTTCCTAAACACAAAAACCATGAACTTTGGCAACCAAAGTTTTATTAATGTTGCCATATAAAATATGCCATGAATTATTGATAATTAAGTTTTTCTTTAATAATAATAAAATTTAAACTTTTTTCAAGAATTTCTTTCGCTAAAAATAAATTTTTTTTATAATGAAGTGATTTGTATAGTTTGTTGCCTATTGTTACCTACAACAGCTTTACATTTAGATACATACATAAACGTGATTGCGTATAACTTAAATGCACGAAAAATATTTTAGTACGAAAAATGAGAAAAAAAGGGAAGTGCATGTCTATCATGCTAACTATTGAAAAGCAACTATCTTTGCTTTGGAAAAGAACAAGAAACATTGACTTGGCGTCAACTGAAAAAAAAAAGAAAAGAAAAGAAAAGAAAAAAAAATCTGAGAAAAAGAAAAAAAATCTGCAGTATTGTGTCTAACTGCAAAAGAATCACACACGTCAACCACACATCCCGGATGTTGACAGAGCCCAATCCTATGCACCCGGGTGCATTCAGGGTATATATCGTATTCTAGGTGTATCATGTATGGCGGTCAATTCTCTAGGAATGACATTCTTCACCGTTTGACTGGAAAATCATCGCTGACAGAGTGTAGTAATTTAAATTTGACTCTTAAAAATGACCAATTTACAACATATGTTGGGAGGTTGCGTCGAAAATTACAGTCACATTCTACCACGTTAAATGATAAGGATTGCAATCGAAAATGCAGAATTTTTTGCTGTTCTTATTTCGACTGAAGTTTTAAAACTCTTACGAGTAGCAAAATGAAAATAGGCATTTGACATCACATCATTATCTTTATTATATTATATAATTCGACAACTTTTACTTTCCAGAACTTTTCATCTAAAATTTTATTCATTATCAAACATAACCTATAAATAAAAAAAAAAAAAAAGGCAAGTTGATTCCATTGGCTTCAACGGCATGCAGCAGAATGAAAACATTTGCTCTTATTTAGGGAAGGCTAGGTGGGTAGGTAGGTAGTGCCTTCTTTATGGCCCCGGAGGTGGAGGGCGTGGAATGTACGGCGTCCCAGGTCGAGTGTACGGGTGGCCACGCGGGACTCCAGGAATGGCTGCACCGGGTCTAAGCGGATTGTAAGGGGTTCTTGCATCAACGTCGGACTTGTGTTCCTCAGCTGAAACACCAGTACAAATTACAAATCTTTATTAGTTATGATGTATGGACCGATGGAGGCAACAACTCAAAAATGGCAGGCACGTAATAGTCATATTATTTTTTTTAAAAAAAGGCAAAAAATACACCATCTATTTGTCGATGATGATGAATCAACTAACAGAATTGGAAAAAGCAATCTTTACCATCCAAAAAGTTGATGAGGAAGTTAACAGAAGGGCTATATATGGAAGTATATCAGCTCTGGTGCATCGGATCATGCCAAATGATAAATATACTTACACCAGTGCTGATTTTCTTAATTAATCAAACTGTCTAACGCATTATGGATGTGAAATCCAAAGGCATGCAACATGATACTGACCAGTGGGAAGCTCTCGCAGCATTGCCCTGGCCATGACCTCGGTTGGGGCGAACACAATATTGGAGATAAGGAGAATGCCCAATATCAAGCAAATCTTTGCACCCATTTTCGCTTCTGTTTGAATTGGGCTTTGAATGAATGGAGATCCCAAGCCTTCGACACCCCTATTTATCTTTGCTGTGGAAAATGACGCAAGCAATATTGACGTGGGCCAAGAAAGAAAACTAAGCGAATTATCTGACTTTTCCGTGCGGATTTTTTTTTTGCTTTGGAAAACGTCGCAAGCAACATTGACTTGGGTCAAGAAAGAGAAATAAGCATACTTATCTTTGCTTTTGGAAAGGACGAGCAACATTGACTTGGGGTCAACCAAAATAAGGCAGCATTATCAGTGTATATGGTGTAAAAAAAATCATAAAATTTTACCTTACAACTACTCACTTTCCAATCATTACCTATGCATCATTCTATACAAGCACCAGACTTTTGAGTTATTTTTACATATTTTTCACTGAATCATCTTTTACTCCTGATCATTTAATCTTATCTTATCACATTACTTTCTTACTTTTTCAAATTTTTTAAAAAATAATTTTTCATATACTTTTAGATAATTTAACCATAATTGTAAGTGTACCTATACTATTTCAAAAATTAGAAACAACTCTTACATATTTTACCACAAATCGCATGTGTATCCACAGTTACCCTTTTCCATCATAGAGAAGTCAGCTGCTACTAATATGATATTCACATTTTTGAATTTACTAAAATATCCCTATTGTTTTCCAGTTGTAATATTAAAAATTTTATTTTTATTTTTACGTGACAGCTCGCATCACGTAACGTGCTTGAATAATATAGATTTTATTGCATCATTGGGGCACAATAATTGGTGCTCCATCACCTTCGTTTTTTGCACTGCCATGGATGACAAATCATATGTACTTTTTTTTAAAGCAAGCCAGTTCATATGTACTTTAGGAAAATATCAGTGAGGAAATCCAAGCTGGCTAAATTGCTGGTGATGATGAAATCACACTGGAGCTCTTATATCTTCCCCAACAATGACATTTAAAGCGGAGTTAATACCATGATTGAAAACCACTCAATATTAGCAACCATTAAGTCCAACAATTTGCTGCTAGTGACATTAGAAATCAAGCTGACATGTTGTGAATCTAACTCTTCAGATAATTTTGATCTTTTTGAGTTTTTTTAGTACCTAATAGTTAAGGTGGTGTCCTATGATTGAAGAAAGATTTTTGTTCATGAGAAGTCAATGATTGATTAGACAGTAGAAGGCATTGTTGGGAACCATTTAGAGATCATGGAGTCGCTAAATCATAATAGGGCATTTGAGATTGCCATATGCAATCCATTTCTCAGTATTAGGTCAATCATATGCATTCCAGGATGACGACCGCCATATTATCAAGGCTACATTTTCCATAATAGGAATTGGGTTTCCGACAGAGTCTCACTTAACAATTATGGCTAATCATTTTTTGTTGTTAATCAGCCAAGATCAGCAGTTGGAACGAACAGGTTTCAGACACAAAAGACTATTATTTCTGCCAGAATTGGGTTTCCGACAGAGTCTCACTTAAAAGGAGGGAACAATTCCTGGGAATCGAAGACAAATTATTCTGTCAACTAATCGTCCTTTTATACAAACCATAAATCCAAACCAAAATAGGTATTAGTTTCATGAAAAATGAAATATTGAAGGTTATTATATAGGTATTTGCATAACCGTTAAGAACAAGGACCACCAAACTAAAATCTAACATTGTCAAAACATGCTTGACTACGTGATCTTCAGATCGAATTTTTTTCACCCTTCCGGGCATCTTCATAAGCATGCTACCGTTGTAACTTCTACAGGGCGGCACATATATGGACCGCCTTCTTCCTCCCCGATTAAGGATGCAAGAGGGTTCAATTTGGATGGTGTTGAGGTTAATCTATCTTAATTTAAATTGGAAAACTCTATCCAAATCAAATTGCAAATCATTTTTCAAAATTCGAATTGTGAATTCTGATTAAAATTCGTGTTAAACGGATTAAATGTTTGGGCTGATAATTCAGGTTAATCCTTTGAATTTTCAATTTTTTTAATAAAGGTTTGATACTATTTTAGATAAATTTTTATATCAATAAATAGCTATGAAGTTTCAAAAGATTTTAGAAGCTTTATTTAATGTCGCTTGTATTTCTCCCATGATTTCCTTGTCACTCTTCTCCCTTGAAACCCAAAGATTAGAAGGACAACAAAGATAATCAGATTATTATAGCAAGGGGAATGATGAAACTAATTTATCCACTCCTATTTTTCACTTTGGCCAGGACTGCGTACAGATTCTGGGCCCCCTTCTGATTCCACGCCATTCATTTGGAGGCCCCAAATGGATTAAACATGTTGATGATCAGTCATCATCCATTTTATAAGAGCTGTCCGAAAATTGGTTCGAAATGAGTAGTTGGGAAGACTCGGAAACTCCACCAGATTAGTTTACTGGTTCAAATGAAAAATGGGAAGTTCTAGGGGATGTTGTAAAAGCTTCAATAAGGGAAAACATGCAACGGTGGCAAAACATGCACCACCGCCAGCTGTCGATCATCGATCAGTGCCGACCATTCAGCTCGCCAAATTCCAATGCTGTCGGATTGCAGCACCGGAATACCCTCTCCAGTTGGCGGTGATAAAACTTTGTGAGAATAATATACTATTTATAAAACCATAAAAGTATATCAGTAATTAGTATTAAATTAAGTAGGTATATTAGCAAATTATACCTTTTTATTTAAGAGCTGTTAACATAAGTATGCAAGTAATTTTGATAAAATTTTATGAGATAATATATAATTCCTAAAATAATATGGGTATATCAGCAATTAACGTCAAACTAAATAAATAGTTATATCAACAAATTACTCTTATTGTAATCTCAATTGTCCGGGAACGAACAGGAGTGCAATATTATATTCAATTTGATTCCTAAAAGTGACAAATTGATGATGTTCAAATTTTACGTGGACATTTAAGAAGTAGAAAAATTTTCGCTACTAGAATACCTTCTCCAACATGGGTACGAAAGTAATTTTGCTAAAACTTTGTCAGAATAATATACGATTCATAAAACAATGAAAGTATATAAGCAATTAACATCAATTAAGTAGGTATATTAGCAAATTATACTTTTTTATTTAAGAGCTGTTAACATAAGTATGCAAGTAATTTTGATAAAATTTTATGAAATAATATACAATTCTTGAAATAATATGGGTATATTAGTAATTAAAGTCAAACCGAATAAACAATCATATCAGCAAATTACTCTTATTGTAATCTCAATTGTTCGGGAACGAACAAGAGTGCAATATTATATTCAATTTGATTCCTGAAAGTGACAAATTGATGATGTTCGAATTTTACGTGGACAATTAAGAAGTAGAAAATTTTTTCGCTACTAGAATACCTTCTCCAACATGGGTACGCAAGTAATTTTGCTAAAACTTTGTGAGAATAATATACGATTCATAAAACAATGAAAGTATATAAGCAATTAACATCAATTAAGTAGGTATATTAGCAAATTATACTTTTTTATTTAAGAGCTGTTAACATAAGTATGCAAGTAATTTTGATAAAACTTTATGAAATAATATACAATTCCTGAAATAATATGGGTATATCAGCAATTAACGTCAAACTAAATAAATAGTTATATCATAAATAGTTATATCAGCAAATTAGTCTTATTGTAATCTCAATTGTCTGGGAAGGAACATGAGTGCAATATTATTTTCAATTTGATTCCTGAAAGTGACAAATCGATGATGTTTGAATTTTACGTGGACAATTAAGAAGGAGAAAATTTTTCGCTATTGGAATACCCTCTCCAACATGGGTACACAAGTAATTTTGATAAAACTTTGTGAGAATAATATACAATTTATAAAACAATGAAAGTATATCAGCAATAAGCATCAAATTAAGTATGTATATTAGCAAATTATACTTTTTTATTTAATAGCTGTTCACATAAGTTTGCACTTAATTTTGATAAAACTTTATGAGATAATATACAATTCTTGAAATAATATGGGTATATCAGCAATTAACGTCAAATTAAATAAATAATTATACTAGCAAATTACTCTTATTAGAATCTCAATTGTCCGGGAACGAACCGGAGTGCAATATTATATTCAATTTGACTCCTGAACGTGACAAATTGATGATGTTTGAATTTTACGTGGACAATTAAGAAGTAGAAAAATTTTCGCTACTGGGGAAGCTGCTCGTTCTTAACAAGCAAGTTAAATGATGGATTTTTCGATCCACTACTATCCTGATTACAGCCATCCCATCCATTTAGTCACTACCCAGATTTTTAAACTGAGCGATTGAAGGAGTATATGTCCTTTTGTTTCACTTTTTCTCTTCCGGTTCCTTTGTGTTTATACATATAGTCAAAGCAACCTGAGAATAGAAATTTAGAGAGTATATTTGACATTTAATAAAACTTTTGAAATTTTTTTTGGTATAAAATGTTTTAAAATAGGAAAAGTAATGTTACATAATAGAAGTGAGAGTTAAGAGTAAAAAAAATAAAATAAAAATAAATAGGATAGTTATATGACTAATTCTGACGTATAAGAAATGATTAAAAAGAGAAAAATTAAGAAAAGTGAAAAATTTTAAATTAAACAACTTGTCATGATTGTGAAACGCACTTATATATTTTTAAATTATGAAGGGGCTATATTATTGTTACTTGGGGTGGTATATAAAAGACATATGTTTTTCAATGTTTTTAATTTTTTTTTAAAAAAAAAATTACATGAAGGGTACATGCATATTATTACTTAGGTGTACGGCAGACAACCAGTGCCGACCCGATTAGCAGCGGCTGCAAAGGCACCTTGGGTATGTGACGAATTCACACACCGCAAGACCGGTTTCTGGAGCTCTCTTTAGCGGTGAATGCTTGACATGAGAGGAGAAGAACAAAACATCCGTGCATGAACCATATCAAATACAATTAATTAATAGCCTTTCAACTGGAGCCCATGCCATCCTGCATGCTATCGTCGAAATTTAAATCCTAATGATAGTTTTCAATTTTTTAGGAGATCAGGATTCTTTACCGCTGGATGCAAACTTGTTGGATTTTTCTTCCCATTTCATGTTCTTCGTAGTAGAAATTTATTATTAATTTTTTGTGACCAGTTGACTGGAAACTAACAATGCATTAAATTAAATTTGATTCCTAGATGTCAAAAAAAATTTGATTCCTGTTAGGGTTAGAATTAAAGTTAGGGTCTAAGTTTTACAATTAGAATTAAGGGTGGGATTGAGACAAGCTCAAGTTTCAAGAAATCCATGCACCTCTACTTAGGCTTCATTGATTGAGTTAAAATAATTTAATTATAAAACATTAGATGGTTAAAGTTATAACTTCTCAAGTATAAATCTTGAGTTTAAGTCTGAATGTTGGATTATTGTTATTTAAGTCGTTTATATGGATATACTACAAGAAAATTATTTTTCACAATGCTTATTAGCAAGAAAATGCAAATATAAAGAAAAAATTTCTTGCATATGATGATACTTTTATCTACAAGGAAAAAATTTCTTTTTGTAGTGACGCCGTCATAGGCAAGGAAATTTTTTTTTCTTATAATAATATTTTGGTAACTAAACCAAAACTTCATTACCTACATATAAAAATATTAACAATTAGCAACCCGAAAATTTTTAAATAGTTGTTATATTAATATGCCACAAACTATTAGCAACCAATTTTTAACATCTTGCAAAAAAAAAAAATTTCTTTACCAAAAATCAAAATTTTTATAGTGATAGTTACGATTGAAGCCGCTTAACTATTCTAGTTTATTATCTCAATCTTTGAGATATTCATACCTCTCTGATATGCGTATATGGAGACATATTCCTTCATTTATCTAATTCTGTGGAAAAAATGGTTTTAAATACGTAAAAAGCCTAAGCCTTTAATACCCCCATTTATAAAAATTCTCCAATACACATATATGGAGAGGGATTCCTTTATTTATATTATCTAATGCCGCGAAAAAACAAACCAATTGTGACGACATATTTTGTAAACATTTATTTATCAATTCTTGTTTACTATGAGACAAAACAAAACGAAAAAAAATTGTTGTCTATGTCATCCATGGAGACAAATATGTACATCAGCATTTTAAAGGTGATAACAAATTAATATTTTAGAAACTTACATTGGCATAGAGAGAGAGAAAGTGCTCATTAAAGCATTTGAGGTTTGTTATTCTACGCATAGTACCAAACGCCATGTAGAACTCCAACAGATTGATGTGAAATATTTTTTTTTTAATTGATAGTAACTAAGAATACATGAGTCATCACTTGGAAAACTTAGTAGCCGTGTGTGTAAGGTCGAAGGTTTAGAGTTTAAAGTTGAATAAATACACTTCTATCATTATTTCTCTCCTAAAATTATCTTCGGTCAGTTGCTTGCTCATCTAAAGGGTGATAGATAAAAAAAAATAAAAAAAATGAACACCTTAGTAGAGTTGGTCAATTTTGTGGATATCGCCCTCCCTCTTGAGACGTTCTTTTATTACTATATTTACAACTATCTATATGTACATTTTCTAAAATCTTATTCACGAGACGTGTAAAACATGAACTGCAACGAGAAAACAAGCAAAACTGTCCCGACTACGACGCTTTATTGCTGACGAGGTGGCGGCAATGACGGACCACGATTTAATGCACCCGGGTGCACTGAGCTTCAGTGCACCTGGGTGCATTAACCTATTTTTTTGAAAAAGAAATTTATACAAGTGTTAATCTAAGTGTATTTAACATGTTTATCAATTTTTATTATTTTTAGATATTATTTTTTATTTTTGAAAATCAGTAGCATTTTAGGTAATTTTAAGCTACTGATTTTCAAAAATAAAAAATGAATATCTAAAATACTCCAAAAAATGATAAAAATTGATACATATGTTAAATACACTTAGATTAACACTCGTATAAAAAAAATTTCGAAAAAAATAAAAAAATGAGTTAAAATGAGTTTAATGCACCTGGGTTTGCCAAAAATAAATCTGCATCAATTATTATAAGTAAAAAGAGAAACTAAGAATTTGTTTGGCTTGCTTTTCCGGCGAACTTATGCGCTTACCACCATATTTGCCACCCACAATATTTTGAATATTGTGAACTTATGCGCTAATTTTCAATTAAGTGTTTGGATATGAGTCGTGCTTAAATATTTTTCCTGTTTCTTAAGGAGAAAATGAGGGCTTAGAAGCTTATATGATGGAAGCGCCAAAATATGATATCTCTAAAAAAACAAAAATGCTTCTCTCTTTCACTCAATATGATATCCTTACTTTTCAAAAAAAAAAAAAAATGATATACCTAAACAAATGCTTATCCATTTGACACAACCCCAAAACGAAGTTTAAACAAGATTAGCTTTTTGTTGAAAAAGATTTCAAGCACTATCGACTAAGGGTCAACCAAAACTAAATTGGCTTTATAGTAAATTAAAAAAAGCGTTGCACGCTTTATCAAAAAAAAGAAAGAAAGCGTTGCACACCATTTAAAAATAAAATAACGTTGCACATAAACAAAACGGACGCTGATCGAATGCTCCCGGGTGAATATATATATATTTTTATTTTTTTTGAAATATTTTTTTTATAAAACTGTAAATCTAAGTGTATTTAACATGTTTGTTAATTTTTACCATTTTTGGAGTATTTTAGATATTTATTTATTTTTTTTTGAAAATCAATGGCATTTTAGTAATTTTAAATTACCTAAAATGCCACTGATTTTCAAAAATCAAAATAAATATCTAAAATACTCAAAAAATGGTAAAAATTTATACACATATTAAATAACCTAGATTAACAATCTTGTAAAAAAAATTTCAAAAAAAAACTATAAAAAAAAATGTATGCGTCGTTCTCAATGCTACCGGGAGTATACGATCAGCGTCCAAACAAAACATCACTACTTAGTTGGCCTTCAAATCACATCAAATGAATATGACCAGATGCTGGCCGTTACTTTAATTGTTTTTCCCCAAACAAATAATAGTTATTTGCAAATTGCTTCCATGGTAATAGCATGAAAGTTCGTTCGTTGCTGAAATCTGTCTTTTTTTTTTTTGCCTTTAAATAGCTTACCATATGAGAAAGTACCAAATTCAATATCTTAGGTTTTTTGGTCCTAATTAATAGGAGTAAACTCTATCATATTTCCTTTTTTTTTTTTTTTGCTATAAACTCTATCATATAACCTTGTTACGTATAATGCTATATGCAGCCAACACTACAAGGAAATATTATTTTTAACCCTTACTAATAAAAAATTTTATTAGCAAGAAAAACACATATGTAAGAAAAGGTTTTTTAATTTTATAGATGAGAAATTTTTTCGTAGGGGTACTTTTATAATTAAGAAAGATTTTTCTTGCTTATAATAATATTTTAATGACCAAATTAAAATTGTTTTTGTCTAAACACGAAAACCATGAAGTATTGGCAATCAAAGTTTTTATTAATGTTTGACACATAAATATGCCACGAATGGTTTATAATTAAGTTTTTCTTTAACAATTAAAATTTAACCTTTTTTCAATATTTTTTTTGCTAAAAATTAAAATTTTTGTAGTGAAATGAGTTGTATAGTTTGTTGCCTTTGTTGTTACCTGCAACAACTTCATATTTAGCTACATAAACATGATTGCATATGTGATATGACCGAAATGCGGGAAAAATATTTTAGTGCGAAAAATGAGGAAAAGAAAAAGGGGAGTGACTTGGCGTCAACTGCAAGATTATTATTATTATTATATATATGGGATTTATTCCAGTCCATGCACTATGGGCCCCACCTAATCATAAATGGAAAATCCACCCCACCCATTGTATTTAGAATTGTTCACTTTAATAGCATAACAATTTTCATCCAAATCCAACATGTATATAGTCCCCATCTTAAAATGGTGCAAAATCAACGTAATAAAATAATTTAATGTAAATATCAAGTTTAAAGTGGTTTTTTCAACATCTAAACCGTCTAAAGTATGATTTATATATGGATAAATGAGTGTATAAAGTTTCATTACAATCTAACATGTGTGGGGTCCATTTTACAGCGGACTGCACACGATCGGGTCTCTCTCTCTATATATTAAAAAAATCAGCAGTATTATGGGCATGAAGAAAATCAACGGTCTTGTGGGTAGGGGTGCAACTTGGTACCGGGTCGGTCCGAACCCGCCCGACCCGACCCGGTATCAAAACCAAAAATGGGTTTTATTTTTAAGATTTTTTTCAAAATAGGCCCGGTTTCAACCCGACCCGTAGAAACCCGAAACCAAAACCGGGTTCGCATCAACCCGGTACCAAAACCCGACCCGGTCCGAACCCGGTGTAGTTTATATAATTTTTTCATCAATTATACATGTTTTTTGTAATATTAATATATATATACATGTTTTAGGCATTACTAACTCTAATTCAGACAAATTACTTCTTTCTTCATTACCAAAGCATGCTTGAGGTAACTTAATTTATAGGATGATTTTTTATGATTATTATCTTCTTATTGTTAACAGTTGCATCCATTTTTTTCGTCTAGGTTGATGCATATTATTTTCAAATATGTAAATCAAGGAGGAAGAACTTGATATTAGAAATGCAGATGAAAATTAAGGGAGAAATTACTTGGAAGTCTTCGAATAGTTTTTTAGTTTTTTTGGAAACTTTGGAACATAAACTCATTTGAAATTTGAATTTGTTTAAAAGTAGATGTCAACTTATTTAAACTTGAGATTTGTTTATATTGTCATTTTAAATTTGGATTGCACTTAAATTAAATTGGAATGTTGAACTATTATGCTTAATGTATTTAGATTTAGTTATTTTGAATAACCGTTATGTGGATTATGTTTGAATTTGAGTTAGCATGATAAATCTATTTCATATTATGCTTTCTATTAGTATGAGAAATCTGTTAGTTTGAATTTCAGATTATAGTATAAATTTGATTCATATTTTAAGTTTATTGGTATGACAAGTGATCGATTTTTACTTTAGCAATTTGTATGATAAATATTCAGTTTGAATTCAATTTCAGCAATTTGTATGATAATGTTTAGTTTCAACTACAAAGTTGGTATGATATGTTTATTTTTTATTTGGTATACTTGAGTTATTTCCATTAGCTATTAAATAGAAATGACCAACTAGTCATAAAACTAACTAATTTGTCATTTTTTGTGTCTACAGGGTGCTGAAAAATTATTTGCAGAGTTCATTCAAAGAATATTGCAGAATTCAGCATGATGTTGCAGAATTCTTTGAAAGTATGTTGCAGAATTCAGCATGAGGCTTGATTTCATAAACACATGTGTGTATATTTCAATAATTTTCTTTTAGATTACAATTGAATTTGGAAAAAAAATAGTTTATTGGTAACCCAAATTCTAACCCGAAACCAAACCAAAACCAATGCGAACCCGACCCGAACCCGGTCCGAACCCGAATTACATTCTTAGGGTTTGGTTTGGGTTTACTCCAACCCGGTTGGCTTAGGGTTTGGGTTCACTCCAACCCGGTATAACCCGACCCGAGTTGCACCTCTACTTGTGGGTGTCTTGCGTTTACAAAAAATCACACACGTCAACCACAGTATTCCGGATGTTGACTTATCTTTGCTTTCTAAAAGATGATTACGAGCAACACTGACCTGGTCAAATAAAAATAAATAATTATAATTGTTAGGGCGGGGAATTGGGGCGGGTCCATCCGTGACCCGGTTTGACTCGACTCGTTTTGCCGGTAAACTCAATATATTTTTGACCCGGTATAGGGATAAGTCATAAATTTTGACCCGAATTCAAAAATAAGATCGGGATGAGTTAACCATGTCCCGACTAGAAAAGTCCAACCCACCTCGCATATATTAATTTATTAAAATTTATAAGCTTATATTTAAATATTATTATTATTATTTTCTTTTAAAATTCTGACTTTTTTATAATCATTTCTATTAAAATAGAAGAATCAATTTATTCAGAAAACAATATAAGAATTAATAAAAAGAATTTGTACATATATAACTCTTATGTGTAATTGTATATTAACCTATTGTAATAAATTTATACTATATTTTTAATTTTTTTCTTAATTATGTGTTTTTTAATAATTAGTGAAATATTGAAGCATATAATATTTAAATTTAGTATAGATGTATATTTATATTTAATGAGTATATAAATTCTTAAAATTAGCTTATTTAACCCATATTTTTTACCCGACTCGCTATCCTGAACCAGTCTGATACCAACATGAAGTTTATCTCGGAACCTATTAAAAAAGAGTGAGGGTCAAATCGATCTTGTCCCAACTGGGTATAAAAAAAGGATCAAACTCAATTTTTAAAAAGTAGGGTTAAGGTTGGGTAAATCTTGACCTGGTATGACTTGCCCCGATTCCCACCAGTAATAATTATAGGTGAAATGCGAAGATTAACACAGAGAGTTAGAAAGCTGGCAATTGACGAGGCAGTTGATGACAAGGATAATTTTAGGTGAAACTAGCTACTTTGATGATTCGGCAAAACTACAACAAAAGTTCCACAACTATTTTACCTTTTCAATTATTTCATTCCATTTTTCTATATAATTATATTAAGTTCAATTATTTCTTTATAAGTTTTTATACAACTATTTTATTTTTCTTTCATTACTTTTATCATATCACATTATTTTCTTTTATTTCAAAAATTTTTACGTAAAAAATTGTTCCTTCAAATGTTTTTATCACTTTTTAAGCATACCTTTAATAAATTATCTAAATTCTACTGTATATGCAACCATGAGAATTGCTTTATCATATTAGAAATAGGGTAATTTATAAATATGTACATTTAATTTGACTATAATTGCAAATATAACTACATAATTTCAAAAATTATAGATAATTTCTATATAGTTTGACAATAATTAGAAATATACCAATAATGTTATAATAACATTACTGCACCATTACGGCATGAGTATATTTACAAAAAATATGCAAATTATATGAGTATATTCATAAAATTAAATATGTCCACTTAATTTTTGAAATTGCAAAGATACTCATATAGTCTACATATTTTTGCAAACATTATGTCATATTAAAATTTTTATTTTTATTTTTACATGACAGCTCGCATCACGTAACATGCTTGAATAATATAGATTTTATTGCATCATTGGAGCACAACAATTGGTGCTCCATCACCTTCGTTTTTTGCACTGATATGGATGCCAATTCATATGTACTTTTTTTTGAAGCAAGCCAGTTCATATACTTTAGGAAAATATCAGTGAGGAAATCCAAGCTGGCTAAATTGTTGGTGATGATGAAATCACGCTGGAGCTCTTATATCTTCCCCAACAATGACATTTAAAGCGGAGCCAATACCATGATTGAAAACCACCCAATAGTAGTCCTATCTCCTGATTGTTAGCAGCCATTAAGTCCAACAATTTGTGCTAGTGACATTAGAAATCAAGCTGACACGTTGTGAATCTAACTATTCAGACAATTTTGATCTTTTTGAGTTTTTTTAGTACCAAATAGTTAATGTGGGGTTTCTGATCATGAGAAGTCAACGATTGATTAGACGGTAGAAGGCATTTTTGGGAACCATTTACAGATCATGGAGTCGCTGAATCATAATAGGGCATTTGAGATTGCCATATGCAATCCATTTCTCAGCATTAGGTCAATTGTATACATTCCACGATGATGGCTGCCATGGATATGGTCGGTGGCCCGGATGAAATTACCGCTAATATTATTAAGGCGACATTTTCCATAACAGGAATTGGGTTTCCGACAGAGTCTCACTTAACAATTATTGCTAATATTTTGTGTTGTTAATCAGCCAAGGTTAGCAGTTGGAACGAACAGATTTCAGATACAAAAAACTATTATTTCCGCCAGAATTGGGTTTCCGACAGAGTCTCACTTAAACGGAGGGAATAATTCCTGGGAATTAAACATACTTTTATACAAACGATAAATCCAAACTAAAATAGGTATTAGTTTCAGTCATGAAATATGAAATATTGAAGGGTATTAAATAGGTATTTGCATGATAACCGTTAAGAACAAGGACCACCAAGTTAAAATCTAAGATTGTCAAAACATGCCTGACTACGTCATTTTCAGATCGAATTTTTTTCCCCCTTCAGGCCTTCTTCATAAGCATGCTACCGTTGTAACTTCTACAGGGCGGCACATATATGGGCTGCCTTCTTCCTCCCCGATTAAGGATGCAAGAGGGTTCAATTTGGATGGTGATGAGGTTAATCTATCTTAATTTAAATTGGAAAACTCTATCCAAATCAAATGGCAAATCATTTTTCAAAATTCGAATTGTGAATTCTGATTAAAATTCGTGTTAAACGAATTAAATGTTTGGGCTGGTAATTCAGGTTAATCCTTTGAATTTTCAATTTTTTATAAATGTTTTATACTATTTTAGATAAATTTTTATATCAATAAATAGCTATGAAGTGTCAAAAGATTTTAGAAGCTTTATTCAATGTCGCTTGTATTTCTGTCTCTTGATGGCTTGTATTTCTCCCATGATTTCCTTGTCACTCTTCTCCCCCTAAGATTAGAAGGACAACAAAGATAATCAGATTATTATAGCAAGGGGAATGATGAAACTAATTTATCCACTCCTATTTTTCACTTTGGCCAGGACTGCGTACAGATTTTGGGCCCCCTTCTGATTCTACGCCATTCATGTGGAGGCCCCAAATGGATTAAACATGTTGATGATCAGTCATCATCCATTTTATACGAGCTGTCCGAAAATGGGTTCGAAATGAGTAGTTTGAAAGACTTGAAAACTCCACCAGATTAGTTTACTGGCTCAAATGAAAAATGGGAAGTTCTAGGGGATGTTGTAAAAGCTTCAATAAGGGAAAACATGCAACGGTGGCAAAACGTGCACCACCGCCAGCTGTCGATCATCGATCAGCGCCGACCAGTCAGCTCGCCGAATTCCAATGCTGTCGCATTGCTAGCAGCACCAAAATACCCTCTCCAGTTTGTGGTGACAAAATTTTGGCAGAATGATATACGATTCATACAACAATCAAAGCATATCAGCAATTAGTATCAAATTAAGTGGGTATATTAACAAATTATACTTTTTTATTTAACAGTTGTTAACATAAGTATGCAAGTAATTTTGATAAAATTTTATGAGATAATATACAATTCCTGAAATAATATGGGTATATCAGCAATTAACGTCGAGCTAAATAAATGGTTATATCAGCAAATTACTCTTATTGTAATCTCAATTGTCCGGGAATGAACAGGAGTGCAATATTGTATTCAATTTGATACCTGAAAGTGACAAATTGATGATGTTCCAATTTTTTGTGGAAAATTAAGAAGTAGAAAAATTTTCGCTACTGGTGAAGCTGCTCGTTCTTAACAATAAAGTTAAATGATGGATTTTTCGAGCCACGACTATCCTGATTACAGCCATCCCATCCATTCAGTCACTGCCCAGATTTGATTCCTGTTAATGTTAGAATTAAAGTTAGGGTCTAACTTTTACGATTAGAATTAAGGGTGAGATTGAGACAAGCTCAAGTTTCAAGAGATCGATGCACCTTTACTCAGGCTTCATTGATTGAGTTAAAATAATTTAATTATAAAATATTAGATGGTTAAAGTTATAACTTCTCAAGTATAAATCTTGAATTTAAGTCTCGAAAGTTAGATTATTGTTATTTAAGTCGTTTACAAGGACACACTGCAAGAAAATATATTTTTCGCAATCCTTATTGGCAAGAAAATACAAATATAAAGAAAAATTTTCTTGCACATGATGATACTTTTATATACAAGGAAAATTTTCTTTTTTATAATGACGCTGCCATAGGCAAGGAAATTTTTTTTTTACCTATAATAATATTTTGGTAACTAAATCAAAACTTCATTACCTAATATAAAAATATTAACAATTAGCAACCCAAAATTTTTTTAATAGTTGTTATATTAATATGCCACAAACTATATTGCAACTAAGTTTTAACAATTTTGCAAAAAAAATTTCTTTACAAAAAATTAAAATTTTTATAGTGATAGTTACGATTTAAGCTGCTTAACTATTCTAGTTTATTATCTCAATCTTTGAGATAGTCATACCTCTCTGATACGCATATATGGAGACATATTCCTTCATTTATGTAATTCTGTGGAAAAAATGGTTTTAAATACATGAAAAGCTTAAGCCTTTAGTACCCCTATTTATAAAAATTCTCCAATACACATATATGGAAAGGGATTCCTTTATTTATATTATCTAATGTCACGGAAAAACAAACCAATTGTGACAACATATTTTGTAAACATTTTTTTTATCAATTCTTGTTTACGATGAGACAAATCAAAACGAAAAAAATTATTGTCTATGTCATCCATGGAGACAAATATGTAATGTTTTAGAAACTTACATCAGCAGAGAGAGAGTGCTCATTAAAGCGTTTGAGGTATGTTATTCTACGCATAATCCTAACGCCATGTACACCTCCAGCAGATTGCTGTGAAATTTTTTTTAATCGATAGTAACTAAGAATACATGAGTCATCACTTGGATAACTAATTAGTAGCCGAGTGTGTAAGGTCGAAGGTTTAGAATTTAAAGTTGAATATATACACTTGTATCATTATTTCTCTCCGAAAATTATCTTCCGTCAGTTGCTTGATCATCTAAAGGGTGATAGATAAAAAGAAAAATTTTCTTGCATATGATGATACTTTTATATACAAGGAAAATTTCCTTTTTTATAATGACGCTGCAATTGGCACGGAAAATTTACCTTTTACCTATAATAATATTTTGGTAACTAAATCAAAACTTGATTATCTAAATATAAAAATATTAACAATTAGCAACCCAAAATTTTTTTTAATCGTTGTTATATTAATATGCCACAAACTATATTGCAACCAAGTTTTAGCATTTTGCCAAAAAAATTTCTTTACCAAAACTTAAAATTTTTATAGTGATAGTTACGATTTAAGCCACTTAACTAGTCTAGTTTATTATCTTAATCTTTGAGATAGTCATACCTGTCTGATACACATATATGGAGATATATTCCTTCATTTATCTAATTCTGTGGAAAAAATGGTTTTAAATACATGAAAAGCTTAAGCCTTCTTTACCCTTATCTATAAAAATTCTCCAATACACATATATGGAGAGGGATTCCTTTATTTATATTATCTAATGCCGTGGAAAAACAAACCAATTGTGACGACATATTTTGTAAACATTTATTTATCAATTCTTGTTTATGATGAGGCAAAACAAAACGAAAAAAAATTGTTGTCTATGTCATCCATGGAGACAAATATGTACATCAGCATTTTAAAGGTGATAACAATTTAATGTTTTAGAAAATTACATCGGCATAGAGAGAGAGTGCTCATTAAAGCATTTGAGGTCTGTTATTCTACGCATAATCCCAACGCCATGTAAACCTCCAGCAGATTGATGTGATTTTTTTTTTCATGGATGGTAACTAAGAATACATGAGTCATCACTTGGACAACTAAGTAGTAGCGAGTGTGTAAGGTCGAAGGTCTAGAGTTTAAAGTTGAATAAATACACTTGAATCATTATTTCTCTCCAAAAATTATCTTCCGTTAGTTGCTTGATCATCTAAAGGGTGATAGATAAAAAAAAAAAAAAAAAAAAAAAAAACATGAACACCTTAGTAGAGTTGGGTCAATTTTGTGGATATCACCCGCCCTCTTGAGACGTTGTTTTATTACTATATTTACAACTATCTATAAGTACATTTTCTAAAATCTTATTCACGAGACGTGTAAAACATGAACTGTAACGAGAAAACAAGCAAAACTATCCCGACTACGACGCTTTGTTGCTGATGAGGTGGCGACTACGACTTCGATGGTTGATGACTTGGGTCTACGAAAAATAAATCTGCATCAATTATTATAAGTAAAAAGAGAAACGAAGAATTTGTTTGGCTTGCTTTTCCGGCGAACTTATGCGCTTACCACCATATTTTTCCTGTTTCTTAAGGAGAAAATGAAGGCTTAGAAGATTATATGATGGAAGCGCCAAAATATGATATCTCAACAAAAAAAAAAAAAAAATGCTTATCCCAGTCACTCAAGATGATATCCTTACTTTTCAAAAAAAAAAAAAAAAATGATATCTCTAAACAAATGCTTATCCATTTGACACAACCCCAAAACAAAGTCTAAACAAGATTAGCTTTTTGTTGGAAAAGATTTCAAGCACCATCCACGAAGGGTCAACCAAAACTAAATCGGCATTATAGTGAGCTAAAAAAAAGCGTTGCACTCTTTATCAAAAAAGAAAAGAAAAAAAAGAAAGCGTTGCACGCCTTTTAAAAAAAATAGCGTTGCACAAAAAAAAAAAAAACACCACTACTTAGTCGGCCTTCAAATCACGTCAAATGAATATGACCAGATGCCGGCCGTTACTTTAATTTTTTTCCCCAAACAAATAATAGTTATTTGCAAATTGCTTCCATGGTAATAGAACAAAGTTCGTTCATTACTGAAATCTGTCTTTTTTTTCCCTTTAAATAGCTACCATATGAGAAACTACCAAATCATATTTCAATATCTTAGGGTTTTTCGTCCTAATTAATAGTAGTAAACTCTATCATATTTCTGTTTTTTTTTTTTTTTGCTGTAAACTCTATCATATTTCTTAGTTCTATCCTTTTATAAAAATATAATGAGTATATTTGAGAAATTAATGGTATTTAGATTTTATAAATAGTTCCCACTACAAGAAAATTAATTAAAAGTAGCCATTATTTTGACTTTATATTGTAAGAATTTGGCCGCGTAAGTACTCATTTGAATGCAGTTAGATATAGAAAGAAAGCCCATATGCTGCCCAAATTGCAACTAATTTGTCGTCGCATTTGTGGAGATGTTGCCATGGTTGTGAACTCTGTTGCGTATAATGCTATATGCAGCCAACACTACAAGGAAATATTATTTTTAACCCTTATTAATAAAAAATTTTATTAGCAAGAAAAACACATATGTAAGAAAAGATTTTTTAATTTTATAGATGAGAAAATTTTTCTTAGCGATACTTTTCTAAGTAAGAAAGATTTTTCTTGCTTATAATAATATTTTAATAACCATATTAAAATTGTTTTTGTCTAAACATGAAAACCACGAAGTATTGGCAATCAAAGTTTTTATTAATGTTTGACATATAAATATGCCACTAATGATTTATAATTAAGTTTTTCTTTAACAATTAAAATTTAACTGTTTTCCACATTTTCTTGCTAAAAATTAAAATTCTGGAGTGAAATGAGTTGTATAGTTTGTTGCCTTTATTATTGCCTGCAACAACTTTATATTTAGCTGCATAAACATGATTGCATATGACCTAAACGCGGGACAAATATTTTAGTGCGAAAAATGAGAAAAAGAAAAAGGGAAGTGCATGTGTATCGTGCTAAATAAGAAATTATTATGGGTGGCTTGGCGTCAAGCACAAGAAAATCATCTTATTAAAATTAGCTTATTTAACCCATATTTTTGACCCAACCTGCTATCCCGAACTAGTTTGATACCAACCCGAAGTTTATCCCGGAACCTATTAAAAAAAAGTGAGGTTCAAACCGACTTTGTCCCGACTTGGTATAAAAAGAGGATCAAACTCAATTTTTAAAAAGTATGGTCAAGGTTGTGCAAATCTTGACTCGGTATGGCTGACCTCGATTCCGACCTATAATAATTATAGGTGAAATGCGAAGATTAACACAGAGAGTTAGAAAGCTAGCAATTGATGAGACAGTTGACGACAAGGATAATTTTAGGTGAAACTAGCTACTTTGATGTTCCGGCAAAACTAAAACAAAAGTTCTGCAACTAGTTTACCTTTTCAATTATTTCATTCTATTTTTCTATACAATTATCTTAATTTCAATTATTTCTTTATAATTTTTATATAACTTTTTTATTTTTCTTTCATTATTTTTATCATGTCATATTATTTTCTTTTATTTCGAAAATTTTTACGTAAAAAACTAGTCTTTCAAATGTTTTATCACTTTTTAAGCACATATTGAATAAATTGTCTAAATTCTACTATATATGCAACCATGAGAAATGCTTTATTATATCAAAAATAGGGTAATTTGCAAATATATCCATTTCATTTGACTATAATTGCAAATGTAACTACATAATTTCAAAAATTATAAATAATTTCTACATAGTTTGACAATAATTGGAAATACACCAATAATGTTATAATAATATTACTGCACCATCACGACATGAGCATATTTGCAAAAAATATGCAAATTATATGAGTATATTTGTAAAATTAAATATATCCACTTATTTTTTGAAATTGCAAAGATACTCATATAGTCTATATATTTTTGCAAATATATGTCATGATAGCGCAGCAATGATATCATAATCGTATAGGTATATTTGCAATCTTAGTCAAATTATACGTAGTTATTTGTAATTTTTAGAATTATGTGGTTATATTTATAATTATAATCAAACTAAATGAATATATTTGCAAATCACCAGGAAAATAAGTCGCTTGGAGACTTGTTTTTGGTGGAAATTTCGTTCTTACATTTTCGGCTTTCCGGGAACGAACGGGAGTGCATTAAATTCAATTTGATTCCAGAAAGTGACACATTCATGATGTTGGAATATTTTCACATGGACAATTACAGAACTAGAAAATTTTCACCGCTGGTGTAGCTACTCGTTCTTAACAATCAAATTAAACGATGGATTTCTCGATCCACGGCTATCCTGATTATATCCATCCGATCCGTTCAATCACTGTCCAGACTTTTAGTTAAACAGAGCAGTTGCGAGCGTGTATATCCTCTTGTTTTTCTCTTCCCTTCCACTGTGTTCGTACACAGTCGAAGCGGCATTGTTACTCGATGGAAATTTACGTATATGTATATTTTTTAAAATTATAAAGGGGGCATATTGTTATTTGGCGGCGGCTGCAAAGGCACCTCGGACATAAGAAGAATTCATGCACCGCAAGACCGGATTTTGGAGCATTCTTTCGAGGTGTATGCTCAACACGAAAGGAGAAGAACAGAGCATCCGATCATGAATCATATCAATATTAATTAGTAGCCTTTCAACTGGAGGTGGGATGGGAATGTTATTATTATTATCATTACCCCAATCAAATTTCAATCCTGATGATGGTCTTCAATTCTCTAGGAATGACATTCTTCACCGTTTGACTGGAAAATCAGCTCTGACAGAGTGCAGTAATTTAAATTTGACTCTTACAAGTGACCAATTTACAACATATGTTGGGAGGTTGCGTCGAAAATTACAGTCACATTCTACCAAGTTAAATGATAAGGATTGCAATCGAAAATGCAGAATTTTTTGCTGTTCTTATTTCGACTGAAGTTTTAAAACTCTTACGAGCAGCAAAATGAGACTAGGGGGACGTTTGGTAACATTGGATGGAAAACGTGGGAAGGAAAATGTGGTAACACGGATTTCGATATCTATCATTTCACAACTAATCATTATATTTTTACACTTTTACCCCTATATTATAATCATTTTTCCTATCAACTATCTTCCAACAAACCTATTTATTCCAACTTTACTCATATTATTTCATATCAATCACATAATTTTCAAAATATTCCATTTTCCATTCCCACCAAATACCATATTTCCCACCACTTTCATATTCCCAAACATCCCCTAGGAAAAAAGAACTGATAGCTAATTGCAAATAGAGACCATCCACTCCTTTACAATGCCGTTTTCTCTATTTATAGATGACGACTCCACATATTCAAAAAAGCATGCATCTTTATTCTTGGGAACATAAGGCAAGGAGATTTCAAGCCTTGTACTAGAGAAACGAAACTTGCAAAATAAATATTCAACAAGTCATTCATCTTTATTCTTGGAAACATAACATTAAAAAAAAAAAAAAGGCAAGTTGATTCCATTGGCTTCAACGGCATGCAGCAGAATGAAAACATTTGCTGTTATTTAGGGAAGGCTAGGTGGGTAGGTAGGTAGTGCCTTCTTTATGGCCCCGGAGGTGGCGGGCGTGGAATGTACGGCGTGCCAGGTCGAGTGTACGGGTGGCCACGCGGGACTCCAGGAATGGCTACACCGGGTCTAAGCGGATTGTAAGGGGTTCTTGCATCAACGTCGGACTTGTGTTCCTCAGCTGAAACACCGGTACAAATTACAAATCTTTATTAGTTATGATATATGGACCGATGGAGGCAACAATTCAAAAATGGCAGGCACGTAATAGTCATATTATTTTTTTTAAAAAAAGGCAAAAAATACACCATCTATTTGTCGATGATGATGAATCAACTAGCAGAATTGTAAAAAGCAAACTCTACCATCCAAAAAGTTGATGAGGAAGTTAACAGAAGGGCTATATATGGAAGTATATCAGCTCTGGTGCATCGGATCATGCCAAATGATGAATATAGTTACACCAGTGCTGATTTTCTTAATTAATCAAACTGTCTAACGCATTACGGATGTGAAATCTAAAGGCATGCAACATGATACTGACCATTGGGAAGCTCTCGCAGCATTGCCCTGGCCATGACTTCGGTTGGGGCGAACACAACATTGGAGATAAGGAGAATGCCCAATATCAAGCAAATCTTTGCACCCATTTTCGCTTCTGTTTGAATTGGGCTTTGAATGAATGGAGACCCCAAGCCTTCGACACCCCTATTTATCTTTGCTGTGGAAAATGACACAAGCAATATTGACGTGGGCCAAGAAAGAAAACTAAGCGAATTATCTGACTTTTCCGTGCGGACTTTTTTTTGCTTTGGAAAACGCCGCCAGCAACATTGACTTGGTCAAGAAAGAGAAATAAGCATACTTATCTTTGCTTTTGGAAAGGACCAGCAACATTGACTTGGGGTCAACCCAAATAAGGCAGCATTATTAGTGTATATGGTGTAAAAAAAAAGTCATAAAATTTTACCTTACAACTACTCACTTTTTCAAATTTTTTAAAAAACAATTTTTCATATATTTTTAGATAATTTACAAATATACTTATATATAGTTTAACCATAATTGTAAGTGCACTTATACTATTTCAAAAATTAGAAATAAATCTTACGTATTTACCACAAATCGCATGTGTATCCACAGTTACCCTTTTCCATCGTAGAGAAGTCAGCTGCTATTAATATGATATTCACATTTTTGAATTTACTAAAATATCCCTATTGTTTTCCAGTTGTAATATTAAAATTTTTATTTTTATTTTTACGTGACAGTTCGCATCACGTAACATGCCTGCTATTTTTACTTTTTTGCACTGCCATGGATGCCAATTCATATGTACTTTTTTTTGAAGCAAGCCAGTTCATATGTTCTTTAGGAAAATATCAGTGAGGAAATCCAAGCTGGTAAATTGTTGGTGATGATAAAATCACACTGGAGCTCTTATATCTTCCCCAACAATGACATTTAAAGTGGAGTCAATATCAAGATTGAAAACCACCCAACGGTAGTCCTATCTCCTCATTGTTAGGAGCCATTAAGTCCAACAATTTGCGGCTAGTGACATTAGAAATCAAGCTGACACGTTGTGAATCTAACCATTCAGACAATTTCGATCTTTTCGAGTTTTTTTAGTACCAAATAGTTAATGTGGTGTCCTATGATTGAAGGAAGACCTTTGCTTGCTTAATAGTGGGGTTTCTGTTCATGAGAAGTCGACGATTGATTAGACGGTAGAAGGCATTGTTGGGAACCATTTATAGATCATGGAGTCGCTGAATCATAATAGGGAATTTGAGATAGCCATATGCAATCCATTTCTCAGCATTAGGTCAATTGTATGCATTCCACGATGATGGCTGCCATGGATATGGTAGGTGGCCCGGATGAAATTATCGCTAATATTATTAAGGCGACATTTTCCATAACAGAGTCTCACTTAACAATTATCGCTAATCATTTTGTGTTGTTAATCAGCCAAGGTCAGCAATTGGAACGAAAAGAGATTTCAGACACAAAAAACTATTATTTCTGCCAGAATTGGGTTTCTAAGAGAGTCTCACTTAAAAGGAGGAATAATTTCTGGGAATTAATCGTCCTCTTATACAAACGATAAATCCAAACTAAAATAGGTATTAGTTTCAGTCATGAAAAATGAAAAATTGAAGGTTATTAAATAGGTATTTGCATGATAACCGTTAATAACATGGACCACCAAGCTAAAATCTAAGATTGTCAAAACATGCTTGACTACGTGATTTTCAGATCCAATTTTTCCCCCTTCAGGCCTTCCTCATAAGCATGCTACCGTTGTTAACTTCTACTGTATGGGCCGCCTTCTTCCTGCCCGATTAAGGATGCAAGAGTGGTCAATTTGGATAGTGTTGAGGTTAATCTATCTTAATTTAAATTGGAAAACTCTTATCCAAATCAAATTTCAAGTCATTTTTCAAAACTCGAATTGTGAATTCTGATTAAAATTCGTGTTAAACGGATTAAATGTCTGGGCAGATAATTCAGGTTAATCCTTTGAATTTTCAATTTTTTATAATTGTTTTATACTATTTTAGATAAATTTTTTATATCAATAAATAGCTATAAAGTTTCAAAAGATTTTAGAAGCTTTTTCAATGTGGCTTATATTTCTCTCATGATTTCCTTGTCACTCTTCTCCCTTGAAAGTTGAAACCCTAAGATTAGAAGGACAACAAAGATAATCAGATTAACTAATTTATCCACTCCTATTTTTCACTTTGGCCAGGACTGCGTACAGAGTTTGGGCCCCCTTCTGATTCCACGCCATTCAGTTGGAGGCCCCAAATGGATTAAACATGTTGATGATCAGTCATCATCCATTTTATACGAGCTGTCCGAAATTGGGTTCGACATGAGTAGTTCGAAGGACTCGAAAACTCCACCAGATTAGTTTACCGGTGCAAATGAAAAATGGGAAGTTCTAGGGGATGTTGTAAAAGCTTCAATAAGGGAAAACATGCAACGGTGGCAAAACGTGCACCACCGCCAGCTGTCGATCATCGATCAGCGCCGACCAATCAGCTCGCCGGATTCCAATGCTGTCGCATTGCTAGCAGCACCGGAATACCCTCTCCAGTTGCGAAATCGCAACTGCTTGCAAGACACCTACCACCGTTTCTCTCTCTTCTTCACTGCCAACGACAGATGATGCCGCCCTGGACTCTTCCATGCGCTGCTCATCTCGGCTTTTGACAGAGATGGGAAACGGGAATTCATCCAATTCTTCCATGCATTGCTCATCTCAGCTTTTCACAAAGATGGGATGGGGAACTCATCCGATTCTTCCACGCGTTGCTTATCTTGGCAGTTGACAGAGATGGAAAGGGGAACTCATCGGGTCATAGAAACAAGAGCTGCGGCCAAGAACTAAAAGGAAAAAGCAGAAGAGAGTATCTAAAATCTCAAAATCCAAATGCTTGGAAAGGAGAATTTGAAGTTGAATTCCTCAGAATTTCTCCCGAGGAGGAAAGAAGTTCGGGAGGGGTGGAAAAAACCCTGGGTGGTGGTGTGTTCTGTTAGAATTAATCTTCTATAAGGTGTCCTAATTAAATAAGAAGTCTTTGGATTTAAAGATAGCCCAGCATATCTGAGATACGTACGCAATCCGAGTCCAGGTGGAACTACACTTCTACTAAGAGTCATGATGGGAATGACTCTATATATAGAGGAGTCTGGGTCTCTCTCTCACACGTGTACATCACAAATGGTTCTCATCTACCGCTAGTATCACAGGGAGAAGTGTTGAGGGAGAAGACCTCGTACTCTGCTCGGTCTACAGGTGGAATCTACACACATGGACTCAGGTACGCTTTCGTATCACATGATTTCTAACATGTGGTATCAGAGCTCACGTTTCGATTTTGGGCATAATAGATTTCACCCATTATATATATATATATATATTTAATGATGCTTGAAATATTCATTATTGCATTAGAATATTCATGTAATTATTTTTTTAGATGCATTAATCTGAAATATGTATGAATGCATTATGCCATAAATTTTATGATGGATTCTGATCCATTATGCCATTAATTATTATTAGTATTATTTTTTGCCGGATATGCACACATGCTGTCATCATTGCAATTGGATTTGTCACATTATATTACTTTAGGGTGTGTTTGTTTGGGGTAAAAAAATATCAACTAAAACTTTTCAATCTAAAACTTTTCAATCTCCATAACTACTCTATTGTTTAATTATTTTTTTACATTTTTCTATACAAACTACCATACTTTTCAATCATTTCTACACAACTACCCATACAACTAACCTATCTATTTTAACTTTATTCTCTTTACTCCTCATCATTACTCCTATTATATCACATCATTTTTTATTGATTTGACAACTTCTACTCCAAAAACTTTTCGTCAAAAGTTTTACCTCCAACCAAACACACCCTTAATGAATTATATGCTATTAACGGCATGCTCGTGAAAATTCATTCTGCCTAATGTGAATTTAATTATGTTAATTAAAGACACGAAATATGTCGTTAAAGAATTAACAGTATGATGCTTGGGAATATGGATTCTATTAATTTTTTTTAAAAAAAAAAAAATTTACGCACGCCGCTGCCGAAACCCACGCAAGCACCGGAAGTCCCTGCTCTGCCATCGCCATCCCGACGCACGCAGGAAACAGCGACTGCCGGAACCCATGCCGGAACCCAGCGCCGGTTGTTGCTGCCGCTGTTCACTGTCGCCGGAGAAGACAATGGTGTGTGGCGGGGCCCGGGCGGACGCCGAACGGACACTGTCGCTGTTGGAGCCGGAGTCGGAGAAGAAAAAGGGAAACGAGCTGCTGAGAACCGCAGCTACCAGACTGCCAGAAGCTGCGGCAGTTTGGCAGGCAGCGACGAGGAGGCGGGCGCCGGCGACGAAGCTGGCTGTTGCTACGGACGGGCAGCAGCGTGGTGGCGGCCGGAGACAACAGCACTATTGCTGCTGTTGGCGGAAACGGCGGAGGAAGGCGGCGATTGGCTGGGGCAACAGACGGCCGGGGCATCGGTGACGGGAGGCGCTGGCAGGCTGAGACGGACGTTGCCGGAGACGCCGAGCAGCAGCAGGGTGGGGGGCGGCGGCGGCGGCTAGGGTTCAATAAAGGTATGTGCGGCTAGGGTTTTGTTAGGGAAGAAGATGAACGTATTTTTATTTTTGCAAATAAACCCTGAACAGAAATTTGCAAATAAACCCCGGACAGAAATTTGCAAATAAACCCCTGGCTATTTTTTTTACAGATTGGGTTTTCTACCTTCTTAAGCGGGCCTGGGCTCAAGTCCGCCCGCTAGGCCCAGCCCATATCCTGCTAGCCCAAAAAAACTATTTAGGCCCAGGAGGTCGGCCCATTTCAGGAAGCCCATTTCACTTGGGCGGGCCAACTTCTCAGACTCGGCTTATAGGCCCGTACGGGCAACCTGTTAACTGTCCAAGCCCAAACCCAGCAGCCCATTATGACAGAAAGGCACATGGCCCATTATGAACCGTTTATACATAAATTAACATAATTCTTGGTCCTATTGTCCAAATTGGACGATCCAATAGTCATTTTCTATGTTTTTGGACATTCTGGATCTAATGGAAGGGTCTGATTAAGCTAAATAGGTCAATAAATCTGAATTTTTGGATATTTATGCATTTACATGCAAATTTTTTTTATATGTGCAATTAATTCATGTGATTAGTTTATAAATGCCTAATTAGCAATTTATTTATGATTTATTGCTTTTCAGTTAATTTTAAGCATGCAATATATATATATGAATAATTATATAAGTTATGATTATTAAATTTTTATAGTGAGATTATATTCCATGGTATGACTGGAGGTTGGTGTCTAGGCAAGAGGTATGGAAGAGGATCATGTGGTTATTTAATTAGGTCTCTGCTATGCAGGGGGAGCCTCCAACGCCCCACCTCACTTACCTGGCTGACCAAAAGAAATAATATGGAATTTAATCGCACATAATGAATTTAATAATCATTATTATTGAATTATTCATAAATATATATTATATTCTACAATAATTTTGATTGTGTATTTTAGTTGCCCCAAAGGGTCTAAAATACATTTTTTTTTAAATTATTGTTATTGATTATTATGCAATTTATATTTAATAAATATTGTTCATCTTTATGTCTTTGTTGCCTTGAAGGGTCTAAGATATTTAGTTAATCAAATTTATTAAACAAAAAGAGAATAATATGATTTCTCTTCTCATCATAAAAATTGCATTATTAAAGAATATTATGTTATAGTTTTACCCAAAGGTAGCTATAATTTAATATTTTATCAATAATTAACTAGAACTGCATAAACGCGAAAAATTTCCTACCCGAAGGTGGAGATTTCTTGACTTTGTGTATTCATAATTAATTATTGAATATTATTGTTTATCATAGCATTATTGAATATAATCATGCATTATTGCTTGTATGATTAATTCTAAAATTTTAAGCTATGATTAATTACTGTTAATGAAATTGTTACATAATAGTTTATTTGAATCATAATGGTGACGTGAACTTAATCATTTTTGTTACAGCTATGGCTCCTGTTCCTCAATCTCATCTGTCTAATATCCTGACACTGAATGGATCGAATTATTCTGATTGGCATGAGCAATTACTTATTACCTTAGGATGTTTGGATCTGGATTTAGCCCTTCGTGTTGCAAAACCTAATGACTTAACGCCTGAAAGTACTGATAGTCAAAAGATTCAATTTGATAAATGGGAGTGTTCCAACAGGTTGTCTCTTATGATTATAAAGAGTACAATAGAAAGGAATATCAGGGACTCTATTTCTGACCCTGAAAATGAAAGTGTCAAAACTTATCTAGACTCAATTAAGGAAAAATTCAGTGGGTCTGATAAAGCATTGGCTGGAATGCTCACTAACAAATTGACTTCAATGAAATATGATGACATTTGTGGAGTGCGAAAGCACATAATAGAAATGTCAAATATAGCTGGGAAACTTAATGAACTAGGAATGAAAATTTCTGACTCTTTCCTAGTCATATTTGTCTTAAACTCTCTTTCATCTCAGTTTTCACAATTCAAAATCTCCTATAACACACAAAATGAGAAATAGACTTTAAATGAATTAATATCCATGTGTGTACAAGAGGAAGAGAGATTAAAGCAGGATGGATCAATGTTTATTTATTTCACATCGACTTCTAAGCAGTACAAGTCAAAGAAAGGAAAAGGGAAGAATAAATTTCCATTAAAGAAAGGCTTAGAGGATGAATCGAAAAAGTCTACTGAGAAGTGTCATTTCTGTAAAAAGAAAGGACATTTTAAGAAAGATTGTCTCAAGCGGAAGAGTTGGTTCGAAAAGAAAGGTAACAATTACGCACATGTTTGCTTGAAACCAATTTCATAAATGTATCCTCTAATTTATGGTGTATTGACTCTGATACTGTTATTCATGTTTCAAACTCTTTACAGGCATTCCGTTCAACCCGCAACCTAAAACCGCATGAGTCATCAATTTTAATGGGTAATCTGACCAAGTCTAAAGTCAAAGCAGTAGGAAATTGCAGACTTCGCCTTGACACAGGGCATTTCTTAGAACTGCATGATGTTTTCTATATTCCGTCCATTTCTAGAAATTTAATTTCTTTGTCAAAACTTGATGTAATGAGTTATTCTTTCAATTTTGCAAACTCAAAGTTTTCTTTATTTAAAGATTCTATTTTAGTTGGAACTGGAACATTGTTAAATGGTTTATATCAATAAGTGCAGATTGCTCATTTATTAATTGTTCATCTACCTTAAATGTATATGCTGGTAATAAACGTGGTATGATTGATGAAAATTCCTCCATGTTATGGCATAAAAGACGAGGTATTACCTACTCTAGATTTTACTGATTTTAGCATATGTATCGATTGTATTAAAGGAAAACAAACCAAAACTCATAAAAAGAGTGCCACGAGAAGCAATGGAATTTTAGAATTGATCCACACCGATATTTGTGGTCCATTCTTATCATGTATTGGAGGTGAAAAGTACACATTATGATTTTATTTTTCTATTACATGAAAAGTCTGATTCTTTGAATACTTTTAAAATATTCAAAGAATTAGTAGAAAAGAAATTGGATAGGAAAATTAAAGTTGTGAGATCTGACAGGAGCGGTGAATATTATGGTGAACATGGTCAATTAGGTTGAATTCCTGATCCATTTGCTAAATTTTTAAAAGAAAATGGCATTGAACCTCAATATACGATGCCTGGAACTCCCCAACAAAATGGTGTTGCTGAAAGGAGAAATCGTACTCTCATGGATATGATGAGAAGTATGATTAACAACTCATCCTTACCCTTATTGTTATGGCGTGAAGCCTTGAAAACTGCTATGTATATCCTCAACAGAGTTCTCAGTAAAGCTGTTCCCAAAACTTCATTTGAGTTATGGTCAGGCAGGAACCCAGTCGGAGGCATATGCATATTTGGGGTTGTCAAGCAGAAGCAAGGATACTCAACCCACAAGAAAAGAAATTGGACCCAAGAACTATTAGTTGTTTCTTTATTGGGTATCCAGAATGGTCTAAAGGGTATAGATTTTACAGTCCGTCTCATAATACTAGGATCATTGAGACCGAAACAACTCGATTCATTGAGAATGACGAAAATAGTGAGAGCACAACTCCACGAAATGTGGAATTTGAGGAGATCAGAGACATTTCCTCTGGTTCATCATTAATAGATGCAAAAATTGAGATTGTTGATCATAACATGACAGATCAACAACCAGAAATTGCTGTGCAACCCACGGAAGAGACTAATAATGAATCGATCTCAATTTCAAATGACATTCATTAATATAATAATGTAAAACATATTAATGAGCCAAGAAGGTCTAATCGAATAAGGAGATCTGCTATTTCAGATGACTACATTATATATTTGGAAGAATATATTGACGATCCTTGTATTGAAAATGATCCATTGACATTCAAAGAAGCCATTAATAGTGAAAAGTCTGAATTATGGATCAATGCTATGAAAGATGAATTGGAATCTATGTTTCAAAATAAAGTTTGAGATCTTATTACGTTGCCTAAAGGGAACAAACCTGTTGGTTGTAAATGGATATTCAAAACTAAACGGGACCCTAAGGGTAATGTAGAATGGATATTCAAAACCAAATGGGATCCTAAGGGTAATGTAGAAAGGTATAAGGCCAGTCTTGTTGCTAAAGGATTCACACAAATAGAAGGTATTGATTATAAGGAGACATTTTCACCAGTCTCCAGAAAAGACTCATTCAGAATCATTATGGCATTAGTAGCTTACTTTGACTTAGAGTTACACCAAATGGATGTAAAGACGGCATTCCTGAATGGGGATTTAGAAGAGGAGGTATACATGATTCAACCTGAAGGATTTGAAATGGAAGGAAAAGACACATTAGTATGCAAATTGAAGAAATCTATATATGGACTTAAACAAGCTTTCCGATAGTGGTATTTAAAATTCAACAAAGTTATCACTTCCTTTGGATTTACAGAAAACATTGGTGACCAATGTATATATCTGAAGTTGAGTGGGAGCAAGTTTATATTTTTGATTTTATATGTAGATGATATTTTGCTTGGTACTAATGATTTAAGTCTTTTATATAACACTAAAAGTTTTCTTTCTGAACATTTTGATATGAAAGATATGGGTGAGACATCATTTGTCATAGAAATTGAGGTCCATCGAAATAGGCCTAAAAGACTTCTAGGTTTATCACAGAGGGCATATATCAATAAAATTTTAGAAAGATTCCAAATGTCTAACTGCTCATCATGTGAAGTGTCAATCTTTAAAGGTAAAAAATATGGTCTGCATCAGTGTCCACAGAATGAGATTGAGAAACAGGAAATGAGGTCCATCCCATATGCTTCTGCTCTTGGGAGCATGACGTATGCGCAAGTTTGCACACGTCCTGACATCAGTTATGCAATGAGATTACTTGGAAGATATCAAAGCAATCCAGGAATGGAACATTGGAAAGCAGTAAAGAAAGTGATGAGATATCTCCAAGGAACTAAAGATTACGAGCTGACATATGCAAAAACTGATCAATTAAAAATGATCGGTTACACAGATTCATATTATGCTGGTTGTACAGACAGCAGAAGATCCACATTAGGCTATGTTTTCTTATTAGCTAGTGGAGCAGTTTCATGGAAGAGTGAGAGACAAAATCGTGTAGTTGACTCTACCATGGAAGCTATGGAAGCTGAATTTGTCGGCTGTCATGAAACATCCTCACATGCACTTTGGTTGAGGAAATTTATCTCAGAGCTTAAAATTATGGATTCTATCTCTAGGCCTTTGAGAATCAGTTGTGACAATTCATCAGCGATTAGCTTCTTCAATTATAGAAGAATCACTGGCGCTAACAAGCATATTGATGCTAAGTTTATGCCAGTACAGGAAAGGATTAATGATCATCTGATATCGATTAGTTTTGTTGGTACTGCCGACATGATTGCTGATCCCATGACTAAGGCTTTGACACCCAAAGTTTTCTCTGGACACATAAAGAATATGGGTCTTGTTATGTGGGATAATTATTGATGTAATCGATAAATTTTGAGATATCGTGTTGGATGATTATTTCTCTTTTGTTTCATTATGATATTTTGTTGATAATTTTATGTGATTTAAAATAAAAGATTTTATCTATTTGATATTAATGTGGGACATTAAAATCACATAATTGTAAATCTGTCACTAAGAACTTAGTTAAGTAAGTTTGTTAAAATCGCGATGCATGGAAGGAAGTATGTTTATATTGCATATAACCGCCATGATCCATGCTGACAAATTTTCTTAACTTAAGTATTAAAGTTGGATTGTGTATGTAATGACTGGGCATATTTTTTCAAATGAGTGCACTCGTTTGGTAATTTTTCAAATGTTAAATCTAAGGATTGTATTTTAAGTATAATTTTTTCTTTTCTTTTTTAATTTTATTTTAATTAGGCCAAGTGGGAGAATGTTAGAATTAATCTCCTATAAGGTGTCCTAATTAAATAAGAAGTCTTTGGATTTAAAGATAGCCCAGCGTATCTGAAATACGTACGCAATCCGAGTCCAGGTGGAACTACACTTCTACTAAAAGTAATGATAGGAAGAGCTCTATATATAGAGGAGTCTGGGTCCCTCTCTCACACATGTACATCACAAGTGGTTCCCATCTACCACTAGTATCACAGGGAGAAGTGTTGAGGGAGAAGACCTCGTACTCTGCTCGGTCTACAGGTGGAATCTACACACACATGGACTCAGGTATGCTTCCGCATCACATGATTTCCAACATGTTCGACACGCGGGGATATTTTTTCCTTGCTCGTTTTGTCAAGAAAGCTCAATTCTGTTGCACTGACCTCCTTCTTCTCTCTCTTTTTTTTTCCTTCTCCTCTCCCCCGTTTTTCTCTTTGCTCGTCATTGGAGGGGGATGACGCCCCTTTCGATTTTGCTTTTTGTTTTTGGCCCAAAATTTCCACTTATGCATGAAGCATGCGTAGATTTGAAATTAAAAATTGGAGGTGCTACAGTTAAGGTTAATCTCTTTTGCTGACGTCGCTGTGGTCCCAGCATATATACTGGAGCCCCGTTGGATGCATCCGAGCTTCACTCATTTTTTTATTTTTTTTGAAATTTATTTTTTGAAACTATTAATATAAGTATATTTAACATATACGTCAAATTTTACCCATTTTAGAAATTTTTAAATATTTTTTAGAATTTTTACAAATCCGTATCATTTTTAATATTAACAGTTTTATGAAATAAGTTTTTTAAAAAATATAAAAAATGGGTGCATTGGATTTCAGCCCATATATATCATCTTGTTGCGTTTATTTTTTCAGTCATGAAAAATGAAATATTGAAGGTTATTAAATAGGTATTTGCATGATAAACCTTAAGAACAAGGGCGGCCGAGCTAAAATCTAAGATTGTCAAAACATGCATGACTACGTGATCTTCATATCTAAATTTTTTTTTTTTCCCATCCGGATTTCTTCATAAGCATGCTACCATTGTAAGGGCGGCACATATATGAGCCGCCTTAAGGATGCAAGTGTGGTCAATTTGGATCCTATTGAGGTTACTCTATCCTAATTTATATTGGAAAAACTCTATCCAAATCAAATTACAAATCATTTTACGAAATTCAAATTATGAATTCTGATTAAATTCGTGTTAAACGGATTAAATGTTTGGGCAGATAATTCAGGTTAATCCTTTGAATTTTCTATTTTTTTGATAAATGTTATATGCTATTTTAGATAAATTGTTATATCAATAAATAACTATGACGTTTCAAAAGATTTTATAAACTTTATTCAATGTCTTTAGTCTTTAAAAATATTTTTTAACAGAAAATTTAGTATATCAAGTTACTATTTAATTAAAGGAGATATGAATAAGCAAATAAATTTAAAAATATTTTAAATAAAATCCAAGTTTATTGTTCATTAAAAGTATAATCAATTTAGTTATATATTTAAATTTAATATAAGATGCAAGATTATGCATAAATATAATAAAGTTATTTGAGCTATTTGATCTAAATTATTGGAATTGAAAATTAGAATTATTTAACTTATGTAATTTAGTTCGGGATTCGGATTATTTGGCTTATATTACGTTGAACCTAAATCAAACCATATTATAATATAATTAGAGTTAAACCTAAAATCATTATTCGAAATAAATCCATATCCAAATCATTTAAATTTGGGTTGCCGAAACGGGTTCCGCCCCAGTACCAGGCTTTGTTTTGCTTTGCATTCTGATTTTCGGTTTCCACTTTCCAGCTGCCTTCTCCATGAGGCCCACCTCATCAGGTGTCATGACAGCTGGCGCACATGGATGGTAGCATAGTGCGTGTGAAACCATAGCGCGCCTCACGTGAACCCTGAGCAGCTCCACGGTGTGCGGCTTCTCTGTCTAAGATGTGTTTTTTTTTTCTTTTTTTTGCCCTTCAAAAAGGTGTATTTGCAGATATATCGATATATTTTGTTAATTATTTTATCCTCAAATGTCTTGAAATAGTTGCAAGGACTGTGTCAAATATATTAAAAAGTATCAAAGTTGTCTGTTTTAGCGTTTTCGTATTGTAATAAGGAAAAATACGTTGACCGGAAATTTCTTGTTCGCGGAAATTTCAGTTGTTTGGGAACGAAAAGGAGCTGTCTTTAAGTCAATTTGATTTCTGAAAGTGACAAATTGATGATATTGGAATTTTACGTCGACAATTACAGAAGTAGAACATTTTCACAACTGGTTTGTCCGCTCATTCAATGCTTAATTTTTTTGATGTAAATCAAATGATGGATTTTTCGATCCACAACTATTCTGATTACAGCTGGGCCACGCATTGCTGTCTCCAGCGTCTTGCTGCATACGCGCGGTAAAAGGAGAACCGAGCAAGGGCATTTATGACAATTGGGTCATTTCAAATTTTCAACAACGCAGGCACCGGTACATCTTCCCACCGTACGCAAATAAAAAATTTCAATCACTCTTGTATCTTGCTGGTATGTATGAATTGCCCCGAAGGACTCGATCGTTCAGCGCATGCGGTAGGTAAATAGTCCGTGCGGTGTTTCTAGCAACTTCTGAAATTTCATGACGTCATTAAACTGATGTACAATATTTGGAGGGATAATATACATCATGATGTATTTTAGGTTACAACATAATATTTATTTATTTTTATAATTAATTACATTTTTTGATTTTTTTCTTATAAATATGTTTACTTAAGTGTATATAATTTATATATAAAGTTTTCTCATTTTACAATACTTTTGTGCATTTATTTTTTATATTTTAAAAATTAAGTTTTTGAACAGGTGAAAAATGACTTAAACGCCCTTAAAATTGATTTTTTAAAAAACTAAAAATGAATATATCAAAATATTGTAAAATAGCAAAATCTTGTATTTAGATTGAATACACTTAAGAAAACATGTTTATGAAAAAAATAAAAAATATATCTAATTGAAAAAATAAATGAATGTTGTATTTTATCTTAAAATATATCATGATGTATATAATCATACTCCGGAAAAAAAATCATGAAAAGTGCATTGCCCATGTATATATATACTTCAAAGCATATCATGCATCTTTATTTATCTTTGGAAACATCTTAACAATTATGACTTATAAGGAGAATTCAAACCTAGCTCGATGGTGCTAGCTACCAACCGGCCATGCATCCCAACAACTAATGTATAGCAAGCGACGGTACTCGTCACAAATGCTTATTCTGCTGCAAACTATAAATAGTAAACTTTGATCTTCCTTGCTATATGCCTGCATGTATGATGATCTACAAGTACAAATGTATGAATACTAACTCCATGAGTTGTAGCTAGGCAGGTAACTAGTTCAATTGGCTTCAGCAGGCAGGAGAATCCTGTATTATATATATTTAGGCATGGCCTGGAGGCTCTGGTGGGTGATCACCGGTGTACGTGGGCGCGCCGTAGCCATACGACGGATCACCCCTCCCGTACGTCGGCGCTTCCTCAACTGAAAGACCATTAAGAATTACAGATCTCTGTTAGTTAGGATCGATCAATCGAGGCAACACCTCAAAAATTGCATGCATGTTATAATATCACCATCAATTAACTAGCAGGATTGAATAAGGCAATCTTTACTATCCAAATAATTCATGAAGAAGTTAACAGAAGGGCTACGGAATTGAATCAGCTCTAATGCATGAGATCACGCCAATTGATATATATTTATATACCGGTACTGATTTTCTTAATTACTCAAACTTTCCAATGAATAATGGATGATCCATCTCTTTGAAATCTGAGCATATGTACTACGTATATATTGGACCATGCAACATGATACTGACCACTCTGAAGCTCTCGCAGCATTGCCCTGGCCATGACCTCGGCTGGGGCGAACACAATATTGGAGATAAGAAGAATGCCCAAGATGAAGCAAATCTTTGCACCCATTTTCGTTTGAGTTTGAATTGGGCTTTGAATGAATGAAGAGTCTAAGCCTTCAACACCCCTATTTATAACCTCTCCGACACCAATATATTCTTTATAATTGTTTTATTCGTTGATTATTATTTAATTCTCTGGGAAAAGACCACTGACATATATTCTAAGCGAGGTTTTTGCTCGCGTGCCCCGCCAAAACCGGCAGAAACCTCTGGTTTGAAGATTGTTGCCGGCGAGAATGTGCAGGCCCGCTGTATAGATACGTGTAGTGTATGCATGCGTGTGGACTTACTTCACTGTGGAAAACACCACAGGCAACATTGACTTGGGTCAAGGAAGAACGATCAGGGGACGTATCTTTTCCGTGGAAAACCCCACAAGCAACATTGACTGGGTTCAAGAAAGAAAAAGCTGTAGACTTGCCTTTGCTTTTGGAAAAGACTCGAGCAACGTTGACCTAGGGTCAACCAAAGGCCAGTCAGCATTATTACAGGCGACAAGAGAAGATGAAAAGAGAGAGCTAGAGAACTCGCAATGACATTTGTAATTTTGTGTGAAACTTGGGTATTCTGATACGTATGTTCCCAGGCTTTTGTCATGTTCAATTTCAGGATATGGTGGGACTTCAAAATTACATGTATATTGCAATTAATTAGCAGTTCAAGTTGTCATAAAACCTCATGTTATATAGTTTTTAGCCCATTTTTTATTTCATAGTTAATTTTAAACTCAAATATATGTGCTTGCCCTAGCTTATGAATGACGCGAGACTTTTGAATTGAGTGATCGCAAGGGCAAGTCAGGGTTGGATGGGCATATTGTAATTTGCCGGTGGTAAAACGTCATTGCCAGAAGAAATTTCTATGCAAGGAAATTGGCTATGTTTCCAGCAAAGTTTTTGTAGTTCATTAATATTAAAAAATCTTTTTTATGCTGATCGAAAAAGCTTAAATTTTCAATGAATTAGCAATTATTAGCAATGAATTATTTTTCTGTTGTAAACTTTCTTTTGCGACAATGTTTTAGCAATAATATTCTAATATTTCTCAATGAATAAGATTTGTTGCTAAAGCTTAATAATATTATTGTAGTAAAACACTTGGTTTTGGGTCGGCTTTTGTGAAATCTAATTGGGAACAATATCGATGCCCTCTTGAAAGAAATGACAAGATATTGTTGCTGAGGTCAACTGAGGTCCATTAGCTTTAGCAACAATACTGGCCGCTAATTAATTTAAGGTGTGTTTGATGTTCAATAAAAATTGTTCATCTAAATTTTTTTTTATTTTTTTATTATTATTCTATTTTTTAATTATTTCTTTACATCTTTTTATATAAGCATTCTTCTTTTCAAATACCTAACACGTCATTAATTGGCAAGATCAAATTTTTAGCTTGAACTAACCAATCGTTGGTCTGAATAGAACATCAAAGTATGGTAGCCAAACTATATACCATGCCTTTTTCAGTAATGATATATATTGTTTGGTGAATGATTTTTTAATCAAAATAATGAAACATAGGCTATGTTTGGTAACGAATGATGGAAAACATGGGTAAGAAATGATGAGAGCATGGATTTTAAGGTTCTTCATTAATCAACTAATCATATTTTTCACTTTTACTTTTATATTATAATTATTTTCTCTATTAATTACTTTCTAACAAATCTATTTATTTCAAACTCCTGTCATTTCATAACAATCACATAATTTTCAAAATATTCAATTTTCTACTCCCACCACAAACATACGGGAGTGAAAGAGGTTCCAACAGCTGACCGTGGTGTTGGCCAATTATTATAGTTTTCATAAACCAAGTTGTGTATTATCTTTGTTAATATTTTTTTTATCAAGATATCAAAAATTATCTTAACGGGATACTTCGATAAGCCATAAGAAAATTAAAGCAATTTTTTCTGGTCCAGATCGAGACTAATGCCTCAGTTTGAATTTGAACCTCAAACCTCTTACACACTCATACACGCACACATCAACTATCTCATCATCCATATATTGACAATCTAAAAGTAATCTTATGAATTTTATTTATTAGGGGACACCGAAGTTTCGAGTCATGGGGATGGCTGAGATCCTAGCTAGATGAATTTTAATAAATATAATTATAGCTTAGATTCGTGAATAGTATGAAGATCATGATTTCCATGTACATTTGGAATCAGTTTGTATAAATTCATGATAGATTATTTTGAACGGGTTGCACGAATGATTAACTTCGGAGGTACGCATATCGATGGGCTTAGAGATGGAAGACCCAGTCAGCTCCTTGATCTGGCTGTTGGCGAAGGATCTTTGCTCTCCCTTTTGAAATTAAAGACGACGAACACCATTGACTCTTAAGTGGTGCTATCGGCCGTGATCAATCGGTAGTGTTTGAGATATGCACGTTATTATGTATTATAGTCGACGGCGGTCTTGGGAAATCGAAGACTTGGAGTCAGTCAATGTTAAATAGTACTTTTTAAAGGGATGTTTGGCAAAAAAAAAAAAAAAAAAAATTCCAATAAAAACTTTTCAATCCCAACAGTCATCATATTTTTAAATAATTTTTTAACATCTTCTCATACAACTACTCACATAACTAACTTCTCTATTTTATTTTTATTGTTTTTACTTCTTATCATTACTCCTATTATATAACATCATTTTCTACTAGTTCAAAAGCTTTTACACTAACAACTTGTCATCAAAAGTTTTACCATTTTCCAAACACACCCTTAATTTCTTTATAACTCCAGGTCCTCAGATGAATGATGGATTTCCATAATAATATAATTATACTAAATACAATTTATAAAATAGATTTCTTATCAATAGTTAACATGAAAAAAGGGATAATTAAGGTTCACTACAAGAAAGTATATGTAGCGCCCTGCCGGCTACTGCTCTGGACCGGTGGTCATTATGATAGAGATCCGGTAGCATCTCTCCAGGACCTACCATAATTTCAAAAACAAAAAATCATATTTGCATAAAAATCCACCTGTGGCTACTTAGATATCCACAACTAATTCATCAATTACACATATAACAATAAAAACCAATTAAATTATAATTATTTTCATCATTCACATCTCAACGAAAGTAAAATACACATTCACAATTTCCAAATACATTAATAACACATTAATAAATCATACATCTATGGCTCATTCCAATATACAAATAACTCTCATAACTAATTACATGATATACATCATATCTCACAGATACATGAGCCTCAAACAACTATAGCCCAAAACTAACATACCTTATACTTGGAACATTTCACATCAGCTAAGAACATAGCTTATAGCTAAGTGTTTGCAGTATTATTCACACTAAAAATGTTAAAAATAAACACGTGAGTTGGACAAACTCAGTAAGTGAGTGCGTTCAGTAAAAATGGTGACAAATCCATGCCAAATTTATCATATGTTATGTCATCACATGCAATGCGAACATCATGCTCTCACTAGCTTCACACAATTACGCCATGCCAAAAACACATATATAAAACAAACTAACCTTATGTTCATCAAGGACCACGAACAACCCTATCCCCATGTCAATAAAGGGTCATGAACAATCCGATGCAAACCATGCATATGTACAACTCATGCCATATGCATCATGCTCATACTAAAACCATGCACCAATATATAGTCGACAATACTAACCCGTTTTCAAAGAGCCTAGCCGAAAATCAACAATTGGCATGAAATTCGAAATTCAAATCAACTTAGTACCCGTCCATACAAAGGAACCTAGCTACTGGATCACCCCTCCATTAGCTTCTCATTCATTATTTAGACCAAACCTCTATTCCTATTTCAAATAGGAATTACACAATTTTAATATTCATCCAACTATCCTCAAGCATAAGTTCAAACCCCATTTTAATTCATACAACCCATATTCACCATGCTCATCATAAGTTCCATACCAAATAATTCAACATCCATATGCCTATAATCATTTGCAACACATTATTCACATCATTAAGGTTCTATACATTCATTTAGCCATGGTTTCTAGGCATTAAGCCTCACTTGGGCATTTCAACAAACACCTTACAGGAAACACATGAAAAGCAAATTAAACTCAATCAAAATTCATGGGATTTAATCTAACACACAATAATATCATACAAAACCACTTCTAAATGCTTTCATTTCCTCATTTACATGTATTTTCATCAAAATTTCTAATTTTCAACCTTCTTACATTCTTTACACAAGCCTCATCTTTCAATGATTCATCCAAATCATAAAAATAAAAATGGTGCCCACAAACAATCACAAAAACATCATGATTCTAACCCACATCCATGATTTGATTCAAAAGAAAACAACCTGCTTATCTCAAATTCAATTTTATTCATAAATCTTCAAGATCTCCGAAGCTCCAAACTCTCTCTTTGATCCAAAAAGCTTCCTTGATGTAAAAAATAATGTGAATCCAAACAATTTGAATTGGTTTTTCATGGGATTAGAGAGCTAGGGTCATGGGGAGGAAGAAGAGAAAGAAATAACATATAATGGGGAGGATTTATACCCCCTCTCAAGTTTAAAACAGCAACCAACTCGGCCATGTTGTCACCGTTTGGTCCATGTAGGCCAATAAATGGCTTATTTTCAGCTGCATTACACCTTTTCACCAATAACTTTCTGTAGATAACTCCGATTGAGACGATTATTTTCGCATTGAATTCCTAACTTCAAGTATTATCTCTCCACAAAATTTCTGCTCAAAATTCTATTACCACAAAATTTAGCATGTATTTTACTAAACAACTTCACCGACTACTTTCATTCGTTCACAAAATAAGTGGTCATAACATACTAAAACATTCCCAACACCAACTAAATTATTCACACACATCTCTTATCATCATAATATCACATTTATATTATATCATCTATTTGCTTAAAATAAGTCTTTTACAAAATTTGATCCATTAACTCAACTCGGTAGCTATTTTGCCTTTACAATGGATCTCATTTGCCCAAATCACATATATTACCTTTCATGCCTTTAAAATTATTTCTCACACATTACAAATATATCAACAATCTTATCTATGCTAGAAGTCATTATGTTTTATGTCTTTTTCAAAATTTTACACGTCAAGTTCATTACCTACTAAATTTTCACTATTAGTCTCAAATGACTCAATTATCAAAATTATCATACCAAATTCATTCCCAAGCATCATGACCACATTTCAATCATGTGTAGAATCATTTTAATAAAAATCATGGTTCTCATTAATGATCCTCGATCATTTTCTTTATTATAAATTTTTTGAGCTTAACTATACAATTAGGTCTATTTCCATTATTCATCCAAAGCTATCAATCGGATCTCACCTACAACAATCTATTTACATAGTTGCTAGTATTTGGGGTATTACAGTATATTTTCGATAACCTTAATTTATTAGCAACTAAAAGCTTTTTATTAGCAAGGAAAATGCATATGTAAGGAAAAGTTTCCTTACTTATCATGATGCTTTTATTACTAAGAAAATTTCTTTGGTTATAGTGATGCTTTTATAGGTAAGAAATAGTTTATTCTTACATATGATGATGTTTTGGCAACCAAATCAAAGTTCAATTATCTAAACACAAAAATCATGAATTATTGGCTACCGAAATTTAGCAATTACTATTTGACATATCCCACAAATTATTAGCAACAAAATTCTTTTTTAGCAAATAAAATTTTACCTATGACAAGAAAATTTTGATTGCCTAGGTTTTTGTAATGGTCATATAGAAGTGAGATATCATAGAAGCAAAACTTATAGGTATTGTGTCTAAATGCTACTTTGATATGTTACTTTTGACTTTTGTCCAATTTTTTATTTCTTAACATGGATCTTGATAGAAAGATGGGGAATTTACGTCATACCCCCTCTAAGTTTGTTTATTAGCATATTAGACACTAATAAGTTTTATCTTTTGCATTTTAAACCCTCCGCGCTAATGTCATCTATCACGCACAGTCTGGTTGTGTGCAATGATAAAAATATCCCTCAATAAAACAAAATATACCCCTCATTATGCATTTTCTCACCGATGTTTGTTGCTTACATTATCTTCCATTTCAATATCTTCATTTTCTACATTAATGTTGGTGCTAGTTAGGGCAGTGTTTTTGTTTTTATTGAGGGTATTTTTGACAATGCACACGACCAGACAGTGCGTGACAAACGGCGTTAAGGCGGTGGGTTTAAAATGCAAAAGATGAAACTTATTTGGGTCTAATATACTAATACGCAAACATCAGGGTCTAAAATGCTAATACGCAAACTTAGAGGGGGTATGACACAAATTTTCTCAGAAAGATGAATAGGTTGAAGTTACGGTAGAGGACTAAGAAACTCAATTGAATAAGAAAAGGAGAAGTGGAAGCATAAAAGAGAAAGAAGAAATAAAGAAATGAGTATGAAAGTGTATAATGGATGCCAGACGGAGTAGGAGAAGATGGTCAGTGAACAAAAATGGAAGAGGGATCGGAATCAAGGAGAGTTGAAGTACTGAAAAGGAGAGCAGTTTGAAATCTAAGAAGCGATGAAAAAAATAAATGTTGAGGAGGGCTAGATGAGAAAGGACAACAACAACTTTGCACAAGAGTAAGGGAAAGAGATGAGATAATAGCAACATAGTAATGAAAAAAATGAGAAGAAACGGAGAAACAAACACAATTATTTAGAAGAGAAATCTAAAGAACTCAATGAGTTAAGACTTTTTAGGAGTAGAGACGAGAGTAAAAATCTCGCTCTTGAGTGAGTGAGTTTCTCACAACTTTATTACTTTGGTGACCTATGCAAGCTTAGGTAATATATGCCTTCTGAGTTACCAAAAAGCATCAGTTTAGCTACGATATTAATACATCTACTATAAAGCCAAACTATTAATACATCTACTAAATAAAAGTTATTTCAATTTTTTAGCTAGATATAACTTTTTATGTAGTAAATTAGAATTGGCTACATAAGTAATAAAATTAGTATTATATGAATTTTAATCTGCTTATAATAAAGACAACCATTCAAATTTGGATAGTTTTAATAACATGTGCAACCAATTTATATTTATCTGCAAAAAGGGGTTGCATATAAGCAAAAAGTGGTAGCATATGCGATATATTTTTCTACATACATGATTTGATGCAACCATTAAAAATTACTATAATTGGTGGGTGTATTTACTGCTATATACACCAAATTTTAGTAATTTCAAATTACTAAAAATGTTATTAATTTTTAAAAAATTAAAAAATATATACAAATCTCCAAAAATAGTAAAAATTGATACATATGTTAAATACACTTAGATTAATAGTTATATGAAGAAAGTTTGAAAATAAAAAAATTGGGTTAAACACACCTGGGTGCACCAAGCTTAAGTATACCCAAGTGCATACAACTGTAACCTTTAAATATTTATAGAGAAATGATCTTGTTAGCCCACACTAAATAATACATCATTTAGCTCATCTCGAAAGCCTATTTAAAAAATATTTTTTTCACTTTTTTCCCCATAAACTTGTTAATGTAAATGTATTTAATATATAAACTAAGTTTTACTATTTTTGGATGTATGTAAATTTTTTTTTAGATTTTTAAACATAGGAGTATTTTAGTCACTTTTAACCATTGAAAATGGATAAAATAATTTAGTGTTTAAAAATCTTAAGAAAATATATACACTTATTTAAAAATGGTAAAACTTAGTTTATATATTAAATACACTTCGATAAACAGATATATAAAGGAAAAAAATTTCAATAGTTTTTTGAGAGGGGAATCAGTTAACTATTACTTAGCCTGAGCTAACAAGATCATTTTTCATATTTATATGGATAATAAAATTTTGATTGTATATAGCAGATTCTGTTAATACATAATTGTCAAGAAAGGTAATTTGGGTTGATGCAGAATACAATGGAAGTGTACAAAAAAATAAAATCGAATTAAAATAATAGTATCAAGATCCAACACAAGAAAAAATCAAGATTTATGTAGAAAACTTTTCGAACCAAGAAAAGAAAAACAATGGAAGAAAGATATCGATCCACTATAATAAAAAGCTACAAATAAGAATATCGCACACATATTTTCTGGATGTCTCACATATACCTCTAATAAGAATACTCTAATAACTTCCTCTCTCATGCCTCAACGGGACACCTTTCGAGACTCTAGTAAATTCCTAACTAATATACCTAGATATGGGACTCCAATGGGTTCTTATGCAAAATTAAGACACAATCCTAAATTTACAAAACTAAAATACACAGAATATAAGACATACCTAACAATATTAATTTATTTTCTTCAGTGTTTACCGCTAGGCTGGTATAGTTGGTCCCAAGCATTCGAATGCCAACGATTAACGAAATTATGTCCATAGAGAAATGAGACCATTTGATGGTCTATGTTACGTTCAAGCGTCGGTGTTCCAAAGGATAGGACTCGCATAGGATGTGATTTCTATTTTTAAAGACAATTTTCTTAAATTTTTAATATAATTTCGTATTCTCAATACATAGTATTATATTCGCATCTTATTTATCCATCCTATTTGAGCCCCTTAATCCTAAATAGCAGGCCCTTAATCGGCCACCCTCGATGCATTTTAAACAGTTCTTTTCAAAAACCCTTAATTTGTCCTATACTCTATGAAGAAAACAACACGGATTAATTAGTGCCAACGACCACATCCATCCCAGAGTGGGCCCGCTTAAAGAAAATAAAAGATCGTTATGAAGAAATTAAAGGACGGTGTTGTCTCATCTCAAAGGTACGTGGGTTGCTAACCACTCGGTTTTCGTCGACTGAAAGACTTTTGGGAAAGGAAAGGATCATGACCTCCCTCATACGGAATTATATATAGGATGTTAGGCTCTCATGCATGCTCTGCACTCTTGGAAACAAAAATGAAGATGAGTGCCAAGAGTTGTATGATACTGTTCATCCTTCTCCCCTCCATCTTCCACGTCTCCTCTCAAACGTCGCCCCAGCAAATGCTCCAAAATTCTCAGAATAGTGGGTATCAGGATTCCTTTTTTCAAAAAAAAAAAAAAAAAAAAAAAAAAAGCTTGTCTCTTGATTACAGGAATTTCTTTTCACTAGGTCTTTTCTTTTGAAATATCAAAATTGTGATTACTGCTGATAATATATAGGCTAGCAACGCGTGGGTAATCATCCATTCTACCGATTTTTGGTTTTGATAAATCCACATGCTATGACCGTATTGTCTTCCTGTATATAATCTATTCATGCTAGCAAGTAGCGAGTTCTCTCCTTTTAATTTTTCTTTGTATATCTTTACTATAGGAGTGGATGCCAAAAGGGCCGAAAAGGCCAAGCCAATTAGGCCCAACATGCCCACTCAGACGCGGTGAGAGGATACATGGGTTGGCCCCTGGTATTTTCTGCCCAGTCCGTCAAGGTCTGCCGTATTATGGTCATTGTCCACCACCAACGCGTTAAAACACAGGTAAATCTCAGGTGGATGCATATAATTAGACAAGCTAGATGCACTAGATGCATTTTATTGATGGTAAATTGGTAATGGCGTTTGTATGCCACTGCATCAACACAACTTCTATTTATATAAATGTATGTACTTTTGGCCCAGGTGGCGACTGTTAGCGCCACAAACCCAATACCCCAAGGATACAAATACGTATTCTATTGTGTTGCTACCATAATTTCTATCTTTAGATTCTACATGTTAGTTAAAATTTAAAAAAAAAAAGGGTGTCTGATGAGATCTGATGCATTCACAGAATGATCCTCTGCACCAGGTTACGAGCCTCCAGCTACAAATGAATTCGCCGGGGTTACTTCAATCTTATCCATAGCACCAAAAAAAAAAAAAAAAAAATCGTACTCGCGTTGTATGATTAGTATTATTTACTCTCTGTAGAACATATGTTTGATGAATATACTTTCAGAGGTGCTTATAGCTTTACGATTGAGCCTTCGGTTAGTGGTCTCTCTGTTATGAAATCCACTATAATAATTTTCATTTTTGGCAACTAAAATTCTGTTGCAAAAGGTTTAACTTTGGTTGCCAAGATAGCAAGTGTCATTTACCAACTATGAAGAAGAAAATTAGTTGCTAACATATTGTTTATGATTTTTGTCCAAACGATGTAAAAGATGGGGCACACGTTTGTACGTTTTTTATCCGAACTTAAAAAAATTTCTAACTGATTAAAACAATTTAAGTTTGGTTAGATTCTAATCAGATACTTGACCAGCCCTATTCAAGCAGACCCCAAAATGAGATGAGCTAATTTTTGGGCCTGAGATAAACAGGCCTTGGACGCTAATCAATTTCCGTTTTCTAGAAGGAAAAGATTCTCCCAAAAGAATCAATGCGCCCGAAAATCCATGAGCCATTTTAATCCCAAATTGATAGGAATTCGAGCGTGTATATATATATATATTTTTTTTTTTTTTTTGGTTAAACCTTTTCCGTAAGAGAATCTCGAAAATTTTCTTCTTGAAATCATGTTGTCCACCACGGGATGAGAGAAGACGAGAACAGCGAATGCGTGCAACGCACTCATGCTCATCGGTGTACCAAAGCGCCTGTGGTACAAATGGCATCATGGAACGGACCCTTCATATGGGCCGTACCAAGATAAAAAGGCATTGAAGGTTGTTGGGCAATTGTGGTCGCCTTTTCACCAGCCTGAGCAGATGTATATCTTGGAATAGATGGTTCCTTCCCGATATAGAGAGCCATGCATTCGTCACACATATATCCACCAAGCTTGCTATTGGATGATGATCAGATTAGTTCAGCCGTCGCATTCGCCATTCATTATTCATGTTTTCTGTGTTGAAAAGGAGCTGCGGAATTTGACAAGTTCACCGGATCGCATTTGAGTGGAACATGAGGTGGAACTCATTGCCAAAATGACTAATGGCCTGTTGCGCAGAGCGGTAGAAATTTAGCAACAGCTGGTATGGGTGGAGTTGTTTGATTTTGAACTCTAATACCAGTTACTAGATGCTATTGGGCATTTTCAACTCCAAAGCTAGCAAAAGAGATGAAACTTTTTTTCATGCTTGTAACTATACACTAAATACTTACATAATCACTTGGTGGCTGTAGGCGTAACAGGATTTAGGCGGGGCTGCGGTCGTGGGTTCGAATCCCACGTTGGGATTTCGACCCAGAAAAAATGGTGTGGGAGCTGTGGTCTCCCTTTGAGGTGGAGTGGGAGCTGTTGTCTCCCTTTGGTTAGGTGGAAGCTGTGTCTTCTTAATTCTTTAGTGAAGCTGTGTCTCCAGATTTCTTTAGAGGAGTTATGTATTTCCATATTTGTAAGAATGTCTCAGAACTACAATGTAATATGTGTTGAGATGTATATAAAATATACCCATAAAAAAATACTTACATAATCAATGTGGGATAATCTAAGAATTTCTTGCTCTTGCTCCGCACATAAGTCTTATGTTGGATCCTATCAACTTAATTTTTCAGTCACTTGGAACGGAGTTGTTTCATCCTAAGCTCTAATATCATTTGTTAAGTATTTATGGGCTTTCTTTAACCCAAAAGTTAATTTAAAAAGTAAGACTTTCCTTTACACTCCTAATTGCGCACTTAGCCTCTTCTGTAATATTCATAGAGGCGTGATCTTCCCAAACCGGAATTTATTTTTTTTTGAAAACTTTTTTTAGAACATGGTAATCTAATTATATTTAATTTATAAACTAAGTTTTACTGGATATGTATATGTATTTATTTTAGATTTTTAAATACAGGGGTAAAGTCATTTTAAATACCCTTGAATTTGAAAATCCAAAATAAATATATATCCATATCCAAAAATGATAAAACTTGAACTATAGATTAAATATAATTAAATTAACAGGTTCATAACTAATTTAAAAATATATATATTTTGGATTAATCGGAAATCACTACATTTGAAACCGATTTGAAAAGATCAACCCGTTTTTATATAGGATATTGATCAGGTGCACTCGGGAGCCTCAATGCTCCCGAGCGCATACAACTTTTTTTTATTTTTTTGAAAATTTTCCCATGAACTTGTTAATCGAAGTGTATTTAACATATGTATCAATTTTTACTATTTTTGGATATTTTTAGATATTTATTTCGAATTTTTAAAAATCAGTGGCGTTTTAGTCACAAGTTTTGTCCTATTTATAGTCCTAATAAATGTAATCTGACTATTACCTCAAAAAATTGTAATTTCACTATGAAAAATTAACTTTTAACGATCTGAAAATTTACATATCAATTTACATTTTGATGTCGCTATAGCTAAGTTGGTATAAGTTAGCTGCAAAGGACTTTAGAGATCATTTATAAAATTTTCCACTAAAAACACAAAATTAGGGACAAGTCCTCCAGCAAAAAGTTTTTTTTTCCAGCACCAGTTGTATGAAATTTTCCAAAAGGTCATTTTTAGCCGCAATTATTTTTATGTTGCCAAATAGTGTGTTTCGGTAATGCTAAGCATTATTAAAGATATATTGCAAACTGTTGACTTTTTGTTTTGTTTTAAAACAAAGAAAATCCTATAGTCTCCAAAAATTAAAAACCATAAAAAGAAATGTTTAGCCTTAAAAATTATGATGATGTATTTTTGTTTTTATATCAAGTTTTTAAGGGATGAAAAATGACTTAAATGTCCTTGAAATGGATAATTTTAAAAAAATTAAAAATAAATTTTTGAAAGTATTGTGAAATAGCAAAACTTTGTATATAGATCGAATACACTTAGAAAACATGTCTACGAAGAAAAATTAAAAAATAATAATTGTAAAAATAAATAAATGTTATATTTTAGCCTAAAAGACATCACGATGGATATAATCATGCTCCATTAAAAAATGTGAAACATGTCAATAATTACCAATAAAAAGAATTTTTTCATCATTGATGATATTATTTTTATTTTAAAATTTTTCCTAGTTTTCCATATGTATTTATTTATGATTCCCAAAATCACATGTATTGAAAACTCTTACGTATAATTATATATTAATTAAAAATAATAATTATATTTTACTCTCAAAAGATGTTAACTTTTTATTAAATATAAGTTTCCAATGAAATTCATTTTTAATAACATAATAAAACAAATAGTGTTAAATAAAATAAATGGAAAATGAAAAACTTATTTTTCATATGTCAAATTATTTTAATTACTTTAATTACCCTATTTTTTCTATTTTATCTTTATATTCCAATAATTTTATTCTCGAGAACTGATTCAACACACCCTGGTGCAAAACTCTATTTTTTTATTTTTTTGAAACTTTTTTCACACAATTGTTAAACTAGGTGTATTTAACATGCTATCAAATTTTACCACTTTTATGGATTTTTAGATTTTTTAGAAATTTTCAAAATCAGTGGCACTTGTAGTAATTTAAAATTACTAAAATACCACTATTTTCTTAAAAATCCAAAAAAAATCTAAAAATATCCAAAAATTATAAAAATTGATATACATGTTAAATACACTTAGATTAACAGTTGTACGAAAAAATTTAAAAAAAAAAAGAGTTTTGCACCCAGGTGCATTGAATTAGTTTCGTTTATTCTCACTTTAAACTTATCACCTTATATTACTTTCACATTTTTCAAAATTATTTTCATTTTTTACCTCCCCTTTTCCCTTTAAATTAGCAAACGCACTCTTAAAATTTTTTCTATTATTTCATTTGGAATCTTACTTTACAATATCTCATTTTTCCATCAAATTTTTGCAAATTAAACCCATAAATTCTTTCAAGTTTAATGTGTGTGTGTGTATATATATGGACTTGATGTCCCAATCACGACGAACCTAGCCACATGCCGTGACCAACCTACGCACTCTTAGATTTGAGAAACACATTTAAACCAAAAAAACAAAGGTAATGAATTATTGCGCTGGATAAATGGTAAAATGTCATCTTTTCCAAAATTTATCTACTGCTTGATTGATAAATAAAATTTTTAAATGATGCCACTCAAAAGAGAGATTATACGGCAACAAAGTCCAAACAAATTAACTTATCTTAGTTTAGATAATGTGATAATTAAAATTAATATGGAACAGTAGGCAAATATTGTCACCCCTTTTAATAACTAGGTACCTGACGGAGGACGATTTTAAGAGAAAATTAAGTGAGGCAGATGTCTTCCTAACTCTGAACCCTTTTACTTCCTATCGTAAACATCCTTCTACACACTCTTATAAACCACTTGATCATCATCCAAGTCGTGACGAATAGTAGGCAATTAGATGTGAAGAGTGTCTCAATTTCCCAGTTGAACTTCAGCATAGATCAGCCACCTATTCTTCGAGTCCCAATTCCAATATTCCATCCCAATTTTGACAGTTAAAAGAAGGCCATAAGCCTAAATGCTTAACAGCTGGTCTCCTCACGGACTTATTAGCTAGGCTTGAGCATAATGTTCTTTTTTGGGCTTTCTCTCTAGCATTATGGACTCATCTTTATCAGTAATTATAACTATTCTATTATCCTAACGAGATACAAGGACAACACACAACAATCTGGATTTGTTCTTATGATCTTTGAACTACGAAATATGAGATGTGAATTTGGCTAGACAGCTAGGCAAGCTCCTTACACATATATGCTGACTGGGTTATTTACTTACAAACAATATTCTTGTATTTCATGGGCAAATGAAAGAACATTAGATTTGATAGTCATATAAATTAGAAAAGTTAGCTCAAGGAAATTAACTTTCTCAAACTTTTCTTATGATATACTAGATAGGAGTTGAGTCAAAAGTCAATCCATCGACCAGAGGAGTTTGCCGAGACAATGATGTTTTTAGGCAAACCAGTGAGATCTGCTTGAAACTAAAGCTACTGTCCCAAAAAGGATACTCGGCTATCCTTGAAGGACAAGTCCAAGACGCCCTTAGATATGGCTTCCACCATAGAAAGTTAACCCCTTTTTGTATTACTACTAGGAAACTACAATAAAGCTTTCTGCTTAAGGAATTTCCCCAAAGCAAGAAGATGTTGTCACTTAAAACTGTGGTTGCAAATTGAAATATTTGAAAAGTCCCATCATGAATGCTTTTAAAATTTCTTGATCAAACATGTAAAGCAACCCGTCGTGCATGTCGCATAAGTGCAACATTGCAACATCTTTAAGGCTTGTTTCAAAGGATATAAAATAATAAAATTTATATTTTCATTTTTAAGACAGCTTTTCAATTTTCAAGATAATTTTTTCATTTCTAATGCAGTTTTTTCAATTTTTAATACAACTTTTTCCTTTCCTAATATACATCATTATATACTCATCTCACGTATGGATTCCATTAAAGATTTGTATCCTTTGAAACACTAAATTAACTAAAGATCCTTCAAAGAAGGCTTCTTTTACACATTAAATTTTTTTTTTTTTTTGAAGGACGGTTATTAGATCCTCAATTTCATGTGAAAGAATATTAATATCTATTAAACAATGTATTTTTTACGAAACTAAATTCAGCCTTCTTTTTTCTCATGAAGTTGAAGCTATCGTTCTAAGACGCCATGTCGATATGCACTTGTCAATATGCACGAGATATTTTGCATAATAGATCTTGTAATATTCGTATCGCAAAATAAGCCTTATTAATTGACGAAATATATTGAATACATTATAATTATACGTTGTTAGCGACTATTACCAAACAATTTTATCTACCGCACATTATTAGTAATTGGTTCACCAGCTTGAGAAAATCAAGCACATGCAACTCTCCTTTCCAGATTGGGTTTCGAATAAAGAAGTTCCGTGCTAATCTTGATCGGAGCATCGGCGCGCCTACGCAGCTACAAGTTTTTCATTTATTGAGTGCCTCCCATACAAGATTTTTGAATTTAACGTGGATCACTATTCTCAAGATAATATTCAATTCTCGAAATAGTTTTTGTAATTTTCAACTTAATTTTTCCTATTTTTCAATACAACTTCTATTTTCAAGATAATATTCAATTCTCGAAATAGTTTTTGTAATTTTTAACATAATTTTTCTCATTCTTCCATACAACTTTCCTCATTTCTGGTACATATCATTACATTGTTATTCCAAATACAAATTTTATCCAGAAATCTTATATGATTTAGAATAAGCTGTAGAAGAAAATTCCAACAGATATTAATATTTAAAGACTTTAAAGTCCACACGCTATCGAAATTTTCTTTAAAAAGCTTCCGCAGTATGTATATACGATTACAACCACCCCTCCGGAATAGCCAGCTAGACTTAGCTTATTTTAATTTAATTTGTTGAAAGGAACAACTTTTAATTGTTGACCGGCCGGGCACAGTCCCTGGAGTCCACCTCACCAGCTAGACCTCTGTAATTCGTTCGCTTGTAGGGGCTGTTCGGTTGGATTGGAATGCAATTAAAATAGAGTTTGAATAACGGTAAAAAGTACTTCATATATTGTGATATAAAAATATAAGTAATAATAAAAACTAGATTGTTATATATTGAAAGAAGGGAAGTAGAGTTGATACATGATTTTTTTTTTAAAATGAGAAAACATATCACGTGACATGTGTCCTTCTCTTGGATACCTAAGCAAAGAACAAAAGAAAACCTTAGAGAAGGGTAATCGTGTGATATGAATAATGGTGCTATTCTCTTGGATAACTAAGCAACGAACAAAGAAAACTCTAGAGAAGGGATGCTAAGACAAATGAGAAAATGTGTCATGTGATATGAGTAATGGTGTCTTTCTCTTGGATAACTAAGCAACCCACAAAAGAAAACTCTAGAGAAGGAATGCTAAGACAAATAAGAAAATGATACATGTGACACTTGTAATTGTCAGGAGTAAAGATAATATGCTAAAATAGATAAGGTTGTTGCATACAAAAATGAGAAATAATGATTAGAAAGCCAGATAATGATGATGATGATGATAATAATAAAGTAGAGTTATATAATTAAGATGTCTAATTACAACAAAAGGGAGTAAAGAAAGTAGTGAAAATTTTAATTAGTTGTAAAATTAAAAAAATTGTTACTAAAGGGACCTTAAATGAAAATCTTAATTAATTTATCCTTTGTTTGAAATATTGAGTAAAAATTGGGATCTTGGCAATGCATCCATTCTCTACCAAATAATAAACGAATTGGGTACCCTTAAAAAAAAAAAAAAAAGGAATTGGGCATGTACATAATCCAATTAAAATGATAGCCTATTTCCACTTTACCTCCTCTACTTTTATATTTTATAAATTTTTATCGAATCCTATTGATTTTGAGAAAAATCCCATCGTGAATTTCGTCTACGAAAATATCTTGATTTCGCGTGGCCGTGTAAAATCAAGAGTTTAAAATCAAGAGTTTAGAAATAATTTGGCATACCCGCCATCAAAATTTTAGATGGGCACAATCTAAAAATATAATTACATTACAAGATCCAAATGAAGTTGATAGCAACAGTATTTCTCAAAGGATGTTCATAAACAGTAGTATTTGTACAAAATCAAAATATTTCTATTGGCATCATGAGATAAGGATTGGATGAAATTTGGATGATCAAAAATTATTTTTCTTGTCAACAACAAAAAACAACCGGCTTTTCTTATCTGCAATAAACATTAATATTTTATCGTCTCATTTCAAATCTCATCCCAACCGCGATCAGAGCTCTGGTATTGAATTTTAAACGGAATTCCTCATCAGAGCATCATGAGGAGCCCTGATCAAATGTAGCCAGCAACGGATATGATTCCATCTGACTCGGTCTCTCGATGAGTCTCCTCAAATCTCATAAACCACCCATGACCGAAGATGTCCCCCGTTTTCCCAGTAAGAAGGCCGAGTATGTTTGGAAATCTGACTCCGACCATAGGTGGCCCACACGCGGGTCCCACCAATCACCTGCATACACGAATATTTATTTATATGCTCTACATGGAATGCGGGAATCGAATAGACTATGAAGATGCACACTTTTTATTATATCCAATCCTTGAGTTCCATGCCACCTTATTAATTATGGAATGAAAGAGGGATATATGAAGATATATTTTTATTAATGAGCCTTGTGCAGCATGGATGTCCCAAGTCTCGCTGATATCCAATAGCGTGGCTTTTTCATTCTTCAATCAATCATATAAGTTAAAAACTGATAATCCACAACCACGAAGTCAAAAGGACGGGTATTGTTAGGTATAATGAAAAGCATGCCTCATCGATGATCTATAATTAGATCATTAGGAGGGTTGATAGGGCGCGATTTTGCATATATGGAAACACATAAGAAGCTGTGGGACACACAAATACCGTAGTCCGTACCACACCTTCCCATGAAATTACATTCATTTCTTTCTCCATCCCTGTCCGAAGATAATTAGGATCATAATAGTCGATCCACTACAATAGCAAAGGCCGATCTATGAGTCGAACAGTTTGGATCAGCCAATGGTGCGTAGATGAGTGCCTACTGATATTCATCGTCCGCTGGTGTAAAAGACAAAAGGAAGAAGGAAGAACGGCCCCCGCGGACTGATAGAAATGCAACATTAACAACCTCAAACTAGTATGAGGGAAGTAGACTTTTGAGGAACCCCTCATGGCATCGATGACCACAGCACAGTTCGAGCTGTCCACGTAATCATTTTTCATCCCAAGAAAAGCTGCGGCTGCGCCATCACCGGCTAATTTCTAACTTTGACCCGTCGGGACCAATTTTATTAGATCCAGTCCGTTGAGACGATTGGCCGTAGCATTCTCACTCCTCATCCCGGAGAAATATAACGTGCGTTACTCATATTTTAACGGTGAAGACTACAGAAGCGCGGTGTCTACGGGTTATGAGTAGGGGTGCAACTCGGGTCGGGTTATACCGGGTTGGAGTGAACCCAAACCCTAAGCCAACCGGGTTGGAGTAAACCCAAACCCAAACCCTAAGAATGTAACTCGGGTTCGGACCGGGTTCGGGTCGGGTTCGCATTAGTTTTGGTTTGGTTTCGGGTTAGAATTCGGGTTACCAATAAACTATTTTTTTTCCAAATTCAGTTGTAATTTAAAAGAAAATTATTAAAATATACATATATGTGTTTATGAAGTAAAGCCTCACGCTGAATTCTGCAACATACTTTCAAAGAATTCAGCAACATCATGCTGAATTCTGCAATATTCTTTGAATGAACTCTGCAAGCAATTTTTCAGCACCCTATAGACACAAATAAATGACAAATTAGTTAGTTTTATGACTAGTTGGTCATTTCTATTTAATAGCTAATGGAAATGACTCAAGTATACCAAATAGAAAATGAACATATCATACCAACTTTGTAGTTGAAACTAATAATTATCGTACAAATTGCTGAAATTGAATTCAAACGGAATATTTATTATACAAGTTGCTAAAGTAAAAATTGACCACTTGTCATACCAATAAACTTAAAATATGAATCAAATTTATATTACAATTTGAAATTCAAACTAACAGATTTCTCATGCTAATAGAAAGCATAATATGAAATAGATTTATCATGCCGACTCAAATTCAAACATAATCTACATAACAGTTATTTAAAGTAACTAAATCTAAATACATTAAGCATAATGGTTCAACATTCCAATATAATTTAAGTGCAATCCAAATTTAAAATGAAAATATAAACAAATCTCAAGTTTAAATAAGTTTACATCTACTTTTAAACAAATTCAAATTTCAAATGAGTTCATGCCTCTAAAGTTTCCAAAAAAACTAAAAAACTATTCGAAGACTTCCAAGTAATTTCTCCCTTAATTTTCATCTGCATTTCTAATGTCAAGTTCTTCCTCCTCGATTTACATATTTGAAAATAATATGCATCAACCTAGACGAAAAAAATGCATGCAACTGTTAACAATAAGAAGATAATAATCATAAAAAATCATCCTATAAATTAAGTTACCTCAAGCATGCTTTGATAATGAAGAAAGAGGTGATTTGTCTAAATTAGAGTTAGTAATGCCTAAAACATGTATATATATAGATTAATATTACAAAAAAACATGTATAATTGATGAAAAAATTATATAAACTACACCGGGTTCGAACCGGGTCGGGTTTTGGTACCGGGTTGGTGCGAACCCGGTTTTGGTTTCGGGTTTCTACGGGTCGGGTTGAAACCGGGTCTATTTTGAAAAAAATCTTAAAAATAAAACCCATTTTTGGTTTTGATACCGGGTCGGGTCGGGCGGGTTCGGACCGACCCGGTACCAAGTTGCACCCCTAGTTATGAGTCTTATGACGGGGCCAACAACATTAATTGCTAGAACCCCTCACCAAACGTGCGACACGCTAGCACGTGTACTTGCTGGCTGCCTTTTATAAAGTAGCAGGCCGCGCCCTTGATCCTTCATCCGGCCGGAGAGAGTTTGGTCTTATCACGCGTCCACATTCCAAATGACGGTGAAAGGTCGGTGGCGTGATAGATGCAGGAAAGGTAAGTTTAAGGTGGGGAGGGACTTGGGAGCGAGAACGAATGACAAGCAAGTCCCTTCGATCACGTGATTATGTGAGTTTTCAAGGATGAGATTATTTAAAGATAAAGAAAAAAGCCTCCTCTTCCCTCTCTTTGAAATTCAAAGCTTCCTATTCTCATTTTTCTTGAGCGCCACTTTCTCATCAGCGGCTCTCCCAGCTGTGCATTTTAAACTGCATGCGAGGCCACTTCCAACCATGCGCCACGAGGAATGGGAATTTCTTTGCCATGCTTTTCAAGCCATTGTGGTGGCAGAAATTCAAGGCTTTTATTAAATAAAAAAAAGTATCTCCTATTCTTCTACCATGATTTTTTACAAAGAAAATTAAGTATTGGGGTATTTTGTAAAAGAAACGATTCTTTTAGTTCGGGTCAAATATATGTTGTATTTAGCCCACAACAAAAAATTCATTCAAATTTTGTTCTTTATAAACTTATTAATATAGACGTATTAAACATATAAACCAAGTTTTACCATTTTTACATATGTGTATATATTTTTTTGAAAATTTTAAATATAAAAGTATTTTAACCATTTTTAAATGGCTAAAATAACCCTGTAAAAAATACTCACATGTCCAAACATGATAAAATTTAGTTTCTATATTAAATATAAATAAATAAGTGTATAAAGAAAAATATAAAAAATATTTTAAATAAATTTTTAAGTTAAGTTAAGCTAAGTAAGACATTTACTTAGTTCATACTAACAGAATCATTTCTCATTTTATAAATTTTTAATTTTAATATATCAAATTAAAAAAATAAAATTTATTTGTTCCTCATCATTAAGCCTACTGTATCATATCATTCTTTTCAAATTTAAAAACTTTTATAAAAAAAAAATTTATGTACAAGTTTTATCACTTTCCAAACACTCTCATATAAATATATTTTTTCTTTTTTAAAAAATAGGAGTATTTTTGTCATTTAAAAATGGCTAAAATCTCTTCTATTTAAAAAAAATCGAAAAATATATATAAATTTTCAAAAATGGTAAAATTTAATTTATTTATTAAATATACCTAGGTCATCAGTTTTATAAAATAATTCTTAAAAAATAAAATTTTACGCGATGATGCATTGAAACTTCAGTGCATGAGGATTCATTCAACCCGGCTCAGTCGTATGGGATGCGCATTCAATAGTCAACATCATACCTCAGTATTTTTTGCGCCATCCGAGTCACCCCTCCAACATTGCCATAAACAAAAGGTGACCCACTTCACCAAAATCATGCTTCTAATCGCCCGGTTTGCCAACAGAATTATTTTAATTCATCATTTCATCCAATTCCATAGCAGTTCTTCCTTATGCTTCGCATCCTAAAGGTCACGTCAATCTTCATAGGAAAGACCTATACAAGGTTAACTTTTAAAAAATAATAATAAGAATAATTTATCCCCTCATGTCCTATATATTATCTATCTCTACTCAAATTGTAAAGCCTTCACCGGTGTATCATAAATTATAACGGCGGATATCTTAGAATTATATTTTTCTCGCATGGTAGAACCTTTTCTCTCATAGCTTTTTAAGAAGCTCTTGAATCAAATAAATCTCCATTTCCCATAAAAGCTCTTACATGATTTACTTCATGGCATGTCTTTTTTGCTGTGGTGAATACATTAAACTTGCACTTCATCAATGGTCTCATTCTTTGTCATGTTTTTGGCCATTTGAAAATGTTCCCACTTAGTTTGATCATAATTATAAATATACTCATATAATTTTAGAAATTGCAAATTACCTTATATTTGACTATAATTGCAAATATACTCATATCGTTATGATGTCATATTACACCATTACAGTGTGAGTATATTTGCAAAGATATGCAAACTATATAAGTATATTTGTAATTTAAAAATTAAGTAGATATATTTAGTTTTTACAAATATACTCACATAGTTTGCAAACCTTTACAAGTTATAGTATAATGGTGCAGTAACAGCGTCATAACAGCATAAATATATTTGCAATTATGGTCAAAGGTAAAAGAAATTTATGGCTTTCGAAAATTTTCATCAACTCTATTCGATACATCCTAACGACCCTTGTAGAGATATAAACCTTAACTTTATGATATCCCCTAGGTTGTCATCCTTTGTTAACCTATGCCCCCTGATGAACTAAGGGGTCTCAACCCTTAGGAGCACTACTCCAAAATAGCCCTTACAAGACATTCTAAATCACTGCCTCTTACACCGACCAAACGTGAAGCGATAAGAATATGGCGGTGTTGTGTCATGGGTTGTTGTTTCCTTAATGAATGAGCTTGATATATAATTTCGAATGTTATGGTATATAATACCAATAAAAAAAATCACTGCCTCTTACATGACATGTGTCCAGTTTATAATCTCTCACATGACATATGTTTCACTTACTAACTCTCATGCGGACTCTAGGGAGCCAACATGAATTGACAAGTAGCTTACTTGTTACCTCTAATGTCGTTGGCAAGAAACGCCTTTTCCTATAAGACCACTTTATAATTAGGAGTGCAATTTAGTATCATGTATGTTTGAACCGGTTGAGCCAACCCAACCCGGTTTCAAAATCAAGTTTAGTTTTTATTTTTGAGATTTCTTTCAAATTAGGCCCAATTTCAACCTAATCTGGGAGAACCCAAAACTAATACCAAGTTTAATCAATCTAGTACTGAAACCCGACTCGGACCGAACCTAATACTCCTCTTGATTTTTAAAATAACTATATTTATTTATGCATTAAGCATTCGAATTATAATTATAATAAAATTTCTTCCATATAATCATAATCTAATTAAACTATAAAACATTTATTCTAAAACGTAAACGTTATTTACATTTGTTTGTAAAAGCTAAATATATTGCATCTATGTTAACTTTATTTACAAATAATTACAAGTATACCAACTCTTTAAAATTATTGTATGTATACTAATTAAATACAAGATATATAAGTCTCACTTTTATTAAACTTTATATTGTAATTTCATGTAATCTCATTTATTTTTATTACCTTGATTGTTAACAAGTAAATTCATTATATTCATTAATCAAAACCAAAAATATCATAGGTCATATAAATATATTCACGTGTAAATTATTCACGTACGAATGCAATAATGTTCAAAAAAAATTTATCTTTATTGTCAATCTCAACTTTTATTAGTTTGAAAGTAATCTGAATTTCAAAATCAATTTTAATCTAATCTAAACTTAGATTTTAATATTAAGATTAGAATTTAAGTTCATGTAAATCCGATACAACTCGACTTGAGTTGCACTCCTATGTATAATACCTTCCATGTTCTAACGATACCGCTCCGTGTCACGGGAACGTTCCATCTCATAATAAAATTCACCTCGCATTCTACACTCAAAGGCCTCCATTCGATCGTGTGTATCTAATGTTATATAAGGAAGCATTTAGAAGAGGCGAAGGTGGCTGGGCTCTTTAATTTGGAAACTCCAAATATGTGTATTCCTGTATTTCCATCTTCTATTTTCTTCCACTCGATCATGTGTATCTAATGTTATATAAGGAAGCATTTAGAAGAGGCGAAGGTGGCTGGGCTCTTTAATGTGGAAACTCCAAATATTTGTATTCCTGTATTTCCGTCTTCTATTTTCTTCCACATCTTGTAAGACTCTAATAATTTTTTTCATCTCTAACCTCAGCTAGAGATAATTTGCTCCGATTTCATCTTATTTTGTTTCCTGGTTTTTCAAAGCCAGAACCAAACTTCTTTTACACGTTAAAAATTCTGTCTTATTCTTCTTTTTATTTGACCCGTGTGGTGACTGCGGCCTTCCCATCTCATGCTTCATCACTGTTCTTCTGCCATGATTTTTTTGAAGCGAAAACTAAGTAAGGGGAGTGTTAAATGATGTGTTTGAGAATTGATAAAACTTTTAGATGAAATTTTTTTAAAATATATTTGAGAAGTAATAAAATTTTTAGATGAAAAATTTTTATTATAAAAGTTTTTTAATTAGAAGAAACCGATGAAATATGTAGGGTAATAAATGGAAATAAAAAAAATAAAATTAAAATAGATATATTAGTTATATAAGTAATTGTGTAGAATTGTTGAAAAGTAAGGTAGTTATATAAAAATATATTAAGAAATAATTTAAAAATAAAATAACTATGAATAGTGAAAAAATTTTGTTTGAAATATTTTTGATGTAAGCAAATACTTATTTGGTGTAAATAGCTATTGAATTAAAAGAAAATGACGTAATATAATAAAAGTAATAATAAGAAATAAAGTGAATAAAATTAGAATAGATAAGTTAGTTATACATGTAATTGTGTAGAAATGATTGAAATATAAAGTAATTATATAAAAAGTTTGAAAAGCAGTTAAAAAAATAAGATAATTGTAAAAAATGAAAAATTTTAGGAAATATTGGGTAAGTTAAATTTTGTGGGGACTGTAGACGATAAGAAATGAAATATTTTAAAAATTATTTAATCGTTTCATTGATATAAAATAATAAAGAAAAAGTTAGAAAAGTTAGAGTTATGAAAAAGAAAAATGATTGCAATATAAAAATAAAAGAAAAAATATAATTATTAATTAATTAATCATTGGTTTTGAAAATTGTGCGGCCACATATCCCCATTCCACTCCGCGGAAGCATGCTAGCAAATGAAACCTTAGGTTAAAACGTTTTGGTTCAAAAAGATTTTATGTTAAAACAAAATAAATTGAAAAATGATGGATGAAGGATGGAAGACCACATATATCGCATGTCATATCTAAAAATTCTAGGAACACAGTGCTCGGCTACATATATAGCTTGACAGAAAAGTGGGTAGTCTAATCAACAATTTAATAAGCGGTTCTTGAGCTCTCAAGTTCACGGGGCACCTCATGGTTGGCTAGTCTAATCGAAAATTCAAGGCATCAGTAAAAGAGGATAAAATAAGTCGTGTCTGTGGCTTTAATAATTGGGGGCACCTAAAAGCCTAATGTGATCGACGTCTGAAGCTGTTTGATAGGAGAGAATAATAATGTAAGTCATGTCTAAGACATTTTCAAGTAATGCCCTGTTTGCTCATCTTTTAGAACAGTGTTGGGTGCGCCGCAAACGCCTACACACACTAAGGGGATGTAAGGAACGGGCGGGAATTTGTGAGAAAAAAAATATATATTTATCAAATAATAATTATATTTTTTTACTTTTATCTTTATATTTCAATTATTTTTCTACCAACTTCCCTCCATCATACCTATTTATTTCTAACTTTATCCTTATCATTTTCAATTAATTATACAATTCTCAAAATATTCATTTTTACATTCCACCATATTTCACAATTTTTTCTCATTTTATATTCCCAAACAACACCTAATATGTCCCTCCAAATCAAGACCTTACTTTAGAAAAATCAAACTACTTAACACTTGGATTAACAATCGATGATGAATGTAATTGAATTTAGATTTATCATCAAGACAAGGCCCATAAGTGGCCAGCTACAATCTATTGGCTGCACCCTAGTATATTCCATGTATGTATGGGATGTACTCCCTACTCCCTTATATATATGCATGTGATATAACTTTAATTTCACATATATTTTTGAAATTTACAAATAATAATATATGCAATACCATAAAGGTTTGTTAAGGAAGATTCAAGAAGTTTGAATGAGATAAAGAAATGAGATAATGTGTGTTGGAAATGGAAAAAATCAAGTAAAAAATTATTTTAAAAATTAAAAAAGCCATTTTAGGAATTGAAAAAACTATCTTTGGAATGGAGATACACATTTCATTCAATAATTTTAGATCCTTTAATCTGATCTTGCATAACTAGTTTACTTTTGTAATTTTAAAGATAAAATTTAAAATCTAAACTATTTGATTTAGATTAATATACTATTTTATTTTGAAACTTTTATGTGTAATATGTTTATTTAAAAATTTTCGGTTGTCTAATATCAGATCCCTACTTTAAGTAGCTTGTGAACAGAGCAATATTGTTCGAGTTGGTGATGGTCCATGATTAAAATGTCATAAAAGAGATTGTTAACTAAATGTTCACGGCTGGTTCTACGGAATCAGTTTCAAAATTATCAAACAATTTTAGATTTGTCTTGATGATTAAATCAAAATTCAATGGGTTTTTTGTATTTAAGATTGTTTATTTAACTAGAAAAAAAATCAAGGGTTATCAATTTCAGATATTTTCGATGACCAGATGCCTGAGGAAATCACGGTTCTCCACAGAAATAATGAAAAAGATTGGTGGACCACCTTGGAGTTGCTAGTCAACCTTGTGATCAATTTCAAACTCCTGACTGGCATGGTTAAACCCCGCCCACGTAGCAAGAAAAAGCCTCTGCGATCTTTTTTCCGTGCACGCATCCACGGGCATGATTCATTAGTAGCCTTCAACCGTTCTGATTTTTACTACATGTGGTGACTCCACTCCTTGCTATCTTCTTTAACCCACCCTAACTGGCAATGAATCAGATTTGAGATTTTTTGTATGTTTGCATCTTGATTAATGGCAATGTGTCTTTCAAAATGACAGATACGGCAGGTGTTTCACGTGTTACACGAGAATTCCCAGATAAATAACCCGCATTGCATGCAAATTACATGCGTCTGTGCAGCTAATGGTCCTTGGTTGAGAAGTTGCAATCATTGGATTCTTTACGGCCGCGGCAATAATGCAGTAATGCACCTCTCTCTCTCTCTCTCTCTCTCGTGTGCACCGTGAAGACCAAGACAAAAAGATTCAAGCATGGAATCACTTTCTCACCGACTGTCAAAAATCATGTGGTAAGTGGCGGTCTATATCCAACATGTTGGGAAAGGTTTATCACCGAAGGGAATATTTCAATAATGTGGGTTGGGTCATGGGTGTCATCCATCAATACGTTGATGAAATCATAAGCTGCAACTCAGATTGGACGCGCACATGGTTGATTAGAGTTGATCATTTGATTATGCAAGCAGGTGGACACTGAATGCCCTGTTCCATTAAAAAAACATTTAAATATACCCAAAATTAGGGGATGTGCAAGCATGAAGGGGAGGGTAATAGCCATCACTTTGCATTTGTCTTAAACTTGATTTAATATTTTTATTTTTTAATGATATTATTTTTCTCATAATAAATTATATTTTAAAATTATTCTCTTCATCTTTCATTAAAAAGTCATTTTTTAACTATACTTTTCTGTTGTATAATTTCTTATACCATTTTTTTAATCTTACTAAATTAATGCTTATATGAATGATCATTAAACGACAACTTCAATTTTATGAGCCATAATTAAATTATGACTGTCATGAGCTTGTCTTGCACTGAATCTGCTGACGTTAATCACTTCCCCTCCCAGTCATCATCAAACAAGGAAAATAAGAATGACTTCCCTCTATTTTACGGGGCACTTTCTGTTGTCAGGAAAAACATCAGTGCAAGAGAAGGTCACGGCATCTTTATGGAGGAAGCAGCTTCACTTCTCATCCATCAACCCACTTCCCACTTTTTCTTATAGGGTGCGGTTAGGAAGTGATAAAATTTTTAATAAAAAAATTTTTAGTTTGAAGGTTTTTGAAATAAGAGAAGATTATGTGATATAATAGGGGTAATAATAAATAATAAATTTAAAATAGATAGGTTAAATATATGAGTAGTTGTTTAAAAATGATTGAAAAACAAGTTAATTGTATAAAAAGAAGTGAAGAAATAATTAAAGATAGAATAATTATGAAAAATGAAAAGTTTTTAATGTTAACAAACATCCTACGTTCTTTTCAACCTTAATTAGCAATGTCAAAATTCATTGGTCCTCTGTTTTCATGTATGCAGCTAATTCATATTCATGAATTTTGAGTTTGCCCAAAGCCTTACCTCTAACTCTATTTATACAAAATTATTTTTCTATGTAATCCTATTTATTTTTAATATTTTGATAATTGACAAAAAATTAACTTCATGTATTGTATTTAATATTATTTATATTATCATGAAAATACTTTTATTTATCTAGCTTAACTATATACGGTCTCTATCTATAAATGTATAAAATTAATTCAACAAAATAATTTAAAGCTAAATATCAATTTTAAAGTAATGTTTCAACATCTAAACCATCTAAAATATCACTACTATGCGTATAATTAATTTTATAAAGTATTATTATATTCTAATACATATGTAAATGGATCCAAGTATTTTTTTTTATTCACACATGAATATATTTATTTTGAAGAAAATGTGGCTCATACACATATTCGGTTTGGATAAAACTTAGTTTCTTTGCTAAAAAATAATGATAAATATAATAAATTGATTAAATTTTACATTAATCATCAATATATTAAAAATTGAGAGGATGAAACTACCTCTATATAACCTGCAAAGCCTAAACTCTAAACCTATTTAAGATGAACAAGTTTAAAATTCTTGGCAAATATAAATTGATGAGTCATCTAAACAAAAAAATAATATATAACCCAATTAAATTTAAGAAAAGTACAATAATATAACATATTTTAAAAAAAAATTATTTTTTTCAAAAAAAGATAAAAGAAGAAGGTCAACGAATGTAGGTTACCTATAATAATTTGAACATGATAAACATCTAAACAAACATAATATAAATAATATAATATATAAATGTGAGGTATGATCTAGTGTAATTAGGCTACATCGTAGTTATGGTGTAGTTCGTTGCAAAATAAGACCTACTTTATATAATTATTCATCCAAATAAGAATTATTTGTAGATTGTTTAAATATTGAAAATATAATTTTAAAATTATTATTTAAATTAAATTATTTTATTACTTTAATTTTGTGCCATTTTTATTTGGGTCTTATGGACATATCTAAATTGAATAAAAATTGGTGTACTATTAAAACGAATAATTTTAAATATAATGTATGAGATAGATCGAAATTTCATGATCAAATGTGACTCATTTACAGTGGACTGCACTATATGGTCATATGCACTAAATCAATTCTTTGTAAGTATAAAGTATTACGTACGTTCGGGAAGTGATAAAACTTTTAAATGAAAAGTTTTTTGTGTAAAAGTTCTTAAATTGAGAGAAAATTATGTAATATAATATAGGTAATGATGAGGAGTAAAGAAAATTAAAATAAAATAAATAAGTTAGTTGCATAAGTAGTTTTATACAAATGATTGAAAAGTAAGATAATTGTATAGGAAAATATGAAAAATGATTTAAAAATAAGATAGTTATAGAGAATGAAAAATTTTATATTGAAAAGTCTTTATGATTAACAAACTTGCCCTAAATATAAATGAGAAATTGTTCTTTATGTTCATGTTTGCTTTAGCTTTAACATTTAACTCTATTTTACAAATCAACCGACTTGAATTCATGTTCTGCAAAAGTAAGCCCATACCTCGGTTTTCCTTGAGTTCGGTGGGCCAGAAGGGTTCGACCCAACCCGACCCAACTCATGAGACGAAACCCAGCCGATGAGGATGAGGGCGAGGTCTCAGTTCAAGCACGTTTGTCAGTCAAACGCATAAATTCTAATTTGCTTAAATAATTTATTATTATTTTTTTTTTGGCCTTTGGTCGGATTAATAAACCCTTTTTCCAGTCATGGGAGAGCCTGAAGGAATTGAATTAACGATTGGTCGTGGATGGGCGCAGTACTTTTTATTCCATTGGCGCCAATCGATGATGGATGGAATTGAATATATGTGAATCGGCCAGGTTCAATGAAGCTGCAGAAATATCCCTCCCACAAGTTACGTCCACGACTCGCTTCCCCTCCTTCCCTTGCCAATGTCATGTATTTCTCCTGTGACATGTGTGTGCGCGATACGCAACGAAGGACTGACGTGCACATGCTCGTTCGCACGCGTGCATGTCTTATCATCTCATCCTCCTCCCAGCCAACGTGCTTCCCCACCCCAATGGAATCCAATCGCCGGGCGTCCCATGCGAGTAGCACGTGTTGCCTCAAATCTTGGGGGGTGTTAAGGGTCTTGATAAATCCGTTAACCTGTTTTGATTTTGAGTTGAATTTTTTCGAATAAATGGTTTATGATCTGTTAACCCAATCAATCATTTAATTAAATAATCAGATTATGATTAAAATTTTATAATCCATCAACTCGTTTAGTAATTCGTTCAACCTATTCAACTTATTAAAATTTAATATATATATATATATGTGTGTGTGTGTAAATCTTTGATTATTTTCTCTTGCAAAGTCTCTCTTCCACTACATAATTTTCATTTTCTTGTTGCTATTTTAATTTCATTTTTCCTTTGTTGTCCTATTTTCATTTTCCCTTGTATTAAAAACATCCCCTCGCATTTTCCAACGAAATCATTGTTTATTAAAATTTAGGTTTTCAGGTCATCCACTATACAATCAGTTAATAACTCACCAATCCATTTATCAAATGAATCGTAAACCGTTATAGTTGAAGTTTTTAAAATGAACGTTAGTAAACTAATTAAGGTTAAGATATCTTACATAGTTTAAACCTAGAATTAGGCTCCAACCTGAAAACCCGATACATTAATAACCCCTGCTACTAGTCAAATATAAGCAAAGCCTTTGCAATTCACTGTTACTACAGTTTTATTTCACGAATGTAGTGTGGATATTGTCTCTGGTGCTTTCCAGTCCCCACCTCCACATGAAAAGTCATCTCCACTAGTGAGAAAGAGCCCTGTTTCCCAGTACCGGTTCAGGAGCTTGCTGCTCCATTGTTGAAATCAGATTCCAAAGAATTATTCAATTTTTTCCAATAAAAAAGACTCTGGTCCAAATTCTACGCCGACTCAAGCAGTCTTCATCTTTAATTTTCTTTTCAAAGATGATATACTTTCTTTTTCCAGTGCATATAGGTCGGATCATGAATATTATTCTGAGTCCATTGGCCTATTAAGAAATAACGCCGGCTGTAGAATGCCTTAGAAATCACTTCGGCTGCAATCTTTTAGTCAACAATGTTGGGCCTTTTTTCCATTCGAATGCGGATGATATTCGTTTCTTAATCATATGTTTGAAGGCCACAAATCAAAATGTCAATCAAATAATGCTTTGCACAGGATACTTTGGTGGGGACCAACAAATCAACTGCTGCAATGATCTATTTAGATAGCCAATTGCAAGGAATAGAAAATTAGTGTGATTGAGGATGAAATATGAAGTGACCGCACAAGATCCCTGTTAGCTGGCAGGGATCCCCAGTCAAAAGAAGCAATTGATGCTGCAAAACCAGAGCTCTTCCGGAACCAACCACAATAATTTTTTTTTTTTAAATTCAATAGCATCGAAAGGCATACCATAGCAGGGGAAAAAAAGATGCATGGAATTCAACTTACGGTCACCAGTTTTGAAATTACACTGAAATATTAATGAAATTCCCGCTACACTGCATTGCAACAGGAGTTTATCCTAGACATTTGTTGTTGGTTTTACACAAAAAAAACAAAGGAAAAAGCAAATGCCCCAACCCCCCAAGAAAAAGGGAGGGAAAAAAAAAAAAAAAAAAATCTCAGATGGCCCACAGACCTTCCATGTCATGAGCCCAGTTGCTTTCTGGCATGTGGCAATCAGATGATGGGTATGGAAAGCAGAGTCCTGAGGTGGTGGCAGAAGGATCCAAGACCTCCAACTCATAGCTGCTGTCAGTGTAGCAGCACTTGAAATACGGGCCGTAATCCACGTTGGCGAAGGCATTGGCGGCTGGACTGGTTGGGAGTGCTGGAATTTCGGGGATTTGCGTGACGTTGAGGGAATTGGAGGAGATGCTTGAGCTGCAGTCCTCTGAGCTGCACTTGTCAAAGTGGGTGGAGATGCTTGGAGTGCTCTGTTTGCCTGTGAGGAGGAGATCTGGCTGGAATGGTTTTTGTGGGACTGTGTTGAACAGAATCGAGTCTGGAGAAGATTGAACGGATGAAGATGAGGCCGAAGACCCCATTTTTTCAAGCAGTCTCGGCATCCAATAGCAACGTATGGCGTCGCGGAATCTCGCGCTGTTTGCATCGATCTTGAGCTGCCTCGCTTGTTTCTGCACTCGAGTCCTCCAATAGTTCTTGATTTCGTTGTCCGTTCTTCCTGGAAGATGCTGAGCAATTCTAGACCACCTTGAAAACCAAAACAACGGCGTTAATAAACTCCGCGAAACATAAATGTGGATTAAGTGGGAAAATTTTTAAAATACGTGGGATCCAGAAAAATGGAAAGAGAGATTATCTGGCACTGATTCTTTGTCATGCGATAAACAGGCAGTAAATATAAAATAGCAAGGTGGATTCCTTGATTCGCGAAAGGTGAATTCAGTGCAATTATGCCTTCATTCTGCATAGTCTTGGAATTCATTTCATTTTTCTACTCAAGTAAACTTCAATTTTGGTAATTAGATCAGCTACAAGTCTAGTCTTCCTAGCAAATTAATGATGAGAAGACCAGTGGGAATTGTGTTTAAGCTGTTTACGCCAGTGATAATTAGTAGTAAAATGAATGTTAAATCACACGGACAGCAGTAGCATTTAGCTTAAAAGAGTAAGAATTGGATTAGATTCTTGATAATCATGGCATACAAAAAGGAGAAGGGATGATCATTAGGCCAAGGCGGTGACATGGGTTGCACCACTCCAATTCTAAAACCAATTTTCTTTAAATGGAAAAAGGGTGTAGAAACATCAAATCCATATACAGGATTAAATACCTATTCCCCCACTTTGAGTGAAGATCAAGAATCACCAGCTGTTCCTCAGGGCTAAGGTTGCCGCGCTTGACATCCGGTTTCAGGTAATTCAACCATCTCAATCTACAACTCTTTCCAGTTCTCTTCAGCCCTGAACAGAATGAAACAGACAAGGAGTAAGAAAACACGCCAGCTGATTGAAGTAAAACCACTGGGGTTTGATGAAATCTACCTGAACATCTAGCCAACAAATTCCAACGGCCTTCGCCATGGCAAGCAATGTAGTGAATGAGGAGAGAATCTTCCTCAAGTGTCCAAGGGCCCCTCCTGAGCTCCTCCACATCTTCTTCTTCTTTGCTCTCTCTCTTTGTTGTACTCGTAGCTGTGGTCGTAGACATGGGTACTGATTTCAATGCCTCCAAGACCTAGAAACCCAAGGGAGAGAAAAAGGCTTCGAGTGTCTACTGAAGTTCAAGCAAGCAGGCTTAGCTACCCAACAATATATAGGCTCCCAAACATGCCACACCAGACCCAAAACTATTCTATTTTTGAAAGGCCAGTTTAGAAGTAGAACCGAATAAAGTATCAATCCCTTCCGCCTACTTTATTTCTGTGCCTTCGAAGAAAAAGGGCGCTATGAATAGTCATTTGGACTGGCGGAAACAGTAATCCTAGCTATAGGACACTAATTGTCCTTGTTCACTGAATCATCAGCCTCCCAACATCACATAGAAAAGAAAGTTTCGGTCGCAAATCACAAAGACTGTATGATGACAACGACATACTCTAGTTATGACACTATCAAGCCTTGGCCAATTTTTTGGACTCTTCACCGTTCAACCAAAACCTTCGTTTATAGCCCAACGTGTAATATTACAGACACCAAACTAACAGTTCTTCGGAGATTAGAAATCTCTTCCAACCTAATACCAATGTTTCATTTGTTTTTTGGCCACACCCATTCAGTCTTTTTGGACCATCCAACACTTGATCTGCTTTTTAAACTGGACTCTTCAAGATGGGAAGGACCAAAATTCCGAGTCTTGATCTCCAGCATAGACTAGAGATCCTGTGCTTGAAAATTCTCTCAACTTAAAATGCAGTAAAAGTAGCCGTGTGTATTACCTCATGTCTTCATCTGTTTTTACTTGTGGAGATATATTCCCCTCCCACCCCCTCCGAAAGCGAAACCCGGGTTTTGTGGGTGACTGAGGTGATTCAAGTGCCTCGGTTGGCTTCTTCTTGGTTCTGTGCTCCACAAACGTGTTTGACTGACCAAAAACATCTTTTTACATCTTCTCTGATAAATACAAAGCAAACGTGCGCATATTCCAGGTCTGGCGGCATTTAGGACTGCCAGGAAACAAACCACAAAGTGTCTTCCTTTTGTTGCGCACAAACAACCCAACCGTGATTTCTTTTAAAATAATACTAATCATGATCATTTGTCCAAAGAACCGGTAGATTTTTGTATTTTTATAGCCTGCCAATCACAACGGTGGGATGACCGAGCTCAGAAAATGGATGTCGATTGTTGATCAGTCTATGGACATCGCAGTTGCATAGTTGAGTGGTTGAGATCAAAAGCTAATTAATTAAGTGGATTCAATTTGGAATTTGAAAATTGAAATGGAGGGGGAAAATCTACATGAAAAGATTTTAAATATAATAGAGTATTGAGAATCTTGAGATAAAAATCTAAGTGGTTGACGGGAAAGTTTCGATTCAATTTAGAATTTGAACTATAGGTGGATAAAAAATGTACGTGGAAAGATTAAGGCATATTTGGCAATGAGATGGCGTGGTGTGAGAGCATAGATTTTGAGGATACTTCTCCATCAAATAATAATTATATTTTTCACTTTTATCTCTATATTTCATTCATTTTTCCTACCAACTACCCTCTATCAAACCTATCAATTCTAACTTTATCTATATGATTTCATATCAATTACACAAATTTAAAAAATATTCTCTTTCCCACTCCCAACTCATTTCACAATTTCTCCCCATCTCACATTTCCAAACGTGCCCTAAGAGATAATTTAGAAGTTAATGGTAAAAAAAGAAAAAATATTTTCCAAATTACAAAGCATAGAATGTCCCCATAAGATAAAATAAATAAGTGAATAACAATGAAATGAATATAATAGAATATCATCATGGTACTCTAGTTGAGGTACATAATGATTAAATGGAGCTAATTTTAATGATAAAATCAAAATGTACTCCATCCATCCATTATGTTTAGTATCGTTTATTTACCAAGTTTCATTAACAACAAATATATGCACATCTTAAGAAGTTAAAAAATTAGTGCGATATAATTATTTAATCTACATATTAATTATAAAGATGTTAATATAATGTCTAAACCATCTAAAGTGTTACCCATATGTAAACAAAATATTTATAAAATATTAGAATACTTTAATATATATACAAATGGATCTAAGTTTCTCTCTGAAAATTATACACATAATTATACCTATTTTTAGATAAGGTTTTTGCTGTATGAATCTTTGTAATCTCCTTTATTTCTAATATTTTAATGTTTAATGAAAAATTCATCTTATTTATTATATTTAGTATCATCTATATTATTATAGAACCCTTTTGTTTGTCTAATATAATTTTATAAATGAGCTACATCTAAAAATATATAAAATCAATATAATAAAATAGTTCATGCAAAGTACCAATTTTGAAGTTATATTTTAAACATTCAAAATATATAAAATATCATATTACATGGATAAATGATTTTATTACATTTTAATATATATGTAAATGGACTTAAGTATTTTTCATAATGTTCATATATATATATTTATTAACGATTATGTACGGTACATGTGCATACTTGATATGGTTGAAACTTAATAACATAACTAAACAAAAAATGTTAAATATAATAAATATATTGAATTTTAATCAAACATTATGATTTTAAAATTAAATGGGATTATATGGAAGCATTAAGAGCCCTTTAAACAACTATAGCCTACACAAGGTTCTGATGTAGTTGATTTTTGCCACCGTGATCAGACCATGTTTCGGCAGGGTTTTCATTTAAATCAATGTGAGCCTCATTTCATCCATGGTGCACCGGGCTTGTCCCATAACTAAAATATATAATAACGAAAAAAGCATAATTGCTACCAAAAATGCACGTCAAATCAAGCTTGAATTTTCAAGGCACATTTAAGCAATTGCAGTCTACAGATCATGCCCCAAGTCGCATCAAATGGGTAGAAATTTATAGGACTTGTCCTTCTCATGAAAAACTCGCGAGAATTTTCTTCGACTGAGATTACGAAGCAGATGTCGTTTTTATTGCCTACTGAGATAAGGTGTAAGTATCAAGTTGTCATTCTAATACTATATAGCAAGACAAGGTGGCTGCTGTACTCATTCAAAAGCTTTTGGTGAATTAAGATAATGAAGAAGCTTTTGGGGAATGCTTCTCGCCAATTCCACATATGCATTTTACTTTTTCAGTCTCATGGGCCTCCATCGTAGGCATTAGAATGTAAGGGCGTGCTCTACATCATTTCGTTGAAAGGGATGGGATGTGATTTCTTATTTTTAATATTATTTTTCTAATTTCTCGTATAAGCTTTCATTTCTCAATATATAAAATTCCATTTACTATTTTAAATACTGTTCTATTATTTCTGATAAAACGTTTTATTTTTCAAACCTAAAATCTCATTACAGTGGATTGTTCCAAGGCAGACTCTAAACGTAGGCCTTTTTTTCGTAACAAGGAAAAGAAAAAATTCCACATTTTTTACACGGATTTTGATGATCAGATGTTATATCTTAACTACTTAGTTATTTTAATTATTATGATTATATTTCACTTATTTTTTACATTTTTTATAAAATTATATTATTTATGTTGTCTTTCTTTTTTTTTTTTTTTGGGATAAAGATTATATTGTCTTTCTTTGTTTATTTAAATTGATTCCTTTTATCACAAGTGGCTTTTTTAAAATTTGTACGTGAAAATTTTTTACAGGCCCAGTGACCCGTCCTAGGAGCTTTCGGTGGAAAGTGACTGATAGACAGCCACAAGGGACGAGGATGACAGACCCATTAACACGGAAACAGTCATGTTGTATATTCCGAAGGAACACTGATCACGCGGTCGAAAGTCGAAACCCTTACAACCATTTTACAAAGCTGGCTTGGATATCTTAGTTACAACTTACATTTGTGTGGCCCAACGTCTTCAGAACCGGACCGGATCGGACCGGTCATTGTACAAATCAAGTGTCCCATTCGGTTCAACAAATTAGACCATTTAATTAAACTGATTTCAACTGTAACATAATTTTAATACGTTACCCATCAAAAAAAATTTAGTATGTTCAGCTTCTATAAAACCGGCACTATCAAAGTAAAATGGTAGAATCCATCTTTAGTATTCGCGTGAAATCCAATCTTATCATTACATTTAACTCTATTTATTTTATTAAATATTAAAATCATATCAATCAAAATTATGTATATTTCATCAAAAAAAATTATGTATGGGCCGCATCATGTAAAAATATATAAAAAGTAATAATCCTATTAGTCCAGGCTAAACAAATGTCCCGCTTAATCTCACCTCAAAAAAATTATTTAAAAATATTTTTTTTGTTTTTTCTCCATACGCTTGTTTATATAAGTGTATTTAACATATAAATTAAGTTTTACCATTTTTTGATGTGTATGTATCTTTTTTTAAGATTTTTAAATGTAGAAGAATTTTAAACACATATAAACACATAAATATTTAAAAGTCTCAAAAAAATATATACACTTATTCAAAAATGGTAAAACTTGGTTTACATATTAAATACACTTAGATAAAAAAGGGTATGGAGAAAAAATAAAAATATATATTTTTAAATAATTTTTTTGAGGTGAGGCTAAGCGGGGCATTTGCTTAGCCTGGTCTAACAAAATCACTTCTCATGTATAAACGGATTTAAATTTAGACGATCACTTAGGTGTCTTTGGTAATGTGAAAAAATATTGAAAATTTTGTAAGAAAAAATTTGAAAATAGTGGAAGAGTGATGTGATAAGATAAAGATAAGAATTATGAGTAAAGGATAATTTTTTTACAAAAGAATGTGTAGAAATAATGAAAAGTAATGAAGGTGTATGAAAGATATATTGAAATAATTGAAATGTATGGTAGTTGTATGGATATGTGTGGAGAAAAATTTTGTAGAAATTTTTTATTTGTTATTTACCAAACACATCTATATGTATAAAAATTTTAGAATGTTATGAAATAATAAAAAAATCATCATCTTATTTGAATGTTTTAGATGATTTAGAAGTTGAATTAGAACCTTGAGGGCTATCATAAGTAAATAATTTTTAATGGCTTAAAATTACTTTAGAGTGATTCTTAAATTTGAGAATAATGCAAATCATAGAATAGGATATTTTCATTTTCTATTTAGATAGTGATGATATATCTATTCGATGAAATAATCAAGATAGAGCCTAAACTAGCTCATCCTAATTATTCAATTTGATAAGATGAGCTATATAGAACCCCAAGACAATTACAATTAATAATTCAAATATTTAATAATTTTAATTTTAGATAATATTTAAAAATTAAGAATCTAAAAGTATAATATATACTTCGAGCATGTAATTTTACAGTTAGTCAAGCAAATATAGAATACAAAAATGAAAATAAAGACTCAAATTTAAAAAAAAAAAATTAATTGCAACATATTAGCAAACAAAGAATAGTCTAGTTACCATTTTGAACTCGATAAATCTAAATATACAATAAATGAAACGATAAGTAAAATGTTAAAAATAGAATAATTATTGGATAATGTTAATCAAACACAAGCTACGTATTCATGCGCACGAGAGCTAAGTTTTATCTCTATTGCATGGAATCTAAGAACTAGTACTCCAACCATTTTCTTTAGCTGCATCCTGATTCATTATAGTCTGCCGGTTTTTTTTATTTGGACCGGGCGTGAAGGACCGGACACCGGTTTAATCGTTCTGTCCTTTTTGATAACATTGGTTATCCCTCTTTCGGGTCCATTAATTAGTTCTTTGATTTAATTCTAAATTTTGGCCCATTTAAAGGATTTTGGCGCATTTTGATGATTAAATCAAAATTGAATACATTCATTGTATTTACAATTTTTTATTTAGTTGATTCCAAGTTTTATCCATGTTCAGTATTTATTAAATGTAAGCGTGATTTGATAAGTGTAAAATCAACACAATACAATTGTTTGATTTATCTATCTATTTCAAACTTATTAATTTAACATCTATACTATTTAAAATATTTTTCCTGATAAATGATACCCTAAATTATTGTTACATTCCAACAAATTTGTGAATGAATCTAAGCGAGTTTTTTTTGAAGAAAATGAGCAGATCGAATTTTAAATTTAATCATCAAAACATGCCACAGTGAGAAGCAAGTGTATTACAATTTAAAGAGTGTTATCATCATTTTATAAAAAAAATAATAATAATAACGGCCTCCTAACAGAGGACATACTTGCTGTTTTATTCAAAATTTGTTGGCATATTTACAATTTTATTAATATATTACAGGTAACTTTATTTTTTGGTGAAAAAGATTTGTAAAAATCAGCCTGCAAAGCTTGTTGGGACAGCATACAATTAATGGTGCCTGAAACTTATAATTCACATGGCTGGGCGTAGTCCGCCGGAATTCTGTGTAAAGCAGTGGAAACAGGCCCCACATGAGGCGGCGGGGCACGCGTGAAGGTCAAATGGTTGTAGCAGATAATGCCCACCAAAGATGTGAGGATAGTAACGTCAAAAAAAAAAAAAAGAAGAAGAAGAAGAAGAAGAAGATGTGAGATAGAGGAAATAAGAGGCAATTATTGAAGTCGGAGGGGATTTTTGATAGTAAGGGAGAAGGGACTGTACTTGGGCTACCATGTAAAGCAGTGGACAGTGGGAGTGGTGCTATTTTGGGTCCCCAAGTTCCATCACCCTTGAAATGATGTTTTTGTCATCACATGCTTCCAAGGCAAAAGTTACACGCCCCTCGTACGTGGTGAATGAAATCCCATCACTTCAGTTATTCCTGCAATAATTATGTGGCTAGATGACATTATGATATGACTACAGTCACACGGCAGATTCTTTTCCTTTCTCCTTTCAACAAGAGCAATTCAAGCAGAGGAAGGAAGCCCACTTTCAACTTCGACAATCATTTCCCACATGAGAATCCGGACCATCTGCTGGCATTCACATGCAACTGATGAGCCAGCTCTTCTCTGCACTGACTTTTTGTGAACCCCTGTGCATTCTTTGACAACAGCTGTTAGTCATATGGTTAGGATAATTTGATTGTCTAGCTTTTAAACTGTTTTTAGTGGCCTAAGCAATGGCAGCTGCATCGAATAATTAACCGTGTAGATGGTTACTGCTTTCCAATCAATGACTCATCTTAGCCATAACAGAAACTTGATGTCACTGCTCGGAAAATAGACTGATTACCCTGTGTTCCATTAAACAAAACTTTCGTTTTCAGCTATTCCCATCTATTCCTTAGATCAACAAACACTAGGCCTCCCCAACCTGTGACCGAATCCAATAGCTTATAGCCCCAGATATGATATGGTTCAAGTCACAATCGAATCCAGTCAACAAGAAATCTGGCGGGATCCATGTCTAAGGTTGGGCGGTCTGAAAGCAGGTGGCTTAGATTCTACTTGATCCTCTAACCCAACTTCTCAAGTTTACGCATTCAAAGAGTTCTCGTGTTTGGGGATCTCGGCACAGTGGGCGAGGCCAATGGGCTCCAACCAATATCCAGATCTGTTTCTTATCAATCCCAAATCCGGTGGGCGTTGGATCCAGTTCAATCAACATACAGATAAAAGACGACATTCCCATCCAAACACGCAACAACTGGAAGAGCTGTAAAGTTGGAAAATATGAAGCCAATAGAAAAGAAAAGTCCTTAGTGAAGAACGATTCATTCAACTAAGTTCAACAACATAAAATATGTAAGTTTCTTCCAGAATGTTCAAATTTTTACAAAAATTGTCCACAGTAATTTGCTTGGGAGACAAAAGACGAACTGGTTCACATGAGGCAAATGACTAGTTGGAATGTCTTTCCACCTGCGGAACATTGGTTGGTTAGTTTGTAGAACCATGAAAATTATATGCCTTCTTGAATATCAATCTCACAGTTCACTTAGGGATGAGAATTGAGGTAGGTCGATTCGTGACCCGGCTGTGGCCTGACCTCTTTTATTTTACGTTGCTTCTTACCTAAACCTACTAGTTTCTTCATTATTTGTAACAGTTCTTTACTTGGGCGGGTGGGATCCATATATCCCGTACATATTCATTCCTGAACTTTTCGGAATAAATCTGATCCGAAAACTTCACTTTTATTACGCTTTTATTCATTTCCACCCAATCAAACGATAAAGGGTCTTTATTCTCTCTAATAACTTTATGAAGAAGTTCCGACTCCAAAAATTTTCCCTTTTCCTCCACCAGATCCTCTAGACTCGCAGGAATTTTAGCAAGATCTATATCCAGAAAAAGCTTTTCTTCGAGAAAATAATTCATATTTTGGAAAATATAATCATGAAAATATGAAGAATCACTAGGAGGATCATCACCAATAGATGGATGATCATTAACAGAAATATATGAGTATGAGTCCTTCTTGTCCTCATAATAAATATATTTATGTGATAAAAGATCATATCTGTAGTTTTTTTTTAATTTATGAATCGGTAATGGTAATGAATCCATTACATCTTTTTTTTGTTTCTCCCGTCACACTATGGGAGCTGGCCATGCCCGAAGTCCTTTTACCTTAACCGCAAGGAGGGGGATGCCGAAGGCGGGGCTGGTGACTGGAGTGAAGTCGTAACAAGGTAGCCGTACTGGAAGGTGCGGCTGGATCACCTCCTTTTTTTAGCCGGGTAAAACCAGTATTTTTTGACCCGGCATAGAGATGAGTTAGAAATTTTGACCCGAATTCAAAAATATGGTCAAGGTGGGTCGGGAATGTCCCGACCCGCCCCACATATATTAATTTATTAAAAATTATAAGCCTATGTTTAAATATTATTATTATTATTTTCTCTTAAAATTCTCACTTTTTTATAATCAACTTTATCAACAATTGAAGAATCCAGTTATTCAGAAAGCAATACAATAATCAATAAAAAGAATTTGTACGTATATAACTCTTATGTGTAATCATATATTAACCTATTTTAATAAATTTATGCTATATTTTTAAATATTTTGTTTTCTTAATTATCTATTTTTAATGATTAGTGAAATATTGAAACATATAATATTTAAATTTAATATAGATGTATACTTATGTTTGATAGTTATATAAATTCTTAAAATTATCTTATTTGACCCGTATTTTTGACCTGACCCGCTATCCCGAAACCGGTTTAATACCAACACGAAGTTCGTCCCAGAACCTATTAAAAAAAAAGTGAGGGTCAAACCGACATTGTCCCGACCCGGTATAAAAAGAGGGTCAAACTTAATTTTTAAAAAGTAAGGTCAGGGTTGGGCAAACTTTGACCAAGTATGGCCCGCCCTGATTCCCACCCCTAAGTTCACTAGGTGGCCAGCTTAGGTCTTAGGATTATCTGGTCCAACTCATGACAAATATCAGTATAATTTCATGTGCTTAGTGATCTGAAGCAATGATGCTTAGACAGTGGGCAAGCTGCTCCAACATATAGTACAAGAATCAAAAAGTTGATTCTACAGTTTATTATATTTTTATTGAAAATTTCTATCACAAATGTAATAATGTGACACGTATACCCTGCAAGAGGAATGAGATAGTGACAGGTTCATTACAGATAAAAAGCAGCAGCCCTCAGCAGGGTTCCATTTGGCTTTTTTTTTTTTTACCAACTTTAGTTACTTTGTTCACCAAAGAGAACATAAAATTTGACTGGCAGAGTGCGGTTGCCTATTAAATTCAAATCGTAGGAAATTGCATTCTTTCTAAAACTTGTGTCAACTCGGAAATCCTCATTGTGGCTAACTCATTTCATGCTCGTTTCCTGGAAAGAAGACCAAGCAGAATCCATGGCCGATTATGAAAATGGGCATCCAAGTATACCAAACAGTCCCTACCATACAGAAACCATCAGTAACAGCAAGGTCATGGAAGTCAATTGGCCACTAGTGCAACATGCAACCAAAAGGCTAGAAACATTAAACAAACATACACAGACAAAGATAAAAACAAAAGATTAAACGAAAGGTTAGCAAATAAAAAAAAACAAAATCACACACATGTTCACATCATACAAGTCATGAGTGGTGTAAAAGTCATCCAATTGGGTGATTTCTACATCATCATCCATCCCTGGTAGAACCTGCTGCACAGCCAATTCTCATCATGGCTTATAGCGGTCATTATAGAGATTAGTGCCCTGGAGTAGGCAAGTTTTTCTGCATGCAAAGAACGCTCTGCAAGTTAGACAGGGGCATAGAACACCAAAACATCTAAACAGCCTTTAGGAATTAGCTTTGTGGGTGCATTATGATATGAACTCTTGGATAGAAGTCATAGAACTTGATTCAACTTGAATAGTTCCAGTCAATTTCTTCGCCCAGAAGATCGATTCAACTTTTCCAAAAGCAACATTTGGATGGAATTCTGGACCAAGAAATATTTGTTCTTTCGAAAGTTAAGCTGAGGACAAACCAAAACTTATTGTAGATACTGATTCTAGTTCATGCATTTCAAGGCCCACCAATGTTAGCAGATTCCAATATAAAGAATGAAAACCTGAACAACCAGCTAATAGATGAATAAAAGACAAAAATAAATACCTTGAGAGAACCATTAGATTCATTTTCAATTTAGCGTTTTTATCCATGATAGCAATACCCATGCTGCTTTCTCCCATGAGGAGTCCAGCATCATATCATGTGCGATCCCTTGTATGCAAGTTGGTGACACACCATAAAACTGGGCTGTTTCATCAAGGCCTTCTTTATCCTATAAAATTATATACTATTAATTACTGCCAAAAACAAAGCCTGATAACTCAAGTGTGATTGTACTCAAACGTCAATTTTATTAAAAACGAAATGTTTCCATCCAACACATTTAAGTGGAACAGGCGAATAGAAACTTCTGTACAGAAGCTATAGAATTTATCATTGCAGGCTGCAACTGAGTTATACTCAACCAAATGTGCAACTAATTACACTTCTTAACTAATCAAGACACCTTTCTAGATTGATCAAGTAGTCTGCCATTTTCTTATGATTAGTCACTACCTGTGATGCCATAGAATTTTATCAGATGAACCAATGGGTCGATTCAAGGAGAAAAGAGGCATTAGGCTTAGACTCGATCTGTTGCCCAATCTGGCCCATGTTTTTGAAGACAGAAAGTGAACCCTCCCTCCCTCTCCCTCTTTGAGATTTATAAAACAGACCATCCGGTGCTGTCAGAGTGAATGATACACTGTAAAGGAAATAAATGGCACTTGAGCAGGAGAAAAGTAAGTTTTCCAATCATGATTGCTCACAAGATTTCAAAAATTCAAATTTTGAGAAGCAATGAAGAACTAGGAAACTTTACTTCCACAAAAAGATGAGTTCTCTAATATTGGATCACTGAGTTCACAAGAGTTACATGGGGGAACTGCATACCAGAAAGTCTGCATGGTGGTTATTTCTTATGTTAATTTGTGATAACTTGAAATAATCATGATACGCTGTTCAAGAATGAGGTAACAAAGAAATCGATACACACCACTATAAAGTCATCACTTGCACCTATTATGAGCATTTTCACAAAATCTTTTGGCACTGATGGAGGTGGCAGTGATGAATTAAGCTTCCTCAAATCAAACAGTGGCATCCTTGAACTTTCCTTCATTAGCTCCTGATAACTGCAATAGAACAGTGCAAACTCAGAAGGTGACAGGATCATGAACTAGAAGATTTTTTGATAAAACACAAGAAAACCATAACAAAAATCCATCACCCATTTCATTTTGTTTAGATATTTTTGAATGGGAAAACAGAACATAGTCATTGTAGCAAAAAACATCATGCCTAAACCAATAGGCACATTTGTGAGATGATGTGCATGTATAAAAATCTTCTACAATTAAAATCTCCTGAGTGCATCATGAACCATTATCAAGCCCCCTTAGTTGCCACAAGCGAAATGAGCCCACTATTATGTACCAGCCTAACCAATAAAGACAACTTCTATATCTTGAGGTTTGTCCAATAAGAGAATTTTTGGGGCCTAATTCAGGATCAATATAACCGGAACAGCAAAATGTCTCCCAGTGCATTACTAAAATGCTATAATAACCTGCAAGAGGGAGCACTGTGTTCGGTTGTTTATTTAGATGTGAAATTCATCAGCCATCCATCAAAATGCAGTCAGGGCATGTATTTAAAAGGGCTAATCAACTGTCCATGGAAGAGTGAATGTCTTAACCTCAACATCATGGGCGCAATGTTACAACAGTCCAATATTCCAAGTCAAAGGGACTATCAAATGGAAGATTAAAAATTCAGAGGTATCTCAACACACACATTGGCAAATTCAGATGGATAAAGTAGTCTATCTGTAGGAGAATTTTAGACAGTGAGATAATCCATCATGGTGAATTATGTCTATTTGATTGAACAACAAATATTTAGTTCCATTTTGCTCAAACTAGTTCATATTGTTCGATAAGAAACAAGCTCAAAAAGATAATTCATAAGTTCCAAATTTGAAGTGGTTTAAGCATCAATATGACAGCTACTTCTCCCTTTCAAATTTTGGAGTTGTTCCTGTAGTTCCATGATTTCACACTAAACGAACGCGAATTTCACAATGAAAATTTCACAGCGAACCCAGTAGCATAACTATACTCGTAGTCCCATACTGAACAGAGCTTTTATGAGAGAGAGACATGTTATAAACAAACCGCTGGACAGTATGATCCTCCATTCCTGCTGAGAAAAATGTCTCCCTGCAGAGTGGCAACGAAGTAACAAAAGCTTTTGCAGCCAAGCTGAGTGTCACCTGGCAAGGAGTTTAGAAGTCAGCTACAAGATGAAACTAGTTGCAACCCCCTTAGAGACTTCTGACTTGTTCATTCCATCAGCTCAACATGCTAACTGAAAATGACTAGAACCATCGATGAGGAGAGCCATCACGTAAATAACAAATAGCTGAGTGACCAGACAAATCTTACCGTCTCACTGTGACAAAGATTGTCAATCGAATGTTTGCCACATTCTCTTACTTAACATCTGAAATTTTGATAATTAATTACTGGCACAAAAATATTAAGATATGCGTATACTGGTAAGTCCCAATTCTAACCAACCTATACATTGACAGCAAGACAGCAACCCATGGGTGAAACCAATCAACCACTGCAGTTACAATCAGCCTCAAAGCCTCAAATTCTCTAGCAGCAACTAATCAAAGTGTTTGCACAGAAAGCTAGATTCTATCAGCATATTTCTTCGCATGAAAAATAATTATGCACTGTATTTCATCATCATTGTTGTCATCAGTTGTATCAGCAAAGATTGAAAGATGCTGGATGGAGATCCAAGCTGAGCAGCAGACCATGAGTTTGTTGACATTTGAAATAAAAAGTACCTTGAAAGCCGCCACAGGTTTTGACCACAGATATCGCCAAACTAATCCACTAAACAAAGTCAAGCAACACAAATCAGAGAGCATCATAATATGAAAGAAAAGGCAAAGAAACACTTTCCAGGTGCTAACCTGTTCCCTGAAGGAGGTACAGAACACACTAGCACGGCTCCAGCAACGGCAGGGTGCAAAGCTTTCATTCCTACATTCGAGGAATAGGTCAACAGCGAATGCACTGGCTTGATGCATCGTAAAAAAAAAATAGCACAATGATAAAATTAACACAACCAAATGTTTCATCTCTAAGGTGTCCGGAGACCATACTCGAGATGTAATACTGCACTATGAGTCCTCCAAATGAATGCCCAACCAACACTGGTTCCATTCCTACTTCCGTCTCAATGAAATGAGCTACATCACTTGCATGGGTCTACTGGAGAATTTTGGAAAATGGTTATAGGAGTAAAAACATAAGACGCTTATTAGAAGCAATCATAAAGGTTCTGCTGATGGAGTGCATAATTGAAAATACCTGAAGAGTGCCAGCAGCAGGCCCGCTAGGGAGATCACTTTCACCCTGACCACAGGATATGTATCATGTTACGACCACTCATCTTTATGTGCATCCCCTAATTGTTATCTGATATAATAGTTTATACATATGCAGTTCCATCGCAAGGTGTCTAATACATTTTTGTTGTCTAATAGTTTATATAATACAGTTCCATTGCATTTTGGAAACTTGTAGAGGAGGGATCTGTCGGTTCATGCAGGACATGTTCTTAATTCTATAAAACCATTAATAATATAATGCATAAGGGAAAAATATTACGTAAAAATGAAATTGAAGATATATCTTTTTTTTTCAGAAAAATCAAATGTTAAATTTTTTTTTTTTTTTTTTTTAAAAAAAATGGATATCATAAGCTTTAATGGCTAATGCACCTTTACTAGATGTTAATCGGCTCAAACTTCAACATTTTTCAACGAAACTTTGATGAAATTTGTTAAACTCTAATGAGCTTCAATAAACTTTAATATAAAACATTAAACTTTTATAAACTTTAGTTAACTTTATCGATGAGAAAGTCATAGATTTAAATTGACTTCAACTTTAAACTTGAAACTAATCAACATAACGTAATAACAATAAGAGCAAGCCCGGGTGCGTGCATCTATATATATACTTTTTTAAAAAAATTCCCCGTGAAAATGGGATCTAAGTGAGTAAGTATATCTAATTCACATATTAACTTTTATTATTTTCGGATGTGTATCTAAACTTTTTATGTTTAAAAATAACTTTTGATGTTAAAATTACTTGAATCCTAAAAAAAATCTTGATTTTCGAAATTTAGAAAAAAATGCACATTCAAATATGGTAAAAATCAATATGTAAATTAAATACACTTAGGCACACATTTTCTTAAAAATTTATTTTCTAAAAAAAATAACGCTGGGTTAACAGGATTTCTGGATCACAATCCAATAACGATGGACAGTGAATCAGTGACTAGCGAGGGATAATAGACTTTAATACAAGCAAGTTAAAGCCTGCGCGCAGCAGAGATGGGCTTTGGACGAACTTTAATGAACTTTGCGAAACATCGGAAATTAAATACGACAGAAAAGATGGCTTTGGCTTCGATGGTCAGATTCGTTTGTAACGGTCACGATTCCGCACCCACAGACAGACAGACAGACAGAGAGCGAGGGAGAGGGGCCAAAATCGGCAATCCGGTTGGAAAATTATTCTTTATTTTTAAAAATCAAAATAAAATAACAATAATAAATTATAGGACTTGGGCCGTATTGGTTCCAAGCGCCAAAAGATGTTGCATCCGTTGGAAGAATACAACTTGTTGCATTGGGACGCCTGTTAGACAAATTTGGCCCGTAAGGACTAAGGCCCAGTTTCTATTAGGAGATTCGGGACACTTTACCTGGCCCAGGAGACTGACGGCGTAGCAGTCGTGACCGTACTCGGAAAAGAAGGGCATCCAATGCTCGGCCCAGCACCAGGCCGCATGGAAGCTTCCGTGGACCAACACCAGCGGCGGCGGCGGCGCTGCTTTCTCTTCTTTCCCGGTCCTCCGCTTCTGCACTATCGCCTCCATGCTCAGACCCGAAGGCAGCTCGTGGAAAATCCGCGATTGCCCTGGCTTCAGCTCGTATCGGGCTCGCGTTTTCTCAGCCTGCCTCAGAGACATCCTCGGCGTTTTGGGAGACGCGGGATAAGAAATTGGAAGAACAGAGGACATGGCTGTCGCCAGATAGGGGAGAAACGGGCCTTGGATAGAGACTTTGTAAATCTGATTTCCCGATTTGCCCCTGTACTTGGGGAAAATATCATCTGGGGACTTCTGTTCTTCGCATGCAAACATCCACAGGCAAGTGAAAAGATAACACGATCCATGATTCATAAACCCAGATATCTGTTTTTTTCTTTTTTATCTTTGATCGAGGGGAGAGAAAAAAAAACAACAGACATCTGTTAGCTCTACTTGCCCTAGTTCTGCATTGAGATCCCACGAAGCAGATTGACCCAATTTTCAACATTGCCAAGTTTTCCTCGTAAAATTTTTAGAATCTTTTGTGAATTTTTTTTTTTATTGATATTTACTCCAGGAGGGAATTTATAGAATCCCTAATAAAGAATCTCAAATGAAGACTCTCAGACAGTAGAGGAAATTTTTCGGTAAATACCCTTACAGCGGGGAGAAATCTGTAAAATTTTCACGTCAAAAGAACCTCAAATGAAGACATAACATGCGGGAGTTGAACCCCGGCCAACCCCATGCGCAAACTGGGGTTACCACCACCCCTGTTTGTGAAATTGATGGATATCTCTATTGCGTCTTTATAATGTTTTGGTAATTGAAAATTGTGTTGCTCATTTGATCTAGAAAAGAGAAGTGAAATTCGTTCACAACTGGTGCTGATTAGTGATATTCATCACAACATTTCGGAATTTTATATATATAGGGATTTATTTAGGTGCATTCGGACTGCACCCGAATTCCCCTGCAGACGCCCCATTCGGTCGTCCATTTCAGCGGGCGAAATCTGCGCCGCTTCTTCAATTCTGCGTGTTGAGAAGCCAAACGAGACTGCACATACACGCGAAATCTGCGCCGCTTCTTCAATTCTCCTCCTCCTCTCTCGCTTCCCTCCTCAATCCCACCCGCACCCTAATCTCCAAGTCCCGACCAACCGAAATCGCCCCCAATCCCCAAATCGCGCAGCAGGCCAGCATCAAGGGCTCCCAATCGTCTTCTCTCCTCCTGGTCTTCTTCCATCATCTTCCTTCCCAGCCTGGTCGTCTTCCAAGCCCGTATCAAATCATCTCGTCCGGTCGGCGGTGGACGAGATCATCTTCCCAGGCGCTAACCCGTCTTCCTTCCCAAGCGCCAGCCCGTCCTCCTTCCCAGGCACCAGCCCGTACTCCCATCCACGCGGATTGTCTTCTCCGAAAATCCGCATGCGGATTATAACTGCGCAGCAAAAGTACTAGAACTACTAAACCAGATGTTTCTATTTCTATCATAGTTCTAACTTCTTCTATTCTTTTTACCAAAGAAGGGCTTGCTAGCTGTTGTATTTGATTAATTGAGTCAATATTATCGATTGTCTTGTTTAAATTTTCTATTATTTTTTCTAGATTAGTTATTATTTTGAATTTTAACTCTAAACTTCTCATTCTTTTTAATAGTTCTCTAATTTCATCTACTATGTCATGAGCTTCATACCAATTCATTTAGAATAAGTTAAAGATGTACGGTAAAAGGGCTCACCTTTGTAATGCTAAGTTACTGGGTGGTTAAGTTTTTTGCGGAATTATTCATATGTTCTAATCGTTTTTTGAATGATTCTATTTCTCCTTTTAATTCAACGATTTCATCATCTAAATATTCTTTCCTTTCTAATAATCTATTGTACATTTCTGAATTATTTTTAATTGTTTGATTTTTTTTCTACTATTATTTTTGCTAATGTTTTACAGATGTAAACTATGTTTTTTATGATTGAAAACATTATCAAAGATTTATCAATTCTTCAGAGTTGGTCCCGTTTTAAGATTTAGAGTTTCTTATATTAATTGGGCTGTTTTCAGGCTTAGTATATTTTTCTTCATTTGATGATTTCTTCTTAGTGGATTACTTCTTTCAGTTTTACTGTTTGTCCGTCCTAACTAAATCCTTCCTTCTTTCATGACCATCTTTTACAGACAAAAGTTCCAACCCTAATGGGCAACACATGCCTCTCAAATGCGGGAATTACGGATTATCTGTAAAAGGATTAAGTCCTACTTTGAAGTTCAGACTTAGTTAGTTCAAACTGGATTCAAACCGAACGTCTTTCATGCCATTAAGAAATAAATACATCAATAAGAAAGAAAATACACTAGAGGCCCGAAGGCGCCCTTTAGTCTACTACTCCATATCTATGGAAATATTCAAACTCTTCATTGAAATAAAAAACTTACAGAGATCTTGAGCGATCAAGAGGAATTCCGAGCTCTCAGTGATTGTGTCTCTCTCTCTGTGTGTTTCCTTCTGTGTGTTTTCGTGTTACAAGATGTCTCCTTTTATAGACCTCGGAACTCAAAATGGGCGCTCAACGGACTCGAAACTAAATTAAAAAGAGATTCTATCTTATCCTTTTACTATAGCTAATGCGCACTAGCTTTTACTATTTACGATAAAATCGCATCTTTCACAGTAAAAAGTTGAACGCACAAGGATAGCGTATAGTAAAAGAGATTCAATATTATCTCATATCTAATAATTACAGACACGTTGCCAAAAAGCAAGTTGCAACGTATCGCAAAATAAAGACTGATATGACTAAAAGAAAAGTTTATATGACATAAAGAAAAGTAAAGATTCTTGCTACCGAGAGATGAAGATGCTTCTGTCCTTGGTCTTTTACAAACTGCTACTATAGAAATTAAGGCTCCATTCTATTTGCTAAATTATGTGCTTCTACTCCATCATAGCTTTCTCCTGAGTCTGAGTGAGAACTTGCTGGATATTCTGGTACTGACGAACAATGGAAATCTCCTATTTCAACTACATGTCTTTCTGCTTGAATGAGTCGAAGATGATCTACAACTCCTTTGTTAAATGAATAGTTGCTGGAAAAATCGTGACCTGGATAGTTATTAGTAATAGCGAATATCTTGAGGTGTGGTTCTTCTGCGGCTAAATAAGAAAAAGCTGAATAAATCTTGTTGTAATTACTAGCATGTTCGAATTCTCTCCATGCTTTAATTCTTTCGGCTGTGCTGGTAGTTGCTACTTCTGCTATGCTGAAATCTTCAGTACTGGTTCTAGTTTGGAGTGGTGATGCTCTGTTAATGCTTCTAATTAGAACATAGTGCTTTGCTGGCACTGGTAACTTGTGAAAGCTTGGCGGGATAGACTGAATCTCAATATTAACAAATCCGCCCATATAATTTCTAAGGCTTATCATATGTCTGACTACTGATGCTAGTCTCCATGATAATTGTTCTAACTGCACTATCTGTTCTTCATGAGTAACAATAATTCTTGCTAATACTCCATGGCTCCATAACTGCTTTAGATCAATATGAACTAATTCATTATCGATAACCAAATTTATCCTTCTAAATCTTGACAAATCCACTGAGCATCTATAGATAAAAAATCCAGTGCTACATTGACAATAGGATTCATTCTCATGTGCTCCTTGTTGAAATGTTTTAAGCATTAATGCCATCCCATTTGGCAAATTTTCCTGATTTTTTGCTAAAAATCTGAATGCTGCTTGGACTGCTACTTGCTCTTTGATCTTATTTTCTCCCCATAATTTTAGAATTTTTCCTTTTACTTCTTCTAATTTGGGAGGAAATGAACTTCTATGATTTTCCCAATTCTTCATTGCTTCATATACATACTCTTTCTGTATAATTTCTAACTGCTTATTTTTCTGCTTTTCTCCTTCTAATTCTTTCTTCAACTATTCTATTTCTGAATCTTTCTCTTTCTTTTCTTGTTCTATTCTCAAATATGCTTCTAAAGAGGAATTTTTTATTGCTGGTAGGGATTTTGGTTGTGGTGAGAGGGAGATATGAGAAGTGGAAGCTGAAAATGCTTGGGTATTTTTATCTGATAGGTAGTTGGCTACTATTCCAAGGACATTTTTGTAGTATAGCTGGTTTCTGCTAATCCATAAGTTGTCCAGGATGATATGGTCTTCAGGGCTAAGGTGTAAATGAGAAGGTACTCTGAAATGGAGGTTTGATCCGTGTGGAATAATAGGTAGAGATAGAGTAGGGTGAAGTGGAAAAGGCGTATTTTGAAAAGGGTTGAGATGAAGAGGTTTGTAAAGAGGTTGGTTGTTGTTGTTTCTTGCCATTGCTGCAAAAACAAAATATTTATCAGATCTAGAATCTGACTTATTCTAGAGGGTTAGTAATCGCCAAATTATCCTTGGCAGTATCATACTACTTTTGATTTTCTATAATTATCATGTTAAATTAATCATTCTAAATTTACCATGTTATTTTTTTTTACTAATATGCTAAATTTATCATACTAGATTTATCATGCTAATTTTACCATACTAAATTTTGTCATGCTATTCGTAACTGTTATGCCTTTTTAAGAGTTCTTCTAACGTCTTGAATAAGAGATCTGCAATAAAAATTGTTAGTGCAACAAATCATGCTAATAGTCGATTAATCGAATCTGTTACAAACTTTATATCTGGAGTTATCCAGTCAATTTGCTGTTTATAATATTGTATGAAATGCTCATTTGTTTCATTTTCTAAATTTACTTGGTACCAGTGTTCTTGTTGTCTTAATATATGTAGTAAATTTCTATAATAAGATAGCCAGATCATATTTCTGAGTTAATAATTGTTCTAGATAAATAATCAGCAATAAAATTATTTGTTCCTTTTATATGTTCAAAATTTACTTTTAAACTTTTACCTTGAATCGTATTTATAAAAGAAATCCATCTTTTGCTATAAATTTTTCTTTCATTTTTCTTTTTATAAAATTGTACTATAGCGTCACAATCTGTTCTTAAACTGAATTCATTATTTAGATATATTCTAAATTTATCTGATGCATTAATTACTCCTAATATTTCATAATCTAGACTGGTTAAACTATTTTCACTTTGTGTGAATTTTCCCGAATCATATCTACTTATTTCTTCTATATTTGAATAACTTTCTTTTTGGGGTCTAACTTTTAAAACTGTTCCCCATCCTAATTCACTTGCATCTACTTCTACTATTTTATATTCTGATTCTAAGGGTAGTTTTAATTTTGGTAAGTTTCTAACCTTTTCTTTTATATCTTGTACTAATTTTACATTTTCTTGATTAAAATATCTCTGGCCATTTTTGCCTGTTTTCTTATATAAATAATTTGTGCTTTTATGTAGGTTTGGTATAAAATTTCTAGCGTAGTTGACTAAACCTAAAAATTTTTGTAGTGATTCTAAAGTTTCTAGTTTGTCTGGCATTTCTAGAATTTTTTGAGAAATATGGGGTTGTAATTCTATATATCCATTTCCTATTTTTTGTCCAAGGAATTCTATATATCCTTTAGCAATTTCTAACTTCTTTTTGGAGATTATAATGCCATTTTCTATTATCAGTTTAAGTATGTTTTCTACATGTTTATAATGTTCTTTTAATGATTTACTGGCTATTAATATATCATCAATATATACAAATACGTAGTCTAATTTTTTAAATATTTTATCCATTCTTCTTTGAAATATACGGGGTGCATTTATGAATCCAAATGGCATTACTAACCATTCATAATGTCCTACTGGTGTAACAAAAGTTGTCCATTCTATCTGTTTTGGACCCATTTTTATCTGCCAATATGCGCTTTTACAATCTATTTTGCTAAAATATTTTCTATCTTGTATTAGGTTTATTAAATTATCTTTATTTGGAATTTTAAACCCGTCTTCTATAGTATTATCATTTAATCTTTTATAATTTATTACCATTCTAGCTTTTCCTCTTTTTTGTTCACTATGATTCCTAACTAGAAAAGCTGCACTTCTATACTTACTATGACTTGGTCTAATTATTTTTAATTTTAATAACTCTTCAATTTGTTTTATGAATTCCTGTTTATCTTCTTCATTGTATTCTAATTCCTTTGTTCTTATTATTAAATCTGGATTTATTATTTCTAAATGAGCGATTTCTTTATTTTTATCCCAATGTTTCTGGGGATCTTCTCCTATTATCTGTGCTTGCTCTGCTAATTGTATTACTCTTGCAATATTATTGTTTATTTGATAAGTTGGTTCTATTTTATTTAATTTGAGTTCTGATAATTTTTCTAACCAACAATTCATCTTTATATTATTTAATTCATTTTCTGAATCATAATCTAGAATTTTACAATTATCTTGGTATTGATTTGAATTTAAATTTGGGTGGGTTATGGTTCCACCACGCTCCGCATGTTCTCTGATGGTAGGTATTAATGTCATTCTTTTACTTATGGAGATATAACTTTTACTTATAGAGAATAGTCCTTCTAAACTAAGCATAAAATTTAATCCTAAAATAAATTCTGAACAAGGTAAGTCATGTACTAAAATTTTAGGTAACTAATATTTTTCTGATAATTTGCTATTATTTTGGACAAATTGTATTTGACTTCCCATTACTGAATTTGTGAATCTTAATGTTTCTCCATTAGCTAATTGTGTGAGGGTGTTTATTTTTGTTAATTCGATACTTTTAGGTAATAAGTTTGTAGTTATTAAACTAGTTGTACTTCGACTGTCTATTGTTGCTATTGTATTTAATATTTCATTATTTTGAAAAGTAATGGTGCAATATATTTGTTGTAAGCTTGTTAATTTTTGTACTTTTGTTTCAGTTTGAGGTACTATTTCTAATTTATTTATTTCAATTTTTTCTTCTTGTTCATTGTCTTCTGATTCAGAGCATATTTTATCTTTTTGTTTATCTGTATCAAGTTCATTTATCTTTTCTGTTTCTAGTTCATTTGTAGTTTTTGTTTCTGATGTTATTTCTTCTTCAGATACTATTGTTTTTCTTTTTTGTAGCTTTCTTTCTATTTTTCTTATTCTTTTATTCATCATTTTTATTTCATATTCTCGTTTTATTTTGTCATAAAGTTCTTTTCTATATTTTTCATCAAATATATCCATTATTTTTTCTAATATTTCAACTTTGGTTGTTAATATATCTAATCTACTTATTATTTCGTCTAACTTTGTTTTATAGCTTGATGAAGGTTTAATAGTTTCTCTTACGATTGACGGATGATCTATTCCATATTGATGGATACAATTGCTACATATTTTGATTTTGCAAATTAAACACTGATATTTGTTATTAAATGATGAAAAATATCCACATTCTAAACATTCTTTTGTAAAGCTACCTTTTCCTATTTCTAAAATATGACTCTATTTGTTTTGACAACTCATAAGAATTTTTTCTCTTCTTCCCAGTCTGTCATAGCTTTTATTAATAAATGTCCTTCTATATCACTATCATTTTCCTCTTCTGTTTCTGTTATACTATATATTGATTCCTTTTCATCACTAGATGCGCTTAAGATATTTTCTCCTATATCATCTATTATCATTGCTCTAGTTTTATTTTGATTTTTATAATTTATGCATCTATTTGCTAAGTGATCTGGGCTTCCACATATATAGCAGTGACACTTTCTAATATTATTATTAAACTTCTTAACATTTCTATTCTTATCTAATTTTTTAGCAAAACTTCTTTTTAATTTAAACTTTTTAATTTTCTTTTTCTTTTTGTCTTGAAAGGACTGGCTAGTATAGATATTCTGACAAAATTTATATGATTATTTTTTAATTTTCTTTTGAATACTATATTCTCTACGTTTTTCTTGTAATTTATAATATGTATAGATTATTCTAGCTCCTACTCCTACGTTAGTTGGGTAGAACTATCCTTCGAAATCAAGATAATATGTATAGAACTCCTACGTTGTCTTGAAAGGACTGGCTAGTATAGAACTAGTTGTAATTTATAATATGCATAGATTAAACGCAGAACTTCGAAATCGATGGAGAACTTCGAAATCTCGACGGAGATCTTCAAAATCTCGACAAAGAAGGAGAAATCGACGGAGAAAGAGATTCGAGAGCAGCGGCGGCGGCAGCAACAGCGGCAGTCTTCGTTTTCGAAATGGGAGGGATGAGCCGGAAAATGCATTCTCCAAAGTTTTGAGCGCGTGTATGCGCAGTCTCATTCGGCTCGCCGTCTCCCTCTACACGTACACGCACGATGGAAGAAGCGGCACAGATTTTGCCCGCTGAAATGGACGGTCGGATGGGGCGTCTGCAGGGGAATTCGGGTGCAGTCCGAATACACCTGAATAAATCCCATATATATATATATATGTGACTAACTTCGTCTCAATCAACTAGTAAATTTAGCATAGAATAGGTGACATATCTTCCAGGTACTCTTCCCTTCATGTCGAAAAAGTATATAGCTCCTATTATATCATTGTGTAATTTTTACAAAGAAGCTCGCACGTGGCTTGCAGTGTGAAATATTTTCAAAATATTGAATTTAAATTTAATTAATGCTCTCAAACAACAAGTGTGTTACCATTTCATTAGTGAGTTTATTTTCTCTTATCAGTTACTAATCATGATCTTTCCAAAAAGTTAGTAGAAGTGTCTAAATTTTGTAATTGTCATAACAAAATTCTTAACGATGAATATCTAATCAGAATACCTTTTTTTTTTTTGCAATTTTGGATGGAAATCTAGTTTAATTATGTTTAAATTACCTTTAACCAGATAACCATTGTAAAAGGTTTCCGCAAATTTAGAATAAGGGCTTATTTGGATTTACGTTATGTACGTATAAAAGTGCTGTAAACATACACTTATTCGAGGTGTTTAGCCAGACTTAAAATTTTGAGCTCGAGTACTATTGGCGTGGATGACTGGCAGAAAAAGAGTGTAAGACTTGAATGAGCACAATTATGTATTATTTATTCGGCTCGGCCGAACAGGAACCGTCTCAGTGGTAAGCTGCATTTCGCCGTGAGGGCGCGACGCAGCTTCGAATGATGACGGGCACAAAAAAAAATATATCGGACGGTATCAGTGGTGTGCTTCTCCCCGCTGTTGTTGGGAGAGCGGGAGCGTCCATTGGTGGATAATTTGTAAGGAAAATTTTAAAGATGTATGTAGAATAGTGTGTAGAAAATCGTAAAATATTGTGATAACTGTTGAGAAAATATAATACATGAATACCTATCAAAGGAAAACGCATAAAAAAAAAAAAGCTTTTTCTCAAAAGCCCTTTAACAAAATTGTAGAAGACCCACGAATATTCATGTGCAATTGTGTATCATATATTACTGCTAATGAATAGTAGGCATAAAAATCCACAGTTGGCCTATCAGAAAAAAATCCGCAGTTGGCTCTTATACATAAAGAATAGACACATCCAGCTCTGCCCATGCTGGCAATCTTGCTAGGATACCAAATGCATCATGTACGGGAGAATTCATTCATTTGTTCTCTAAATACATCCTATTTTGTCCTACTTCAATTAGATTCTGTGTTTACCAGACCTAGATACTGTGCAATTTAATTCCAAAAATGAGAGGGCTATAAAGTGGTAAAGAAACTCAATGATCTACTCCAAGGCATTAGAAGTACAGAAATTGATGCCTTTCCAAAACTGAGTTAAGAGCCATATGAGAAGTTCATCACCACCGTTACAGAAAATGGGTGGACTTCCGAACCATGCACATGGCACTGTTGCATGGCAAACTAATGATCCAATTTATGGGAAACCAAATTCTACTTTAGCTTTATGGAAAAAGAAATGCGTTTGTCTGCCGCTTGTTCGAAGTCTATGTTTTTTATAGCATAGCCAACTAATTAAAAGAAAAGGAAAATCCATGTGCAATTACTAAAAAATAATGCCACTGTTGAAAAAGTTGAACCAAAAATAAGAAGATCTGGCTCCAATTTAGTGCACGACTTTGGTGGATCTTATCATTTTATTTAAGAGACATTTGCACCACCAAGCTGGTTTTGTTAGGAGTAACTAGGCAACATCATGTAATCATGTAAGTTTTACTCCCAAATAAATAAGATAATTTTTTTGATGGACTCTATCATTTCACTAATATAACATATTTTCTTTATATTTATATATATTCAATTTATATTTTTTGTCTAATTATTTTGGTGGTTTATGTAGCATGTTTTTCAGTTAAAGGAAAGTTTCACTTCAGAGATTCTCGCAAAACCTCTTCCAAGAGTCCATTATGATCATGAAATTATCGAAATTCAATTATTCATATTGTTTAAGTCATTTATTTGATCGTAAAATCAAAAATTATTTTAATTCAAGTTCTAAGCGAGGTGAATCTACTTAAATTACAAAAAAAAAATGCAAAGTTTCATTCACATATACATTAGAACGTTCTGAGAATTTTCAGAATTATTCATCTATAAAAATAAAAATATTTTAGAGATTTTAAATGTTAGTTTATTGAACTGTTAAATTTATAACTCTAAAATAATCGATATATAATTAAGAAATTTTATTACTTTGATTTTTAAACATTTATTAAATAGGGATGATGAACATCATCAAGTTGCATAAAATTCAATTTACTGGCTAGCTAAACAAATACTTGTAAATATTTTACATCATCATGAGTTGAACCCGTTTCAATTTGCTGGAGGTGGAACCCATTAAAGAACATTAAGTACAATTTTTTTTTTTTATCATTGTGTACAATGTCTGAAGTAAAGAACTAAAGGCATTAAAATAGATGGTGATAAAACAATAATTTAAAGCGGAATCATTAATCAGTGGTAATAAAATTAAAGAAAGTTCACAAAGCCGGCTTGGACTTGAGCCCGTAAACTGTACAGATTAACCAAAAAATTATATATTTGATAGAGGCTTGTTTCTATGTAACTAAGGTATACAGAAGGGGTTCCATATAGTTCATTTAAAATTTAGTTTCGGATATTTTATACAAAATCTAATTCATCATTATATTTAATGATTATTTGTTTAGCTTTGAACTAAATTTTATCCAAATCAAATATATACATGGGCCGCTTTTACTCAAAAATAGGTATATTTATGTGTAAATTAGGAAAAATACTTAAATTTATTCACATGTATATTAGAATATAATAATATCTTTTAGAATCATTTAGCTACATAGAAATAATATTTTAGACAATTTAAATATTGAAAATACAACTTTAAAATTGATATTTTAATATTAAATTACTTTACTATGTTAATTTTATACATTTGTATCTGGGGCCTATGTACAGTGTTATTAGACAAGGGAATGAGTTTTTAAGATATTATAATTAATGTTAAATATAATAAATGAAATAGAGTTTGTATCAACTATCAAAATATTTAAAATAGAAAGAGTTACGTAGAAGACGGATTTCATAGAAGAACTCTTGGATTGGTTGGAAGCTATTGGTTGGAAGCTATAAAAGAAGTTAAGAACTAGAGAAAGGCAGAAAGACACCATTAATGGTTTTTAAAAAAATACGAAAGTGTTAAAGCTTACCGACAACATCATTCGTATATGATCAACAACATGGATGAAATAAAATACATTCAGCTGAACCGCATATATTTAAAGGTACAAAAATAAATTTAAAAAAAAACTTGCGTCCATGATAACGATTCCATGGTCTTGCTGATCTCATTTTCATCCTTCTACATTTTTTTTTTGAAAATTTTTTTTTCTTTTACCCTCGATATTTATTTCTATGTCTATTATTATTGCCTATAACATTTTACAAATTCTTCTTATACTTATAAAACCTAATCTAAATTTCTTTCATACTCACCCACCAAAATAACTGTTGTATACCCTGTTAAAAAATAATTTTATCCCTCTAAAATTTCTCTGATTGAAACGATTACACCCTAGTATGACATTTGAATCATTTAATGTCATAAATTAATGATTTACATCATCAATTGAGTCATATTATAAATCATTTCAATTAGAAAATTTTGTAGAGGCCAAATTGTTTTTCAATGGGATAAATAACAACTAGGTTGACTATATTAGTATGAAAAAAAATTAGGATAAAATGTAAAATGTTATGGATATAAAAGAGATTTGTAAAGTATTATATGTATATTAGGAATTAGAGGTAAATGTTATAGATATATGGGCATTTGTTTACCCATAAAAATTTTTATTTTCTATAATTATCTTATTTTTAATTATTTCTTCATTTCTTTCTATAAAACTACTTTACTTTTCAATTATTTTTACACAATTACCTATACATCTGACATATTTATTTTAGTTTTATTATATTTACTAATCATCATTATTCATATCATATCATTTCATTTTCTTCGATTACATAAACTTTTATACCAAAAATTTTCATCAAAAATTTTATCATTTTCTCAATGCACCATAAAAGAAAAAAATTTCTTTTTCCCTAGTATATTTGTGTACGTATTCTCCTACCTAATATGTCCTATCTTCTAGTTGCTGGGCTGAAAAGAGAACTGATCCAATGCAATGGAAATTAAAATGGTCAATAAAAGAAATAAATTTCAAGAGTGAGCTATTTCGAGGCCATGCTTCTATATAACTATGTCACATAAGAGCAGTTCTATATAACCACCTCGATTTTTAAGATATTGATGATTTATGCATACTTCAATCCATTTATTATTTTCGACATCATTTTTTTAGTTAAGAGACCAGTTTCATCCAAATTAAGCATGTGCACAGGTCATATTTGTTTAAAGTAAAGATATTTGTGTGTAAATCAAGAAAAAATGATTATATCTATTGGCATATATATTAGAATGTAATAATATTTTATAAAATTATTTAACCACATAGTAGTGATATTTTAGATAATTTTGATGTTGAAAATTCTACTTAAAATTTGATATTTAATATTAAATTATTTTTATTTTGTTGATTTTATACATTTATAACTGAGGCTCATATATAGCGATATTAAAAAAGTTTACATAATAATATAAATGATAATAAATAAAATAGATGAAGTAGGTTTTTCATCCATTCTCAAGAGTCGAAAAATCAAAAAGATGGCTTTCATAACAGCCGAGCCCAGCTGGTTTGAGCGCACTTGATTTGGACTGTGGAAGTGGACTGCCACAATTTCACGTCGGAATGTCACAATCATCGTCAAATAGGGATGATCTACCACCAGAGCCTAGCATCCCAAAAATTCTCAGGAAACGTCAAAACAAATCCATGCAGTTTTAAATGCAAGGAGGATAATAAAAGCCTCCAGATGATAGTAAAAGCCTAGATTTCAAGACCCATCCTACCAGATTACCCTTTTTCTTATTCTACGCTGTGGATTTTGACCTTGATATCTTAGCCCTTTCAGAAACCAATTTATGGTAATGTGACAAACGCACACTCTCCAATTGCTATTTCAAGTCTGAACATGCGCATGTATGGCCCATAACTTGTTTCTTTCAGTCTTCTTTTGGCTCTTAAGTGCCAAAACTTCGCTACTCTGATAGATGATGATGATTCATGCAAAGCTTTCCAAATTTTCCAGATTTTGCGCCTATAACTGATCCATTACGCTTCAAAACATTAACAACTTTGTGGAGCATAACTTAGAAGAAAAAGGAGAATAAAACATAAATTGAATGAATTTAAGACCGGCTTTGAACCTTTGATACCCAATTAGATAAGTTGAATTTTGATTCAGAATGAGGTCGAGAAAAAAGAAAAATCCCGGATACAACGCGCTTTCTAATTCAAATATGTAGAGCATGCCTTATAATAAATGAGGAACATATTTAAAAAATTGAATGAGCATAGGACCGGCTCAAATGGTACACTTGATATTGCGTTTTAACAGGGCTTACGCGCTTATGTACACCTCTCCACGATCAATTGAAAGAAATGTTTCAATCAGGAGAATTTTTTTTTTTTTTAAAGATTTTTACACAGATATGCGGAGGTGTGAGAAAAGAGAAAATCATTCTAAATAAACAGAGTCATATAAAGAGAACTTACAATATAATTAGAACTCACAATACAACTAGGAGTAGAAGGTACTTACATCTAGAAACTCCTCTCAACTTGGTTTGATAAAGCATGTTTAGTAAGTTATGGGTTATTTGATTTGTAGCTCTTAGGATGCGAAAGAAAAATATCATCTCAAATCATTTTCCACAGTTCTTAATTTTATCCATCACATGTCGTAGGTTTGAGATGATGTGTTCCTTTCCTTCTTGTAAACTAACTAATCAACACTGCTGAATCACTTTCGATTTCAGCCCTTCTTATACTCATATCCTTCAACCAGTTTAGACACATAGATATAGTACAAGCTTTTATCCATAAGAGTTTATACATGCCTGGTTTCTTCCAGCATTTGGTGGCAATAAAAGTGTCATTGGTATCTCTCAGCACTCCTCCAAATTCCATAAAAGATATCTTAAGTTTGCAAGCACCATCCATATTGAGTTTAATCCTTTCCCCAGCAAAGCACGTAGCACAGCTTTTTTTTTTTTTTTTTTTTTTAAATAACTATTTTATAGTGTGAATCATCAGCAGCGCATGATATCGTTTTGCAATAAGAGCTCAACGAATTTCTCCTAAGCAAAAGTTACTTAGCATATGGTAATATATGAAATAAGTTCAATTCTAATTGAAATAACTAATTAATTTAAGAAACTTCTCCAATATATATAACTTAGAGATAAGTCATCACTAAGCAATTTTGGACTTATATCCATACTAAAAAGTTTACATTAGCGAACATTATTCATACCAAAGAAGAGTTGCAATATTCTTAACAATCAAATCTTTCCTTCTGATTGAATGCATGGTTTGCCACAATCCTTAACACCGAATTCGATACAAATGACTGCTCAATCCATCCTATCTTTTTCTTTTTCGGAGAGAAAAACAATCCATCCTATCTTTGAATTCTTGATCATGTGGACACTATACGGCCACGAAGTATTGATCCCATCTGATCGGTGTATATCATGCAGTGCAGCAGCGGTCCCCATCTCTGACAAGCATATAATCCAAAATCAGGGCAGTTGCAGTTGGTTGCTACAGAGAATTTCAGTGCAACTGGATGCACATGATCATTCTCCTGGCCCCAATGACATGTCTTTCATTCCAATTTTCATCATGTGAGGTGTAGGACCATGAATGCCCCATTGATTGCTTGTCCTACGGCGCGGATCAGCCCTATTAGCGCACGGGTCACAGTTTTTATGTTTGTTATGTAATTTAGCCCCAACTAAATCTAATTTAAATGATTTTTTATTATTATATTTGCAACTCATGGAAAAGTATATTACACAAGCTCTCTCCATAAACGGGAGACAAATGCTCCTCTTTCAATTTGAATTCGGATTAAATAACACAGAGGTTAGAATATCATCTAGTTAGGCTTTGCACTTGTAATAATTACATTTTTTTTAGTTATGGATGTGTTTAAAAAGTGTTCGTATAAAAAAATTTAAAATAAAAAAAATAATATGATATGATCAAGATAACGGTGAGTAGTAAACATATCCAAAGTAAGAGAAATTTGCAGCTCAGTTAACCGAAGAAACTCGGGTGTGTTTGGGCATCCGCGCGCGCTTGGATATGAAGACTTGGAAGCGTGTACACTTGGGACAGGAGGGTTGGCTACTGGAGTGAGAGAAGCATAACGACTCCTGGGCTTGGTCCCCCACACGAGTTGCATTCGTCTGATGGTTGGCTACTGCATTTATACATCACATGCACTGGATATGGCCGTCACATGCAGCAGCACCGGGTCCCGATCTCTCATCCACGCCGTTCAATCCCCAGATAGAGATCCATCCTCTAATGCTGTTAGCAGCTGGGCCTCTGGGCCCCTTTTCCAGTTAGGTGTTGGGCTGGTAGTACTTGTGGATTCTTCTCACATATGCATAACATCTCTCCAACATAATCATGATAGCTGGGTGGTGAGTAGACTCAGTGTGTCGTCCACATCCATTGAATCCATGATTCCCTTTATATCTGAAAATCTTCGATGTACGGTTGATACTCCGCCAGTGTATCGCTTCATGAACGGGCTAAATTTGTGCACAAATTTGGATCTGTTTGGAAGGATACTTTGTGCTTGAATGGGATCAAAATGTACTGATGTGTATTTAAATTTTTTTAAAAAAAATTATCTTAAAAATGGGAAATCTCATCCAGTACACACGATATTCAAGCCGCCAGGACCCTTTGTAACACCCCCCTGGCTTGCCCGGGCAAAAAATTTTATTTTTTAATTTTTTGTAAATTTATCAATATAAAAGCACGTGTATTTAATCTATAAACTAAATTTTACAATTTTTAAAAAAATTTAAAGGTACAAATATTTTATTCATTTTTAACACTTGAAAATGACAAAATTATCTCTATTAGAAATAAAAATATATACACGTTTCTAAAAAGATGGTAAAACTTAAATTATAAATTAAATATACTTAGATTGTCTACTGTTGAATGCAAAAGTAGTCGACGCGGGTGCGGGTAGAATACCGAAAGTCGGAGCTCCAATATTCAAATATTGGGCTGGAAGAGGCTGTAGTACTGTTATCCCATTAAAAATTTTAGAAATAGGATGGGCTACTTTCCGCTCTCTACTTGGAATATATATATATATATATATATATATATATATATATATATAAAAGGGAAATTTTTGAAGTGCTAAAAATACAAATAATAATGAAAAACAAAATAATTAAATATTATATCAATTTTTAAAATATACAATAGGAATAACCGATACGCCCTCTTTCTGAACGCGTCCTAAATAATATGCAGTAGAATGAGGAATTGGAGATTATTATCGCTGCCTTATTAATTTTTAAAGTTTGTACGCCGAGTATTGTATTGACTGACTGCTGCACTTGTAGAGTATGGTATAATGCTTGATCTACCTCAGCTATCATTTTCGACTTTAAAAAGAAACCATACAAAGCAACCTTCGTAGGTACGATAATTGCATCGGTTGGACAATGACTTCTAAATTCTAACATAATAAGAAATTCTTCTCAGAAAGATTTTTAGGGCCCCGTAATTATGAAGATACATATAATTTTTAAATATTAGCAAAAAATATCTGTTACTTAAAAAAGACAAACATAGGCAAAATCTATGATTATGAAAAATTATACTTGTATCTATAATTATTGATTAAATGTGTGTTTGGAAAGTAACAAAATTTTGGTGAAAAGTTTTTATGAGGAAAAGTTGTAAAATAATATGAGAGGGGTAATAATGAGGAGTAAAGAAAATAAAATCAAAATAAATAGGTTAATTATATTGGTAGTTATGTAAAAATGATTGAAAGGAAGAATAATTGTGTAAGAAGGGGCAAAGAAATAATTAAAAATAGAATAGTTATGAAAAGGAAAAATGTTTAAATCGATTTTTTTAATTGTCAAACACATCCTAAATGTATTGAATATTGATTTAGCAGTGACCTTTATTTAAAAAAAACAATCTGCTTCAAGTAGTACTGATGTCGCCATGTTGTTCTAGTATTAAAATTAGAATAACTAATGTCAATTATTTCAGTTGTTTTTATTCTCTTTGTATAGGGAAAAAATTTAAAAATAAAGGAAAATAATGTTATTATTAATAAGTATAATGCATTCACATAGGAGACAACAAATTTCCATTTATCCTTAATAGCAACAAGTTCTGATCTTCATAAGAGCAAATCTCTCACCACAAATTTTTGCCCCACATGGGGTCAAAGGTATGCAAACAAGCTATCTAACCATATCCATAACCAACCGAGTACAATCTTATTAGCGACAATTTATAATCATTAAAATGGGGACATTGTGGTTGAATCATTTCAATATAGAAATTCTATTTTTCAACAAATAAATAATCGTTCTTTGTGACACCATTAATTACATAAATATATGATGAGAATTCACATGTAATATGTACAACAAGAATTTATAAAATGTTATAGATATGAAGTGGATCAAGGCAAATGTGGAATTTTCTTAATAATAATAATTAAAAGAAATATTGTTCAGTAGTTAAAGATATCATACCATACTAATTGGAGTGCAACAAGGTTGGTTGTGGACGTAGTTATTGATGTCACAAACAAAGGTTCAACCTTCCGTAGGAACCTTAATGTAAAAGCTTGTTACCTTCCGAATAAATTACTGAATTTCATTGTAATATAAAATAAAATATGATAATACACTTGAGTTATGTTTGTTTACACAATAAAATTTTCAAATTAAAATTTTTCAACGTAAAATTTTTTATTTTTCATATTTTTTTATACAACTACTTTACTTTTCAATTATTTTTATCCAATTATCTACATAATTAACATATTTATTTTAACTTTATTCTCTTTCCTTTTCATTATTATTCATTTTATGTCATATCATTTTTTTATATTTTAAAATTTTCTGCACCAAAAAAAATTTTCAACCAAAAAATTTATTATTTTCCAAACACACTCTTAATCAAATGTAAAACCACGTCAAAAGATGCTAAGAAACAATAAAGTGGCGCGAAAAAGTTTTTTTTTCCTTTCCCCTCTTAGCGAACGTGCCCCAAGTTGTGTCATGTCCAATGCTCATTCATGCACATTCTGGTGTACGCAAAAGTTGCAAACCGCTCGGAATTCGCCACCAAATCCTTCTCCTCCAACCCCAGCAAAACCCCCACTCCTGTGGGACCCACCCAACCAGATAATCTTTTTGAAAGAAAAGGGTGGGGCCCATAAGGAAGCAATCTAACAATCAGGAACTGCCACGTGTCGACCTCCGATGGCAATTGCGTCTCTCTCGTGTCACCCACGTACACCGTATCTGAGCCGTATGTTGGTAGCTCCAAAAACATTGCCACGCGCTCTCTTCCTCTCCCTCTCTCCCCTCGCATTATTTAAGCACCATCTGAGACTTCTTCCAGCTTCGCGATTCAAATCCATGGCGGAATTTACAGACGATTTGCAGAGCTTCAAACCATCTCTTCCCTTCCTCGAGATAGACTCGGGCATGGATTACTTGAACGGTCTCATGGGCTTTCCCAGCGACGGCTTCTTCCCGCAGAAACCCGACTTCCCAGCGGCTTGCGACGAACATTTCGCCGGTTTTATACCCTCTGAGTGCGTGAATTCACCGCCGTTTTCTCAGGCGGTGGCTTCTGGGGATTGCGGGAACCAAGAGACTAAGAAAAGGAAGGTCGTGGCAGTATCGGAAAGTAGTTCTGGAAACTCTTCTACCCTGGTATCGGATAATGGAAGATGCAGAGATGATAAGATCATGAGGAAGAACGTAAGCGTTTTGTCAGCATTTGTTTCTGGTATTCTTCAGCGAATTTGATGCATGGTTTCATTGTATTGAATTTTGGGCTCTTTGGCTATTGATTTTGCAGAGTTTCGGAAGAGGTAGGAGAGGCAGATGTAATGAAAAGAAAGAAGAGAAGCCCAAGGAAGTGATTCATGTAAGAGCAAGAAGAGGCCAAGCGACTGATAGCCATAGCCTTGCTGAAAGGGTAATTTGCTTCTTCTCAGCGAGCATCTATGATCTTCTGTATTTCTGAGATGCCATTTTACCTATGATCGCATGCTCCTCTCTCCAAACAATGTGCTTTCACCTTTTCTGGTTGGAGAAATGAAGACATTAAATGTGAAATCTCATTTTGAAATACTTAGGAATTCTAATCGATTTTCCTGTAACTGAGCTCTGTATTTTCTGTTATGGATCAGGTAAGGAGAGAGAAAATCAATGAACGGATGAGACACTTACAGGATCTTGTTCCTGGATGCTACAAGGTAAGAATTATCACTACAATGAACAATTCATATTTTTCTTAGCACTTGGTGTCTATCTCTAAGTTTTTCTTTTTGTTTTTTGATTTTGTCTGCAGACTATGGGAATGGCTGTGATGTTAGATGAGATAATTAATTATGTCCAATCATTACAACATCAAGTCGAGGTGAGTTCAATTCTGGCATTTTATCTTCCGAGATTGAGCAGCTAAAATATAATCTTAAGCAAGTTATTTGTTTGTTTGTTTTTCTCCTTGGTTTTTCAGTTTCTTTCCATGAAGCTTTCTGCTGCCAGTTCTTTCTACGACTTCAATTCAGACGTGGGAGCTCACGAAACAACTCAACAGGTGCTTTAGATCTTTCTCCCTTTTAAACCAAGCTGTTCTGTTTATCCATCCATTTTTGATAGACAATGATTTTTCTGCTTTCTGTTATCCAAAGTGCGGCCTGAAACTGTTTTCTTTCCAATTTAGAAATGTTAGTCTATGGAAAAGTTTACTGTCGAAGTGCCTTTTTGAAGTTATCCCTTAGCCATCTGATTTTGTCATTGTTTTTTCATTGGATGGAAGGCGTAATTGGCCTACGACATAGTTTATCTTTCCGTAACTCGTGGCTACAACTCCCTTTTGAAATGGTCTAATTTCTGGGTAAATGCCCTATGATGTGGAATATATATAATCCCTCTGCCACATTTCCACAGATGCATGTGAATTGGCTGATGGATGCGACAAGCAAGCTCACCCATCAGAGGAGCATTTTGGGCGTGTTTCCTAGCATTGTCTCATCCCATGATTCTTGGTCATTGATTCTAGACCATGCATGCCTATCTGATTCACCCATTCAGTAGGAGTCCATGTTTGTATCTACACATGCGTATCTGTAAAGAAACTAAGAAAAATAACAGTGGGTTTGTGTTTCATGTTACAGGCGACAGTACCATATCAAGCCCAAGAAATGGACAGGCTGGTGAGAGAAGAATGTGGAGGATTCACTAGCTTCCACCCAACATGGCCTCTTTGACTCCTCTTTTGGCCCTTACATGCACATGCCTTCTTCCTCGCTCACCCCAAATCAAATCTGCCTCCCTCAGGCGTTACATTGTATACGTGCAAAACCAGACATGTGTGCCCACACGTGTGGGACCCTAACTTACTGATAAATAAAGATCACTGTTCTTATTTCCATTTGTGGATGTCTTAATCTGAGACTGAATCATGGTGAGCAAAAATTTGAAAAAAATATGAGGCATGTCGGCCCTGAGCGGAACGAGATTAGACGTTGACAGACTTGAATAGACATTGTTCATTCCATTACATTGTGTGGGATGGAAAACAAATCAGCCCAATACTTGGTGGGAATGCAAGATCTGTTGCACAAAAAGCAAGAAGACTCCAAGAAGATGGGTGGGTAGGATGCATTGTTGGAACAGAACGCAATTATTAGTTCCTGTGTGTTGCACTTATCTCCATTGGAATTTATTTCTGTACTGAAAACAACACTTCACTTGGGTTTACCCAAGTGTTTTACAATATGGCAATGGGAAATCTAACAATGAAATTGAAAAGGACTAAACATCAGAGTGTTGAATCGATATTTACGTGGACTTACTTGGACCAAATTGCACTGAACTAAATAGGAATCCTTTTCTCATCAAAAAAAAAAATATATAGGAATCCTTAAAATGCTTTTCAAAAAAAGGAAAAAAGAAAAGGAATCCTTAAATGGATGATGAGGAATTTGTCAAACGGGTTAATGGATTTAACCAAACTGGTGGGGTCGTATTTGTTAAGACGATGGTTATGATTAAGAAATGAGTTTGACATAATTAGCTGAAAGTGGGTACTCCATATGTGTCACTTTCTTTTCACCAGGCTTGTCATTATCCACATTAAATGCAGCACCAAAGCCGCTAGATGCTTTGAATCCTTCTTTTACATTAACTCAATAAAGCCAGGAGGGAACATTTAGAAGCCTTTGATTTCCACCAACTGAAGAACAACAGCAAGGCGCGGAAAGAGAAAGAGAAGGAATTGCTAGCTAGTCGCGCATACAACAGACAAACTGAGGCAAGCCCATGTGTGCCCACGGATAATTTCACAGTTAAGATTCCATTGATGCTTGTTTATTGACTCCCAACCTCAATCATGGTCCTTATATTTCATGCATGCGGGAGCGAATAAGAGACATATGAAAGAGTCAAATTTTCCTAAATGAGATGGGCCCAAAAAAGCAAATAATAGAGGCACAACGGCCCCATCTATAAATCAATCTGACACTAAAAGCAAGCACATTTACAGCTTACACTATCTAACAGCCATATTCACAATCGAATCATGTCCGCAAGCGGTCTCCTCCTTCCTATCTAAATGTTGAAAAACGCAGAAAGATAAAGGAGAAGCATTTGCTAACCAGCGGTGTTGCACACTAACCTGTCGGGGACTATTTCCATTGTCTGACATTGCTGATGCACATCCACAAATAACTTGGTCTGTTGGATGGCTGAATGGCAAGCAACCTCTCTATTCAGATGTTAGATTAAGTACTTTAATTTCCACCAGTTGATTGATTCATTTCAAGTTCCCATCAAAGAAATTGTCTCTTGGATTAACTACAAAAATCCAAAGTGGAGCGGTGAGGAATTGAAGTAGTTCGCAATTTCCGTTAATCTTTCTTCAAGTTCTGTCCATTTTTTTTTCCTTCTTCTTCCTTTTTTTTTTTTTTTTTTTTTCTGATACGATATGCTAACAGCCACAACATCGCCTAGTTGGTGGGTGATAGTAGGAGAGGTGCCACACATTTGAGTGCCACAAATCTTTGTGATGTAGCCAAAACATGGAGTGCATGATTGAAACGAGGAAGCTGGAGACATGCATGGTTTGTTGAGGTATATCTAAAGGGCATATTGCAGATGCATTGCATCCATGGATTTGGCACAGAGAAAAGGTTGGCATCCTTGGGAGGTGGACAGCTTCCATGGGCCACACCATGCCCACAAGAAGATGGGGCAATGTGGGTTCTCCAACCATACAAAATGATAGAGCGTCTGAAGCTTTTTATAAAAAGCTTTTCAATTTCTTAGCTCTTTGACCACTTTCTGACTACTTTCCCGTCCTCAGCATATGCATGAACAAGCAAGGTATTGTGGCCCACCACCGGAGCTAAATGGGAATAGGTCACCTTCCTTGATTTAGTGCATACGCTCGTGGGATTCTGTTTGTATATAGTAGTTGGAGAGAGAATTGCAAATATGTGGGCAAGTTCAAGGATTCTTGAGCAGAGGACGACCCACACATCATCATCATGCATCATCTGAAAACATGCATAAGGGGGGTTAGCAAGTCATGGATGGCTGATATTTTACACCCAAGTAAGGTTCATGGCATGCTATCCTTGGAAGCATTCCATGTTTACTAGGATTTTTCCATCATTGCGGAAAGATCAGGTGGATCCCACAATTGAACAGTCACTGCAGAGATAATGATTTTTGTATGATATATATATATATACACACACCGGGAGGATTCGAGTAAAAACTCAAAAATAAAGATGCATTGGTTCACCTCGTAAGGTGGATTGGTCATGTCGGCTAGCTGGCTGCTCCGAGCCAAATATATATGTGGTTCAGAGACTTTGAGACAACATATATAGCTGGAGATAGCCTCAAAGAGCATGTATATCTGTTTTGGACTCTGTGTCCAAGTAATGGATAATGACAAAAAAAAAAATTAAAAATTAAAAAAGATAACTGTTTCCAATCATTAATTTTTTATTATTACTTATATTTTGCTGAAATTATTATTACCTATCATACTTTTCTGTCGTATAATCTTTCTATCACATATCATTATAATTGCCTATCATACTTTTCAGTTGTATAATCTTTCTACTACATATCCTTAGTTACTCTGGTCAAATGGGCTGATATCATTTATTTAGGAATCAAATGCATAATAATTTATAGAACGCAACTTTTAAAGAGAATAGGAAGCTATCATTAGCCTTTTCACACTCCACAATAGCATTTACTCCCACTCTACGATGAAAAGGAAGGTAAGCCTCATTGTCGGCAAGTTCACAACTTGCCAACTACATCTTATTGTGTCCTTGAAACGGTTCTAATGTTCTGATGACCTCCTTGTCAAAAGCATGCTGACTTCTCGGCATGTCCAACGTCGGGGAATTTACCCTGCATGCCCTGTTCTGTGCTCTGTCTACTGAAATTTTTATCATCATATTTCTGTGCCGTTGAAACTGGGGTGAGATTGATTAACGGCAAAAAATAACTATATTAAAAACAAAGTTATTTAATATGAATTACGGTAAAGTTAATTATAAAATATGGAAACACATTTACTCAATTTGATTATGTGAAACAAGGATTTAAAAAATACACCAACGAAAAAGGAATAAATATTTCAAAATAGAAGCTATGAGATAATAAAATGCTCTCCAAAAACATAGTTAAAAATTTGCGAATCACATGAAAAATGCTTGAGTTTATTGAAATCATGATTGAAAATAAAAAATTGATATGATGGAATAATATGAAAAATGCTTGAGTTTGTTAATTTTATTTTTTTATGGTTCTCTGTCATTCTAAGGATTTCTCTTTGCTTTATAAGAATCTATTTTTGTTAGCATTGTTTATTATACTTTTTTTAAATTTGGTAAAAAAAGTATATGCAAGGATCCAAAAAAGTAAAATTTAGAATTTTAACTAAATACACTTGAGCTTGTATAAAATAAAGAAAAAATAAAAATATATATTAAAGAGCAAATCGCAAAATATCCACAAGTTTACCCTTAATTTTAAAAATATCTATAATGTTTCATCCCTAGTTGAAGTTAGAGATGCTAATAACTAAGGGGACATTTGATACACTGAAAAATTATGGGATTATGGGAGCCGGTGAGAATTAGAAAAGAAAATATTTCGATAAATATGTGATTGATAGGAAATGTCAAAGGTATAATTAGAATAAATAGGTTTATCGTACATAATTTACATAAAAAATGGTTGAAATTTAAGGATAAATATGAAAAAAATAATATAATTTATGAAGTAATTATTAGCCTTGCAAAACGAAATCCCACCGTTTACCCTATTTCCCACACGTGCCCATTCCCAGACGTGGCCACGGCATCCATGGTGCATCCTACGGTTGTCAGTAGTAAGAGAATTTTGTAGCCGGCAAGAGAACATTAACTCTTCTATTGATAATTGTGCCTAGCATCAGTAATGATTCCAAATCTGCGGTTTCACAATCTGGACATGTTATCTTCTATTATTGCAGCAATATGATTAGTCTTGAAACAAATCATTTTAAAAGGTAGCTAAAGACACATATTCCAAAAAGTTAAAAAGTTATAAACACACCACTATTAACACTTCCATCCAATCATCTCAAGGTTGGAAGCAGCAATTCCAGAGGAAGACGAAGTAAGTGGGCCACTCCATTTTTAATAATTCTTCCTTAACCATCCACTTCATTCCAGCCAAATGGTAGGGATTATTCGACTTATTTTGTTTTACACTAACAGCCCACCTATCAAAAACCATACATGCATTTTGCTATCCGAATGGAAGTCCCAAAAATGATCTAATTTCTCATTCAGGCCTATTTTGGCCATGCATTTTAATATGTTTATAATACCTCGGATTAAGTAAATACTCTTTGGCCTAAAAATGAAAATATTTAATAATGAAATAGCCCTGACTATTTTTTATATATATTTTAAAAGTCAACAATTTTTTTAGATTATTTAAGTTATTTTCACCCAAAAAGTTGATTTTTGAAATTTAGAAAATAAATATATCAACTATCTAAAATTTGTAAAACTTGATATGCATATTAAATCTACTTGAGCCAATATTTTTATCAAAAATTTAAAAAATATACCTACATGCTCCGCTATCAGATGAATTTATTAGCACAAACTAACAAAATTAGACCCCTTTCTTAATTTTGAACATAAATCGGTTTAAGCTTTGCTTCTCGTGGATACTTGCAAAATAATTTCATTAGATTAATGCTTCTGGGTCTAGCCATATACTTAGAGATTTTCGCATATTTGACCCTTTAAGTTTGAAAAATAGCTCATTAAAGCTCATGGTTTAAACGTTGGCAAATCTAACCTTTCAGTTATGACAAGTTTGCATATGTAACCCTGAGGGTTCATGCGTCGTTAAATGGAATCGTGTAACATTAGGAAATGACGAAATTGGCCTCGTTCTACTGCGAAAAGAAATCAAATACTAAACAGGCTGCTCATGGGCCACCTAGTAAGAGATCCATGATGTATTATATAATCCATGACAATTTAATTTAACCATTAGATTTTAGTGACCTGAATGTTTAGTTTAGATGAATTTAAAAATAAAAAATCAAAGCGAGTATAAATTTAGCTAATAAAATAATTTAGACAATCTTTATGAATGTGTAATTTAGATGAATTTTAGAAATAAAAAATCAAAGTGGGTATAAATTTAATTAATAAAATATTTTGGATAATTTTTGTTTCGCACAAACCTATTAAAGTGGGGCCCTGCAGATATATCGCAACAAATTTTTAAAAAGGGAGTGGGTGACCAAATGGCAGGAATCACCATACTATCATTTCACATATTTATTCGTATAACCATCTTGTCTATCTTTTCAGAATATTCACCTCCTACATGTGGCCCAAAAAAATAAAATAAAACAGAAAGCAACATTAAAATATGGACACTGATACGAGTGCGCTGCTTTAACCCATTTTTTTAATTTTTTATACAACTATTAATTTAAATGTATTTAATATATATATATATATTAATTTTTACCATTTTTAGAATATTTTAGACATTTATTTTTTATTTTTGAAAATCAGTGGCATTTTAGTAATTTTAAATTACCTAAAATGTCACTGATTTTCAAAAATAAAAAATAAATATCTAAAATATTCCAAAAATGGTAAAAATTGATACACACGATAAATACATTTAGATTAACAGTTTTATAAAAATTTTAAAAAATAAAAAGAAATGGGTTAAATGCACTAGGGTGCACTGAGGTTAAGTGCGCTCGTTGCGCTGTATCGAGATCTGTAAAATACAAGGGCAAAAAAAATGAAAAAATTTATTGTCAAAAGCAAGAATAGATTAACGTTGAGCCTCTTAGGTTTATATTTCCAATCTTACTAAAATTTGAAGGTTAGATTTACGAAAATTTAAGCATCAAGTTCTAATAAGCTATTTTAAATAGCAAACTTATAGAGTTAAATTCGTGAAAACCTAGTATACTTGTAACAAATTTCTTAACATACAGTTTGAATTAAGTAGATCTAGCATGTTAAAAAACTAACAAATTTCTTTAACATACAATTTGAATTAAGTAGATCTAGCATGTTAAAAAACTATCTTCCTCAATAACTATCTTGCATTCTAATAAGTGTCTAAATTAGGTCGAGCCTCCTAACCTATCTTTCGTAATTTTGAACAATAATGGGTTAAAACTTTTTATCTTAATACAAAAATAAGGCTAGAACGTCACTCCTCTATCTATTTCCTAATCCACCTATTTAAATTTATTTGCTAAAAATTATAAACATATTTTTATCTCATTCTTATTTTCTTTCAAAACTTTCAAATTATATATGATCAATTATATTCTAATGTAATTTTCAAAATAATATATTAATATGCGAGTTTTATGTTAATGAGATTTTAGATTAAATAAGTATTTAAAATACAAAAATTATTAAATTGACCAAAAATGTTAACTTGAATTGCAAGCTTAAGACCAATCCAAACTTGACCCTATCTTTAGAAATATCATATAATACTTAGGTTGACTCAGTTGTGACTCGGTATGATACAAAAGGCTAGGAGTATTAAGAAATTTTAATATAAAAAATATTGAATTTAGAAATTAAAAATATATACATATTCAAAGATTTTAAAACATAATATGTGAATTAAGTATAGTTGAGTTCATATTTTCATAAAAATAAAAAAATTTAAAAACGAAATTTTAGAACAGCCGATTTTACAATAAATTTTGAATCTAATGAGGTAGCTGGTGATATGTTTAGCGTATTTTAGTTTCGGAAGTAAAAAATGTGACTGAAATTGACAATTATTCTATGACAACGAGATCCATTTAAGCATTTATTTTATGTCGAAAAAATTTTATTTCATGTTAATAGCATATACTAGAAACGTGCACATTTTTCACATCAAATCCATGGACGATATCTGACCTTGACCAGAAATTAATGTTACATAGTTTAACTTTGAATACATATTATATTATATACATATATACAGATGACCAGTAGGATGGAATAGTCATGCCTAAATATGATGGATATATTTAATTTGCGTGGAAAGCTAAATCGCTTCCACCGCACACAAACGTGGGTTGGTGGATTTTGTGGGGAGGATATAAAACGAAGACATACATATGATGACGTCGCTTTATAAAATTAAATAAATAAAATAAAAATAGATCAATTTTAAATATGAAGAATAAAAGAAAACCTAATAGAAATAATAATAAAATTAAACATAAATTCAAATAACAGATAAGAATTTTTGTTTCTTTCTCACCCCACACGGCAACAAACGATCCAATTCCCGGAATCTCCTTTGGCAGTTCTTTTTTTTTTTTTTTTTTTTTTTTTTGATTGGATCCTTTGGCAGTTCTTGGTAACCTGTTAAGTCATTGACTCCATGGCGCACCGCTACGGAACTGCAACGTGCCCTCCTTTCGAGACAAAATACTCTAGCGGAGGAATTTTTCCAGCGTTTTCATCAATCGAATAACCATATAAATTTTTTATAAAAAATTGAAAAATTATTAAAGTCCTAGTTGAAGATAAAAGAAAGAGGGTGCAATAATCTTACATTTCTCATTATTATCTTACCTATTCAACTTTCTTTTATACTTGTAATAAAATTCTTTTAACAAACTTGTTTTACTTGGTTTCTCTAAGTACATTTTTTTGGCATCCAATCAAACCTAGTTAAGCAGTTAAATATTAATATTATTTTATTGTTCAGGCACCTTAAATGTCTAATCATAGTCTTTAACTAACTAAGATAAATAGAAACAAGTATTTTATTCTCTAGATAAAAAGTCAGCTAATATGATAATTTAAATCAATTTCGCTCAACGACACATGGCATTTTAATTCTTATCAAATTGCGTAGCAATCCTTGTCCCTGTTATAGGATATCTAGGTTTCAAATCCTATTTGGAAAGCCTGTATTTCACTTTTAGTAATATACTTTAATAACGTTGTTAAAATCATCGAGTAAAGATCGAAAAAATAAATATTTATTTTTTATAATTTATTTAGCTCATCTTAAAAAATTCATTTAAAATATTTTTTCATACACTTATTTATCTAATTGTATTTAACATATAAACTAAAATTTGACCTTTTTGGACATGTGCATATATTTTTTTTGAAAATTTTACACATAAGATAACTTTAGCTATTTTAAAATGCTCCTATGTTTAAAAATTTTTAAAAATTTATATAAACGTATAAGAAAATAGTAGAACTCAGTTTATATATTAAATATATTTATATTAATAAATTTATAAAAAAATTATTTTAAATTAATTTTTTAAGATAGATATTTACTTAGTCCAAGCGAATATGGTCATTTCTTTAAAAAAAAAAAAAAAATCTTATCCACCTGCATGTGTATAGGTACCGACGTCCCCCAGAGTACTAAAAACCCCCGCCGTTCCAACTCCCAGCTCCCCAAGCATCTGACTTTCGAATGACTGTGGAACAATCTATCACAATCTAAATCCACAGATTTCATTTTAGTAGCCTGGAACGCAGTTTTTGGAATACCCAAATTCAAAACCGGATTAATTCGCTGAAGTGAAGGAGTGTGTTCTGCTTCTGCAAACGAAAAAGCGAAGGGATGGCAGAGGAAACGGCTAGCAGGAGGAAGAAGCAGGTGATGGTGGCAATAGACGAGAGGGAATGCAGCCACTACGCTCTCAAATGGACTCTTGAGAAGCTCCGTGATCGCGTAGAGGTTTCCCCGCCTCTCATTTTGTTCACCGTTCAGTCCATCGCATTCCACAAGTACATCTCTGCTGCTGCATATGGCGCTTCCGGTACCTTCCTCTTCTATATGCGATTAATACAACCGTGATTTCATCAGCAGATGCTTGATTTACGTATTGTTTGTGGTTTTTTTTCCTTTTCTGAATTGGATGCCGTTTGTTTTCCATACAGTTTTGTGGGTTCCTTGAAATTTTTGCTAAATTGTGAGGGATATAATTAATATGATTGTCTATTTTTCTCAGAATCAGATTGTTTGGAATTAGGATCATTGATTTAACCAACATGTCTGAATCATGTTCACATGTGTTTTTGGAGGGGGATGGGATGGAGTTTTTACAAACCACCGCGACATGGCCCTTCCCTTGACAAATTTTTATGTTTCTTAAATTTTTTGATATATTTCTGTAAGTAGAAAACTGACATTTTGTTTATTTACAGCATTAATAGCCAATGCCAATTAAATTTTCAGGTGATCAATTAAAGAGTTCTTATGTTCTCTAAATCTTTAATTGACTGTGTTTACCCTTTGTTATTTCTGTTGTTGTTGTTTTTTTTTTTTTTGGGAAAATCCTCATGTTGAGAGGAAAGAGATGCTGAAATGATTGAAAGCGCTGATGCAAAATCATACTTTCTTATTCTGGACTAAAAAGGATCAAATACAGACATTTCGAACGATCAACTTAAATACAGCTGCAATATACTTTTGTAAAACTGTCTTAACCGTTGCAATTGATAATTGATATCATGTACTTCATTCAATTGTTGCCCACAGATCAATTTTGACAGAAGCTTTCTTTTTCAAAGGTTCATATTTCGCATATCTAGCATAAATTTTTCAGAGATTCCATGTAGTTAAAAGGATGGCTCACTTTTGTTATTTTTTCAAATACAGCAATGGAATTGATAATGTCTGTTCAAGAACATCAGAAGAAGATGGCATTTGCTCTCCTGGAACGAGCCAAGGAGATATGTTCTAACCATGGAGTATGACTAATTTGCTTGCAAAACACATCTCCTCTTTATTTTCCTTTCAATTATTTATTTCTTATCTGCATTTTTCCCTTTTGGGCTGCTTTGGATTTTCAAGTAGCATCTGAGATTTGATGCTCCTCGTGTTCTAAATAGCAAAAGATGTCTTACTGGAATCGACTGCTTTCTCTGAATCATAAATTTCATTTATTTCTTTTCACTCGAATTCAGAACAATAGAGTAGATGGATTTGCAGTCTCTGCATATTATATTATGGGTGTGTTTGTTTGGGATATAAACATGTCAACAAAAACTTTTCAATCTAAAACTTTTCACTCTCCATAACTACTCTATTTTTTAATTATTTTTTCACATTTTCCTATACAAACTACCCTACTTTTCAATCATTTCTACACAACTATCTATACAACTAACCTATCTATTTTAACTTTATTCTCTTTACTTCTCATCATTACTCCTATTATATCACATCATTTTCTATCAATGTGACAACTTCTATCTCAAAAACTTTTCATCAAAAGTTTTACCCCCAACCAAACACACCTTATATAACAGGACTCTACTTCTTTCAACTGAGCTAGTGCAAAGGCATTTAGCTTATTGTTTAGAACTTTAGAAAAACTTGAATTTGTTAACAAGCCTGCTACAACTTAATTTTATGTGGACTGATAAGATCTAGCAATCAACGCATAGATTTTGGAGAAATTGGATATCCACGAATTCAAGAACTGAACATAGCCATCCAAGACAATAGAAAATCAATGGCAGTATGGCAACCATTTATTTATTTTTTGAGAAAAATAGTTTGGGGTTCTAGCAACCTCTCTACATCCTGCCAGTCTTTCACCATATAGTTTGGAGTAAAAAATAATTAACAGATAAGTATCATGCTAACAACCATTAATGTCTACCAGCACGATTCTGATTAACCATGTTTTGCATCAGAAAATGCATTCATGATGCATGCACAGGCCTTGCCAATTCTAATAAGATGCATAATTGCCTGATTACAGGTTGCCGTAGAGACGGTTACAGAAGTCGGAGACCCAAGAGAAGTGATATGTGAAGCTGCTGAGAAGTTGGATGTTGATTTGTTGATTTTGGGTTGTGATGGCCGCACTGCTCTACAGAGGTATGCCAATTTACCTACTTGCCTAACTATCTAGAAGACGGTCTCCATTTCATTTCAATTCTATATTTCATATTTTCCCACTAAAACCGTGTGATGAAATAGGGCTTTTCTTGGAAGTGTGAGCAACTACTGTGTCCAAAATGCCAAGCGTCCTGTTCTAGTTGTGAAGAAGCCATGATAGACAACAGATTGTTCCAATTGTCAGCAATGAAGATGTATAAAGATGCGTGCTGTTTCTCGACAGATAAATTGTATGTGTGTATTATGTCAAACAAAAGCAGTTTGAGATTGTATCTTGAATTATATGTATGGAAGCATAGGCAGAGGTGCTTGTCAATAAGATTCTTCCACATATAGGGGATTTTAATATGAAAATCAAACAAAATGATCGACTAGATGATGTTCCGCTGTGGCTTTAAAAAGAAGGGGTAAAAAGTGAAGCATGCTCATAACCAGGTATTTTATCAGTTCCTCCTAGAGCCGCATATAATAAAGTTAGAAGGCGTCACTGCATTAGTGGTAAAGGACCAGTTGAACTAACTACTAGAAAACCAAATCCGTTTAAATGGTGACTTGACAAATTCACCATCTGACAACATCCTAAGAGCTGCTTGAGGAAATTCCAAAGTACATGCATTATTCAGAGGAAAATAATCATCTAGATGGAGAAACAATTGCAATATGAGATCAATCTCTATGAATTATTGACTTCAATGGCATCATCAGATATTGGGTTTCATCCAAAAATTCGATTGAGAGTTGCTGCCAAACGGACTCCACTTTCTGCTAGTCGCAGATTCGCAATAGGATAGCGGGATAAGAAATAGTTATCTGCAAAAAATATAGTTATTCTCTCATGAGAAAAGGGAATGAAATAACTATAAAACCATCTGGTTTAAAAGGTAGGAGACATCTGCTTTTGAGTTTTCAGTCTCTGTGACTAGGGAGCAGGTGATGCGCATGGTTCATTTTCATTGTTCCAAGTCGTCATATCTCAGTTTCTGCTGTGGATGCCACACGTGCTGACAAGAGATATACCAATTCAGTTACTATTGTGAACTGTTTTGTTCATGGCCCTTGGATCACTGAACCATAGCAGCTACCAATACAAACTACAACCCCCTACTGTAGTACGATTTCTCCATAGAGATTGGCAAACAGATTACTTCATTGATTCAGTTTACCATCTAGTGTTGAGTCTTCAGTTACGTTTTTATATGCCCAATAGCAGGCTGCATTAATACTTTCAGTAGCATATCTGCAGACAAAATCAACATTAATCACCAATCTATGATCCAAGTACGACTGGATTACTAAATTTGTATGTAGGAATACCATCAAAAACAAAAAACAAAAAAAATTGTATGTACGAAGAAGTTCAAAAAGATACTTCTGTCTTTCAAACATCAACATTAGTGTGCGCGCTGCTAAAGGGCACACTGTATCTGCAGTCAGATTGGTTTTTTTAATCCATCATGAGCAGCATATCAGACATTAGAACTATCATTCTTCACAGAATAATAGTAAAGAGCCAACCTGATTTATAGAATCTTGCACATTGCAAGGTTCTGAAAGGGACATCCATGTGTAATGCATAGAATACATACCGAAAATGCTTGTTCTTGACTCAAAATCGAGAACTAAATTTTCTCATCTAACCAATTTGCATTAAATCTTCCGTGCCAAAACTTAGAGGTGTAGTCATTCCGTGTAATTTCTATGCATCTCTTAACTGTGAAACCCCATGTATGTTGAGAAAGAATGAATTGCAATTTCCTTTCATCATTGCCATTATAAGAAACGCTAAGATGGATGAGCAATCTAGAAAGAACAGTGTCCTAGGAGCACCGCTTGCAAAGACGAAGCGTTGAAACATACATGTCCGGGCACGTGGTCCTGCCAGAACTGCATTTCTCCCATTTACCAACTAGGCCTGCCCACTCACCCTGTAGTTTGAATGGAGACACATTAAGATTAGGATAATAAAATGTAGTCTAAAAAGAAGAGAAAAAACGACAATGAAAGAAATACCGTATATGCTCTGGAGACACATTAAGATTAGGATAGTAAAATGTAGTCGAAAACGTAGAGAACAAAAACAATGAAGGAAATACCGAATATGCTCAAATTAGGTCTGTAAAAACGTAGTCTAAAAATCCTTTTTCTATTTCCATATATAAGTTTAGCTTACTTGCATGGCTCTAAATGGTTATACCGTAATGTTTTTCTTCATATCATCAATCATAACTTCCACACTAGAGCTGTAAAATTGTTCTTCCGCAGTCTCGATAATGTTATCATCCCAAACCTGCATGAATTTCGATCAGCAACAGTCGAAAAAAAAATCACTCTGAGATACACATACAGGTGCAGACACGTGTTTCCACGCGTGTGTACATATCTGTATGAAGTTGGCATTAAAGGGGGGTTTGCGATCACGCCGGATTAAGAAGTGGGTGGAATTTTAAGGGATGGAGATGATTTACATGATGGAGAACTGTTTTCCTTTTGTACCAATGTACATCAATGGTGTTGCCTCCCTTGTCTGAAGTAAAGCCCACGTGCAGCGGCTGCAATTCATCATTATGGTTAGCCACAGCGGAGAAATTAGACGAATTGGAAAAAAAAAAAAAAAAAAAAAAAAATTTGAAAAATTCCGTAAGTAGTGGTCTGATATTTGTTTGGTAGTACTCGCCATACCTGATGTATGTCTCCCACAAAATGAGAAAGGAACAGTAATGCTTCTGTGAGATTATCTGAAATCATCCAACAATCATAATGAATAGCCAAGAATCACTAAATAATTTAATTTGGTCTTTGAATCTCGCCAAGTGAAAAACACTGAAAATCATACCCATTCAAGAATAGCAAATTTATAATGATTCATATTCAGCAAAGCCAAGAGATAGTCGACGATCTCAAGCCTTATACCGTATTGCCTCAATCAGTCATTTTATTTTTCATTTCTTTTCCTTTTTTTCCAGGTTTTACTTCAAAGAATGGGGTTAATGTGGGATTGCCTCTTATGCTTAAAAATTAAAAAAAATAAAAAAAATAAAAAAAGCTAAATTGAAAATTTCCAGGTCCTCGTGCAGATGCTTGATATTTTTTGAAGAAAGCTTCTTACATTGGCTTTTAGAAGAAGTTCCATATGTAAGGAGCTGCTCTGTATAGTTTTGTATTGCCCCAGAGACACAGAATCCTTCCTCCCCATTTTCATCCTTACAATCTCCTGCATAGCAAATACAAAACATCTACTGTATATATCAAATCCTATGGTAAAATAGATACCGTTTGTTCCCTTAGACAACGGTGGTTAGTAGTGAAGTTGATTGCAAGCAAGAAATGAATTTGTTATAACTTACTGCTGTATTTATAGTTGCAGAGACCATCTGGTGTATCAATATAATGCAGTGGAGATGACCAGTGGTATCGGAACTTCACACGGTCAGCCCAAGAACATAGGCTGGCAAGGTCGTTGTCTGCATAGTCTGGAAGCAGTTGCTTTACAGCATCTGCTGCTGCTTCACTCAACCGAGGCTGATCAACAGAAAAGAAACTGACGAACTTGAGTACTTGGGAAACTCAGCTTAAAGAAACAAAAGCAAATAAAAATGCATACTAAACATTTGAATTGAACTGCAAGTGGCAAATTAAATGGCTAAGACATACAAAAACATGTTCGGGAAAAAAAAAAAAAAACAATTCAATGGGATACGGAAATTTTTGTTACGTTTCATTCAGGAAAATAGAAAAGAAGAGAGCGTGGATTAAAAACTAAAAGGAAGGGACAACGAAACAGATGGCGAGTGGAAAAAACAGTCAAAAGCACACACCAAAAATCAGAACATATTTCAAAACATTTGCAAAAGGGGTAAAACAAAAAAACGAAAAAAACGAAAAAAAAAACGAAAAACAAAAATCTCGACCCACAAACAGATCGAGGAGACTTGCAAAGTTTAAGAATCTTAGCTAAAAGCTGAAAATAAAGAAGATGGCAGCAGCACCTGAGCTATTCTGCAAATAATAAAATGACCATCTACGCCCCACCCATGAATGACTGGAAACAGAAACGCAAGTGAAATGAGAGCTGGTAATCGGATGCGAGTACCCATTTTCATTCTCAGTTTCTACTGATGAAGAAACGTATATGCAAGATATGTGATTTTGCAGTGTTTTATATGTATTCTTCTTTCCTACATGGAAAGGCATTTGGTGTGAATCCTTTCCAAGCTGTTTGAAATGAGCCAAAATAATGACAGGGGAATGTACGGCAAGGCCACATAATTAAATATGCTTCGCCCATCATACTATCTTTCATATGGATGCCCATTTTTCCATCGTAGCCGTCAAAAGTCACAAATGTAGCATAAATGTAATTCTGATAAGGAAATTGATTGATCAGATGGTCTTTTTCGGCTACGTTGGTCTTGTAAAACTCCATCAAATAAAAGGAGAACAAAGAACTCCTGATCTTCTCCGACAAATGAAACAAATCTCTTGTCCATTAAAAAAAAATCTAGAAAATTGATAAACCTATTAACGGACTGGATTGAAGAATTGCCCTTAAATTTTCAAGAAAGACGTATACACCAGCCTCGGCATCAGTCGACTCTCCGGTTGCAATAAGATTTTTTAAAGCTGGATATTCCGTTACCAAATTACGACAGCGGCGAGAATCGAGCATTCCATTCGTTTTATTTTTACGAATGCCGCTGCCCGTATCTCTGTCTTTGGAAATACCGAGGTAGATTTATACCGCTGGGCTGAACGTTCCCGAAGTAATTCAACCAGAAGCTAAAATTAGTATAGATCACCGTCGAATTGAAGTACAGGATTGAACGGATTAGTTCATACCCTTTTTCAAAGATCGAACATTTTAGAAACCATGAGAACGGAAGGACTTTTATGGAAAAGGTCCAGAATCCGGATTGACACTTCATTATCCCACATGTAAGACCCAAACGTGACACTGTGACAGCCCTCCGTACGCTCTAGCCTCCTGATGGCTATGCACCTATGCAACAAGATCGTTCCCATCTGCGTAGCGTTGAGGCCCGTTTAGACTGACGTGCCGTGATGGCTCTGCTCTGGGGTGACGTGGGGGGAGGATAAACTGTCACTTGCAAGCTGCTGGGGTAGAGCATGTCATGCAAATCCCAACCCATGTCTGGTTTTTAACATCAGCCAAATAGTTTTGAGACTTAACAGAGTGAGCCAGCTTGCTTGCTAGGTCTGGCATCAGAAAAAGTCAAAATGTAAAACAAGCCATTCTTGTCAAACAAATCAAACACGTCGAAGTGGTATTCCCTTTAAGACTGTAATATACAATTGAATTGAGAGACAATGCCTACCGATTATAAAAAAATGAATGAAAAATATTCAAAGAATAAAGAATTTACGCGGAAATCGTGTAGCCTAAATCTTCTTGTTGCGGTTGGTGATTGAAATGGAACTTATTTACAGCCGTCCAAGCATCCAAACACATGGTCTACTTGTCAAGGAAGATGCTGAATTTCGTATCCTTGAGAGCATTGTAGACTGTCCTCCAGTTGGCAACTTGTTTGGACAGGGGCTTGGTATGTATCTTTACTTGACGACTGTGCAATTTCCTTTGCGGTATTCTCAGGAACTCTTGAACATCTACCAGTTTCTGCAAGCATCCCAGCAGCCCAGCAACAATTATAAGGACAATGCAAACGGGTGTACGTAGAAGAATGACAAGAATCATTTGAGGCACCAGGGAAGTAGACATGCAGTACCATGACAATAAAACAAAGGAAGAGATCGATGATCAAAAAGACAAAGATTTTTTTATTTTATTTTTTTAAGTATACTCTACACAGACGACTTACCGTGCGGTTGCTGACAAGCTCCTCATAGTAGACAATAGTGTGACGAGTGCTCTTGAAATATTCTAAACCTTTTGTAGCCATTTCTTCTGCTCGTTTCAGATCAGGGATCAATAGAGTGACATTGATCTCTGGTTTGTACTTTGCAAGCACCTTGGCCTGCATCCAGTGATCCACGATGAAAACAAGAAAAACTTACAGGTGAAGAAATTAGTTGTAATATGTATTTATCAAGCTGGCCTCCCGGTTACACGCTTTGTGTTTACTTTTTAACCTGATAACACCCTATTCTTCTGAGGCATGGATTTATATGGGAAGGAAGGTTGACGTCATGCCTGCTACCATTATTATATGGGTAGAGGGTGACCATTATTATATGGGTAGAAGGTTCATCACCCTTTTTACATCTCTTTTATATCAAACCAAACAAAGCCAAAATCTCCCCACTCAATTGGAGTCCTACAAGAGTAATTTCTGTGGGTTCTTCAAAGATGGTTTCACGTGGGGAAAATGGAAAAATCTTATAAATGCCACATTCCAGAATGGGACTGTGCTGTGCTTAAGTGAACTTTGAAGGTCAGTTGCCATGTCTGTTGAAATTTTTTAATTGTTGTCAAACTCTGATCTGTGGTCACTTCAGTACTCAAAAACAGGTAAAGTGTTAATACAATAGTGCCAAGTAGAATGTGAAGGTGCCCACACGTGTGATTTAATAAACATCCATTAAAGCTTCTTTAGAGTTTAAATCTTTCTAAAAAAAAAAGCATCGGTTTCCAAGTGAACTTATAAAAGGCTTTAGTGACATCTACAAACCAGCATTTACTCAAACGTGATGGCCATCAGCAGGGAAATGCATCAGAAATATCATTGACATCACAGGCACTACTACAAACTCAGCCTCATTTGGAGTCTTAAGGATGAAAAATGATGGCATGGTGTAGCACTAGAGCAGCAGCATGAATTGTTCTATTGAAGAAAATCAAATAGAATGCTTGGAAAATAGCCAAGTTGGTCTGCACTCTTGCAAAGCCATACGAACACACAAAACATCTAATCTCCTTCACATAACAGCAACAAAGGCTTATGTCAAATAACTTCAATCTGCTAAACGAGTCTCTCTGTGCCTCTCACCTTTATCGCATATCATGTTGTTAGGTCAAATAACATAAACCTTATATCAAATAGCTACTGTAGTTTCAGATTGTCGCTGCTAGTGGCTACACCATCCAAGTCCAAACCCACATCACTGAATGTTATTACTCATTGGTATTGGTCTTTGCTTCTGACAAAAGAAACCCATTTGAACCATCTGGGTTTAAAATTAGGGACCTTGGACTCAACATCCAAAGTTTCATCCTTGGACTTCCAGTTTCTAGTTTCCACTGCAAGGCTCACGGATATCCAAGCTCAACAAGAACCGCAGAACCTTCAACGGGAGATGGCCAAAATTTCCCTAGTTTTCGGTTGTTATTAAGGCCTAAGGCTCAGCATTGCACAAGAGTGCACCATCGACCATACCCAATACCACACAAGTCCGCAGATCAGAAGTGGTTACTGATGAACTTTCCAAGAATGCTGAAAATAGCCTGTTGACACTTGACCTGATAAAGATGCAACAGGTTTCAGCAGGTGCGGATGAGGTCTTTAGGTCGAGGCCACAGATTGCACCAGTCACAGACTGAATTGTTGGCCTTAGAGAGAGAGGGAGAGAGAGAGACCTCTTTTGATGAATGGACATGAGACTTGTGAGTGCCGTTAAGTAGCTTCATATCTCGATCATAAGCATTTGCAAGAATAGAAATAGTCCTTCGCAGCAGATTTTTCCTGAGTAAAAAGATTGCAGAAACACCACGATGTTTGAAATACTCGACTATTTCTGTGTGATACTTCAGGACACCCTGTGTCAAACATTAAGACAACATCTTTCTCATTAAAGACAGCTGCATAGTACAACGTAAAGACTTGAATGCATTCTCAGTTTTCTTTTTTGAAAAATTCCCAAGAAATAAAGGAAATAGCATTCTACAACGAAGGAGCTTTTGAATGTATAAATGGCATTTGCATAAGGATTAGTGCAATGTCGTCACAAACACCAATTAACGCCATGCACGTAGACCAACAAAGGGTGCATTTGGTAACATTATTGGAGAAAGGGCAAGTGGGAAAATTATTGAAACTTGTGAAAGTGATGTGATATGATAAGGATAAAGTGGAAACAATTAAGGTAGTTGTGTATGAAAATGATTGGAATATAGAGATAAAAATAGAAAAGATATGGTAGCTACAGTAGATAAATGATTAGAATGCATGGGAAAATGAACTTCCCATTTCCCTTTTCCCAAATAATATTACCAAGTGCACCCTCAGTATATGCAAAATCCAGCCATTCTTCGCATAGCAGTAAAAAACTAAAAATGTTCCTTAATAGCGATATAGGTTGAAAGTGGACTAAGTAATGAAGACTATATGTATTTTGAGAAGCACTCCAATTTCCAATGAAGAAGGTTAGAGTTCAGATTGGTAAAAAATTATAGTTATGAAGTCAATGGTCTCAATAGAGGATCTTGAAAGCCAATTTTCCCTCTTTCTATAGAAATCACAGGTGCCTAGACGGCAGAAGACACAGTAAATTTGTTTCTCTAGAAAACTCTAAAATTCCTTGACAAGTTTGGCATCTAGGCTTACATGTAGATTTCAGAAAGTGTCGCACAATGCTGTTAGCTGCACATGAATGCCTAAAAGAAGCAATCCTCATAACGTCAAACACTATTTTACAGATCTAGGAATCAAGGACATGTGATGAAAGTAGGAATGAGGCTTTCTTCGGAAGAATTGACAAGTTGCACAAGTCCGACACAAGAACCAGTGCCAAGTTAACTAGTACATGGCAGTATGCTCAACAGGCAATATATCATAGGAAAACACTAATGTAGGATTGACTGTTTATCTAGGGAAAGTACTCAAAACTACTCAGGCATATCATTTTCATGTCATTCTTATCTGAAAGAAAGAATTATTTTTCCAAGACTATTTTCTTTGTAAATTTTTTAACTTGTTTGTTAACTTTTAGAGGATGAAAATGTTAAAAACCAGTGTCAACATATATAATTTCAGGTTTAAGACAGATAAATTTCACATAAAATACATCCTTCATCAAGAAAACATGTTCATGGTTGAGATACTACATTGAACTCCATCAGGAAAGCACAAGAAAAATATGTAGTTCTCAGATTATTGCACATAGGATGGGTACCTGATTAAGCATCCACTTGAAGCCAACTGCAGCTGAACATTCATTTTTGGCTGCACTGCTATACCAGTCTAAATTGTACACCTTGTCCAATGTACTCAGAACAGCTGAAATGTTACTCCGCCTTTCTTTAACAGAAAATATCTCTCCATTAGAGCTAACATTGATGTGACTGTTCAAGAAAGTTTCAAACCATCCACTTCCAGACCTCTGCATGGACAAAATTGCAAAGAAGCGGACAGGATTGCATATGCATTCATCCCTGTTGAAGTGCCAAAATTAAGATGTAACTCCAGAGTTTTGAAAAATAAAAAGAAATGATAAAATGTAGTGATACCTGCTAAATGTTGTTGGCGTTGGGTAGTGCAGAAGCAAACCATCCTCTGTTTGGTTGCGAGTAAACTCACAGTTTTCCAATCTTACCACCCTTTTCACCTTCGAGTCAGGTCTCAGTCCTAACATAACATAGTTTGTATTCAAACTAGTGCTAATTTGCTTTAGGCAGATAACGCAAATATAAAGACCAAAGACCATTGCAAATATCAGCACGACCATTCTCAACAGAATAGGTGTCCTCTTAGAAGTATTAGTGACACACATATCCTGTAGCAAATAAAACCATCATCAACATAACTATTAACGTAAGTATCAAGAACGATTCCAAAATTGAAATTTTTGTTTTAAATGGTAAATTAAAATGGTATGCCCTTCAGGGTAAGGAAAGTGACAGTGGAAAAGAAAAGGCATTTGTTATAGTTTTAAATTAGAGTAATTGGTTTTGATGAAATATTAAGCAAGAAGAACTTCATAAGTATGAAAAGTAAAGAAGGGTGGCGAATGAGATGAGGGGAATAACTAAATCCAGAACCACTCAGGCTATCTCCACCATAAATCTCAAGCAAAGGTATCAGAATAAAAGCAACAAAGATAAGATTCTCTAAGAGAACTCAAAACGAAGGGGGGAATAATTAAACTAGTATGCGCATTCGGAAGTTTCACGCCTCACTATCATCCAAACAAAGATAAAGGACGTTTGCCGCATGTTGCTAGCCAAGAATGCATTTTGAAAATATAGTGAGACTAGATTTTGAAGCTGATCAATAATAGGCATGGATGAGGCTTTTATGATGATAATAACACAGCCGAATCTAGTTCGTCGAATTAAAGGGGGAGCTCTATTATGACTAGAACTCAGGTGGGCTACGCCTTATGATTTAGATGTAATAAGGGTAATTTTCAAAGGAGTCTGGAATTCAGAGACGCATGTAAGTGCCTCATCTATATTCACGCAGTCTAGAAAACGCAGCTTTTCTGATCACGGCTTGAATGCCTATCACGCCGATCAGACACGCTCCATGAACACGAGAATGATAAATTCATAGTATTCCCGCCCAATCCAAATGAACAGAAATGCGAAAACAAAACAAACCTTCACGGCATCTGATGCGCGTATTTAAGAAAAACCAACAGCCTCCCACAGAGAAACACAGGGAGACCAGCAGAGAATAACATGTGACAGTGTGTCAAAGGCTATGAAAATCGCCAGAAAAAAAAATGCATCTTGGCCAAGAAACGAGCAATCCAGAGGCTAGCATTGTCAAGTTGGGAATGATAGGTCGGGGCCATCTCATCAACGGTCCGTCATAAATGGGTCCCACATATTCCAGCCGGAAAAAGACCTTCGGGTGTGCATGGGCTCCACACGGGTTTACGAGAACAGAGGTCCTTTTACAGAAAGGGGAGAAAGACGGATGGAGCCGAAAAGAACAGAAAGAAGGGGGGGAGGAAAGGAAAATAGCAACCTGCGCTTCTTCTTCTTCTTCTTCTTCTGATTCCGCTTCGCTTTCTTACTGATTTCTTCCGTCTCTTGCGTGGCGAAGCCCAGCGCATCTACCTATCGAGTTCGATCACAAGCACGCAGAGAGAGACAGAGAGAGATTGGGATCTGAGGGATGCAGGAGAGAGATGGGAGAGGCGTAGTAAAAGGTGGGTTTGTGGCCGAGTCTTGCGGCCATGGATGCCACAGCGAGAGAAATCCGCGTGTTTGCTAAAAGTGTCTCACCCTTTGTCGTCAAAGCTATCAAGTCGTAATGGAGTGCCACATGGCATCCATGTCAGCAATTCTCGCTCCCCGAGATTTTAAAAAAGGGGAGGATCGGGCTTACGTCAGTGTCTTTGAAACCGAAACCGCCCGGCCCCCGGCTTATTTCAAACTAGGTTAATTTTAAATATACTTATTACATTTATCTTTAATTATAAATTTATCGACTATCATTGAGTATAAGTTAAATTTCGAATATACTCATTATAATAGTTATAACTATTTAATAATTTTAAAATCCAAAAATACTCCTGATTAATCTAATATTTATTGTGATTTGTGCAATATCTAGACCATTAAAACTCATTCTATCTAGTTTTACATTAGATGTGTTTCTATTATATTGTTCAACTTTTATTATAGTTAAATGACTATTGTTATTAAATAATAATGAGCATTTTGGACATTTTATATGATGGATAACAGTGATTTTCAATTATGTTCGACGGGATGAGTCTATTTGAAATTTCGCTCATACTTAGTGAATATATATATATATGAAAGTTTTCAAACTTAGTAGGTATATGTGAAAGTTTTCAAACTTAGTGGGTATATTTGTAATTAAGGTCAAAGTAGTGGGTATATTTAAAATTAACCCTTCAAATTATGCAAAATTCTGTATTCTTATTTCTAAAATAGTTTTTAAATTTTAAGACAGTTTTTTATTACTGTAAAATATTGAAAATAATAATAATAATATTTTTTGCATTTTTTCCTCTTCAGACATGTGGGCCCCACGGGATAAAATAGGATGAGATAAAAACTCTCCTAGATAGGGTAATTAAGATAGAATTTCATTTTTGAAATAAATTATCTCCACGGGATAAGATATGATAAGATAAGAATTATCATAGATAAGATTTATTAAGATAAAATCTAATTTTAAAATAAATTTTATCTTATTCCTATCTTCCTATCCATTAGAAGCTACGGGACTTCTATAAATTAGGGTGGGGACTTGATAGATGGGGATGATCGTAAGAAGGTTCAGGAGGTAAAGTGGCGGAAGGAGGAAATTTATTTTCTTCAAAGGCAAGTGGGGTTTTATTTGGAAATTGATTTTAGTTTGATAATTATGTTATTTGCATTGGAACTATTTTTATACAATTGTTATGTATAAAGCATTATATTATATAATTTTTAGGCTATATTTGACATAATTAAATTTTATAATCCTAAGTTTTTAGGATATAAAATTTTGCAGGTAAATATGTCAAATTTTATGCTTAAAAATTATGTATTGAGATTTTTGAATTTTTTTTATGCATTTTATTATTATAAATGCATTGCTGTGTAATAAATATATGAATATTAAAATTATATATTAATGATGGTGGTTAACTATAATATATGTAATAATGCTCATGTATAATATGATATGCATAAAAATCAAATTATATAAGCAAGTTTGATTTTTACGGACATCCGAAAAGAAAAGAATTTCGACCGGCGTCTTGGAACGGAAGAAATTCCGTCAGAAAGGATGGAACGGAAGAAATTCCGTCAGAGAGAAAAATTGCTCGGATAATAAGAATCCTTCTTTTTGCAACGAAATTTTTTTGTTGCTTTTGATAGTTTTTTTTTTATATATTTAATCATTTTAATGCTTCTGATGTCCAGGGAATTTTGGAAAATTGATATGTGGGTCATTACAGAAATAAGGGCTAAGTAAAATAAGCCCTTATGAGCCCCACATGTAGTAAAGGCTACCATGATATGGCTTAATGTGGGCCGTTTATTCCATTTGATTGTGATTTATTCATTTGAACTCCGATTTGAATGATCAAATAGTCCATTTCTATGTTTTTGATGCTTCTGGACTCAATGAAAGAGTTTGATTTTGCAGTTGAGGCCTAATTTTTAAGATATTAAATTAAATGATTATTTTATCATTTAATTAAGTTTTAATTGGGCCATTATCCATTTTCAAATAATTTTCTACTTGCTAGTCATGTTGAGACTAACCCATTATTTTTACAGGTGTATCAAATCAAGTGGGACACTAGCGTTTTGGGATTTACAAGAAAATTTTCAAGAATAATTATTTCTATTTAATTATTTTAAAGGCATATATTGAGAATGATAGACTTGTAAAAATTTCTTTTTCTTTATGCGTTGATGTAATAATGGGAACATGACTAGTGGAAGTGGAACATTGAAATTTTTATGAATTTATAATAATTAATTTTGCCATAAATGTGTGATTGATCTTGGAAAATTTCATTAAATACACGGCCCGGGATCACTTTTCTGGACCGGTATGTTACAATTACTAATACAAATTTTTCATTCTTAATAAATATCATTACATTCTCCTTTCATATACAAATTCTATTCAAGAATTTCATATAACTTGAAATAAGCTCTTAAGAATCATCTGTTTTAAGAACATGATGTAACTATAATATAATCTCAACGCCTTAGTTTTTTAGTAAGGACATATTTATCTACATAAAAGTCTTTTAAACTAAATTTTTAATAAAAGTTTTTCTCTTAAATATTCTATTTTTGAATTATTTTGAACTTTTTTATACAAGTATCTTACTTTTCAATTATTTATACACAATTACGTATATAACTAATTTATATATTTTAACTTTATTCTTTTTACTCATCATTATTAATCCTATCATATTACATTATTTGTTTCTATTTCAAAAACTTTTATACAAAATATTTTTCATTAAATATTTTTTAGTTATTTTTTACATCTTTGTATATAGCTGTCCTATTTTTCAATCATTTTTCCATAATTTTTCACATAACTATCTAATCTATTTAACTCTATTTTTTTTTACTTATCATCATCATTCCTATTATATCATATTATTTATCTATTTTTTAAAAAAAATTCCAATAAATTTTTCATTTAAAAGTTTGAAAATTTTCATTTATACTTTCAATATTTGCCCATAATTCATATTATCCCCACAATATTTCAAAATTTTCTTTTATTCTCATATTATTTCACCATACTTTTCTATCATACTCATACAGTCAAAACAACCATAAAATACCTCATTTAAAAGGTGATTTTACCCCTCTATAATTTCTCGATTGAAACAATTCAACCTAATATGACTCAATTAATATTGGCGAGTCATTAATTTGTGACATCTAAGGACTCAAATATTATATTTTTTGATTAAGATGTATACACTATGATAAAGATATTATAATCAGGCATCTTTGTAACCCTCGCATCATGGAAGAAATTTTTCTATAAATATCTGTTTTATAGAAAAATTCTGTAAAACCCAAGCAAATGGGAGTACATGTTTACAAATATCATATTTGGGTTAATTCATTTTAACTAAGAAAATTTTAAAAGAGCAAAATCATCTTTTTAATAGGATGGTTAACTTTTTTAACTTAAAAAACAGTCGTTTTGCCACTAAAAATGCTACTGATTTTTAAAAATCTAAAAAAAATATCTAAAAGTCTTCAAAATTGGTACAAATTTATACATATGTTAAATACAAATAGATTAACAGCTTCATGAAAAAAATTTAAAAAAAAAAAGGTGTAGTACACCCGAGTGCATACAATCGCCGTCCGTTTCGGACAAGGTATTGCAGATGGATGGAAATGGTGATCCGAAATGCGTTAGAGGAGAGTAACTTGGCCGCTCTGATTCATTCATTTGCTGAAAAGCAATGACACGCCAATTATTATTGGACCTGTTAGTCCACCCACTTGTATCTATGATCATTTATTTTACACGACCTTATTGGAAGGATAAAATATTTTTTAATGAGGTATAAAAAATATTTAATTATCGAAAAAAGTCGTGGTACATATAATTATGTGAAGAACCTGACAAATTACACTCAGGTGCATTATATTTTTTATTTTTTATATTTTGAAATTCATATATGGGCTCAAGCATTAAGTTTACATTCATATAGTTTTTATATTGTAAATCTATTTTATTATTTCAATTTTTAAAACCAAGAAAATAAGCTTGTTTACATATGTTTTCAGGTGCTAGCACATGAATGGCCTTATTTTTATTTTTGAAATTACGAAAATATTAAATATATAAAAACTATATATACATAAACTTTGTGCTTTTGCCCATTTATGAATTCCAAAATGTCTAAAAAAGATTTTAAAATAGGGTAATAGAGTAATAAAGTAAATGACTCTAATTAACTTCAAACCCTCCATTTCACATTCTCACTCACTTGCGTAAACAATTTGGTCATCTAAAAATTTTAATTAAATTTTTTTAAAATAATATTATTAATGGATAAAATTAATTTTCTAAGGTGATGCAGAGAGTCGTTTGAACCGGTTCAACTTTGGCTTAATATTAAACTCACTTTAGGCGAACGCAGAAAAAATATTACATTATTATTGTTAGGGAGCTCCTGGAAAATTGTTTATAGAATCTTGAGAACGGGCAGGGATTTTACAAAATAGGGCTGAAATTTTAAGGTTTAACTTATGGGGATTCAAATTAAGGTTAAGTAGGCTTGATTCAGGAAATACTAGCAAAACATTTCATGTCAATGTTTATATGAGACGAAGCATCGATACTGTGTGTTCAAGTAAGTATAAAAATCCCTAATAAAAAAGAAGCAAGCGTAAAAATCACATCATCATTAAGTTCTCCTGTGAATTTTTTTTTTGTTTTTTTTTGTTTTTTGGAGTAGTAGTCTATGATAATTACAGTGCCGAAACAAAAGAAAATTAATAGAATTATGATCACTTCCAGGAAATTACAATGAAGCGTCCTTGATTACTAAAGTGCAGAGTCCTTGTTTACTAAGTGCTTCTAGGCTGTTGTAGACCACTAACAAGAATCCAACGAACACAACTTTCGACATCACATGGCTGGGAAGAACTCCAAGCGCGTAAGGCACGGTTGGGAAGAAAAATCGTGCTTTTTTTGTGCGTGCGTGCGTGTGTGCGTGCGTGTCCTAATGCTGAAATAGCGCTAGTTGATTTGAAAACGTGGCTTTTATTAGATTTGATGCGTTTGTAGTTTTGTACGTTGTTAGCCTAAAATTAGCCTTTTTTTTCCATGTGATGAAGCATTTCCTTGGCCCCCAGGCAAATTCAAAAGTGCAGAGCTGGTGTTTACTGTTTAATCGCTTGGCGAGACAAGCCCGTAGCCCTTTACACGTAAACTTTAAACCTTGGATATCGTGGCACTCTCCCAACGAAATCTCCGTGGAGGCCCAACCCATAGTAAGTACTTCCCATGAGAGAAAAAAAGGAAGCAGGGCATTTTGGTAATTTTACACCGTGAGTATATTTATTTAAAAATATGAGTATGTTTGGTTTTTTGATAAAATTAGTATTATATATATACAAAATCCCAATCTATTCCATTGAATTGCTAGATCAAGTAGTAAAATGTATGTAGACATAAATTTTCATTATTTGAAAATTTCTAAAAATATTTGTGTACAAAATATTATTTTTTAATAAGATTTCATTATAATTGGTAAAGTTGGAAAATAAATTTTTTATTAGGAGTTATTTTATATTATTTAAAGTTAATGTAATTAAGGTACTCTCAAAAATAATAACTTCTTTCATTTTTCTTGATTTTTTGATAATTTATTAATTTTTTTTATTTTCGGAATATAACCGCATCTAATTTTTGAAATTAATAAGTTAATCCTAATTTAACACCTGTAATATGATCCTAGGACCCTTATAACGTCATTTAGACTTTAATAACAGAATTTAAAACTCAGATAATACGATTTAATGAAATCATCATAATCTAACCGCATCTAACCCGATCTAACCACATCTAACCCGATCTAACCACATCTAACCGCATCTAATTTTTGAAATTAATAAATTAATCCTAATTTAACACTTGTAATATGATCCTATGACCCTTATAACCTCATTTAGACCTTAATTACAGATTTTAAAACCCAGATAATACGATTTAATGAAATTATCATAATCTAACCGCATCTAACCCGATCTAACTGTATCTAACCCGATCTAACCGCATCTAATTTTTGAAATTAATAAGTTAATCCTAATTTAACACCTGTAATATGATCCTATGACCCTTATAACCTCATTTAGACCTTAATTACAGATTTTGAAACCTAGATAATACGATTTAATGAAATCATCATAATCTAACCGCATCTAACTGGATCTAACCGCATTTAACCCGATCTAACCGTATCTAACCTGATCTAACTGAATCTAACCCGATCTAACCGCATCTAATTTTTGAAATTAATAAGTTAATCCTAATTTAATACCTGTAATATGATCCTATGACCCTTATAACCTCATTTAGACCTTAATTACAGATTTTGAAATCCAGATAATACAATTTAATGAAATCATCATAATCTAACTGCATCTAACCCGATCTAACCGCATTTAACTTGATCTAACCGGATCTAACCCGATCTAACCGCATCTAACCGCATCTAATTTTTGAAATTAATAAGTTAATCCTAATTTACACACCTGTAATATGATCCTATGACCCTTATAACCCCATTTAGACCTTAATTACAGATTTTGAAACTCAGATAATACGATTTCACGAAATCCACCTTAATCTAACAGCGTCTAATCGCATCTAACCAAATCTAACCGCATCTAACGGCATCTAATTTTTGAAATTAATATATTAATCCTAATTTAACACATGTAATATGATATTTGGCCACTTATAAGGTCGTTTACATCTTAATTACTGAGTTTGAAACCCAAATAATATGATTTAATGAAATCCACTTTAATCTAATAGCGTCTAACCACATCTAACCGCATCTAACTGCATCTAACAGTATCTAACCGCGTCTAACAGCATCTAACTGCATCTAACCACATCTATCTTTTGATATTTTATAAATATTTTACCTAATTTGTGTATTTTGTAAAAGATATATAATTAATAATTCATTTCATAACTACGCAAAATGTTTAAATAATTTTAAAACTAAATAAATATAAGAATTTATAAGTAAAATTATTAAGTAATTTAAATTAAATAAAAAAAAATTACGTAAATATATAAAATTGTAAAAATTATTATATATGACGTTGTAAAACTAAAATTGTAATAAATTATATATAACTGTAATTTATATTTAATATAGAAATATATGTTACTTTTTGGGATTGGTTAAATAATCAATTTAGTAAATAACTACATTTAATAGAAATTTTATAATAAATTTATTTAAATTATATAATAATATCATAACAGTTTATATTAGAAATTTAACATATTAATATATTAAAATTTATTAAAATTATAAAATAATATTATTACAGTTTATATTACAAGTTTAACATATTAATATACTACTTGTGATTTATTGTTAATAGAATTAATTAATTTAAAATACAAATACAAATTTATTTACTTCAATTGAAATCGATGTAAAACTATGAAATTAATAAATATTTACATTGAATAAAAAATTTATACAAAATTTATAGACAAATTATATGTTCCAAAACTGTAATTAAAACTATGCCAAAACTTAAATTGGTAAAAAATACTTAATTTAAATCATTATTTAATTCTGCATCTCAATATTAATATTTAAGTAAATAATATTTTAATTATATGTCCCAACATTGTAACAAAATAAGGTTAAATCAAATTTAACCAAAGTTAATCAAATTTAAACAAAATTGAAATTTAATTTAAATCCATATGAAAAGTATTAATTAAAATATATATCTTGCAAAATAAATATTTTTTTAATGATGATAAATTATTTATTTCAAATAATTTTTTATAACTTTTTGTAATCTAATAGCATCTAATTTTTTAAAATTTTTGAATATTTTACTTAATCTGTGTATTTTGCAAAATATATATACTTATTAATTTATTTGATGTCTAAATAATTTTAAAACTATTTAAATATATAAATTTATATAAAAAATTAACTCCTCTCGATAAAATGAAATAGAAATTTACGTAAAAATATAAAATAGTAAAATAATTATATATATGACGCTGTAGAACTAAACTATGATCAATTATATATAACTGTAATTTAGATTTAATTAATAAATATATGCTACTTTATTGTATTGTTAACTATAATTGTGAAGTAAATACATGTTGGCTCTTTTGAATATACGTTACGATTTTATATAATTGTAAATTTATAAGAAAATTTCTTGAAATTATAAATAATTATTATTATAGTTTATATTATAAATTTAAGTAATAATATAATAATATTCATTTTTGGAGGCCCGCGGGACACATATATATTTTAGAAAATAAAATATTCATTTTTCGGACGCCCGCGGGACATGTATATATTTTAGAAAACAAAATATTCATTTTTGGAGGCCCGCGGGACACATATATATTTTTAGAAAACAAAATATTCATTTTTGGAGGCCCACGGGACACACATATATATTTTAGAAAATAAAATATTCATTTTTGGACGCCCACGGGACACATATATATTTTAGAAAAATAAAATATTCATTTTTAGAGGCCCACGGGACACATATATAAATTTTAGAAAATAAAATATTCATTTTTGGAGGCTCGCGGGACACATATATTTTTAGAAAATAAAATATTCATTCTTGGACGCCCGTGGGACGCGTATATATTTTAGAAAATAAAATATTCATTTTTGGAGGCCCGCGGGACACGTATATATTTTTAGAAAACAAAATATTCATTTATGGACTCCCGCGGGACACGTATATATTTTTAGAAAACAAAATATTCATTTATGGACTCCCGCGGGACACGTATATATTTTAGAAAATAAAATATTCATTTTTGGAGGCCGGCGGGACACATATATATTTTTAGAAAACAAAATATTCATTTTTGGAGGCCGGCGGGACACATATATATTTTTAGAAAATAAAATATTCATTTTTGGAGGCCGGCGGGACACATATATATTTTTAGAAAATAAAATATTCATTTTTGGAGGCCCACGGGACACATATATATATTTTAGAAAACAAAATATTCATTTTTGAAGGCCCGCGGGACATGTATATATTTTTAAAAAATAAAACATTTATTTTTGGAGGCCCGCGGGACACATATATTTTAGAGAACAAAATATTCGTTTTTGGAAGCCCGCAGCACATGTATATATTTTAGAAAAACAAAACATTCATTTTTGGAGGCTCGCGGGACACATATATATTTTTATAAAAATAAAATATTCATTTTTGGAGGCCAGCGGGACGCATATATATATTTAGAAAACAAAATATTCATTTTTGGAGGCACACGGGACATATATATATTTTAGAAAAGTAAAAGATTCATTTTTGGAGGCCCACGGGACACATATATATATTTTAGAAAACAAAATATTCATTTTTGGAGGCCCGCGGACACATATATATTTTAGAAAAATAAAATATTCATTTTTAGAAGCCCGCGGAACATGTATATATTTTAGAAAATAAAATATTCATTTTTGGAGGCCCACGGGACACATATATATTTTAGAAAATAAAATATTCATTTTTGAAGGCCAGCGGGACATATATATATTTTAGAAAAATAACACATTCATTTTTGGAGGCCCGCGGAACACATATATATATTTTAGAAAACAAAATATTCATTTTTGGAAGCCCGCGGCACATGTATATATTTTAGAAAAACAAAACATTCATTTTTGGAGGCTCGCGGGACACATATATATTTTTATAAAAACAAAACATTCATTTTTGGAGGCCAGCGGGACACATATATATATTTAGAAAATAAAATATTTATTTTTGGAGGCACGCGAGACATATATATATTTTAGAAAAACAAAAGATTCATTTTTGGAGGCCCGCGGGACACATATATATATTTTAGAAAACAAAATATTCATTTTTGGAGGCCCGCGGACACATATATATTTTAGAAAAATAAAATATTCATTTTTGGAAGCCCGCGGAACATGTATATATTTTAGAAAACAAAACATTCATTTTTGGAGGCCCGCGGAACATGTATATATTTTAGAAAAATAAAAAATTCATTTTTAGACGCCCGCGGGACATATATATATTTTTAGAAAAAGAAAACATTCATTTTTGGAGGCCCGCGGGACACATATATATTTTTAGAAAAAAAAATATTCATTTTTTGGAGGCCCGCGGGACATGTATATATTTTAGAAAAACAAAACATTCATTTTTGGAGGCCCTCGGTACACACATATATATTTAGAAAATAAAATATTTATTTTTGCAGGCACGCGGGACATATATATATTTTAGAAAAATAAAAGATTCATTTTTGGAAGCCCGTGGGACACATATATATTTTAAAAAATAAAATATTTATTTTCGGAGGCCGGCGGGACACATATAAATTTTAGAAAAATAAAATATTCATTTTTGAAGGCCGGCGGGACACATATATATTTTTAGAAAATAAAATATTCATTTTTGGAGGCCCACGGGACACATATATATATTTTAGAAAACAAAATATTCATTTTTGAAGGCCCGCGGGACATGTATATATTTTAGAAAAATAAAACATTCATTTTTGGAAGCCCGCGGGACACATATATATTTTAGAAAATAAAATATTCGTTTTTGGAAGCCCGCGGCACATGTATATATTTTAGAAAAGCAAAACATTCATTTTTGGAGGCTCGCGGGACACATATATATTTTTATAATAACAAAATATCCATTTTTGGAGGCCAGCGGGACACATATATATATATTTAGAAAACAAAATATTCATTTTTGGAGGCACGCAGGACATATATATATTTTAGAAAAACAAAAGATTTATTTTTGGAGGCCCGCGGGACACATATATATATTTTAGAAAACAAAATATTCATTTTCGGAGGCCCGCGGGGCCGCGGACACATATATATTTTAGAAAAATAAAATATTCATTTTTGGAAGCCCGCGGAACATGTATATATTTTAGAAAAATAAAACATTCATTTTTGGAGGCCCGCGGGACATATATATATTTTTAGAAAAAGAAAACATTCATTTTTGGAGGCCCGCGGGACACATATATATTTTTAGAAAAACAAAACTTTCATTTTTTGAGGCCCGCGGGACACATATATACATTTAGAAAACGAAATATTCATTTTTGGAGGCCCGTGGGACACATATATATTTTTAGAAAACAAAATATTCATTTTGGGAGGCCCGCGGGACATGTATATATTTTAAAAAAACAAAACATTCATTTTTGGAGGCCCGCAGTACACACACATATATTTTAGAAAACAAGATATTCATTTTTGGAAGCCCGCGGAACATGCATATATTTTAGAAAAATAAAACATTCATTTTTGGAGGCTCGCAGGGCACATATATTTTTATAAAAACAAAACATTCATTTTTGTAAGCCCGTGGGATATGTATATATTTTAGAAAAACAAAACATTCATTTTTGGAGGCCCGCGGGACATATATATATATATTTTAGAAAATAAAATATTCATTTTTTGAGGTCCGCGGGACATGTATATATTTTAGAAAAATAAAATATTCATTTTTGGAGGCCCGCGGGACACGTATATATTTTTAGAAAACAAAATATTCATTTTTGAAGGCCCGCGAGACACATATATATATTTAAGAAAACAAAATATTCATTTTTTGGACGCCTGCGGGACACATATATATTTTTGAAAAACAAAATATTCATTTTTGGACGCCCACGGGACATATATATATTTTAGAAAACAAAATATTCATTTTTGGACGCCCGCGGGACACATATACATTTTTGGAAAACAAAATATTCATTTTTGGAGTTCCGCAGGACATATATATATATTTTTAGAAAAATAAAATATTCATTTTTGGAGGCCTGCGGGACACATATATATATTTTAGAAAATAAAATATTCATTTTTTGGACGCCTGCGGGACACATATATATTTTTGGAAAACAAAATATTCATTTTTGGAGGTCCGATGAAATTACTTCTATTTTTTAAACAGTTTTTATAGTTAATTTTTATTTTTCTAAACTGTTTTCATTAACGTTCTTAATTTAACTTTTTTTAAAGTTTTCAGCTTTTCTTTTTTAACCTTTTTTTGGTTTTGCCATTATTATTATTTTTTAAAATTATTGAACCTTTTGTTTTTCTCGGTCTAGATCTAAATTTTAGTTTTAACTTTTTCTTTTTATTTCTTTTAAACATCCCTTTTTTTTGTTTCTCGCGGAGGTTATTTTCTTTTCTTTTTTTTTACATCGCTTTTCGATGCTTCTTCTTCTTTTTTTGGTTTTAACGTTGTTGCTTTTGAACTTTTTTTTTTTAAACGGTTTTGATTTTTAATGTTTTCAGCTTTTCTGTTTTAACATTTTTTCGAAAAAATATCTTTAATCTTGTTTTACCGTTTTTGAATTTGTTACTTTACTGTTTTTTTTTTTACTTTTTTGTTTGTTGACCGTTATTTTGGTTTTGTTCTTTGCTATTAACATTTTTTTATTTAAACTTTATTTTACTATTATTTTTTATTAAATCGAAGTAAAGTTTCATTGTAATCAAGTTCAACTTGATAAGAAGCGGAATCTCTAATCAAAAAGTTGAATTTTTTTCAAGATTTATAAGAGTCAAATAGCCGGCAAAATCAAGTCTTTTTCATTATTTCATGTCAATATTCACCACTATTTGTATCTTCGAGATCGTCCATGATAGCAAGAATATAAGTAGAATTTTAGAACTAAATAAATATATAAAGCTATAATTAAATATAATAATTAATTTAAATTTAATAATATAAAGATACATAAATATATAAAACTATAACAATTATTATATATGATTTTTTAAAAATAAAATTGTAATAAATTATTTTCATTTAAATTATATATAACTACAATTTAAATTTAATAATATAAATATATGTGACCTGTTCGTATTGATTTAAGAATAACCATATATGCATTTTCGTTGTAACATTTTCTTCAATATGAAGAGTTAAATATGCGTTAACCCTTAATATTCACTTATCTCTCCAGTTGCTCATTTCAATTTTAAATCAATAAATTTTAAAAAATACATATTAACTATAATTGCATTAGATCAATACAAAATTATGTATTAAATAGAAATCTTATAAATTAATTTGAAACGAAGATCACTATAATGTAGTTCACTTAACACAAAAATACGAAATAATTTTGTTCACCGGATTCAATTAAATAATTTAGACCTTATAAATTAATACTAGAACATTTTTACAGAAAAATCATATAGTGTTTGAGTTTATAATTAAATATTATATCTATATATTAGTTAATAATATTTTAAATTTCTTACCTGGAGGCATTAAATTTAAACAAAAGATATTTAAATTTTTAATAGCAAAAATTATATCACTTATCCTCTTTTGTTATAAAATTTTTGCAAATCAAAATAAAGTTTATATCAACATTAATTTTTTAATCTTTGATTATAATTCAAGTTAAAATAATAAATTTTAAACAACAATAGGTATTAATTTAAACAAATTAAATCAATATTCAATTATTAATTCAACAAAAATTTGTGTTGTATAGAAACTTTATAAAAATTGCAACGCATGTAGTTATTTTGTATCATTTTTCGCACCGTGTTTAAGTGAAATTACATTGAAATTGTATATAAATAAAAAATATTCAAATTATTTTAATAATATCAATTTTATAAATGTATAATTAAAAATAATCGAAGATAATATCTTCAATTATAATATATCTATAATTTTTAATGGTCACATAAGCTTCTTCTATTTTCGTGATTCTAAGTAATTTATGGGATTGGTTCAATATTCAATTTAGTAAATAACTATATTTAATAGAAATTTTATAATAAAATTTATTAAAATTATAAAATAATATTATTACAGTTTATATTACAAGTTTAACTTATTAATATACTAATTGTGATTTATTGTTACTAGAATTAATAAATTTAAGGGCTGTTTGGCATGGGTTAAAAGTTTTTGACGTGTTTTCTGCCTTAAAAAACGTCAACCATCAATTTCCTTCATCGCCGGTGCATGCATTAACATTGGTTTTGTACGGGTTGTCAAAATTGAAAACGCTTTGAAGCTGCCGAAGCATGCTATTGCGCCGCAATCAGCAGCATAGTCCGACTGGTGGACGGGCTGAGCCTTTGCGCACGCTGGCTTTCTCCACCATTGCCGAACCCAATGAACATCTGGATTCTGCAAACGGTACAGGATGTTCAGCATCAAATGCCGGGATGACTGATTGAATTGACCCGTTTTTGCGTTAAAAACCCTCGCGTGAAAAGTTTTATAAAAAGGGGTGAGTTTTGATCGTTGCTTCAAGTGAAATCAATGCAAAATTAACAATTTAATAAATATTTAGATTGAATAAAAATCTATAAAAAGGTTTCATGTTATAGAACACTTCTAGATATAGTCGATCAAATTTAAAGTCTAATGAAATTTTTTTGATATAAAACTATAATTTAGATTTAAATAAACTAAATATATATGATTTTTGGGACTACTTTAATAATAAGTATTTTTATATTAGTAAAAATTTTTTAATGAATCCACCTAAATCTAACATCTAACTATAAACTTTTATATGTATTTCTATTTTTCACACAGAAATTATGAAAATTGCATTTAATAAAGTGTCTTTTGTGTTTTTTTTGTGAAAAATACAATTTTCTCATAAAAATTTTCATTAAATAATTTGGGAAGTGATTACTGGGTTATTAAAATAATTGGGGAAGAATTGTAAAATTATTTGAATAGTTCATTTTGCAAAATGAGTCGCATGTGCACCAAAATATTGTACATCGGTGGAGTACCGAACTCTGGTGCTCCACCATCTTCCTTTTTCTGAAGCCATGTTCACACGAACCCACCTTCTCCGATATACATTTTTTTCTCTCCGATGTCAATAGAGGTGGTGTATTTTGCCACTCTATAGCCGGCCAAAAAAATTTCCCACCGTCTCAGCTCAAATCTAACACCAATAGCAGTGTTTTTTCTCCAAAATCCGGTGGCTTCTTACCTTTAAGATCCGGCTCCGGCAATCAGCATCCAGTAAATCGGATCCGACCGATCGATTTCCGACAGAAACTGCTGTATATCGGCAGCAAACGTAGACAGTAGCCAGAGCCGTTTTGAATCTCCCAATCAGATCTTCTTCTCCAAAGTTTCGTCCACCACCTGAAACAAACAAATCTAAGATCCATTCACCGGCTATTAGATTCACGGCCATCAACAACAACAGATCCAAAGAAAAAATCCATGAAGAAAGAAAGGGCAGAAGGGGCGCCGACCCGTGCAAGCTGCCTGTGGAGATTTCGGAGAGGAGAGGAGAGAGAGAAAGGGCCAGAGTGGAGCACGCCCAATCGACACGCCTGCAAAGAATTTTGAGTTACCGTAACTACCCCTTTGAATCCAAACCGTCGAATGGAAATCAACGGTGGATAGCTGACTTCGTGTGAGAAAAACGCGGGGCGCGCTTCCTATGGGTTGACTCTCATCTAGGGGTGTTAATGGTCATGGTCAACCCGCTCGTCCAACCAGTTAATAAATGAGTTTGGGTTGGGATTTTTGAATAAATGGGTTATGATCTGCCAACCCGTTTAACCATTTAATTAAATAAACGGATTAGGGTTAAGACTTTGCAACCCGTCCAACCCGTTTATATAATTCGTCCGACCCGTATAACCCATTTATAGTATATTATATATAATTTTATATATAAATTTAGTTGATTCTCGACTTCCCGCTCTCAACACTCTGTCCCGCCCAGTGCCCGTGCATGATGTTAATTCTATAGTCGTAGCAGAGACTGAAATCTGAAGTTCCCTTGAATTTGTCGCCGCACACACAATCATATTTCAGAGCTGGGACCCCTTCTACAAAAGCACCAATTGCTTTTGACTCCCCCGCTCAACAACCCATGACAATTGTGCTGCAAAGCGCTGTCAATAAAGCCACATATAAATAAATGAATCGCATTTAATGCTGCAGTTACATCAACCAGAGCATTCTTCAAGGGCATAGAGTGTCTCCCTCGCCCACTCCTTTTTTCCATTTTCTCTCTTGCTCGCTCTGGTTCTTGCTCCTCGTCTGTCATCTATTTGTGGACTGTGTTGGCTCTCTTTATCGCCCTTTTTCTCATCTCTCCTCTCTTCTCTTATTCGTCATTAGAAAGGCTAGCTCGCCTTCTCCTCTAGCCATTGTGTACCTCTCTGGTCCGTTAAGTCGTCGAAGGGCTTTCCTGCAAACTGCAAAGGAACGGGCGTCGTATTTGGCACTCAGCAGATGTCAGCAGTCAGCACCTGCTACGACCTTTGATTTGCCGCCGCACACACGAAGACTCGGCAGACGTTGGCAAGCTGCGACCTTCGGATCTGCGGTGCCGCACACACGAAGACTCGGAAGATCAGGTATGTTAACTTCGAGTTATTTAATTTTACAGACTTTATTGAAGGTTTTTAGCATTAAGATTAGTAACAAACACAACCCGTTAACAACCCGCTAACTCGTTTATTAAATGGGTTGTAAATGGGTTAGGGTCGAAGTTTTTTAAATGGGTTAATAAACGGATTAGGATTGAGATATATTAAATGGATTAGGATTAGGATTAGGCTTCAACTCGTTCAACCCGATCCATTAACACCCCTGCTCTCATCTCAGTGCAGCAAATCTAAATGTGAAGTATTTTTAAAATGGACGCCAACCCATGGGAACGCGTTACTGCGATTTTTCTTATGGGAACCTCATCTCCGGCCATCCATTTTCAGTGGACGGTTGAGATAGCCGAGGTTAGTTTCGGTATCTCAAAAATTTTCGTAACAGGGGTTGATTTGGGAAGGAGCCGTACGCACTGCCATCATTCGAGTTGGGAGCTGGATCGGCGGTGAGATCCGGTTAGGTTGTGGGGATGCCGGATTCGTAGAGGGAGGTGGGTATTAATGGCTTCCATCGAGTTGTCAATCGAAGCCGACAAGCTATTGAGGAAGAGCTTTGTTGCGGTGGATTTTCATATTTAAGGATGCCAATTCGATCTGTCAATTTGGTGCATGCTTTCGTGGATGGCAGCCATAAATAGACCCAGGGAGAAGATGCATGTGGATGGCAGCCATAAATAGACCCAGGGAGAAGATGCTTGCTCCCACCTCTCATCAGGTTTCATCCTTCTTCCTCCATATCGTGAAAAAGCAGTAGCTTTTTCCGTTACATTTGGGTGAATAGATAAAAGATCTCGTTTGGCGAGTTGGGCATCGCACTTAGAATTTTGTCGGCGAGTCATCGGTCGGTTTTGATTGGCGATCCATCGATCACCGACCGGTCGGTTTTGGGCAGCTAGAAGGCGGCGGCTAGGGTTCAGTTCGTAACCTGTAGAGGGTGACGCACTGTGTTCATCTGTCGCGACGAACAGTAATATAGTTTAAATTTGGGCAAATTTTGTTTTGCTTAGATTTAATACCTCCGGTGTCCAATTTTGGTGATTTAAGAGTCATTTGTTATGTTTTGAAATGCCCTGAATCATGTAGATGGTTCAAATTGAACAAATTCAGTTTATTAAATTATAAATAAAAATAATTTTGTGGACGATTAAAATAGTGCAACTATTTTTTAAATGTAAATAAAATATAATTATCATTATTTATTAAACCTATCCCAAAAAGTTATATATATTTATTTATATTATTTAAATATTAATTACATTTTTGGGACATATAATTAAACCTTTGTCATACTTAATTATTGAATTTAGGATATATAATTAAATAATCATTTAAATTAAATATTTTCTCCTAATATAAATTTGGGGATAGTTTAAATTAAAATTTGGGGCATACAATTAAACCATTCCTAAAAATTTATATATATATATATTTAGTTTAAACCATTATTTTGTTAATTAAACATCTAAAAATACTTAAGTATAAAACCAATTCCAAAAAGTCATATGCATTTATATGATTAAATCTACATTATAGTTATATATAATTTAAATAAAATAATTTATAATTTTTACTTTTAAAAAGTCATATATAATAATTATTATAATTTTATATATTTAATTAAAATTTTATTTCGTTCAATTTAAATTAATTATGCATTTAATTGAAATAATAATTTATAATTAATTTTTAAAATAAAATTCAATTTGTTGATATGTTTTAAATTTTTATATAAACTAAAAAATTATTAATTTCAAGGTTTAATCATTATTAAACTAGCCCAAAAAGTCATATATAATTATATAATTTAATCTAAATTACAATTATATATAATTTTAATAGATATAATTTATTACAGTTTTATTTTTAGAGAGGAGTGATTCTATTAGCCCGAAAATTCCTCACTTAACCTACTTTAAAAAACATATTTACAATAATTTTTGTTACTTTTTTCTTCGTGCGCTTGTTTATCTAAGTGTATTTAATATATAGACCAAATTTTACTATTTTTGAATATGTTTATCTATTTTTTTGAGATTTTTAAATATCTATGTGTATATATGTGTTTAAAATTCCCTTATTTTTAAAAATCTAAAAAAATATATACACATATCCAAAAATAATAAAACTTGATTTATATATTAAATATACTTAGAAAAACAAGTGTATGAAGAAAAAAATTAAAAAGTTGTTTTAAATAAGATTTTTGAGGTGGGCTAAGTGAGATATTTACTTAGCCCGGGCTAACAGGATCATTCATCTTTTTTATAAAGTCATATATATAATAAGTATTACAGTTTTATATGTTTATTTTAATTTTTATTTCCTTAGTTCAAATTAATTATTTTTTCAAATTTTAGTATTATGCATTTATTTAGTTTTTAAATTATTTAATATAAAATCAAGGTTTACATAGTTCTATAACAAATTATTAAATATATATATTTTGAAAAATACAAAAATTTATTTAAAATTTTTTTAAAAAATATTAAAATTAGATCCGGTTAGATGTAGTTAGATGCAGTTAGATGCAGTTAGATCCTGTTAGATTTAGGTAAAATTCATTAAATCCTATTATCTGAGTTTTAAATTCCTTAATTAAGGTATAGATGACCTTATAAGGGGTTTAGAATCATACTACAAGTGTTAAATTAGGATTAACTTATTAATATAAAAAATTAGATCAAGTTGGATGCAGTTAGATACAGTTACCGGTTAGATGCAGTTAGATCAAGTTAGATACGGTTAGATGCAGTTAAATCTGGTTAGATCTAGTTAGATTTAGGTAGATTTTATGAAATCCTATTATCTGAGTTTTAATTTCCGTAATTAAGGTATAAAATGCTTTATAAGGGGTTAAAGATCATATTACAACTGTTAAATTAAGATTAACTTATTAATATCAAAAGTTAGCTCCGATTATATGCAGTTAGATCTAGTTAGATGATGTTAGATCCAATTAGATGCGGTTAGATGAAGTTAGATTATATTATATTTGAAAAATAAAAAATATTATTAAATTTTTAAAAATTCAGAAATAAATATTGAAATTGTTATCTTTGAGAGTACCTTATTTATATGAACTTTAAATAATATAAAATAATTTCTTATATAGAATATATTTTTTAACTTTACCAAATGTAATGAAACCTTAGTAAAAAATAATATTTTCAACACAAATATTTTTTCAAAATGTCAGATAATGAAAAAATATGCTCACATATATTTTATTGATTGATCCACTAAATGAATGAAATAGATTGAGATTTTATGTATATTTAATATAAATTTTATCAAAAAACCAAACATCCTTATACTTTCAAACAAATATACTTACAAAGTTCCTTTTTTTTCGTGGGAAAGCCTTCCTACGAGTTGGGCTAAAATAGGGATCTTACAATGGGTCGGATATGTTTACATTTCTATACTTATCAGGTATAGTAGATATTAAGAAACGTAATTCAGATTAAAATATATTAAAGCGAAAGCATAAAAAATAAATCAAAAATGGATTATGACAATTCACGAATTGTCGCTAGCTAACAGACAGTCCATGGCGATTGAATTGTCGCGATTCAGGATGCTGCCAATACAGTTAGGCAAAACTTTCGAGTGTCGTCATGTACAGGCTCCATGTCAGTCCTCATGCGACGGTCCAAGAATTACACTAATCCGCATTCCAATAAACTGGCATAAAACGGTATACGTCATATAAAAAATATTCAATTGAATAGGGTGGGATATGTTCAAAGGTCAAAATATTCAAAATCCACTCTCACTAATATATATTCGATTAACCTTTTATAAAATATACTATGGATGTGTTTGTAAAATGTAAAAGTTTTTTAAATATGAAAAAATGATGCGATAAGATTGAGGTAATGTTGAGGAGTAAAGAAATAAAATTAAAATAGATAGGTTTGATGTATGAGTAATCGTGTAGAAATGATTAAAAAGTAACATAATTGTATATGAAGAGATTAAAAATAATTAAAAATAAGATAGTTGCGGATAGTAAAAAGTTTTATATTTTAACAAACACATGTTTAAAGCTATTAAATATATCTTTTGAAAGCACAAAAAGTTGTTTAATATATCTACTATCATATTTAATAAATATATTTTAAAATTATACTATTATTATATTGATTATGTATTTTTAGTGAACTTTATAATTTTGAAATATAATATGAAGATTATTTCAAATGACTTGGAATTGAAACCGAAATCAATTAACCTAAAAAAATGCTATGCACTTGGGCTCAACTACACAAGAGTTCTAAAATCATTTCTTAAAAATAACAATGCACATTAATGGAGAATATTACCATTTAATTTTCAAAAAAATAGTCTAGCTTTTATATTTATCCAATTTATTTATTTTATATATCAGGCATTCATGAACTAGAATAAAGGGGATGTAACATTCAATTAACGTCTTAGCAATATTGATCCTTTGCTTACCCTTACTTATTGAGAATCAAGCTTGCCATTAGGATTACAATTTGAGTAAAGTATCCTAAATTAAATAAGATAGATTTCTATTTTTTTTACTCATTGAGTAGAATAAGATCTAAATAAAAAAAAAAACTTAGTTCAATTAGGTATGCTAGATTATAAGATTTGAGTACCTAGAACCGGCCCAAATTACTAATATATGATTAATATATATTTATGAAATATATTTTACAATGAAAGGCATAACTATATTTTTAAAAATTTATAAAAACTTTTTTAACTTATCTATTATTTAATAAATTTAATAAATATATTTTAAAAATTTTAATAAAAATAGGGTAAACCTTGAACAAACCTGCCATATCCAAGTTGCATCCACACCATTCATTTCTGGAGTTTACAACACATGATTCGTCGGAGCTATTCCATGGCGTCATGCTTCCTTTTTTTTATTTTTTTATAGGTCATCATGCTATTTATGAAATATATTTTACAATGAAAGGCATAAATATATTTTTAAAAAGTTATAAAAACTTTTTTAACTTATCTATTATTTAATAAATTTAATAAATATATTTTAAAATTTTTAATAAAAATAGGGTAAACCTCGAACAAACCTGCCATATCCAAGTTGCATCCACACCATTCATTTCTGAAGTTTACAACACATGATTCGTCGGAGCTATTCCATGGCGTCATGCTTCCTTTTTTTTATTTTTTTATAGGTCATCATGCTATTTATGAAATATATTTTACAATGAAAGGCATAAATATATTTTTAAAAAGTTATAAAAACTTTTTTAACTTATCTATTATTTAATAAATTTAATAAATATATTTTAAAAATTTTAATAAAAATAGGGTAAACCTCGAACAAACCTGCCATATCCAAGTTGCATCCACACCATTCATTTATGAAGTTTACAACACATGATTCGTCGGAGCTATTCCATGGCGTCATGCTTCCTTTTTTTTTTTTTATAGGTCATCATGCTTCTATTTACAACAATATATACAACTAGTATACATAATATTTCATAAAAAATATATATACATAATATTTTTTTTCAAAAAAAACTAGACATACTTTTTTTCAGTCCACACTATCCAAAAAGGCTGTAACTAATCCAAATCTCTCCTGGACATTGCAAGCTAGCATGTATACATTGTATATATGTGATGGATAAGGCATCAACAAAATTATGCATTGCGAGGCTATCAGGTTTCAGATCCACGAAGTTCAAGACTGTGAGGCTTGAAATTGCAAGTCGACCTCGTCGATGATGCCCAACAAAATTCTGCATTGCGAGGCTATCGGGTTTCAGATCCACGAAGTTCAAGGCTGTGAGGCTTGAAATTGCAAGTCGACCTCGTCGCACCATTCCACGCATCGAGTCTCGAAATAACTAGTTTTCACGTCGTTAGGCCAGTAACTCAACCAGATCTTCGCTCCCACCCTCCACTTCAAATCTGCGCCGTGCGCTGCCATCGTCGTCAGATCGTCCTTACACAGTCTCCAGCTCACCTCCTCTCCATACTCGTCTCCGGCAAACACCAAGCCGCCTGTCTTGCTGAACGCTCGATTCGCGCCGGAGTACCGCTTCCGGAATCCGCTCTTCATGGGGTCCATCTTAGCGCCATTTGCCGGCTGCCACGAAGCAACCTCGACCCCGCTGGAATCGCATAAAACCCCCTCAAAGACGGCCGTATTCCCCTCCGCGTCCTGGTCCCACCTCCAGCTCCTCATCCTAGCCGTCGAACCAGTTCGCGCGGTCGCCTTCACCTTCGGGAATTTCGAGTCCCCGAAACTGCCTTTCACCACTCGCTGAGTCGTCACCTCCTGCGCCGGGTTGGCCGTGGAGCGGCCCAGAGTCAGCCCGGCCACGCAAGGCGAACAGGCGCACGGGCCGACGGTGACCCTTACCCGTGACGGAAAATGCCGCTCGCCGGCGTATTCCCTCTCCTCGTCCTCCGCCCATCCTCCGAGCCCCAGCCGTCTCACGTGAATGCGCAGGTTATCTAAACGAGCGCCTACCTGAACGAAACGCTCGTGGATGCGTACCGAGCACTCGAGCTGTATCACCGCCTCCAGCTGCTGGTGCGCCAGGGCGTATCTCAGCACGGGCTCCTTAGCCTCCAGCAGGCGGCCGTAAACGTCATGTCGACCGTTGAAAACAGTACGGTTCATGGAAGACAGCGGAACGTATCCTTTCATGATCCAGAAGCCGTGAGATTCCGTAGCGGACCAGAAACCGGCCATGGCCGGAGGCGAACTGGGCACGCCGCCAACGTCGCTCAAGACGTGCCACTTCGCTAGAATGTACCCGAGGGTGCGCATGAACAGAAGCTCACCATCGGCGCCGATGGCTGCAGTCAGAAGCCTCGCCATGCCTCGGTCACGATCCAAGAACGTGCTGATGCACGGGATGAGCGACTGGAAATACAGCGCGCCCGCTTCAGCCGGAGCATCGTAGACGCAGAGCCAGAACAGCCTGCAGAGGAAGACGAGGTTGAAGAAGGAAGAGAGCTCATCGGGCGGGCAGGAGCCGAGCGTCCGAGACATCGCGGCTGAGTCGAGCTTCAGCTGCGGCGGCCTTATCCTGCTATCATGTGCAGTGGGAGCGAGGGTTACGATGTCTTCGAGGAGCTGGATAAGTAGGGAAAGAAACGGGGCGCAGGCCGACAGAGAGCACGGGTTGGAAATCCAAAGCGTCTTGACGGTGTTGGAGGGGTGGAAGAATCCTTGCAAGCAGATGGAGAAAGTGACCAGGGTTTCGGTGTTCGATCCCGACGTGCGCTCTGCTTTGAGGAAAATGGAATTAATGGAGGGTGAAGTACTCATGGCGGAGTTGGACGCAACTGCCAGCTCGAGGACGAGGTCCGGGTCGGCCTCGTTCCAGGAGTCGGGCTGCGGGAGGCTGTGTAACCATGACCAGACATCCATGGCTTTGAGGATGAGATGATGAGAAGGCCCTGATGGAAGGCAGTGCAGATGAAGATGGATGTGTTTTGTTTTCTGTTGTTGGTGGCCGGGAGCAGAGAGAGATTTATTTGTATTTGAATGGGAATGAGTGATGGATGAGTGGCCGACTTGGAGGGAGCCTTAGCCACTTACTGGGAAGTAGGCTTGGGGATGGAATTGGTGGATGGAAATGGACCTACGTCCATGGATTAGAGCATGTTAATTAATGAAGGACGTTGCATGAATGGACCAGTCCGGTGCTGGAGATCGATGACTGGATCTCAAAGGATCCACGTTCGATGTGGCTACTTTGCACGCGTGTGATGGGATGGCCAGTGGAGATCTTTACCAATATCAACCGCCTTTCCATTCATACAGTTTTTCTTCAGCTAGCATAAATATTGTGCAATGATTCAATAATACTCAGTTTTGAGCATTTTTTAAATTGATATATATATAGGCCAACATGTATCTTATGCATTTCCACGAATCTTTTAATATGAATTAACATTTTAATTATTATCCTAATTTTTTATTACTAGCTTTACATTTTCACCAATTTTTTACATCTTTTTATTTAGCTATCCTATTTTTTTATTTTTATTTTTACTCATAATCATTACTCTTATCAAATCAGATTATCACTCTCTCATCTTTTTGAAAAATTTCTCATCTAAAATTTTGATAAATTTTATACATATAAACATACATAAAAACAAAAAATAAAAGTGTGCTCAAAATATTTGTATGTGCTGAGGTTTGATGCACAAATATGTGTTGAATTCTTATACATTCTTAATTAGCTATAGTCGTGGTACTATCAGAATGAATAGCTTTTGTTTACTTAAATAAATCATTCAAACCCGAGGCAGAGCTAATATGAAGATGCAAATTCTTATTTGATAGAAAATTGCTATCTATAAGCTCAAAGCTAATTATAATATAAAAGTTTAGTTTAAAATGTTGAATTCTGTGGCTTTTGTAAGTCATGCAACCCCTTGTGGATCCAAGCTATTCTTTATTTTTTATAATATTTATTTGGATAAAATGTCAAAAATCTCCTTCTTAATACTTTGATAAATCATTTCAAATTTTAGAGCAATCATGTGGGTATATATTTATTAGGACATATGATCAAAGCCATTTCAAAATTTAAAGCACTCATGTAGATATGTATTTATTAGGTCTCACCAAAGTATTCAAATAAGTAGATTTTTGATATACTAACTACATAAATATTATTAATATGACCAATGGCTTGGATTGATTAAAAGTGACATGATTTTATTTTTGAAAGCAAAAACTAGTGCCATCCTCATTCCCAACTGTTTAGCAAGCCTGTTCAGCATGGGATGACGAGAGATCCCCAGAGAAATTCATTCCCAACTTAAAATCCTTTGATAAGTATTTGGTATGCAGAATGGTGAGCATCCAACCCACTCGGATTTAGTCATGTACATTGTTGATGCAACTCAACTAAACAATGAGCTGCACAATTTGGTAAATTTACAAAAAAAAAAGGACTGCAATCTTTTGATCTTTTCGACTATTGACCCAATCAGAGATCTGATGACCCCATCATCATTATAGAAATTAACTAGAATCCACACGGATTCTACTAAGAGCCATGTCTTTTGCCTAGTATACACCTTTCAATAATGCCAAAGCTTCCATTAGAAAATGCTTGATTAAACCTGTGACCACCGCGCTTTTCTTTCAACACATATCCTTCCTAGTCATTGACAACTATGCCCAGACTCATACATTGGTCATTCAGAAATAAACCTACGTCAATGTTTGACTTGAGATTACCTTATTCAGGGGGACACCATCTGGAAGGGCTTTTGGGAATCACACTGAATATTTATCAATTTAGTCAAATTAATCATGTGAATATATCCCATTACCCACTTAGATACCTCATTCCATCTTATCCTTTTTCCTTCAAATCTAAACTTTTCCTAACCTGCCAAATTCTCTAGCAATAACATAAAAAGAAAACCAATAGATACAAGTTCTTTTTATTGCATAGAAAATGAAAAGCTTCCCCTGCGTTCCCATTCAATTGATCAGAAAGCATCTGAAGTAATCGACCTTCAATCACTCCTTGAATCATCACACACCTCCCAAATATGTGACCGCAATCCTTCTTAACATTGCAACATAGTTGACAACTTGCATAAGTAACAATGTGTTAGATGTGTCTTGTATTCTGCTTAGACTAGGATTGCGTAGTTTGCGTATCTTAGTTGAGTGAGTCTGGGTTTACGTATGGGTTACACAAAGTTGTCTGTGAGAGTTATAAATAGACAAGTGGTCTATAGGGTTCACAGAGATCACAGAGAGAGTTTAGAGAGTCCCGATGTGAGAGATTTTCTGAGAGAGGCAGTCTGTTGCCTGTGGGAGGAAAGTTGTAATTGATTGGGTGATTAATTAATTACTTTTTCCTCTGGTGGAGTAGGCTTGAAGCCGATCCACATTATCTTCCTGTGTTCTTCTGTGCTTAGAATTGATCTCAACCCTAACAAACTGGTATTAGAGAGATGTTCGTAGAGGGGTTTTTCAATTTGAGAAATCCAAAGGTGTTGAGGTTGTTTTCCAGCAGAACGGACGACGGGTGGGCGGTGCCATAGGCGGATGATTCCTGGCAGGCAGCGGATTCTGGTTCAAGATAGTCCTTCTGGTTTCAGGCGGGCAGCCACACACGAGCAGTGACACGTGCAACGGTCGTGCGCGTGCAAGCCGGAGACAAGGCAGCGGGGTCGTGCGGGTTTCATGCAGCGCATCTCGCCGACGGCAGGGACTATGTTGCGGACGGCCGACCAGTTCTGGGAGGCAGAATCGGCAGTTCAGCACGGGCAGCAACACCAGGCAGATCGATGCTGGCGGCAGCAGGTGGCGTGCGGATTCTTTCCAGGCAGGCGGTGGCAAAGGAGCAGTGGTGAGGTGACCGGTAGCAGCCGTCGATTGAGGAAGCGGCGAAATTCGGTGGCAACAGGCGCGACCGGTGAACTTGCCGGCAGCGAGGAAGAAGAACGAGGTGACCGGCAACAGCGTTTGGGCTTTCTCGCCAGAAAAGCAGAGGAAGGGTTCGTGCGGTGGCTAGGGCTGCTGTTCTGAAAACGTTTGACTTCATAAGGTGATGCACCGTGGTCTATCTGCTGCGACAGACAGAAGCTATTTACTAAAAGGTGCAGGTTTTATTTTGCTCCGATCTGGTGATCCTGGTGTCCGTTTTGGGTGATTCAAGAGTCGTTTTCTACATTTTAAGGTGCTTTGAATCACATGGATGGTTCAGATTAACCAAATTCGGCTTATTTAGAAAAGTCTATTTGAAGAATTTCAAATATGGTGAGCATAAAGGGGACCAGTTTTGCGGTGGAGCCGTTTAATGGGCAAAACAATTTTACTCTATGGCAGCAACGGGTAAAGAATGTTTTGACTCGAGAAGGGATAATCAAAGCATTGAAGAAAGGATCCGAGAAGCCTAAGAAATTGAGCGATGATGAATGGCAGACTATGAGAGATTCGACAACCAACACAATTCAGATGTTTCTTGCAGATAATACTCTTCAGGAGGTGATCAGTTTGACAGATCTTGAAGAAATTTGGACAAAATTGGAGACCAGATATAAATCTAAATCTTTATCTAATAAATTATATCTGAAAAAGAAATTATATACATTGAAATTTGAAGAGCCTGAAGATCTTGAGAAGCACTTGGATGAATTTAATAGAATCGCAACAGATTTAACTGCTTTGGGAGAAGAAATTAAAGAAGAGGACAAAGTGTTACTTTTGTTGGCTTCATTATCTGATTCATTTGATCACATTGTGATGATATTATTGTCCAGGAAAGATACCTTGGAACTTGATAACATTGTTGCTTCTCTACTAATGAATGAAACTTGTAGAAAGAACAACGAAAATGGATCGTCAGGTAGTGAAAGTGCTTTGGCTGTGACTGGTGGTCGGCGATACAGATCAAATAGTCCCAGCGGATCCAAAAGCTCATTTAGATCGATCAGAGATATTGAGTGTTGGGAATGTGGTAAGAAAGGTCACATGAAGAGAGTCTGCTATAAATGGAAGGAGAGGAAAGAGAAAGAGAAAGAAAAGGCAAAGGGGAAAGAGAAAGCAGATGGAGAATCATCTAATTATTCCTCAATAGCTGTGGACTCGGATAGTGATGTATTGCTAACAGCGGAAGCAACGACGGGCAGTGATGATTGGATCTTGGATTCAGGATGTTCCTTTCATATGTGTGCAGCCAAGGAACACAGTACAAATTCGCATGTTTGATGGAGCTGTACGGATGTTGACAGATGTGAGACATGTTCCTGATTTGAGAATCAATTTGATTTCATTGGGAACATTAGACTCTAGAGGTTTTGAGATTTTAGCTGCAGGTGGAGTTCTCAAGGTGTCAAAGGGACCTACGGTTGTGATGAAAGGTCAGAAGACTGGAAGTCTCTACAGACTTCTAGGAAGTGTGCAAACAGGTGGAGTTCCTATGAGGCCACTGAAGATCCAGGTGCAGAGGTGAGCTGTACCCGACACCCAGCAAGGGTGTGACAGACTGTGTAAGCTCGAGCATGGTTAGAAGATCACAGAATTCAAGCCAACGTGGAGATTTGTTAGATGTGTCTTGTATTCTACTTAGACTAGGATTGCGTAGTCTGCATATCTTAGTTAAGTGAGTCTGGGTTAGCGTATGGGTTAGGGGTGCAACTTGGTCCGGGTACCCGCGGGTCGACCTGCTGGGTACCCTATTTAGGGTAGGTTCGGTTCTAAAGAACCTACCCGTAGGGTCGGTTCCGGTTCTGGGTACCCGGAACATCGACCCGGATTATATATATATATATAAACCTAAAAATCTACCCTCTCGGCCTCAATCCCTCTTCCCCTCCCTCCTCTCCCGCGCTGTCGCCTCTCCCCCCTCTCTCTCGATCTCTCCGTCGGCGCCTCTTCTCTCTCTTTCTCTCTCCCTCTCCCTCTCCCTCTCCCTCTCCCTCGGCTGCCTGGTGCCTGCTCCTCTGTCTGACTGTCCCTCTCGGCTTGTCCTTTCCCGCCGTCGCGTACTCTGGCGTCGCCTCTCCCTCTTTCTCTCTCCCTCGGCGTCGGCGGCTTCTCCCTTCTCTCTCTCTCGCTCCCTCCCTCCCTCCCTCCCTCCATCGACGTGCAGCTCGCTTGCTCCTCTCTCTCTCTCTCACGCTTTTCTCCTAAACCCTAGCAGCGGCGATTTGCCGGAGAAGGAGATCCTTGCCCTTCACCTATCACTCTCAGCCCCCATCCCAGCCGTACCTTCTCTGTTTCAATCGCAACCTCGGAGCCTCCTTCATTTCAGTTGTTGCTGCCGGAGAAGAAAAGTGTTGCCGCACGTCTGTCGCCCCCATCCCATCCATGCTACGCTGCTCATTCAGCATCTTCTTCCATTGTTGTTGTCGCCGACAAGGAAAGTTGCGGAAGTTAAGGTTTTTGATTTTTTCCCCCAAATCGAAAAGGGCATGCTTCAATACGTTTAGGTTTTTGCATACCATGATATTCAAATTGAATCTAAAGTCATCTAGCTTAGGATTCGAGTGCAATCCACAACCTGTTTTAAGATTCGAGCATGGACAGTTAGGTAGGCTTAAACTTTTGATTTGCATGTTATCTAAATGATTTGTTTGTATATTTCAAGTAGATCTAAGGTTGAAATGTTGTTAATTGAAGCTTGGATTGAACTAAATGGGGTGGATGAAACAGGAAGTCATGGAAGACTGTCCCTTTTTATGTTGCATTGTTAATTTTTAAGTAATTATTAATTCTAATGTTTAAGAATGTTGCTATGATATTAATCATCTATCATTATGTTATTGGATAATGTTGATGGTTCTACATAACTTGATTGATTTGTTAAGTCTTTATTACTTAGAAATTTATAGTCTTTTCTATGCTAATCTGTTGTTCTTATAATAAGATGATGAGTAGGGATTAATGTTTTCAAAATAGTCATCTAAGATGGTTGTTTCTATTTGAAATTCATGTTCTTGTCTTCAGTTATTAGTTTTGCTTATTGTTATTTAACGTTCTGATGGTTTAAAAAATGAAAACATTTCAATTATGAAGTTTAAGTTTGGACTTTAGATGTTTGAGCTAAATTTGTTTATTCCTCTTGTTTAATGTATTGATGATGATGATGATGATGATGATTTAGGAGCAATATCTGGGTAGTTTTTCACTTTTCCTGAACTTATCTTTCCTTTCATTGTTTTTGTTCCTCTAGTGATTTTGTCTTAAAGGATCAGACATGAGTCCTCTGACTCTCTCTGAAACTGCAGGTCCCATTCATGTTGGCCAGACTACAACCTTGTGTAAATTGGAAGAAAGCTGCAATATTTGGTTGGATCCTTCACCCACGTGTCTGTATAGTACAACTACTGCTTCACTGATGTCATCAGTTCAATATGTTTGTTATATTTATATGCTTATGTAGGTTGATGATTGCAAAAGATCACATGTAATTGATTATTCATTTTGCAATGTCTGGACAGTTAATTGCATGTAACAAGGTTATATATTTTGTAGTGATTCATGTGTGGACAATTTTATTTGATAGAATGTCTGGACAGTTAAGTTGATGGGGGATATATTTTGCATTGATTCATATAGATGGTTGATTGCATGTAAAAGATTTTTTAGTTTACAAAGATTCATTTCTGGATAGTTAATCATTTAGCGTTGATTTATTTTGCTGTGCTTTATGTATGAGGACAATTAAATTAACAGGTTATTCATTTTGTAGTTCATGTCTATGGCTGCATATTGCATGATAATATAATTTTTTAGGAACCGATTTGGAACCAGAACCGGAACCAACCCGCCCTTAAAAAAATAGGGTAGGGTAGGCTCTGAATCAACCCGGCCTAAAATAGCGTAGGGTAGAGGTTTTCTAAAATAGGGTAAGAGTAGGTTCCACTCCTACCCGGACCTACCCAGACCAAGTTGCACCCCTAGTATGAGTTACGCATACGCAAAGTTGTCTGTGAGAGTTATAAATAGACAAGCGGTCTATAGGGTTCAAAAAGATCACAGAGAGAGTTTAGAGATTCCCGGTGTGAGAGATTCTCTAAGAGAGGCAGTCTGTTGCCTGTGGGAGGAAATTTGTAATTGATTAGGTGATTAATTAATTATTTTTTCCTCTGGTGGAGTAGGCTTGAAGCCGATCCACGTTATCTTCCTGTGTTCTTCTGTGCTTGGAATTGATCTCAACCCTAACACAATGCCCCTTTTCAATTGACTTACTTTGGTAAGAAGAGAGTTGTAATTAATCTCCATCCAAAAATTACAATCTCTTTGGTACTTTTAGCTCCCATGTTACTAATGTACGTAGCCGATTATCCAACCGGACCAATCACACATCTCTTAGATTTCAGACAAAAAGAGTACTGGGCATTATGATCGATGATAATTATGATCCATTTTCTATTCATCGGGACTGAGAAAAGATTGAATCTTTTACCCGCTCGAACATTGGGGTTGGTGTGAGGTGTGGTGGTGATGGAGGAGAGGAGATGGGGATGGGTGGGGGCGACCCTTGACTTGCCCGTTTTTATCAGATAAGATTAACCCAATATAAAGATGCATTAGGAATTTTAACCCAAATTCAAAAATAAAATCGTGGTGGGTCGGCAATATCTCAACCTGCCTTGTATATATCAATTTATTAAAAATTATAGACTTGTGTTTAAATCTCATTATTATTTGCTTTCAATAGTAGAAAAATCAATTGATACAGAAAATAATATAAGAATCAATAAGAAGAATTTGCATATGTACAACTCTTATATATAATTGTATATTAATTTATTTTAATAAATTTATACTATATTTTCTCATGTTTCGTTTTATTAATGATATGGTTTTTAATAATTAAAAAATATTAAAATATATAATATTTAAATTTAATATAAATATATTTTTATATTTGATAGGTATATAAATTCTTAAAATCATTTTATTTGACCTGCATTTTTTATCTGATCTGCTGTTTCGAAATTGGTCTGATACCAACCCGACGTTTGTTTCGAGATCTATTAAAAAAAAGTAAAGGTTAAACCGACTTTATCCCAATCTAATATAAAAATAAGATTAAATTTAATTTAAAAAAAGTAAAATTAGAGTTGAAAGTAAAATTGGCGCCCCGGTTCTCACCCTGCGTTCCAGTGCATTTACCTCGCACCGACTCCCAGTGCTTCCCAGGGTCTCACGGCAACTGACCATCCTTGGAATCTTAGCAAAAATATAAAACGGTGCGGTGCATGCATAAACACACTAGCGTGATCCTATCCGTTCCTTTCCTGACAATAATTCCTTTTTTCTTACGCCCGCAAGCCCATGTCTCCTTTTCTTTTTCTTTCTTTCTTTATTCTTTTTTTTAACCAACTAAAGTTTTTTTTTTTTTTTTTTTTTTTTTTTTTTTTTTGATGAACAACCAACTAAAGTTGAAAAAAAAAAGTCGTGCTCTAAAGCTGAGAACACTTTATGCTCGGTAGCAGGGTCATTTTTGCTATCAATCTTATGCAATCATCGAAAAAATTCATCTTATATGCGTAACATAACTGTTTAAAGTTTGGATAAGATAAGGATGTAAGATAGAAAAAATTTGATAATTTTTAAAAATGAGAAATATTATTTTTGAGAAATAGAAGATACCATCTCATCTTTATCCATATTAATCACATCTTAGATGTGAACAACCATTCAATGTTTTTAATTTTTTTATATTTGTAATATTTCACACTGAATTTTTGTCATATGCCTGCTGCTAAAATAGCATTTTAATGATCTTATTGAAAAAATAATTCTATCCGTCTAAAATTTCTTAATTGAAACAATTTATTTTAAATTAATTTTGGTAAATTATTAATTTATAACATCAAACGATTCTAGTAAGGTTAAATGATTTCAACGATGAAAATTTTGAAATGATAAAATTATCTTTTTACAGGATAGAAGATAACTGCTCTTTTTTTTTTGACAACATGAGTATAATATTAATTTATGATAAAATGTTATAGATATAAGAAAAATTTATAAAATATCGTAGATATATTCGAAGTTAAAAGTAAATACTATGAGTATAAAAGAAATTATTAATACATCCGATGGAAAATTTGAGCGTAGTGTGGACGTTGTCCATCCCACTTTTACATTTACTTGGCTTCCGAACGTCATTGTTCTCGCCTGCCTGAGTAACAAAAGCTCCTCTCATTAGGGGTGTTAATGGATCGGGTTGAATGAGTTGGAGTCTAATCATAATCCTAATCTATTTAAAATATTTCAATCTAGCTCGGTTGGTCGCCAGCTGCGGCGCAGACAGCCGTAGCTGCGGCTGGCGGGGGATCGAATCCCCGTATAGGCGTGGGAGCGTGGTCTCCCGGGTGGAGAGTGTGGGAGCAAGGTGGTCTCCCAGGTGGCTGTTGGAAGCTGCGTCTTCCAGATTTCTTTGGGACGTTATGTGTTCCCAGATTTGTAAGAATGTCTCAGATCTTCAAGTATAATATGTGTTGAGATACATGTAATTATATACCCATCAAAAAAAAAAAAAAATCTAAATTCTAACCCATTTAATAAACGGTTGATGAGTTGTTAACGAGTTGTATCGCAAATAACATAAAAGCCTAGACTCTAGTAGATAATGATCTCCCAGGAAGAGACGAGAGGGTATTTTTGGCGTAGGGGAAATGAAAATAGGGTAGTAACGAGAAAATGTAATTAGGATAATAGTATAAAAATGAAAATTAGGTGTATGGAGGAAGACTTATAGAGAAAAAGAACCAAGGGGTTTACATACATACATATATATAAAAAATTTTAATGAGTTAAGCGAGTTAAATGGGTTGAACGAATTAAACGGGTTGAACATGTTATATGGATTACTAAACGGGTTGACAAGTTATAAAATCTCAACCCTAATCCATTTAGTTAATTAAATGGTTAAATAGGTTGGTGGATTATAGCTCATTTATTCAAAAATCCCAGCCCAAACTCATTTATAAATGGGTTAGACGAGTAGATTGATTGGTTTACCATAATCATTAACACTGCTGCTACTCATCCGTTTACATTGCCTGATCTGGGTTGCTTCCGTCGTAGCTTATAACATGGCAAATGACCGTCTCCTAATCGTCCAAATCATTGCCCCAGTTATTTATAATTTATTCGAGATGTGGTTGTATTTATACTTTCTAATTTAAGAAAGACGGTTTGATCTCGTGTAGACGGATCCAACGTGGATTAAGCAGAAGATGTACCAGGCAAAAGAACCCCACCCGGTTTCCAAGAAAGACCTCACAACGCATAAAAAAGTATATATCAAAAATACCAGGCATTGAAATTTGAAAGTGGGCGGAAAATGGGATTATCTATTTATTATTATTTATGGGCAGGTACCTGGTAGGGGGATGAAGTCGGGTTTATTTTACAGCTGGGGAAGCAGGGGAAATGGGCGCACCCACATTTCTTTTGCTGTGAAACGGAGCTGGACTCTGGGTTTTGTTTGCGAACTGCCAAGGTGTGAAATAAAACTGCTTTGTACGCAAGTATTTGGATTTCTGTAGCTATTATCTAGAAGGAAAATTTTGAATTGCCGTAGCTGATGTAAAAAAGGGTTCCTATTTTTCTTTCTTCATCAAATGCGGGTCGTTTAGCTGACGCTGGTCAGCTGAATGGGGCCTGGAATTATGATAAATTGCTGCCGTCCATCCTCGGAGGCAGATTCGGATTTGGGTTTTGCATTAGGGGACGTGAAGTGAGATTTTGGGGAATTTTTCTAAATCCGGGGATTGATAAAACGTTGTTGTTGTTTTTTTTTTTTTTTTGGTTTATACATAAAAAGAACTTTTTGGTGAAATCGGGGGTCCGGGTTTTAGACTTTTAGGTGGAAGGGTGCAATCTGATGCTGTTCTGAGGATTCTCCTTGGACAGCGGACTGAATTTTGAGGAGAAGGTTGCGAATTGAATAGATTTTTCTTGAATTTGGTGTGGGGGGTGGCGGGGAGATGACGATGATAAGCAAAACCAAGGGCATGTTGGAGGATCTAGTCCGAGAGGGGTCAATGAAATGGGTGCTTGGAAGGCGGAGTTCGTTCGAGGATGAGTTCGAAGAGATGAGTAGGTCCCCTTCAGGTCGGAGGAAGTGGTTGTCAGAGCTCTCTCCTGCCGCAAATGTGATTGTGGGTCGATGCTCCAGGTTCGTCGCTTTTATCAACACGATTTTTTTTTCCCTAGTTCTCCTATGACATAATTAAGGAATTCTGTCTAGAAGTATCTCATGTTTCGACTTGTTTCAGACATGCTGTTTGCTCTCTGCGATCTTGAAATTGCATTGCAGCTTTCAAATAAATTTTTTTTTTTTTTTAAAAAAAATACATCGCGATTGGTTTTGCAGATCTTTCGGTTAGATTCCTCTTACTTACATTATAGGACGTGGACAATGAACCAGTAGGGCTGCCAGAGCTAGACATTCCGTCCATCCCACCTATCATCGTCTCACCAGTGCATATTAGTGTTAGCTTTACCTCAATCATTTCACTAAAAAGCTCTGCCATTCCCATTGGTAGTTTGTATCAATCAGAACTCTCAACACGACTAAACAAGCTTCTGTGAGACAATTACTACTACTAGCTGGAACAGTCTCTTCTCTGCACAGTTGCTCAATGGTTAGAAATGTGAACACTGTAAGGATGCCGAAAAAAAAAAAAGAAGGACACACCAAACACAAACAGCACCCTTTATACTTTTTATTGAAATGAGAATTAAAATAAGAACAAGCAAATTGAATTTTCCTGGGTTTTTGTCAGTACAGTTTCATATCTTGTAATGCAGAATCCTCAATGTTTCTATGGATGATCTTCGCAACAACTTTGATTCAGAGGCTTCGGCATCATTAAAGCATCCGTCACGGTATGCTAGAAACTTTTTGGAGTACTGTTGTTTCAGGACACTGGCTCTGTCTGTCCAAGTTATTGGTCATCTCAGTGACAGGAGCTTCAGGCACCTTACATTTGATATGATGGTAGCCTGGGAAGCTCCTGGGGCAGCAAGTGAACCTGTACTTAAGGTGAGGAGCAACTTGCCATGTAATTCTGGTTCTCTGATATTGTCATGATGAAGAATCCAACATGTGCTGTAGGCGACTGGATTTTATACTATATAGTATGAGCTTTATATCTTTGTTTGGAGATACAAGCTGTAATTGAGTTGTCTTAACTGTTGTTCTGATGGTCTATCATAATGAATAGACTTGCCCAAGAATCATATCATTGCATTCCTGGTCTGTGTTAATTAATGGCCATCATACTATGGCCTGAGAGAATAAACATAGAGGCATTCTACATTCAATTTGAAATGTTAAAGTGTATTTGTTAGATCTGAATATTTGTTGATGTACTGCATCCATAGTTTTGTACACACTAGACCAACCGCTTGGATCTCTAAACCCAGTCATCCACGGTCACTTAAGCTGTAGGGCTGAAGATATATGGCTTTTGAGTGCATCTGTTTTGATGTCTGTAATCCTTTCTAAGGCTTTATGCTAAATTTATGATAAAGTAGCTAAGTTGAAATTTCCCCTCAAAAGATAAAAGGAAATGGCACCTCTCTTACCAATACGTATAAAGAAATTTTTCCTGCAATCTTCATTATGACTGGTGATATCCATGTGGCAGATAGATTCAGAGACTACAGTTGGGAGAGAAGCATTTTCTCGGATAGCTCCAGCAGTTCCTAGCATTGCTGATGTGGTTACCAGTGCTGATCTTTTTGATGCACTTACATCTTCAACTGGGGGTCGGCTGCTTTTCACTGTATACGAGAAGTACCTTACTGGATTAGAAAGGTTAGCATGCTTTCGTTGATTGCTACTAATTGTTCAGATGCGACTCGCACTGCACTAATACTTGAGACTGACTGAATTTCGGGTCTAATCACTTTCATGTTGAAATTTGAATATGTAATTTTAGGTCTTCTTGTTCCTTAACGAACTGTTTGAGTCTTTCTTAAAGTAAAACTCATCTTCGTATTCAGTCTGATTCATTAGTTTTCGTACACGATAAACTTGAATTTGTATTCAGTCTGAGTATTATGGCTTGGTATTCATAAGCAAATATGACAAGGTGGACCTGCCACATATTTCACTTAAACAAATATATTGTTATCACAATTTTAAACAGTGTACAGCCTTGCTAGTCCTTTAGTCCTGGAGTCTGTAGGGCTCTCTTAACGATTACCACCCTGTTGCCTAATGCTTTATTTACAGTAGGAAGCTGCATCTCTATGCTATGTTCATGTCTTTGGAGAGATCACTGACTTATTTTTAACTCTTTCATGTCCTTGAATGATCTTTTATGGATCTGTATAGCCTGTTTTGTAATTATGTTTTACAATTTTTAAAACCAGTATTCTGTATGTGTTTTGTTTCTTTTTATCTGTCATAAATTTAAATTTTGACATACTATCCTTCCTCATCCGGGAGCAAATATTTTTTAACAACATGTTGTTTATATTTCCAATTAACTGGATTGCACTGAAATGTCTTAATGAGTCTACTCATGAATCTTGACATAGGCAACCTGTCAAGCTGAAGGATGTGGGTGTTGTATGAGTTATTACTCAATTCTTTGGCATCATTTAATTTAACTATTATGTCCATTATACTTCTTTATGTTGAGAGTTTAGAAATATCTATACACATTCTCCTTTAAACTTCTTCATATTTAAATTTCACATTCAACTTTTGTTCTTAGATGTTTGATGCTTCAGATTTGGTATCAAAATAACATGGGTTGAAAATTGGAAAAATCTTCCTTTTCTTGCAGAGCCATAAAAAAGATGAAGACCCAATCGGAGTCATCTCTTCTTTCTACTATACGACTACCCAGAGGAGAAAGAATTCTTGATGTGGATGGCACTGTCACCACCCAGCCAGTTCTCCAACATTTAGGGATGTCCACATGGCCTGGTAGGTTTTGTTATCAGCATTCCTAGTGTTGTTATGGCACCATCATTTAATAGAGCTTTTCTAGTGTAATAGCTTTATTCTACGAATACAATTTGATGAGCCAAATGTGTTTCAGTTCTTCAAATGCCATGCAGACTGAAGTTTTGAAGGGTTTGTTTGGAAATCCTTATGAATCGAATGGCAAATAATTGGTTTTTCGACATGCTAGGAAAACCTGGATTGCTTTGGCCTTTTCTTATCTTATTGAAGATTTGGACCTTTACTGTTTGTCTGTTGAGGGGGTACTGGAACTGACTTGATGGACTCTGTTTCTATATTCTGAGGATTGTAACTGTGGTTTGACTATTGCCCTGGTTCTCTGTTAAACAACTCATGTAAACTGTTTATCTAATACAGCTAACTTTTCACTTTGTGACAAATCGAGCCTCTGTCTATTGCAGGTCGCTTGACTCTCACAGATCATGCACTTTACTTTGAACCACTACGGGTGGTGTCATATGATAAGGCAACAATATATGACCTAGCAGATGACTTAAGACAGGTTGTTAAAGCTGAATTGACTGGGCCATGGGGCACCCGTCTATTTGACAAGGCAGTGTTGTACAAATCCATCTCCCTGTAAGTAACCCTGCCTGCATCTGCTATATATGTTTATGTTTTCTGCTTAACACATCGTGACTTATAAGGGCATTAGAAAGTGTACAGTCACATGCTGTGGATTATCAGTTATCAGTACATGGTGAAGCATCCTGCTGCAAGAAATGGACTCCTCAGCTAATTGGTTGAAATACTATAGCCTGCTATAGTTCTTAATTTCATTTGTAAATTTTCTTATGAGATGTATAATTAATTGGTGCCTTGAATTTGAAGCATGTGTTGACGTAGGTGACTTTTGATGGACTGATAATTTACAAAAATTTCTTGTATATTCATGATTCTTTTAAAAACCTCCTAAAAAAGCCAGTCCACTATTAAGTCTGTCTTGTTTTGTTTTCAATTGTAGACCAGAGCCAGTTGTCATGGAATTTCCAGAGCTCAGTGGTCACTCTCGCCGTGATTATTGGTTAACTATTATTCGTGAAATTTTGTTTGCTCACAAGTTCATTCGAAAGTTCCAAATCGAGGGAGTCGAGCGGGAGGAAATTCTTTCAAAGGCTGTACTGGGTATCCTGCGTCTACAGGCTATTCACGAAATGACCCTTCCAATGCCTGTTCGCTGGGAGACACTTGTCATGTTCAATCTTGCTGACCAAATCCCAGGAGGCGACCGTGTACTAGAAACTCTTGCTAGTATTTTGGCCTCACGGGAGTTTGACCGTACCAATAATCCGAATGCTGCTAGTGGGATGAATTCAATATCAGCTTTAGCTATGTTATCCAACTTGGGCATTGGTTTAGGATCAGATTTGCATGTTGATGATGGAAAAAGACTTCTGGTGGGAGAGATTGTTGTTGGCGAGATGAGTTCTTTGGAAAGAGCTGTCAAAGATTCAAGGAACAACTTTAAGAAGGTGGAGCAGGCACAGGCAACAGTTGATGGAGTTAAAGTTGAGGGCATTGACACCAATTTGGCTGTGATGAAGGTGCAGTTGCATGCTCTAGCATAACTACCTTGATATTTTCGAAATTGCCTTTTCCATGTGAAGTGATGTAAGAAGCCAGCTAATTTTTTGCTTTGTTCATTTCTGCAGTGCATGTATACTGACCCATGTACTAAAGTTTAAACATTTTTCTTGCATCCATTGGTCACCAGACTATTATTCATGCGAAATCAAGGTGGCCTTATGCATCTTTTGGCCATGTGGAGCTGGATTTAATTTTTTTTTTTTTTACATCTACTTTGGCATTTCCATTCAAATTTTGGATTGGATAGACTTTGGGTCATTGTTTAACAGGGCCTGGGACACATTTCGATTGGCGTTGTTGATTAAAATAATAGAGCAGCAGCACTGCTCCAGTTAATTTCAGTGTTTTTAGGTTGTATTTTAAAACGTTCTACAGTTATTATTATTATTATTTTGCGTGTTTATTCCATCAACAACTTAGATCCAAATGAGATTTGCACATTTGATGCTCACATCAATAAATTAATTTGATGTCCTTGCTACTGTCGATGAGAACTTTTTAATGAAGTCCCTGTTGTTTCTGTTTCCCCCCTTTCTTTTTTTCAGGAATTATTATCCCCTGTTCTGGAAATTGGAAAGTATCTTCAATTTCTTGCATCCTGGAATGACCCTCTCAAGTCTCTGGGGTTCTGTTTAATGACTAGTTATGTCATTTGCAGGTTTGTCATTACTGCTTGTGTTATGATTATCTTTCGACTCAAATGTTTTGTAGTTTTTTTATGCGTTCATGTTTTTTACCATGAAATTGGTATCATGTTTTCACTGGCGGTTATAATTCCCAAGTGGATGAATTTGATTGAATCATGAGGATAGGAATCTTGGCTTTGTTTAGGTGCAAAATTGTCTGGTACCTATTCTCCTCAATGTGAGGATTCCCTCTTTTTTTTTGGTTTCATCTATGTCTAGAGTAAACAAAGAGAAATGGGACTGTTGATTTGGTGGTGTGTGGTTGGATGGTCACTTGGTCTGGACCTGGCCTATAGGTTTAAAATAGAGGTGTTTCTGTATTTGCTGTAAACTGTTTTCTATGTTGCAGCAATTGTACCCTGATCCAGATTTTTGGACTTTGTTGATTCTTCCTGCTGTTAATTTATCTTTGAATATGCTCTTCTAGGGGGTGGATAGGGTATGCAGTTGCGCTGTTGATGGTCTTTGCTTCAGTGTGTATGTTGCTCACAAGATTCTGTAACCAAGGCAGGCCAGTTGATGAGGTCAAGGTGGTGGCTCCTCCCCCAATGAACACTATGGAGCAACTCTTGGCTGTCCAGAATGCAATTTCCCAAGTTGAAGAGCTTGTCCAAGATGGAAATGTCACCCTCTTGAAGATGCGTGCACTGTTGCTGGCAGTTTTCCCTCAGGTGTTGCTTTTTTTGCATTCGTGCCAGCTTCAACTCTTCCTTTTAACTATGTGCTTTTGTAGCTTGCTCTTTTGCTTATAGATTGTCCTTTTGTTGCTCATGCAGGCAACTGAAAAACTTGCACTGGTGCTGGTTCTTGCAGCCTTGGTCTTAGCTTTTATTCCAGCCAAGTTCATATTGCTCATGGTGTTCCTGGAGACATTTACTTGGTATTCACCCCCAAGGAAATCCACCACTGAGAGGTGGATGAGAAGATTGAAAGAATGGTGGTTCAGCATTCCGGCTGCGCCCGTTGTACTTGAAAGAACCAGCAAAGAAGATAAGAAAGATAAGAAAAGGAGGTAGACCCTATTTCATTTGTGATGATTTGTCTTCTCTTTATGAGGCTTTAAACAACTTGTACAAATCCAAGTGTTCCTACCCAAACAATGAATACAAAAGAGTGTAAATCGATGGAAATAAACGAAGTTGTGCAGAAACCATCCTCTAAAGCTATCAGTGGCACTTTTTCAAGGAATCATGTTCTCAGGTTGTAAATGATTTTTAGCCAATTTCTCTAATAAATAAACTAGCTAGAAAATGCAATAAAAGTGGACAACTGTGCAAACATTGTGGTGGGCCTCCATCTCAGAATTAATTCTAGACGGCATCAGGAATATCAATCATTAATGCACAGCTATATATCATCATGGGTCATCGATTTGTTGTGAAGAAAACAATGCGACAACAACTTAGGATTAGGACTTTATTGCAACCTTAAAGGCACGCTGGGACTATTGGCGTGCCACAAGCAGCCGAATGTTTCGTAAATTGCGAGCCCGCCTACGCTACTAACGCAGGGGACAATGGACGAGGTTTGCATACAAACCCCGATGTCATCACCCCCATGGCTCTCTGATGTGTCTTATTCATGCAAAACACCTAAGCAATTTTTTATTATTTTTATTTTTTATTGTGCCAAGTTCCAACTGGAATTTTACTTATAATGTCATATTTTTTCCATTTCCATCTTATATTACAAATTAAACTCATGAAATTTTACAAATTTTATATAATCACTGCTCGGTGCTGTCATGCGCTCAAATGGAAGACACTGCTCCCGTTCGGGAGACCAGCTCCCACTCGAACGATATTACTTCCATTAGATTTCAAATCCAAATCGGTCGGAAAACATCCTAATAAAAACACGTAAGAATTAGTTAGGCTTGTTGCGCCCCAAATCCATTAAAGCATGGTCAGAATGCATAGTTTGCCGGTTAAAGACCACCTTTACACCTCCATGTTAAAGATATATCGTCTAGTGCTGATTAACCTTACCATAATTATGATGCAGTTTGCTGCAAAATGGGACTTGTGTATATTTTAATGTAATAATACATTATATAATAATTTATTCATATAAAAAAACATATGTTGAATGATTTAAATGATGAAAATATCGCTTTTAACTTGATATTTATATGAAATTATTTTATTATGTTAATTTTATACAATTTTAAGATGGGGCCAATACGCGTGTTTGATTTGTACGAAAGTTGGTATACAAATAAAGTGAATAATTCTAAATACAATAAGATAGATTTGTTATTCACGTTCAAGTGAGCCACACACGCATTGGGTAATTTTCTATGTATGAAATAAAGTTTTAGCTATTGAGTAGAGTAATGATACTATATATATGGTCGGATAGTATCGTTATCCTTTTGAGTACACTGAACATTTTAAAATAAAGAATTTGAGTTGCGAAAATATAACTTAAACTTTTAAAATTGTATATTTACAAATATTTGACTAATTTTAATATAAAAATAATAATTAGATAATAAATATATAAATTAGAAAGATAATTGTAGACATTAATATTTTAAAATATTAATAGATACGTAAAATATAAATAAGTTTCATAGAGAAAAGATATAATTATATATAAATGTAAAATATAAATTTATCTTTTTAAATGACCTTCATCATTGTTAAGATTTTATCCTTTAATATTATAAAAATATTGAATCATGACTATTTATGAATATAAAATATACGAATATATAATTTGTAGATTCATTTATGTAACGCATCTGTAAGTAAATAAACAGCTGAAATTTTATTTTAAAAACCACAAAATTTTTTGGAGTCGCATGACCTTCAGTCTTGAAGTGGCATCAATACGAATTACCTTCCTTTTAATGCATTGTTGCCAAAAAGCCGCTAGTGCCTTGTGTACAGGTCACATCTTCTAAAAGTATATAAAAATTGTATAAATTTAGAAAATCATATGTATCTGTGTATCAAAGCTTTAGAACGTTATGAAGACATATAAAATCATTATTTTAAGTACGATAAATATTTTAGATAGTTTGGATATTAAATTAGAATCTTATCGGCTCTTATAACAAATAAATTATTTTTAATAGATTTAAAATTACTCTTAAGTAATTGTGAATTTTGAAAATAATACAAGTCATGGATTAAGTTGATTTTTATATCTAAATAAAGCAAGTAGCATTAAATAAAGTGGGTGGATTGAATTTGACCAAATGATTAAGATGGGGCCTAAACTAGACTGTCCTACTGTAGTGATTTAATAAGATAGGGTGTACTAAATTTATATATATGAGCCCATTTCTATACATCCAGTAATACCATTTCATTTCGGTAGGATCATCTAGTTTGGGTCTTAGTTACATGATTTTATCAAATCCAATCTATCAATTGTATTTAATACTATTTGATTTACTTGGATTCCAAAAATTATATTAATCTATAATTTACATTATTTTTAAAATTAAGAATCACTTGAAAGTGATTTTAAATACAGTATAAAGACACGTAAGGTACGAATTCAATAGCTAAACCACCTAGAATATTTATTCATTTTAGCGAATATATCTAAGTAATTTTCTAAATTTACACACATTTATGTATACATTTAAAAGATATGGCCTATCTAAGTAATTTTCTAAATTTACACACATTTATATATACATTTAAAAGATATGACCTACATACAACTCTAATTACCATGATTTTTAGTATTTGAGTAGTTAGATACAATGGACATATTAGATTAGACAAAATTATCAAGATGAGACCCAAACCAGATAGAAGTAATAAAGCAAAATGTTAATACCGAATATATAAAAGCCGAACTATATATATGTATAGGAATGCTTCTATGGAACTACTCTTTTATGTAATTTTTTTTTTAAGAGAATCTCTTTCATTTTAATATATTTATAATTGATAAAAAATTTACTTCATTTACATCATTTGTATTATTATAAAAATCGTTTCATTGGTCTCGTATCTTTGGGGATGAATGAATTGAATTTAACATTAAATTTCACCATTTTAAAATTTGGAGGGGTAACATGTACGTGCATGTATAAATATATCATTTCCTGTGCAATGAAGCTGCACCATAATTAACGGTGCATTTGACCAAAAATGAGTCCTACGTGTACTTAAATGTATTAATATTTTATACAGTTATTTATCCATATATAAATTTTATAGCAAATGATTTACATATTAAAAAATAACTTTAAAGTTATTATTTATATTAAATAATTTTATTACATTAAATTTGCACCATTTTCAGTTGAAGTTCATACATATATCTAATTGGAATGAAAATTGGTATGGTAATAGAATATATAATTCTAAATATAATGGGTGTATTAGATTATAATTTTATAATATATGAGGCTTATTTAAGATAATTGAGCCATAATTATGGTGGTGAAACTGCGCTTGAATATTTTTTTCTCTCTCCGTACCTGATCGTTTAAAAACACCTTCCGATGTCGTAAGTGTGCTTCTGGCCGCTACACCAGAATATAATGCTTTTCCGTGCGTATTGGATTGGAAAAAAGTCCAATCATCCAATATTATGCTACTCACTGGAATTTTTTATTCTTTTCCATTCTCCAATTAATTAAGTTCAAAAGTCGTCGCCCCGAACAGGACTTCCTACCGCAGTTCGATAATAACCCAACTTCAAACATTAAAAATAAAAATAAAAATAGAGATGTCCAAAATTAAAAAAGAAAACACGCTCCGGAAATCCAATAAAAAAGAAGACGGTGCAACAAAGATTCAGGCATTGTTGGCAATTGAAATACTTGACTAGGACCGATGTGTGTGGTGCGACATTTACAGCAATTGTAAAATTCATCTTCCATGGATGGGTTGCAGACGGGCAGACGGCATCACCCACGATGTTATTATAGCCGCCCTTACAGAAGATCATTTGGGGAGAAATAGGCTGAAGATGGCGATGATCGGAGTAAAGTGGAATTGCAGTAGTAGTCGGAGATGGCGAATTGCTGCTGAAAATAGACTGGGGATGAATTTGGCGAAATGCTGGAGTTGCCGGTTTCATAGGCCCTGGTGTTTGCTGGTTGCACCGTTGAATGCTTATGGCAACCGGTGCTGATGATGAGAACAGATTGCAAGGCGATTTTGTTGATCGGTTTGGGTGCAAGATGGGTTGCGATCTGTTACCGAACGCGTTCTGCGGGATTGCTGCTGGCTTCTTCATGGTTTGTAAGCTGTTGATTCTTTGAATGAAATCTCGTGTTTTTCTGTAATTGAAATGGGGATCCATGACTTGTATAACAACAATTCAATTACGTACACAGTCATCTAATGAGAATACAAATGAATTAAGGTGGAAATCTATGAGTATATTTTAAAAATTTCCTCAAAGCTATATACATTTTCAACTAGTGATTTTTTTTTTTTTGATGAAAGCAACTAATGATTTTGGGTCAATTTAAGGATGGAGTTGAGATTCTTGCCAAAAAAAAAAAAAAAAAGAAAAAAGAAAAAAGATGGAGTTGAGATTTGGCATTAAGTTTAGTTGTACATCTGACCTACTATCATCACTAACAATTAAAAGTGTCCGCTTAAATGGGAAAGGAATCAGCTGGCCCACCAATTGGCTAGGATAGCAGTGGAATCTGACAATAGTGAAGAATCCTGATGTTACAAGCTCCAAGCTGTATAATGAATTGTTATGTATAGATTGTAACAGCTAAATTTTGGTTTTTGTTTTTTTGGGGGCTGTTCCTTGGCTGGGTCTCCCTTCGTGTTTCTCCTTGTACAGTTAGCTGAGAAACAAATGTTGGAGCCCACTCTATCAGCTTGATCTTGTAACCTCAAAATATATAAAAAATCTTTTACTTGCCTCCCCAGCTGACAGCAATCAATCAGGTTGATCCAACCTAGCTATCTTGTGCTTAGATTCCTAACCGACGATCAAGTGATTAAGACGATTATTTTGTCAACTGCAACAATCCCTTGTTCAGTGCTCACCTTGGTATAATGAATATTCGTATTAGTAGCTAACATTTAAAAAAGGCTACTCGTTGGTTATATTGGATGAATTGGCAATTTAACTCAAGCTTAAGTCCAAATAATTTTCTTTTACGGAAAAATCCGAATAATTAGGTTTGTTCATATTCACCCAAATCCCAAACTAACCATACACCGCTTCTACGCGTGTTAGATTAGCCTTGTAATTATTTTTTGAAATTAGGAGAGAGAAATAGGAACAATTGAGCAACTAAACTGATTTCAAGCCACTATATGGCGTGTACATGGTGTAGATGAGTATCCTAACTTATTTTCATTTTGTACTTAAATCTCTCTCTCTCTCTCGTTTAAATGGAAATAAACAGGCCCTAAATTTACTCGTTTTTAGAAATCTCTCTTTTCTTAGGATCTTTTTTACACAAAACCTTAAATTGTTTCTTTTAAAATATTTGCAATTGGTTAAACCCTAGAAAATCTTTCTTAAATTGGAAAAAAATAATTAAGGTAACCTATGAGCGGTCCATCTCATTTACGGGAAACAATTCAATCCACTTCGAAAAAAAAGGATCACTTTAGGGTTTTAAAAAATCTAAATCATCTGCACTCCACTTAATAATTGATTGTGTGGGAAAGAATGGTTTAATATTTGGACAATCGGATTTCCTTCTTCAAAATAAATTATATATGTTAGGAATGAGGGACGTCTTGCATGACTAATAAAAGCAAAACAAGGAGAAATTTCTGAATTACCTATTAAAGTTTTTTTGGGCCTACAGTACCTATTCATGGCTCATTTCAAAATATTATATGCAAAAGTAGTTTATTGAGAATTCTAATTTTTATTTCTGATGAGAGACAGAGAGAGAGAGAGATTTACAAAGAATGGATAACATGGCTGGAGAAAGATGATTCTCCCAAAAAAAAATAATAACAATCCATCAGCAAAACCCTCCCTCGGCTGGATTTTGTCCAATGAATGAATTAGATCATATTAGTTAATTTAATTTGAATTGAGCTACTGTCTTAATTAATTTGCTAGAGTGCAAATATATCCTCCTACAAGAAATTAACGGTTGGAAACAAAAATAGTAAATTAAGGAACCCAGGAATCTATGAACAAGAAAATCTCCAACAACTCGTAGAGAAGTTGCGAAGCCCGAAATTAATTCCTTTTTTTATTCGAGATGTGCTTCAATAATCTGGGAAGGCTTTGAGGACTTCCATCATGGAGGGCGAGATGGAGCTCATGTTGGAAGGAGAGAAGACGGGATCCGGATATCTATACATGGGCCTTGAAGAGCAGAAGAGCTCCGAGGAATTAGGTGTGAAGAGCGGTACGTCGGAGAAGAAGGGATTCTCAGCTGGGTCGAATGGTGGCGCGATGGAGGACGCAGAGCTCACTTGGACGTCTCCCACACTGCAGTTCTCGTCGGTGAGGATGGAAGACGAGGCGGCGGCGGCGGCGGCAGCATCCTCGCGGCCTCTAATCCTAGAGCCATTGCCATTGCGCCCCTCGGAGAGGATGGTTCCAGATTCTTGGCCCTGAGGGTACGGTGCCGGAGGACCTTCGTCGGACCTGGAGAGACCAGTGAGCTTCTGCACGAGAGCCATGAAGTCACGTGCCTGCGTGTGGATAATTTTGGGTGAGTGGGTGTAGATGATGACGGGGTGGCGCTGCTGCTTGGAGGCGGAGGCGGCAGCTGTGTTAGCGAGGGAGGATGTAGAGGAGGAGGATGAAGAAGAGGAGGAGGGCTTGTGGATAAGGTGGGATTCCTTGTTAATCTTCAGGGGGGTGGGACGTGGGCCTGTCATCTCGCGCCTTGCATGTTGATCGTCGGTGACTTGTGATGGGCTCATGGCGAGGAAATGAGAGAGAGAGAGAGAGAGAGAGAGAGAGAGAGAAAAGGGGTGGGGGTTATTTGTATTTGGGTGGGTTGTACAATTGCATGGGAGGAGGAAGGAGGTTGGGAGGTGTAAAGGCAGATATATACAAGGGAGGTGGAGAGAGGAAGAAGAGGAGCGCCAGCGATTCTGACCGTTGACGAAAAGGCGGAGCGATGATGCGGTGGGGTGTTTTTAGGGTTTGGCGGGGAATCGGTTGGAACAGACGTTAATTTGGACGGAAGATTCGGGCAGACAGAGACGGCAAAGTTAGCGGGAGGGAGATGGAAGGAAGGTGAGCTTTCCACGCTTCTCTCTCTCTCTCTCTCTCTCTCCACCCTGCACTTTTAGGCTTCTGTACACGTGCGCCTTCTCATCCTTGCTTCTTTTTCTTCAACTACATCCATCTCTCACTTGACTGGCTAACTCTCCCCCTAACTAATTATATTATCTCTATGTAGAATTCTAGCTGGCAGAGCAAACGAAAATCGTGAAAATTAGACTAATAGTTATCATTCATACCAAAAATAATTTGTCGAATTAATTAGATGTATAGGTAACTTCGATGTCACGTTAAATATGATGCATGCGATATAACATCGTTATCTTTTGCACAATCAAATATGATCTGCGCAATGTTTAAATTAAAGGGATGTTTGGTAATTTGTTTCACTCCGCATAATTGTCCTACTTTTTAATTATTTTTTTCACTTCTCCCTGTATGACTACCATTTTTGTCTTGATAAAAAATTTACTTAATTTTCAATCATTTCTACATAATTACCAATACATTTAACATTTCTATTTTAATTTTATTATTTTTACTCATCATTATTATCTCTATCGTACCCATTATTTTCTTATATTTTAAAAACTTTTACACTAAAAAATTTTTGCCAAAAGTTTTATCACTTTACAAATACACCATAGGTCGAAATGACTTGTTCTAGTTCCCAAACTAATTAAAGTGTTTATGTAGCTCCGATACTTAAAATTCAGTACAAAATTCATTGTCGGGCATATTTATTGAAAATAAAAACTTTTTAATCTAAAACTTTTTATTTTTTCCAACCACTTTATTTTTAATTTTTTTATATCTTCATATACAACTACTTTAATTTTTAATAATTTTTATACAATTAAACTATTATTTTAATTTTATTTTCTTTGCTCGTCATTGTTAGTCTTTTATTATATTGCATCATTTTCTACCAATTTAAAAATTTTACATTAAATGTTTTTAATTCATAAGTTTTATTACTTCCAAAGTACATACCTAAAATCAAAAACTCTACGTAAAAATGATGCTTAAACACACGAAATTTGTTAGCTTTATATCATGAAACCAGCAGTATATAATCACATGAAAGGCCTACATCACATATCATCATGATTTACGGATCGATACATGAAGGATAACCGGAATAGCATTAGGCCATTGACGTTAACCTCAGATAGAAACTTTCAACGCATGCAATGAATTCAATTCATTAGCTGATCGTCAGCAAATTTCAACTGGGACTAGTATTCCCATAGAAAATTAAGCTTGTCAACTCACGAGCTCGTTGTATCTGTGTGCCATTCCAAGATTTACAACTTAATTACTATTTAATTGCGATTAATTACTCATTAATTATGAATGAATAATTAAAAAAAACTTAGATGCCCAATCCAATCGGCCGTCAGATGACACCGCAGGTTCCTCACTTCGGCCGCCTCACGTGCACATACGGTGGAGCCCACTGGAGTTGCCAGGTTCATGTACGCTACTGCTTCCTCGTAACTGCATACACTTGCCTCACTCAGAATGGTATACATATCTCAACAATATACTTTCGGGAAAAAATTCCCATAGATAACGTACAGCGCTGAAAATTAATGTTATAATCAACAAAGCTACAAAAAATCTTCTTAATCATGATATGTTAGAGTACAAATTATTTGTATTTTTTTTTTTCTGTTGGTTGGGGGTGTGTTGGTGGAATGATTCAGTCGATTTCAAATGCGCGCCTGAATATGCGACTAATTAAATAAATATATTTTCTGCAACTAGGTAAATAAAATAATTTTTAATCAATTTAAAAAAACTCAATTACATTGTAATATCTTTGTGTTGGGAATCAATTTTTAGCTTTTATCTTTCTTCACCGATTAATTAATTTTTCTGTTTAAATCTGTTTGTATTTATCCTGGAGTGTTGAATGTAAGGGTGCAACTCGGGTCGGTTCAGTACGGGTAGTGGTCTACCCTACCCATACCCTATTTGTAAAAAGCTTATCCTACCCTATCCATTTATCGGTTCGGTTCCTATTATACCCTACTCTACCCATTACCCATAGGGTCGGTTCCGATTTCGGTTCCAAATCGGTTTCTTTAATACTCAAATAAAATATTTTTTTAAAAATTTCTATGTTATTATAAATAATGTAAAATAATGCTCATTTACGTTTTAAAATCATAAGTACGTATATTATTGTTTATATTATTATATAAAAATATGAAGTATAAACCATCATGACCCAATCATTAAAACTAATAATATATTATAATCATAAGTCACAAGCGTATTTATAAGAGTCTTTCGGAAGTCAATGGTGTATATATAAATTCATTTAAATTTATACTTCACAAGGTACAAAATTCATTTAAATTTGAATTTTGTTAAAATATGTGTGCACATAAGATGTCAAAGACAAAGCATAATACATAGTATATAATATATATTATACATATATAATTATGCACCTAATTAATTACCCATATGAGTACCTATGCGGGTCGGTTCTGGGTACCAAACGTATCTACCCTATCCGTACCCTATTTGAGTAAGCGGGTAATAATTTGTACCCTACCCATAGCTATGGGTAATATTTTCTACCCTACCCTACCCAAATTAGGGTCGGGTCGGTGGGTACCCATGCATACCCTACCCAAGTTGCACTCCTAGTTGAATGGTAGACAAGGCTAATCCTCTCTCTCATCTCTCGTTTGCATATGTTACATACAACTTATTTTCTTAATCAAAGCCAAACAAAAGGAGTTAGATATTTGATGGCACATATGCCGCAAGAAATAAAAATTAAATATGGCTTAGAAGCGATTTCGTGTAACTCCTTCATTCTTACAATGACGATGATTGATGTAAAATTTAATCAATTTATTGTATTTACAATTAAACTCTGAAATATTCTTACAAATTTCTAAACAATAATCTAATTTTTCTAATAATAAGTCATAAAATACTCACCTGGAGGATGCTTCTACATAAAACTTGTTGTAAAATGCGGTTGCCATGTTTCGAAACAAAAAAAACCCACACAAATAGGGCAAGTCGTCGACCGCTAAGGTAATACCTTAGTGACATATAAACAACTGTTCTATGTGTGAACTAAAGCTTAGATCTTCATTAACTCATCATCATCGTCGTCGTCATCGTCGTCATCATCCTATGTCATTTCCCACCTAGGTGGGGTCGGCTAGATCTTCATTAAGTAATAAAATAATATTATTACCTATAAAGATAAAATGATATAATTTACACTACTATGTAATGTCCTTTTGCAAACAAAGTTGGTCACCAAAATATGTTGATGCACAAGCTAATAGGCATTAGCAACAGAGCTTATAGTATTAATGATTTAAACAAATTGATGTATTAATATGGGCCAAAATAATTATTCAATAAGAAAAAAATCTTTCTTCATACACATAGGTCATATCTTGTGGACACTTATTCTGTGAGGCTATTCGTATATCGTGCAATACGGACAATCATAAAAATTATCATTTTATATGTATGACCTTACTCAGATCTTCTTTTCAATGAAATTTAACATTTTTAAATATTTTTTTATTTTTAAAAATAGATAACATAAGCATGGGTACATGCACCATGGATTTAAGGAAACAAAAAAATAACTTTTACCATCCCTCATATGGAGACCACAATGCAGGTGGTTATATAGAATCAAAAGACATATCTTTTAAAGGATCTTAACCATAGAAATCAACCACTTGAGGGTTGTCCAAGTGGTAAGGATGCTAGCATACACAGGAGAGGACAAGAATTCAAAATTTGTCCCTAACGTGTGGGAATTTTCTCTCTCCTTAATAATCAACCACTTGGGCTAACATGTTTATGAAATTTTTTTTAAAAAAAAGTAAAAAAAAATATATGCATGCTCCCGGGAGCACTGAATCTGGGGCCGTATATGCGTATATGCATTGATTCCATAATGCGAACGTGTACAATATCATATTCCACCTTCACATCATCACGAATCATAATTTTCTGGGTGAATGCAGTTGTTTTGGTTTGGTGAAATTGGTGGGAAAGTTCAAAAAAGTTGGGCCACAGCTCATCGATTGATCCGAGGAATCCACGTTAAATACGTGCACGGAGAGTCTACGCGCGAGCCCCCTCAAAATAAGCTGACGTTCCTCTGAAGCTGTTCAACGATGGGATGCTGTAAAAGCTCATGTTACCAGCAGAAGCCCAGGCCGAGCACAGAAGCTCACATTTTCTGAATTTTGGCACGCTGAAACAAACTTAGAGAGGAGCCGATGCTGAAACTTCCCCGAGTATTTCAAGAGAGGTTGGCACCTTCCCGGCTCCTGCTCCCTGAGGGTTGCAAACTTGTAATAGTGTGGTAGGGAGTCAATGCTGTCCCCTCAACATGAAAGTTGAACACCCACAAAAACAGGGGGGGAGTAATACAAAACCCATGTAACAATAACGTGTTTGTGAGACTTGATTTACATTAATATCATCATCCTTGTTACAAGATTTACATTAAATTAAACGTGTGTGCCTTTGCTTTACATCAACATCCACAGTGGATAAAATAGCAAAATTCAGATTGTAGTTGTAGCAGTAAAGAATCAATCGAATTTGAAAGGTTAGAAACATCATCCACATCTAAAGAATTTTAGTACTGATCATTGCTGCTTGTCACATTTCTTTCGAGGGATATCCAGGAGTGGTGCATCGCATTTCCTTGAGAGAATGTCACCTTTTATGACTTCACTGCATCCCATCGCATTTCTTTCCCGAACTCTATGGAGACATTCTGAAAGCGTACTACATATAAGACTATCCGGTGTAACACCATTCATCAGCATCCTCTTGTATAGCATCAGTGCTTCTGTCAATCTTCCTACCTTGCAGTAACTATGAATCAAAATTGCGTATGCTACAACGTCAGGGAATAAACCCCTGTCTAGAGAACTGCGAAAAGTCAGTGATGCTTCCTCCAATCGGCCTTCTCTGCAAAGACCATGGATAAGAACACTGTAGCTAATGACGTTTGGAGGGATCTGGTCTTCAATCATCTCTGTGTAGAGTTCAATGCCATCTTGGAATCTAAAAGACTTGAAGTAACCATCAATCAAGCAACTATATGTAACAACATTTGGTGAAGGCCCACTTTCAAGCATTCTAGTAAACATTGACATAGCATCATCCAATCGACCTTCTTTGCAAAAAGCATCGATCAAAATACTGATAGTTACAGTACTTGGTTGAAGTCCCCGTTCCATCATCTCTTCATAAAGTTGAACTGCAGCACCCAATTTTTTTGCCAAGCAGTAGCCTTTGATCATTGTGTTGTATGTAATGACATCAGGCACCAATCCACATTCTAAAAGTTGACTAAAAATATTAAATGCCTCCGCTAGATGGCCTTCCTTGGAAAGTCCATTAATTAGAGAATTATAAATAGCAATGTCAGGGGCAACAGTGCTTCTAAGCAACATTTTGTAAGCCTTCAATGCATCTATTACATTTTTTTGTTTACAAAACCCGTTAATCAAGGTGCAATATGTTACGGCATCAGGTTGGAAGCCCCTCCCTAGCATTTGAAAGAACACCATCAGTGCTTCCCTCAATTTCCCCTGTTTGACCATTGACTTGGTAAGTACAGTGAAGGTAGTTACATCAGGTACAACATCATCTACTTCCATTAGTCGGTACATCTTCAGCACATCATTTAACCTTTCTACTCCACAGAAACCATCCAATAATGCATTGTATATGAAGATATTAGGTTCTAAATCCCATTTTACAGACTTCAAGAAGAACCTAAGAGCATCTGCCATCTTTCCTTCCCTGCAAAGACCTTTTATAAGCGCACTACTGACAATATCATCAGGCATACAACCATTCTTCTTCATATATTCATACAAATCAAATGCATCCCTCAACTTCCCAGAGTTTCCAAACCCGTTAATCAGACTACTATATGTGATCAGGGTTGGCTCAAAACCTTGCTTCATCATCTTACCAAAAAGCACACATGCCTCAGAAACTCGACTACTTTTGCATAATCCACTGATAAGAATGCTGTAAGTAACAACATTGGGGGAAACGTCCTCGCACAACATCCTCGTATACAACTCAAGGGCCTTTTGCATATCCCCAGCCCTAACATACCCGTGAATAAGTGAACTGAAAACTACAATATCTGGCAAGATTTTGCAATCTAAAGCCGTTGAAAGAAGTCTACATGATTCCTCCATTCTACCTACCTTGCAGAAACCATCCATAAGAATACCATAAACGGTTACATCAGGAGCAACTCCCTTCTCCAACATGAGCTTGTAAACTTCAAGCGCCTCATCTAGTCTACTCCGTTTGCAATACATGGCAATCAAACTGCTGTAGGTTACAACAGTCGGATTTGGGCCAAATTCTGTTAACACAGAGAGGAAAGCACATGCAGTTCCGAGCTGCCCCTCCTTACACAGCTTATTAATAATCTTATTGCAATCAATTATGGAGGGCATGACACCTCTCTTGACCAAAGCTTGGTGAAAATCCAAAACCATTTGGACTTCGCCCTTCTCCAAAAGTGCAGCAATGATGACACCATACACCGAGGATTCAGTTCTTCCTGACTGACCCGCTAGCTCCCCGTAAATTTCCAAAATCAAATCAAGCGTCCCTGCAGTGATCAAAGAACTCAGCAAAGATGATTGCGCATAGAATGAAATAGAGAAACCCATTCTCCGCATCCGGCCGAAGCCTTCCACAGCCCCATCAACCATCCCAGCGCGGCAGTAACTATCAACAAGGAAACTATAAACCGTACTCGGATTGGAGCCATATATGCTCAAACCGTCAGAAATGGTGCTGAAGACGTCGGCTTTCGCAAACAGTCGGATCATTCGGTCGACGACCGCGCGGGAACCGTTGAATTTTCTCGAGCGAAGCAAGACATGAGCGAGACTGCAGAAGGATCGGATGTCATGGGAGAGCCCCAGACAATGCTCAGACCACTCAAAGAACCGAACTGCGGAACCGGGCCTCGACCGGAGGCTGTAGAGAACGGTCTCGACGTGGCGCGGCTGTAATTTGGATGCCGAGACGGCATCGACGAGATCGAGATTTCCTTGAGCGAATGCATCGCAAATGCGTTCTAGGGTTTTGCAGAGGTTTTGCGAGCTGAAGTTAGCGTTTGCCGTGTAATTCCAGGAAGTGATAAAGCGAGGAGAGACGACGTATTTCAGTACCTTGGGCGTGGAAAGCATCAGATTGCCCACCCCTTCTTCCCCGATTGTGGCGTTTCGATACTTGCAAGCCGTTGGACGGAATCAACGCAACTCGCAGGGTTGCAAGTTGCCACTTGCAAGTTGCAAGGGGAACCGAAGGAGATGCAGTCGTCCGGATTAGGTTAATCGCGCTGTCCAGGATACATTTTTTTTCTTTTTCCTGAAAATTTTGTTTAATTCGACTTGACACTGTCAGTTATTTAGAAATTAGAATCCATGCGAATGATAGATGGTTACTTTGCTTATCAATTTACACATTCGGAGTATTTAGACTGGCTTTTCCTGTAACATTTGCAAATCCAATCAAAATCTAAAGGGGCTGTTTCAAATGATATAATGTTCTTGATCAAATCTGTAAGAGATAACAATTTAAAATTAAAAAAACGTTATTAATTTTGAAAAATAAAAATATCTATAAATCTTCAAAAATAAGAAAATTTGATACACATATTAAATATATTTAGATTAACAATTGTATAACAAAATTTTCAAAAAAATTCTCTAATATTCCCGAGTCATTCCTAAATGCACCCTATTTAACCTATTTTAAAATTTTTTTTACACAACTGTTAATCTAAGTGTATTTTACATGTGTATAAATTTTTACAATTTTAAAATATTTTTAGATATGTTTTAGAATTTTTTAAAAATTACTAAAATTGCATGTCAAAAAAATTCTAAAAATGTCACTGATTTTTAAAAATTCAAAGAAATATATACAAATCTTTGAAAAAAATAAAAATTTATATACATATTAAAATACACTTCTATTAATAGTTGTGTAAAAAAAATTAAAAAATAAACATTTACACTAGGCACACTAAAGCCAATATTTCCTCGTACTAAGGGTGCAACTTGGTAGGGAGTCGGTCCGAACCAGCCCGACCTAACTCGGTTTCAAAACTAAGTTTGGGCTTTATTTTAGAAAAATTTCAAATTAGACCCGGTTTCAACCCGACCGGAGAAAATTCGAAATCAATACTAGTTTGCATCAACCTGGTACTAACACCTGACCCGATCCTAACCCAACATTTTTTTTAATTTATTAAAATAATTATATTTATTTACACATTAAGTATTTCAACTAGAATTGTGATAAAAGTTGCTCCATATAATCATAACCTAATTAAGCTATAAATCATTTATTTTAAAACCTAAATGTTATATACATTTGTCTATAAAGATTGAATATATTACATCTACATTAACTTCATTTGTAAATAATTATAAATATTTCAACTCTTTAAATTATTACATATATATTAATTAACTACCAGATATATAAATTCCGATTTCATTAAACTGTAGATATTGATTTTATGTAATCTCGTTTATTTTTCTTTTTTCAATTGTTATACATAAATTCATTATGTTCATTGTATTTAGAATTATCTTTTAACTAAAAATCTAATTTTTCTCAAAATCAAAGATATTATAAGTCATATAAAAAATGTATTCATGTGTAAATTATACATATGCAAATGCAATAATGGTTAAAATTTTTGTTATTTTTATTAGTAACTTAAATTTCTATTGGTTCGATTCAACCTGCAACTAATGGCAACCCGGTTCGAACCCGAATTATGGCAACCCAGTTTGAACCAATGTTGTCAGAACCGAACCGGTAAAAGAACTGGTCTGGTTCGAACCGGTGACGTCAGCATGACATATTTATGATGTAATAAATATTAAATTTTTTAAAATTTTAAATAATTAATTAAATATTTTGATAAACTTAATAGTATATTCCTTATAATCAACTATTCATATTTATCATTTGTCATTTGACCTTCTATCCTCAAATCATGCAAGAGTGCATCAACCATACAGTTAATTGAAATAGTGGTTGCATATTTAGTTATTTATGCAAGATGCGATATCATTTAATTAATTATAATATTTTATTAACTATAGTTAATTTGTTAATTTGTTAGCAATATTATTAAATTTACACCTTGAGCTAGGATTGCAATATGTAATTATGTACTTAGGTTATTTTCATAAAATTATTTAACTAAAATATATTTGATTATTTTCATGTTGTAAAACTAAAATCTGGTATTTTTAAAATATATTTGGTATTTTATATTTTTATTTTGATTTTTTTATTTTTAATTTTTTAAAACTGAGAATAGTAGAATACTAAACATTTTAAAATTAAGAATACTAAACATTTTAAAAATTAAAATATGTTAAAATTTTAAATTTGTAGATTTGAAACTAAGAATACCGTACGCAGGCAGAGAGGCAGAGACGGACGGCGAGGCAACGAGATGGTGACGGCGAAGCAGACGACGACCAGAGACAGATGACCGGAGACGGACGGCGACCAGAGACGGACGGCGTGCGTGGGCAGCAGCGTTGCCCGGCGAGGAAGACGAGGGTCGGCGGACTGCGTGGGTGGCGGGATTGTGCAAGCGACGGAGACAGGGCAGAGGGATGCGGGAGTGCCGGGAGGCGGGATCCTGCTGGCGCCGGCGAAGAGGAAGATTAACGACCGGAGATGACCGCCGAGGACTGGACCGGGGCAGGCGGGCGCGGGCGCGAGGCAGCGCCGCAGCGCTAGGGTTTCGTCGAAATGGGGAAGAAGACGAAGGCGTCGGGCAGGTAGTCAGGGCACGCGTTCCGGTTTTTTTTAAAAATATATATATTTAATTATCATTATTTTATTAACCGACCGGTCGAACCGGTAAATACGGTTCGACCGCCGGTTCACCGGTTTGAGCGGTTTTTGGTAATCGAATCGAACCGTATCGGATCGAACCGGCCATGGGACCGGTTCCCGGTCAGACCGGTCCAACCGGCCGGTCCGGTCCAGTTTTAATAACACTAGTTTGAACCCGAATTCTAATATTGGATTTTGGGTTTGAGTTTGCATAAACCAGTAAACTTAGAGCTTGAGTTCCCTGAAATCCGGCCCAAACCAAGTTCGACCCTACCCCGTGCCCATCTTTCGCCACGTCCGTCGGCATCATTTCGAATTAATTTTTTTTTTTATTCGTAATATTTTCGAAATGGCAAGAGTACCCCTCTGCAGTCTTCACTAGATCCACTGGACAGCGTGTCAGCCCATTTTGATTTTCCATGAACACAAGAGTCACAAACACCCTTGTTCCCTGTTAAAATATCACCGTGCCGTGTTCTTCTTCTTCATCTATAGCAATCGTCCAATCAAAGCTCCATGAAAGACCGACCACGAAGAATCGCAGCTTCGCCTCCATCAGCAACGCAACAGACACGCAGCAACCTTGCCAATCGGCTCTAGGCTGCTGCGATCGATGGATTTTGAAAAGGGAAGTTGATGATTCAGTGGATTAACGGATTGTGATGATCAATAAAATTCACGGCAGAAGGTTGCGCTGGAGTGATAAAAGGGGCGGGGGCCTGGATTTGCTCAGATGGGAGACGCTGATCAATGGGTGGATTTCAAGAAGATAGCTGTGCCAACCGGTGACATGTTGATTTCATGGCTGTCGGTTCTTGCTGGAGTAGATCCGCCGCAAGAAGAGAGATGTCTGTGTCAGAGAGGTAATCGATTTTTGAGGCGGCCTGAACTCACGGAGTGCAGCGGTTTATGGCAGTCGTCAACTGCGTTGGAGATATGACGGTGCTATGCTGCTCCTAATTTGCATTAGATTCCAGGAAGCAACTGCTAGATTTAATGGAGAAAATAACGGAGAAGATGGGGCCGTGGAATTTGGGCTCTTCGGCCCTGAAATTGCTGAGATGCGGTGGCTGTGCTTGCTACAATTGATTTGATTTTGAGGCGAGATTTGTCGTCAAAAAGAGTATTGAGGCATGCAATCACGGTCATGTGCAGGAGGTATGTTGGATCATGTAATCGTGGGTGGATAGATGCTGCAATAGGAAGGCGGGTTGCTATCGTGTGGAGTGGAGGTTGGTGGGTATTCTCTGATCTGCAGGTTGCTGTTTCTAGCCATTCATCGGTCGCAATCAAAGGTCACCGATAGTTTGTGGATTCAGTAGCAACGTTGAAGGTTGGGGTATATCTGCTGGCCGGCCGAATTTAAGAGAAAATCTTCGGAATATGGAAGTTTCATGGCTAGACAACCGGAGAAGACGGGTGCTAACACGATAGTTGGAGCTAGGGGTAAATTGGTCATTTTACCTAGGTGTTAACGGCAGTTGTTGCTACTTGTAATGGCATGCCGGATGTGGGAGAGATCATGGAAAGTGTGTGATTACAGAGGAATTCTGAAAATATATGCGTACATAAGTAAGAGAAATGTTAATTAGAAACATTAAATGCATATTAAAAGTTTTTTTTTTTTGAATTAAGGTATGTTTGGATACCACATAATTTTTTCGCTCTTTACATATTTCTATATAATTACTTATTAATCATTTATATACAACTGTCTATATAATTAAACTATCAATTTTAACTTTATTTTTTTACTTTTCATTTTACTGTCATTATATTATATCATATTCTTCCAATTTAAAAACTTTTACATAAAATTTTTTTTGTGTACACATTTTTTTGTCACTAGAAAATCATATATTTAACAAAAATACATTAATATTCGTTAATGAAGAATTAAATAATTGTTATCATAGTTAAGACTTTAAACGTCTTTTATATATGTTTTTCAAATCAATTTTATTGATGCAAAGATTGAAAATTGGCTATTACGAATGGATAAATTACATAAAAAATCCTTAAAGACATTTAATCATGGTGAATCTTATCAATATATTTTTGTCGATTTTTTAAATATATTTATGAATTTTAACTAATGTTGTCAAAACCGAACTGGTCAAGCAATTGGTTCTAATCCAACCGGTTCAACTATTTCTAAGAACTGGATTGAACCGGTGTACTAACATTTTACGTAAAATATATAATGTGTATTAACATTTTTTGTAAAATATATAATGAATTCATTAAAAAATTAAAATCTTAAATATTTATTATATACAAAACAACGTAGTAATTGAGATTTTATTTATGATCTTAAACGTTAGAAAATATTGTACTTACCTTTGTGTTGCAGTAATCTTCTTCTTGTTTAAAATTATAATTTTGATCTTTAAAAATCAATATACCTACAAAAGCAAAATGAACAAAAAACATACACCCTGAAAACATGCCGACGATGACAAGTCGAAAATGGAGAGATGTAGTGGGTCGTGGAATCGATTACAAAGCAGGGAAATGACAGATGGAAAATAAGATTAGAGATTGCAGAAAGAAGAAAAGCTTATGCGGCAGCTGCAAGCAGGAAGGCAGGAAAGGGACAAATAATTGGAGTTTTTTGAAGGAGCCAGATCTTGAACCGATCTAGCAACTAGGAGCTGCGGTGAGGCATGAGCAGCTATGACTAGGGAGAACATAGAGAAATACAAAGGAAAACAAAAAATAGAGGGACGATTTGGGGCTTTGTGTGGCAGAGTAATAACTGCTGGAGCTGAAGGAGGAAAGGAGCAGAGAAATATAGAGGAAGGTGGAAAAATCAAAAATGGAAGGAGAATGCAGGCAAACAACTAGCAGACGACAGGAGCGAGCAAATCGAAAACGAAAAGATGAAAGCAAGAAAATCAAAAATAGAGGGAGAATGCGGGCAATCAGCTGCTAGGTGACAGGTGCTGACGATGACGAGCTGAAAATGGCGAAATGCAGTGGGTCGTGGAATCAATTGCAAAGCGGGGAAATGGCAATGGAAAATAGAGATAAAAAACGGTGAAAAAAAGAAAACTTTGGGTGGCAACTACAAGCGGGAGGCAAGAAAGGGGCAAATAATTGGGATTTTTTGAAGGAGCCAGATCTCAAACCAATCTGACCGGGCGTTGAAGAAACCGGATGAGACTATGGATGAACCGGTTCGCACCGAATAGAATAGGGGTGTAAATCGGGTCGGGTTGACTTTGGTTGGGATAAATACAACCTCAACCCACCTTGTAAAATCCCGACCCAACCCTACTTTCAACCCTATTTTTCACACCTTAACCCAACCATATTTCAACCTACCTCAAATTGGTTCAGTTCGGGTTAAAAATCGGGCTAATAGATTACACATATTATCAATGCTAGTTAAGATTTTGTTCACTCAAATTTCTAAAATAATAAAAGCAATGATAATTATAAAAATAATAAGTACTAATAAAAGTTCTACGTACCTCAAAAGTGGAGGATAAGTTTAGTAATTGATTCATTTTTTTTGCTTTTGTATTCTTTGAGCAATCGATGTCCTCTGCAAGTAAAAAAGTGAAAGCTAAATAAAAGTATTGCAGTAAATTATGCAAAATGAAAAAACGAATATTAAAGTCTTACTTACCTTCTTAGTTGGCTTCCAATCAAAGCTACAAACATTTTAAATTTTCAATTGACCTATTCGGTTATTCCAAATCACCAATGCAAGCAAATATCTAAACAACCTATTTTCAATGCAATATAACCAAATAATCCAAACACAATTTCACAACTAATTAACCAAATATATTTCCAAACTAAATAAATTTAAACAACATTTCACAACCAAATAGTCAAATATATTTCTAAACTCCACACAAATTTATTTAAATATCCAAATGACATGAATGAAATACACTCTCATAAACATATCCAATTACATATCTTATGAATCGGGTCGGGTCGGGTCGACGACCCTTAACCCAGTTCAGACCGATTCTTAAAATCGGGTCGGGTTGAACCCGATTTTCAAAAATCGAATTTTCAAAACCTCAACCCAACCATGATATAAATTGGTTCGGGTTGAACCCGATCCTATTTACACCCCTAGTATAGAGTACGCTAGATCAGAACCGACTGAATCGAGCCGTTGTGGACTCTGGTTGCCGGTTGAACCGGCTAGTTCAATCTGGTTTTTACAACACTGATTCTAACACTAATTCCTTATTTGTCTATGAATTTTTGAAAATTCCTTCCATGCTTATGGAAGTTCATAAAAATTCATTTGAGATTAATTAAACAATTTTCTCAATTAATTAGATAAAATTGAGAAAAGGAGGTAAGGATTAAAAAAAATGCATGTCTACTTTACTTTGAGTTCACCAAAATGAAACTAGGCTTGGATAATTTGTTGTATTAATTCTATTAATTCACATGTAAGATTAGAGTGTCTATTTTGAAAAATCCTAGTAGGAGAGCTATGACATTTTAAGGTTGCATTACTCGATCATTTGAAGGTGAATAAATCTTCAATGTAAGTTGTATTTTCTTTCCTACGACTAGAAGTGTGTCCTTAATGTAGTTTGATTTCATATATATGCTTGATCCGCTACGAAAACAAAGTAGTGCTAACATTCAAGCTAATGAAAAACTAAAGTATTTTCTTCCATGGCAACTATGGCAATGATTTGAAAAGTCTTTCATCCATGTTCATAATTTTCCGAATCAATTTTATTTATGTCAATAACAAAAATGCCGTTGGAGACATAAGCATGTTTAGTCTTATTTTTGTCTCTTAACAATAATTTAACTTTAAAACCTGATGTTAATTATCAGTATTGGTAGTATACAAATTGATTTAGAAAAAAACGTCGTCGTGAATAAACGACTTTCAAATAATTGATATTGATGAAAATATTTTAATTTTTTTTGTTTGAATTGATGTCAATGCCACAACATCAAATGAGCTAAAGAAGGTACTTACTAAATTCAAAGGAAAGAATAAAGCTATAATTTTAAACCACATTATACAAATTTCTAGCAGTTGAGTGGAATTACAGCGATCGATTGTATTGCCTGAATATGAAACTTAGGGTGTGTTTGGGAATGGATAAAATTTTTGATGAAAAGTTGTAGAAAATAGAAGTTGTCAAATGATGTAATATAATAGGGGTAATGATGAAGAATAAATAGAATAAAGTTGAAATAGATAGGTTAGTTGTGTGGGTAGTTGTGTATAAATGAATGAAAAGTAGGATTGTTGTATAGAAAAATGTGAAGAACTGATTAAAAAATAGGGTAGTTGTGGAGAATGAAAAGTTTTAAATTAAAAAGTTTTAACTTGACAATTTTTACTCATTAACAAACACGCCCTTAATCATTTTTACAACCTATGTCTTTATTTATCCAAACTGCCAAAACTGCATTTACAAATTTGATAAAGAATCCCTACTGAATAGGCGAAGCACCCTAATAAGATGGTTATTTGCTCTTTGCTTAGTGGAGGATTAGTTCGAAATTATACAATTTAATTAGAGGTGCAAGTCGATCCGGGTACCCTAAACAGGGTCGGTTCGGTTCCGATTTTACTACCCACTGGGTTGGTTCAGTTCATGTTCTGAAATACCCGTAAGAATTTGGATAGGGTCGGTTCCAGGTGCCAGGTACCCGGAACCGACCCGAATTGCATATAATATATATATATATATCTTATATTCAGTGGCTGCCCTAGCCCTAATCCCCTTTCCAAACAGACCAAACCCCTCGTATTCAGTCGGCGACGGCGATCTCGATCTCTCGAGACTTCTTCTCTTCTCGTCATTCACTCGTTCTCGACCTCGACTGCCTCCTGCTGGCTTCGACCTCGAAATCGATCCATCGCCCTTTGCTCTCCCTCCGAGTACCCCTCTGCAACTTCGATCCATCGTCCATCGCTTTTCCTGCTTTTCCCCTTCTCGATTTTTCCAGCTCCTGGATACCTAGCGCCGTTGCATCTCCTCTCTCTCTCTCTCTCTCTCTCTCTCCCTCCCTCCCTTTTTCGGCATCGTCACTTCCTGTCTCCCGTCTCCCTTCCGGCATCGCCCTTTCAAGCTCTCTCTTTGTCTCTCTCGCTCAATCTCTCTCTCCCTCTCTCTCTGTCAATCTTGATCTCTCTGTTTCTCTCTCTCTCTCTCTCTCTTTCAAATCTCGATCTCTCTGTCTCTCTCACTCTCTCGATTTCTCTCTATCTCGATCTTTATCGAGCTCTCTCTCTCTCTCTCTCTCCCTCAATCTCTCTCAAGCTCTCTCAATCGCCCATCGGCCCTTCCTGCCCTTTGATAGACGACAGCGGTCACAGTTGTCGATGTCGAGATGCCGTTGAAATCGAGCACACGCCGTCACTATCCTACCTTCGTTCGATCGTCGACAGCTAGCAGTTCGAGTGATCGAGCACACGCCGTCGTTCTCTTCCTTCCTCTTTCGACTCCTCTATTCCTTCGACGGCGAGATCTAAGATCGGGGAAGACAAGCCCCCCATCGGCCGCGGCCCTCACAGCCGCTTCCAGCGCATCCATCGCCGTCGGTAAGCTCATCTAGACCTAGTACTTGGACACCTTTTTTCGATGCCTTCAGCTTCTCCTAAAATGTATGACGGGGTCCATCTCCAGCAGTTTTGGCCGTCTCCTCCTGAGACACCCGTTGCCCAGCAGCCTCCCAATCCCATTACCACACCGCCACTCTGGCTGGAGTAGCTATTGTTGTCTTGTTTGCCATTGTTTTCTTCTGTATGAGGAAGAATTGGAAAAAGAAACAAGAAAAGAATCACACAGGCACCTATAAGACTTCAGGCGGTAGCTTCTCTGTGAAGTCAGGTGAAAATGCATATCAAGTTTTTAACATTATTCATACATGGTGCATGTGTCCATACACAATCTCGGTCCTCCATGTTCTGTATTGTAAAGAACTTACATGTGGGCAAGGTTGGTATCCCACCTTTGTAATGCATCCTGCAATTCATTGCATCCGCTCATACATGGAATTTATATTATGGCTGTTGAGCAAGTGTGATTGTATGACTTAAGCAGGTTGTACATCAAAATTAGGTGACAGGTGGATCCCGACCAATTCTGTGAGACTTTAACTGTGAATTATAGAACATCAAAATGCTTTACCTGCCTCAAACGGAGGTCCATTCCAAAATCTTCTTTTATATTATTAATGGAACCGATTTGGAACCAAACCGGAACCGACCCACTCTTAAGAAAATAGGGTAGGGTAGGCTCCGGACCGACCTGGTCTAAAATAGAGTAGGGTAAAAGTTTTTAAAAAATGGGTAAAGGTAGGTTCCACCCCTACCCGAGGGTACCCGGACCGAGTTGCACCCCTACAATTAATGTACATATGGCGGAAATGGCAAGGCATCCTATAAGACGCAAGCTTGGTACGAGATAATATATGCATTGAAGGAGATTGATATAAGGATCTATCAAATAACATTTTCCAAAGTTATAGGTTTATTGCAAGATAATTGACACAAGCTGTCAAAAACAACCTGCCTCCGGTCTCTCACTATACCAGGCAATGCTCTCCTAGGAGCTCCGAAAAACTCTCAACACAAAACCATCTCCTAATCCCAACCTCAAGGCCCTCAACCCCCTTCATCATCCATACCGATTAAAATCCATCCAAACCTGCAATCCCAGAAGAAGCTAGCATTAGCTGTTCATCTGTTGATTTTATGATTATTACCTATGGAGAAACACCCACTTGTAGTTTTCACCTTACCATCCCTCCACACTGCATTACTTTGGAAGCTACAGCACAATCCCTCTTGCCAATGAAGCATGCCTGACTCAATTCATCGACGGTTTCACCAAGGCCACCAAATTTTCCGTCCCATGCCTACCTCCTTTCATTGCCCAGGCCACACACACTCCGGCACTACATCTGAGGGAATTACGGGTGCCGAATCTCTTTCCGGCTATTGACGTGTCATTGCTTCTCTTTGTCGTCATTACTGAGTAGATTTTCCAAGGTAGCTATAGCTTAGTTACTTTTTTTTTTTTTTTTAAATAATAGCTGAATTACTTAGGTATCTGATTTGGAGTTTGGATTATGGTAGAGACAGGAAATTCAGAAATGGTGGTCCGTCATGGTGTCTACTCATGTTTGTAGAAGGCCTGGCCCATGCAGCCCGCGGGCTTGAACTAAGAGATAAAAGTTACCCATGCATGTGCAGATGCGCTGGCATTTCATTTGGTGAGCCAGGCAGCCTCTGGTGCTTGCTGTACCAGCATTACTGCTGTCAGATTCTGCTGACTTCGCACGGTTTTCGTACTATGACAGGGCGTGCCCGATCGCATGTAATTGGGAGCATGCAGCAGTGAAGCTCCTGAGGGTATATACTTATTTTTTATTATTATTTTTATAATATTGTTAATATATATGTATTTAATATATATATAAATTTTTACTATTTTTAGAGTATTTTAGATATTTTTTTTTTATTTTCGAAAATAAGTGACATTTTAGATAATTTAATTTAAAATTACTTAAAATGCCGCTGATTTTTAAAAATAAAAAATAAATATCTAAAATACTCCAAAAATGGTAAAAATTTATAAAAATATTAAATACACTTAGATTAACAGTTTTATAAAAAAAATTTTAAAAAATAAAACATAGGTGTATGCACCCAGGAGCATGCAGCGCTGCAGCCCGGGTGTATGCGATGGGGTCCCTTATTATTGGCCGGAAGGCGGCTTCGTCCATATTAATCATCTGGTTACGACAAGTTAATTAATGCTGCTTCGCGTAAAAAAATCATAGCCACCGATATTGAGCATTTTCTCAGTCATCATGTGGACCACTGAAACTGAGACCAAGGCATTCCTTTTGTTCATGTGATTGCCGCTGAAAGGTTCCTGTATATTATTACTTCATCCGTATTTTTATTTTACAATAATTAGTATATATTTAAAATATTACCTTCTAGATTAATTAATGAAATAAATATTCCTGCTAGTTTGAACTCGAGATAATCATCAACCCCTTTGAATGGATTAGCGAGATGCATGTAATGGATATATCCCCATGGTCACCAATCACCAACGGGACTCAAGGACATTTTTTAATTTTTTAGGGTGTGTTTAATTTGTCAATTTAAAACTTTTCAATTTTCAGTAATAATTCTATTTTCTAATTTTTTAAATATTTTTTGATATAATTATTTTTTCATATTTTTCGATATAATTATTTTTTTCAATCATTTTTCACAATTACTCATGTGACTACATCATTGTTTTAATTCCTAATCAATACTTTTATCATGTTACATTATTTTTATATTTTAAAAATTTTTACACCAAAATTTTTATGTTGAAAAGTTTTATCAAATACCAAATACATCCTTAATAAATAGTATTATTAACTAAATTCTCAAGTAGATAAATTTCACTAATCAAAAAATTGCTGTTGGGATTATGAAGGCCGCCCAGTGGATTTGAAGTGTGCCTTAGAATTCAATTCGATAGCTTGTAAAGTCTAAGGTGTGGGGCCATCATCAAGCCATCTTCTAATACTCTTTTGAATTGTGGGGTCATCATTAATGCTTGAACAAAAGAGAAGACATGTCAAAGAAGTAGGTCATTCATAAGCTGGAACGACGAATAGTCGAATCATAACCGATCAAGTAGGGGTGTAAATAGGGTTGGGTTCAACCCGAGCCCGCATCAACCCGAACCGATTTATACCATGGTTGGGTTGAGGTTTTGGAAATTTAGTTTTTAAAAAATGGGTTCAACCCGACCCGATTTTAAAAATGGGTTGGGTTGGGTTAGGGGTCGGTCGACCCGACCCGACCCGATTTCATAAGATATGTATTTACATATATTTATGATAGTGTATTTCATTCATATTGCTTAGATATTTAAATAAAATTGTGTTGAGTTTGGAAATTTGTTTGACTATTTGGTTGTCAAATGTTGTTTTAATTTATTTGGTTTGGAAATATATTTGGTTAATTAGTTGTGAAATTGTGTTTGGATTATTTGGTTATATTGCATCGTAAATAGGTTGTTTAGATATTTGCTCGCATTGGTGATTTAGAATAACATAACAGGTCAACTGAGAACTTAAGATGTTTGTAGCTTTGATTGGAAGCCAACTAAGAAGGTAAGTAAGACTATAATATTCATTTTTCTATTTTGCATAATTTACTGTAATAATTTTACTTGGTTTTCATTTTTGACTTGCAGAAGACATCGATTGCTCAAAAATATAAAAACAAAAAAAACGAATCAATTACTAAACTTATCCTCCACTTTTGAGCTATGTAGAACTTTTATTGTTACTTATTGTTTTTATAATTATCATTATTTTTATTATTTTAGAAATTCAGGTGAACAAAACTTTAACTAGCATTGATAACATGTGTAATCTATTAGCCCGATTTCTAACCCGAACCGAACCGATTTGAGGTGGGTTGAAATAGGGTTGGGTTAAGATGTGAAAAGTAAGGTTGAAAGTTGAGTTGGGTTGTGATTTTACAAGGTGGGTTAGGGTTGTATTTGTGCCAATCCGAGTCAACCCGACCCGATTTACACCCCTACGATCAAGCATGCATGCTATATATGTGTAGTACATTCATTTATAAACCCGAAGTCAGCAAACCATCAACATTCATTGAAATTAGGTGGCGGTATTTTTGGAATCGCTAGCTAGCTTGGTGCTCGTTTTTCTCATGTGAATTCATATGCCGTCTTGATCAGTCAGTGTATATATTTATATTCCGAAGAATTATTTATGGTACATGCACGGGATATATATTTTCGTTGGCTAAGCTGGAAAATGTCGCATCTATATACAGTGGCAAGTGCCGCATTCTTTTTATAACTTTCTGCTTCTCGTCAAATGGCATTGGATTGCTCAGGATATATGCACAAACAATAATTACGTGCAATAAGACGAGAATTAATAGGCGAACCGTGAAATGAACTTCTATAAGGAATAGTTTTTGTTAAAAAAAAAAAAAGAAAAAAAAAAAGATAATTGAGCCCGACATGTATTCGGTTAATTGGACCGTATATTTGGTCGTCCAAGTATGCCATATTGTATATTGTATATATCTTCCACTTATAATCAGCTGATATGCGTACCACTTCATTAATGAGAGACGTGCCTTCAAGAATATTAATTACCATGAAATGCAGGAGATTTCATTAATTATATATAGTGCATGCTCGCTATAAACCTGTAGGAAATACATGGGTTCATAGGTCCTTGTCAAGATGGCTCGTTTTAGTTTAACTCTACTTTGATATTTGACTCTTTATTTTTTGAGTCCTTATCATACAATTAATGATAAGAGTTACGTATAATGTAGTACATAGCTAATGAATTACGGAACATGCAACATGATATTTTTTAGATATATGTTTCGAGTATCTATCTTGATATTTAGATCACCGGATAATTCCAAACACAAACAGAGAGAGAGATGATATGATAAAATATTTCTCTTTTTCCCTTCATATCTTTACGTACTTCAGCTGAATCCTGCCGTGCGCAGCCTTGCTTGTCACCTGGTTGTGTAAGAATCACTCGACGGTGTGCTGCGAAAATCTTCATTATTCTGATAATCTGGAGCAAAATCATCCATTACCATTGTTTCTAGTGGAATAAATCCTATTATATCCGTCCATTAACATGTCCTTTTATTTCAGAGTGCTTCCTCTTTTTTGTTGATCAATGATAAATAAACTCGAATCTAAGAGATTGGATTTCCCTTTCCCCCCACCCTCACTTGTTTACTTATGTGGACAATCGAGCACGCATGCTACGCAAATCAACTCGGCTATTTTTTAATGACACCCTTCTCGTGCAAATGCATGTGCATGATGCGAGAACTTGTACATGCTTGAATGAATATGTTAGGATAGACTACGACAACATGGTTTTGTAGGGATATCTCATAACCGAGTCTTTTTCATGAGAAGTAGATTGTTGACCTAGCATCGTATTTCCTCTAATTCATCAGTTCATTTGAATTGAAATATTGGCGATGATTCGACATGATTCACGTCCTACAAATCACGATCGATGATCATTTCCTGAAATAATGCTTTCGTCGACAAGTTTGAAAATGGAATGAAAGATCATTCATAAAAGCAAATCATGATTGATAAGGACACCAAAGTCTAAAGATCGAAATCTCCGCATGCTCCTTAGTCTTTGCCAGTAAGAGCTGCTGGATTGGTTGGTTGAACATTCGGAAATCTATGACTGACGCATGGTCAAAATAGGTGGGAGTATGTATGATGAAATACTCCCACTCTGTACTCTCTTGTGCCCATCATTCCTCACTGTCGATATCCACGGGATGCGATCTCCTGCACCCCAGCTCCCGGGTGCACACACCTATTTTTTTTAATTTTTTTTGAAATTTTTTTCTTAAAATGTTAATATAGGTGTATTTAACATGTTTATAAATTTTTACTATTTTTGGAGTATTTTAAATATTTATTTTTTATTTTTGAAAATCAGTGGCATTTTAGGTAATTTTAAATTACTAAAATGACATTGATTTTCAAAAATAAAAAATAAATATCTAAAAATCTCCAAAAATGGTAAAAATTTATATACATGTTCAATACACTTGGGCTAACAATTTTATGAAAAAAATTTCAAAAAAAAATAAAAAAATAGGTGTGTGCACTCGAGAGCAGGCAACGCTGCCTACTCCAGGGTGCAGGAGATCGCATCCCGATATACTACCCCAAGACCTTTTTTTTTTTTTTCGAAATTAACTACCCCGAGACCTTTTCCAGCATTTAAGCACGCAGAGGAGAACTTTCCTACTCCCGCGGACGGTGATGATCCATGCGGGTGCAAGCCACAACATATATCGCGCAAACTCATCCCTATCCAAACCGCACATTAGAGAAGAAAGGTGTATCCATAAAAAAAAAAACAGAGAGAGAGAGAGAGCAGAAAGGTGTAGATAGTATGGAAATAGAAAAAAATCATGCGAAATGAATCTGATGGACGATCTCTGATGAATTACAAGAATGTTGAAATTAATTATGGCATCACAAAGCAAGAACATTCAAATAATTTCATTTAATTCAGAGATGTATGCACACAAACGAAACTAGCATTGGTGAATTACGTAGAAAATGGGTGCCTCGTTAAGACCAGTGTTTTGAAAACCGGACCGGACCGTCCGGTCCGACCGGTCGAACCGCAAACCGGTAGCTTCACGGTTCGGTTCGGCACCGGTTTGCTATTTTTAATGAAAACCGCTTGAACCGTTTGAACCGGGCGGTTGAACCGCAAAAACCGGTCTGACCGCGATTCGGTTCACACGGATTTTTTTTAATAATAATTAAAAAAATAAAAATACCACGCGGGACCAGCGCGCCCATCTCTCCAGTCCCGCCTGCCCGCACTTCTTTCCCGCTCCCCTTTCCCTATTTCGCTTTCACAGCGCCTAGGGTTTCAGCCTGCCGGAATCGTCTCAGCCCCACGGCCCCACCTCGATCGATCTCAGCCGACCTCCTTCGGCCTGCTGGCAGCACCCTTGCTTGTCTCCTTCGGCCTGCTGGGGACGCTGACCGTTGACAGAGGTATACGTATACCCACCGAACCCATCCCCTTGTCGGAGGTTCCGTCTCCTCTGCCTCAGGTCGAGAGCCGACTGCCATTCATCTCAAGCTGCTTTGACCATCCCCAGCAACTACTGAATCCCAATAGCCATAAATCCAGCAAATCTGTTTCATGGCAGAAATTCCCTTTTTTCAGCCTCCTGAAAATCAACGAGCATTGCTGCAATTTTTGTTTCCAACTTCCTTACACCAAAGCTGAAACCCAAAACCAAACGGGAGGCAACATCCCAAACACGGTCCAAGCTTCAAATTGCAACCAGTGATTTTCCTATCTCCGGCAACACCTCCAGCGTCCGGCAACTCGTTAAAGCACGGCAGCACCATTTCGGTTTCCGGGCTTCCAGCATCTTTCTTCATCGATTTGCCGCAGCCATCGGTTTGAATTTCACGCTGAAACTACACATTCTTTTATATAAATTTATTTTGCACGGTAAACGGAAGTCATAAAAAAGTCTGCAATATGGGCTAGAATTTATGAGCATGTGCATCTTTATATATTTTATACAATGGATATCATATAAAAAAATTATGCATTGTGGGCCACGCTCCACGTGGCTTAGGAAAATCTGAAAAAGAACAAATGTGTATACGTTATCGTAATTTTAGTTTTATATTATTTAATTTCTTAAATGTTATGCAATATTTTGCCATGTTATGGATTAATTGATGAATCTACATTTTTCTATATAGTTAGAACATTTAGTTGTGTTTTGTACTCACTTTAGACCTAAATCGTAGTCAAACTTTGCTCAAAATTGAATGATGATGAGCAATTTGAACATTTTCAATTACATTACAATTTTAAATGCTTTTTCTTATTTTTAGGTTGTTAATTTCTTCAAGTAAAGTAAAATTATATATTTTTTACAAATATCTTATATCCTTCCATTAATATTTGAAATTTCATTGCAGATATTCTGATCAAGCATATAGGAACAAAAAAAGATGAAACAATTGCACCTATTTCAGGTTAGTGCACTCTTTTTAAATTGTTAAAATTAATCATTATTTTTAAATTTTCATCTTGATTAACATATGTGGTCTTATTTTTTTCTTGATTTGCATGATAATTTTAATATGATGAACTTAAATGTATTATTGATGCTAAGTGTAATTTTTATATTACATATAATTTATATTTATTTATATATTTAATTTAATTTTGAAATAATTAAAATAAATTAAATATAATTATTACGTCATAATTATGTCATGCTGATGTCACGGTTCAAAACGGTTTGAACCACGGTTGAACCGGTTGGACCTGAACCGAACACAAAAACGGTTCACTCAGCGGTTCGGTTTTTAAAACATTGGTTAAGACTAGAAAGCGTTGGTGGTATGCCCATAACACCTGCTTGGACCAGGAATAAATGGCCTTTTCAGCACAGCTCACGCTGAAAACAATGCGTTGGGAATCAATTTCCATGCATCATTATGACAGCAGAAGACTAGTCTTGTGTTTCGTAAAGTAAGAAAGGATTGTACGGTCGGAGAATTACTTTGATACTTGCAACATCTTCACTTAATTCTTAATACATCCCAAATGTTTAATAAATTTCTCTTATATTCATAACATTTTACCTTAAATTTCTATTATACTCATGTCATTAACACAACAATTATTTATCCCATTAAAAAGATTATTCTGCCTTTTTAGAAATTTTCTAATTAAAATAATTCAATCTTAATATAACTCTTAAATTATTTAACATTATATATTAATGATTTACTATCATTAATTAAGTCATGTTAAGGTTAAATTATCTCAATTAAAAAATTTCAAATAGATAAAATTGTCTTTTCAATAAGGTAAATGACGGTTGTATTGACAGCATGAGTTTAAGAGAAATTTAAAGTAAAATGTTATAGGTATAAGAGAAATTTATGAAACATTATAAATATATAAGAAATTAGGGACAAATGTTATGAGTATAAATTTTTTTTTCTAATTTTGCATGCTCAAATTAGAAGTGTAACTTGAACATGATACCTATGGGATGATTGGCTGAGTATCCTATACTAGATAGGTTTAGTTTTAGATTTTCTATCTATAGGGACTATTTGATTCCCAAAAAAAAAAATACAAATATGAATTTGGATAGAGTTGATTCCAAGATTCGAGTATCTCGAACTAATCCATATTTCATATATTAATATAATATATGATATACAAATCTCTACCTTTAAGTGATTTTCCAAATCCTCAAAGTCATGTGCAATTGCATGGTATGCACGTGAGAAAGTAGGTGCTCAAAATTTAGGCCAAATTTCATTTTTCATTAAGTGCCCTTTGCAATTCGGCATTTTATTTCTACATTTCTATTCCCACCTGGGACATTTATTATTTGATGAATCAGACGATTATTCTTCTCATATTCATCGGCACCTAGACAAAACTCTAAACAGCTTCAGTCACAACTGCTCCCTGCTCTAAACAACAATCACATGTCAACATTCCATTTACATCTGAAAATTTCTTCTTCTCTACCTACTCCTCTGTTCATTATCATAGTTGTTCTCACACTAGGTAACGCTTCTTTATCGCTTCAAAAATATTAATTTTCTTTCATTCTTTCTTTCCTTGCCTTTTCTCCTTTAACCTACAATTTTTCTCCTTTCGTGCAAGTCCAAGACCAACCTTGCACCTACCTTCCCACGACCATACATCATTGTTTCTTCCCCCCCCCCTTTTTTTTTTCTCACATCCCCGTTTCTTCTTGTAATTTCATCCCACCCTCCCATGGGTCCCGCATCTCTATTTCTTTTTTTTCTTTTTTTTTTCTGCTTCCAAATCAAATGTCTTCTTACAATTTCATTCGACCACATCCACATCCATGAACCAAACTGCATCAATGCCCTTTTTAGTTATTTTTTGGTTACATACGTTATTGAGTGTCTATTATTTAGAAAAATAATTAAATTTCATTGACAAAAATAAATAAATAGTGACACAGAGTCAGTATTTGTTGAATTTCTTGACTGTACAGATTCTTTTTAGACTAGAAAGATCCTGTAATTTCATTCCTAAAGTAGAGAATTTTTACAAAGGATAGATGACAAAAAAGGAGTTGGAGTGCCCCACCAAGTATTACACATTTCATCACCCAAAGATGCACGTTCAGCCAAAGTGTGAGCAGCTCTATTGACGGTTCTTTTAACATGTTGGAAAGAGAAATCAGGCCTGAGCGTAGCAAGCTGTTTGATCTTCTAATGAGGTCCCCAACAGGTGAGAAAAACTGTCGATCCTCCCCTAAAAAGTTGATTGATATTAGGGAATCGCTTTTGATGATGAGCCGTTTAATCTGTAGCTCCAGGCCCCATCTCACGCCAAACAGAATAGTCCAAAGGACCATCAGCCTCGGGAATTTTCCATGTTTGTGCTGCTAGAAAGTAGAAACCACCCCACCTCCCCCCAACACCCCGTCGAATTTTTGAGAATAGCGCCTAGACCCATGCATTTCCTTTTACAAATATGGGGGGCCATCTACGTTCATTTTATGACCCCTCACCTCGGTCTCATCCACCTATCCATCAGTTGTTTCTCTTGGGGGCAGGGGTCAATAGCCGTTGTAGCCATCTGGTATGACATCGAAAAGTTTCTGCACCACTGCAGCAAGCCCAAAAAATTTTGATCGCCACTTTCCTCCCTAATCTTGTTCCTTAGGTACCAGATATGTTCTAATATGTTTGTGCAAATTGCATGTTCTAGTAGCAGATCATTGTCTCTAATGGGTGATGCCAATTGTGTTGGGCACAAATAAGTGGAAAGTCAAGTTGATGGATTGATGGTATGATATTTTTAGAAATTGATTTAAAATCAAAATCGAAACCAATTCACCTTTGAAAAAATATGGTAGGACCAGCTCCGAACCGACCCGATCGAAAATAGAGTAAGGTAGAAATTTTTTCAAAAAGAGTAAATGAGGGATCCACCCCTACTTGAATCTCCAATATCCAAGTTGCACGGCTAGCTCAAACTACAACAAAAGATTAGCCTTATGACACTTCTATTTTAGCCTAGTTAAATGCACCCATTTGATGGTTATTAATGAATTTTAAGGGGTGTATCTAGTTTAATGTCGACCTGGTCAAATCTACCTAATTTTTAGTAGATTAGAGTTTGAATTTTCAACTCGCCAATCCATTTATACTACCCATATAATCCATTTAATTAAATGGATTCCCACCAATTCAATAATACAACTCATTTAACTTGTCAACTCATAAGACTGTTTATAACCAATAAAAGTTAATATTTTTTATATTTATTTACTAATTATAATACTTATCAATGTTTATTTACAAAATATATATTTATAAACAATGAAAGCAGCATTTTAAGAATATATAAGAAAGTTGATATTTAAAATTCAATTAAATGCTTTGTAGTAGAAGCCTTTGTTTATTATGTAAATTACGTGGTAAGTTTTTTTTTTATTAAAAAATATACATAAAGTTATACCCAAGACATTAAGTTTCGTGGGATTACCAATTACATACGGTAGTAAATTAATACCCGGAATAAAGAGCAGACATATATGCCTCAGGCTTGTGATCAATTGGCTATGCAACCTGTAGCACCCGCCGGGAGCGCTACGGTGGGCTTGGAATGAGTTTCCCGGGCCTTAGAGATGTGGATTGTGTTGAAAAGCGACGTGGGCTTGGATTTCCTGCATTCACACGAGGTAAAATGAGTTAGGCCTCATAGTTTTTAGAAAAACGGGCGTATGGGCGTTTTCTCGGGGTTTTGGCGGCATGACGGCTAAGACGGAGCTTCCGTACACAGGTCAAGTCACAAATCCGGCAGCATAACGGCAGCGTACTATGCTGGAATCTGCGGACCCGCGTGCACCCACCTTGCCGGGGCGTTAGCTCAAACACGCACACAAGAAAACAATGAAAAATGGAGTCGCCACTGATCTTTAAAGGGAGATCGGCCCCTATTTAAAGAAATAAGGCACTAGTAATATAGAATCTGGGTTCCGGCCTTCAAGTTGAAGCAAATATGGAGAAATCTACCAACCCGAGGCGGTTTACACAGCGTAAAGGGGGAAAATAAAAAGGGTTTAAGAGAACGGGAGAGATGGAAAGGGGAAAATGGGAAGAGAGGCGTAGAGCGCGTAGAGCATGGAAGCCGAGATGCCGGGGCGTTGCTGCAGACTCCCGTCCTCCCCTTGGGATGCCTCTCTTCAAGTGTGCTTGAATGAGAGGGGAGCTCCTTCTTTTATAGATGGTGGAGTGGGCTTTGGGCTCCCTTGAGGTCATGAACTTGGTCCATGGGCTTGGGCTTAAGTGGGATCATGGACTTGGTCTTGAGTTGGGGTCATGGGTTTTGGGCCTCTTGAATGGTTTTGGACTTGGTCCATAAGCTTGGCTTGGTGGGCTAGAGCTTGGCTTAGCCCATGGCTTTTGGGTGGGCCGTTGTGGAGGCCCAAAATTGTAGAGAAGCCTGCTTCCGAGGCTTTAGTGGGCTAGAGCTTGGCTAAGCCCGTTTGTTTCGTCTGGTGGGCTGCTTTGTGGAGCCCGTTGAGGTGGCCTGTGGGAGCTTCGCTCTTTGTGGGCCGGATCTAGTTTGTTGAAAAGCCTGCTTCGAGGCTTAGTGGAGCTTCGCTCCCGTGGGCTGAGCGCGGGAGGGCCCGCTTGGTTGTCTTGAATTTCCTTTTGCGTCGAATTTGGTTGGGCTTGAATCTTGCGCCCAATTATCCGTTTTTGGGCCCCGATGGTGGGGTGTCAACAGCTGCCCCGCTTTGCCAGAGGCGTCTTGGACGGTGAATGGCAAAGTGCTAGACACCCTGCTGACCTAAGTAGTCTTTCAGGTCATTGGGTCTCTTTTGCAATTTTTTTCAAACTTGCGGCGTCTTTCTGCAAATGTGGCTTGAAGGTGGCTTTTGTGAAAAAACTTCTGTGGGTCATTCTTGCAAAACCTGGGAGTGGGTTGGTATTTGTCGCCTTTTTCCCTTGAGACGGGGGTTTTCGCAATTTCCAGAAGGTCGCAGGGGGATTTTTACAATTTTTTCGGCTCTTAGGGTTTCCGTTGTGGGCCCCTCTTCCTGCCAGTTCCTTTCCTCATTTTTCCGCAGCCGCCGCCGATGGGTTCTCCTCTTCTTCGTCCGCCGGCGAGGTGTTGTTGCCGTTGCTGCCGCTGTCGGGGAGTACTTCTCCTCCATTGCCGTTGATTGGCACCGCTGATTTCGGCTTCTTCTTCGTCGTTCGTTGGTTTTGTCGGTGGTGCTGCCGTTGACGGTCACTACTGTCGCCGAAACCGTCGTTGCTGCTTTCACCATCCTCTTCCTAGTTTCCGACAACAACCATCGCTGCCGAGACCTCCGCCGTTCGGAGCTTCTTTTCTCTCCGCAGCCTGCGTTTCGGCGACGGCGGGGTCGCTGTTTGTTGCTGCTGGGTTGCGGCCGCTTCCTTCTTCGTTGCCGGTATTGCTCCGGATACCGCCGCTGCTCTTCTCCTCCAGCTGCTGCGGCTGGCTGCTGCTGTTGCATTGTGCGACTACCGTTGTTCTTGCCGCCGAGGCTGCCTGGTTGTGGTGCGCCGTCGCTGTCACCGTTGCTCAGTCGGCTTCTCTACTTCCGTCGGCGAGGTGCTGCGGCCGCCCGGTCATCGTCGTTGCCACTGCTTCTGCCTTTCTAGCTGCCGTCACCGGTGAAGCCGCCCCTGCTCTTTGATTCTTCCATTTTCGTTTGCAGCGAGGTTCTTTTCCCTCTTTCCCTTTTTTTTTTTTTTTTTGGGTAGCCTGCCAAGGATTCGTCATCTGTTTTGCTGATTTGCCATTGCTGGGATTTCTGAAGTATTGACAGTGGATCTGCTTTAGACAGGTATCTTTTCTTCTTTTGCTTTGTCACTTGCTTTGCTTTCTGCCTATATTTCATTTGCATTGTCGTTGAAAAATGCCTTGGAGTTGTTCTGAAACTAGGAGAAATTGCTAGGAGTCTGGTTCCTGTCATAGTTGAATTGCCGTTTGGAGGCGGTGGTCCCCACCTTCCATACCTTTGTCTTGTGCGCGGGTATCCTTTACATGTGACTGCTGGCCTTTCTATCTTTCGATTTGAAACACTTGTCTCTTGGTGTGGCAGCCATGGTGTCTTCTTCTTTGCATGTGTTGATCTTCCTTTACTTCATGTTGCTTATGTTTGCCCGGGGTAGCTACCTCTTTTGGTTGTGTGATAGCCTTTCGATATTGCTTGGGTGGTTGCGACCTCTATCATAACCTCTCTTTTTTTTTTTTGCTTGAAAAGGTGATGTAAACTGACCTGATATGATTTTGCTCGGGGCATGATGCTAATCTTGTTGCTTGTTGCCTTGTGTTGATCCATCGCCTTTTATGTTGCAGTTGTCAAGATGTCTTCTAGAAAGGCGTATGGCTTGCGCTCTCGAGATAAAGCAGTATGGCTCAAACCCAATGAGCCGGGTGGATTGGCGAACATGCCTGTCAAAATCCCGGATGATGTAGCATGAGAAGGCAAGAAGACTTCATCTTCAACGGCTAGAGTTTCGGCCGCGGGAACCTCCTCGGCCGGTCGCCACAAGGCTTCGGGTGGTGACGCTCTTGCTCGGGCTAGGGCCGTCGGCGGAATGTCTTGAAGGCGTTTCTACATCTTCTCTCTTTTGGCCGAGTTGCATTTTTTGTGAATCTGAATGCTTGTATGAGCTATTTTCTTTTTGAATGTAAAGCCGTGTGAATACCGGCTCCTTCTTGGAGGATGTGTTTGTATGATTCGTTGCTTTTGCAGGGCATGGATCTTGTAAAATTTTTCTTCTTGACGTCCCTTGTAATGCCTTGATCCATTGTAGGCCGTTGGCCATTGAAAATTCTGCATAAGGGTGCTGTAAAATTTTTTATATATATAGACCTAAAAACTTTTTAGGTCTATCGGCCTGTTTCCAGCAGCAGCAGTTCTGCACTTGTGTTTTGCCTTCAATTTCACGAGAGATGCTGAGGGACGGTTTCTGGGTGTTCCTCATGCTTTGTTGTCATATCAGTACTTCGATGGTGAGCCCTTTTATGCATAGAACTTCTTGACATGGTCCGAACTTATGATTTCGGCCTTTCCGTTGTCTTCGGGTTTTGAGATGGCTAACGCTCCGTTTGATAAAACTTTGGCTATAATCCACGGACCTTCCCAATTAGGCCTAAATTTGCCTCTTTTATCTGAAGGATGAACAAGTAGAATCCTTTTCATGACGAGGTCACCCTCTTGGAAGTTCTTAGCTTTTACCGATCGGTTATAGGCCCGTGCCATTCGCCGTTGATATGCTTGGGTGTGGTGAAGAGCTTGAATTCTCTTTTCATCAAGCAAATCCAGTTGGGATTGGCGCGTTTGCATCCACTCATCCATTTCTAGCTCGCTTTCCTTCAAGATCCTCCAAGTTGGAATCTCCACTTCAATGGGTAGGACCGCTTCCATGCCATAGGTCAAGGCATAGGGTGAGAATCCCGTGGCTCTCCGGATAGAGGTTCGGTATGCCCACAAGGCGTATGGCAACTTTTCTGCCCAATCTCGATAGTTCTCCACCATTTTGCCAAGGATCTTGATTAAGGTTTTGTTTGCGGCTTCTACGGCTCCGTTGGCTTGAGGATGGTAGGGGCTTGACTTGTGGTGTTGGATTTTGTACTGGGCTAAGAAGTCTTGAACTTTCTTACTGATGAAGACTGTTCCGTTGTCACTTATGATTGCTTGCGGGAGTCCGAATCTTGATAGTATGTTTCCTTTGATGAAGCGTATGACTTGTGCCGCATTGATTGTTGGAAAGGAAGTTGCTTCAACCCATTTAGTGAAATACTCTATTGCCACCAATATGTATTCATGCCCACCGATGGATTTAGGAGCTATCTTGCCAATTATATCTATTCCCCACGTTGAGAAAGGCCATGGGGTAGATAGGGAGTGCAATTCCGATGCGGGTGAGTGTATCAAGTTCCCATGCTCTTGACATTTGAAGCACCTCCGCACATACTCTGAGCAATCCTTTTCCATTGAGATCCAATAGTAACCTTGGCGCATTATCTTTTTTTCCATCATGATCCCATTCATGTGTGCTCCGCAGTCCCCATCATGGATTTGGGTCATGACTTCCTTTGCCTCTTACCGGTCAATACACCGTAGTAGCATTTGGTTGTGAGACCTCTTATACAATATTGTCCCCTGTATTATGTAGCTAAAGGCTAGTCTCTTTATGGTTCTTCTTTCCGCAAGCGTGATATGATCATCGAATGCTTGGTGCTCCAAGAACTGCTTTATGTCATGATACCACGGCTTTTCTTCCTCTTGAGTTTCTTCGGCTTCGGCCGTCACTTGCAAGCAATATGCGGGTTGTTGAGATGTTTGCACTGTGATTTCTTGAGTTCCCTTCCCATATGGTATTTCAACCATGGATGCCAAGGTTGCTAGTGCATCCGCCAATTGGTTTTGAGCTCGTGGTGCATAGGTGAAAGTGACTTTTTCGAACGAGTAAACCAAGTGAGATAACGCCGTGTGGTAAGGCTTTAGCTTTTCATCTCGGGTCTCCCATTCTCCATTAGCTTGGTTGATTACCAATTGCGAATCTCCATGGATTTGAAGTTTTCTTGCCCCCAGCTTGTAGGCTTCTCGTACTCCGGCTATGCAAGCTTCATATTCAGCGATATTGTTTGTGCACGGGAAAAGCAACCTTCTTGATATCATGATTGGGGCTTGGCTGGGTGAGCATAGGACCACACCTATTCCGTTACCCGAAGCGTTCCATGCGCCATCAAAGTATAAGGTCCAAGCATCATTTTCTTCGTCTTGCTCCACAAGTAGTATTTCCTCGTCCGGGAAGTCTTCTTGTAGTGGTTGGTAGTCCGGAAGCGCCTGTGCGGCTAGGTAGTCCGCTACCACTTGTCCCTTGACAGCTTTCCTTGTGACATAAATTATGTCAAACTCTGTAAGGAGTAATTGTCACCGTGCTAGCTTTCCCGTCAATACGGTCTTTTGACAAAGATACTTCAACGGATCCATTTTGGAAATGAGCAATACGGTACGGGACATGATATATTGTCTTAACTTTTGCACGGCCCATACAAGAGATAAGCATGCCTTTTTAATTTCCGGATACTTGACTTCCGTCGGGGTATATTTTCTGCTTAGATAGTATATGGCTTGCTCCTTCCGTCCCGATTCATCCGGTTGTCCTAGCACTGCTCCCAATGTCGTGGAAGTAACCGAGAGATACAACAACAAGGGACCTTCCGCTTTAGGCGGCACCAAGATTGGTGGGTTAATCAAGTAGGCTTTGATTTTGTCGAAGGCGATTTGGCAATCTTCATTCCATTCTTTGGGAGAGTCTTTCCTTAGCAATTTGAAAATGGGTTCACAAGTGGATGCTAGTCGGGCTATGAACCGGCTAATGTATTGAAGTTTGCCCAAGAAGCCCCTTATCTCCTTTTCGGTTGCGGGAGGCGGCATACTTAGTATTGCCTTGACTTTTGCCGGGTCCACCTCAATTCCTTTTCCACTAACGATGAATCCGAGCAAGCGCCCCTTTTGAGCTCCAAAGACACATTTTTGCGGGTTGAGCCTTAGTTGAAATTTCTCCATCCGGTTGAATAGTTTTTCCAAGTCTCTTAGATGCTCTCCAAAAGTGCAAGACCGGACTATCATGTCGTCCACGTAGACCTCCATTTCTTTGCCCATCATGTCATGGAAGATGGCCGTCATGGTACGTTGATATGTAGCTCCGGCATTTTTCAAACCGAATGGCATCACTTTGTAGCAAAATGTCCCCCAAGGAGTGATGAAGGATGTCTTTTCTCTATCTTCTTCGGCGATTTTGATTTGATTATACCCGGAGAACCCATCCATGAAGGAGAACCATGTATGGCCCGCCGTATTGTCGATTAGAGCATCGATGTGAGGCAGTGGGAAGTCATCCTTCGGGCTAGCCTTGTTGAGATCTCTATAGTCAATGCACATTCGGACTTTTCCGTCCTTTTTGGGCACGAGAACAACATTAGCTAGCCATTGTGGATAGTGCGATACTACCAAGAATCCGGCATTATATTGCTTGATGACTTCATCCCTTATCTTGGGTATCCATTCCGGTTTGAGCCTTCTAAGTTTTTGCTTTACCGGCTTGACACCGGCCTTTATTGGGAGTTGATGAGTGATGAGATTTTCGTCAAGTCCGGGCATGTCTTCGTAGGAAAAGGCAAAGTTGACTAGCCGAGGCTTGAGAAAGGTGAGAATTTGGTTTCTTTCTTTGGCGGATAAGTTCTTTCCAATACGAAGACATTTGGGTAGTTCCGGGGTTCCCAAATTGACGATCTCGTAGTCCAAAGCCGCATCTTTATTTTCATGTCTTTCTATGTTGCCACGCAGCTCCTCATCAACTCCTCTTTCTTCTGAGATTTCTAGCAACTCGTGGGACCAGCGAATGCTGGCCCACATATCCGGCTCCGTTCGCTTCTTTTTCTTTTGAATGGGTACCGGATGCGTGATGTGATTGCTAGAACCGGGTCTTGAGCAAGTTGGCATAGCATACCAGTTTTTGGCTTGTCTTGGCTCAACGGCATTTTTTTTTCATGCCGGTCATCATGAGCTATCATTAAAACTTCTTGGGTCTCCAATGCTTCGGGTAGTATGTGCTCCGCACTTATAAACCGAGTTGCTTTGTTTGACTTCTTGAACTGGTCCTCCTCGGGTCTATATCCAAGACCCCATTTGTTGTTCTTTTGTTGAGGATTGAGTAACACCGTCTTTCCTTGGTATTTGATGTTGAATCTTATCGTTTGCCTTTCGGCCGGGGGTATGACATAATGAAGCGGGAGCCTTTGCTTTGAAGGGATGTGATGGACTTCATGTATGTCATCCATCTTGAAGGGGAGAGGATCCGAAGATTCATACACTTCGATTAGTGGAACTTCATGGCAATTTTCAAACTCTACCCGGATAATGATTTCGGGGTCGGCTTCGATGACCACTAGCCTTCCCGCCGATATGTACTTAAGCTTTTGGTGGAAAGAGGACGGGATGGCTCCGGTTTGATGCAACCAAGGTCTTCCCAATAACATGTTGAAAGATGCGGGGATGTCCAAGACTTGAAAAGGGATGACCATGATGTCGGGTCTCACTTGGATTTCTATGTCTAGTTCACCCAAGACCGTCTTTTGAGAGTTATCAAAGGCTCTTACATGGTAGTCGCTCGGCCGCATTTGATCCGTCGGGATTCCAAGCCTTTTGATGGTTCGCAGTGGGCAAACATTAAGACTTGCGCCGTTGTCAATGGTTACAAGGGGATCTTCAAGCCTTTGTATCCAACCGTGATGCTTAAGGAATGTCCATGGTTGCGTCCTTCCGCGGGAAGCTCCTCATCGGTGAACGTGATGGCGTTAGGGGCCATTATTTGCCCGATCATGTGAGCCACCGCATCGGGAGTCACTTCCGTGGTTATGTGAGCCTCGCTTAGCACTTTAGTGAAAGCCTCCCTATGCTTTGTTGATGTGCATAATAGCTCCCATATGGATATTTGAGCCGGCAAGGACTTGAGTTGTGAAGCCACGTCATATGACGGTTCCTTCTCCGGGTTGGTGATCACGTTGCGAGCCGGTTCCCGTCGGTAGACTCGGCCATTGGGATAGATGTTGCCTATCTCCGAGCATTGAGGATATTCCCATGGGACCTTGTGCGAGTCGTATATTGGCTTCGGCTTGGCCGCTAGTACCACAGGCTCTTGATAAGTAGGAGGAATCTTCAAGTTGTTCACGGCCGGCAACACGAGATAATCTTGGCCATGCCCTTCTTGAGGTTTACGGACATTCCGAGGAGCGGCTCCTTGTAGTGTGATGGTTTCTTGCTTAGCCCGTTGTAGAGTGATCATATAGGCTTCATGACTCGGCTTTGCGAGTTCTCTTGCAACTTCTATGAAGTTTATGTTCGTTGCATTGGGATTCCTCGGTTCATGCATAGGTAGGGGATTTTGGATCACATCCTCATGAGAGTTCGATGAAACTTTGATTTTTCCCTCATCTATTAAGTCTTGAATGGCATGTTTGAGAGTAAAGCATCTTTCGGTGGTGTGGCCTCTCCCTTGGTGATAGGCGCAGAACTCATTTTCTCGGTAATTTTTGGGAAGGGGATTAGGTGGAGGTTTTGGAGCTAGAGGTGCAAGCATATTCTTTTGGATGAGCATGTTGAGGACGTCGGTGTATGACTGGGCGAGAGGTGTAAAATCTCTATATGCTTTTCTTTGAAAAGGCTTGGGGGTGGTGTCTATGGCGTTTACGTCCGGGGTCTTCGAGGAATTACCATTTTTTGGTTCTTGCTTCCTTCGAGTTGCGTTCCCTTAGTAAGGCCATGGAGAGATGGTGTCATGTCTAATTCCCGCCTCCACTTGGTCCCCAGCTTGGAGAAGTTGAGTGAAGTTGACGTAGGGGTGAGAAATGAGGTAACCCGAGATGCTCGGATGTGCGGAGTTGATGATGATGGAGATTTGCTCATCCAAAGGCAACGGGCTCTTCATTTTTGCCGCCAATGCCCGCCATCTAGCAATGTATTCGGAGAATGTTTCGTCTCCTTTTTGCTTGAGCGCTTCGAGGTCGGCCCTTTTGGGAGCCATGTTTAGCTTGTAGGAGAAGCGGTCCATGAAAGCCAAAGAGAGTTGTTCCCATGTTTTGATCAACCGGCAATCCAACGATATGTACCATTCCAAGGCGTCCTTCTTTAGGCTATGTTGGAATAGCCTTATTGTGATATCCCACATCGGTTAGGATGAGGGGGGGAGCCTGGGTTATAAGTGGAGGCTGTCAGGTACCTTAGTGAGGCGCCTTTTGGGGAAGGACGGGATGCACGTGAACCCAAAGGGGCAAAACCGTGCGGGCCAAGGCCCAAAGCGAACAATACCTTACTGTTAGGCCTGGGGCGTTACAAATGGTATCAAAGCCGACTCCCGACCTCCGGCCGATGGTGTCCAGCGGGGACGCTGGAGCCCCGAGGGGGGGTGAATGTGATATCCCACATCGGTTAGGATGAGGGGGGGAGCCTGGGTTATAAGTGGAAGCCGCCAGGTACCTCAGAGAGGCGCCTTTTGGGGAAGGACGGGATGCACGTGAACCCAAAGGGGCAAAACCGTGCGGGCCAAGGCCCAAAGCGAACAATACCTTACTGTTAGGCCTGGGGCGTTACACTTATCAAGACTTCTTCGCTTTTCACCAAAGGGTATAGGATCCCGCAAAAGGCCTTGAGATGAGCCCTCGGGCATGAGTCTCCTTCATATGCAGGTAAAGCCGGGATCTCGAACTTCTCCGGCAACTTGGTATCGGGGAACGAGCATAAGTCTTCGATCTTGGCCGAGGGTAGGCCCTCCCCTTGATGTTGTCGGATTCGATCCTCCATTTCTTTTAATTGGTTTTAGAGTTGGTTCTTGAGGTCTTGGATTTCATTACGGCTTTGTTCTAAGACCAACTCCTCTTCTTTGTAGTGATCATTTCGAGATTTGTGGGAGGATGGTTGAGGTCCACCGTCTTGCTCTGGAATCCGGGATTTATGGGAAGATGGTTGAGGTCCACCGTCTTGCTCCGGATTCGGGTTTTGTGAACAAAATGGTGGTGTAACCGTGCTCTGACCGCCTATAAGAGGTTGTCCCATGTTTGACAAGACTTCCTCTAGCTTTTGCATCCTCTTATCCATTGCCACCATGTAGGCTTCAATGGACTGCTTGAACTGGTAATCTCGGTGTTCGTGGTGTGAGGATTGCTCGGACTCCATTCTAGCCGCTCTTGATCTGGTAACCACGGGGCTTCGATCCATGGTTGATTGGTTTTGCCCCCGAGCTATGGTGAAAATCCTGAGTCGATCAATAAAAAAGAGAGATTAGTACTTGTAAACCAATAACAACGAGATCAACCTTTGGATGGAAGCTGGGAGGTTCAAGTCCTTTTGTGTTCTTTGCCAATTTTATGTGTTTTAAGTTCCATGCGTGAGAATGTTCAAGGTCCACGGGTTTGGGTTTGCTTGAGGCGTCTCTGAAGAAGTGACCAGTTCGCTTGAAGCGTGTTTGGAAGAGGACCAGTTCTCTTGAAGCGTGTCTAGAAGAATGACCAGTTCGCTTGAAGAGTGTCTGTAGAAAGACCAGTTCGCTTGAAGCGTGTCTGGAAGGGTGACCAGAAAACACTCAGGTTATGGAAAAGAAGTGATTTTTATGTCGGCTTTTTACTTAGCGTTAACCGGTTGCATTCCTACTGAAAGGTGTTCCTTTTGGCTCGTTTTAGGTGCCTTGACAGTCACAAGGCGGTATCCGATAGTCCTTCACGAGTTCTTTGCTGTTTGGGAGCTGTACGCCTCTGGACCTAAAAACTTTTTAGGTTTCTGCGCGATTTGGGCAGAAACTTCAGAAACTCGCTACCAGAAGACGGAAACTCCTCTGCAACTTGCTGTCCAGCGTGGACAGAGCTCCGCTCTCCCGATTTTGACCCCCTTGCGCTTGATGTAGACCAACAACGCCGTCCCCAGTGGAGTCGCCAAGCTGTAGCACCCGCCGGGAGCGCTACGGTGGGCTCGGAATGAGTTTCCCGGGCCTTAGAGATGTGGATCGTGTTGAAAAGCGACGTGGGCTTGGATTTCCTGCATTCACACGGGGTAAAATGAGTTAGGCCTCATAGTTTTTAGAAAAACGGGCGTATGGGCGTTTTCTCGGGATTTTGGCGGCATGACGGCTAAGACGGAGCTTCCGTACACGGGTCAAGTCACAAATCCGGCAACATAACGGCAGCGTACTATGCTGGAATCTGCGGACCCGCGTGCACCCACCTTGCCGGGGCGTTAGCTCAAACACGCACACAAGAAAACAATGAAAAATGGAGTCGCCACCGATCTTTAAAGGGAGATCGGCCCCTATTTAAAGAAATAAGGCACTAGTAATATAGAATCTGGGTTCCGGCCTTCAAGTTGAAGCAAATATGGAGAAATCTACCAACCCGAGGCGGTTTACACAGCGTAAAGGGGGAAAATAAAAAGGGTTTAAGAGAACGGGAGAGATGGAAAGGGGAAAATGGGAAGAGAGGCGTAGAGCGCGTAGAGCATGGAAGCCGGGATGCCGGGGCGTTGCTGCAGACTCCCGTCCTCCCCTTGGGATGCCTCTCTTCAAGTGTGCTTGAATGAGAGGGGAGCTCCTTCTTTTATAGATGGTGGAGTGGGCTTTGGGCTCCCTTGAGGTCATGGACTTGGTCCATGGGCTTGGGCTTAAGTGGGATCATGGACTTGGTCCATGGACTTGGTCTTGAGTTGGGGTCATGGGTTTTGGGCCTCTTGAATGATTTTGGACTTGGTCCATAAGCTTGGCTTGGTGGGCTAGAGCTTGGCTTAGCCCATGGCTTTTGGGTGGGCCGTTGTGGAGGCCCAAAATTGTAGAGAAGCCTGCTTCCGAGGCTTTAGTGGGCTAGAGCTTGGCTAAGCCCGTTTGTTTCGTCTGGTGGGCTGCTTTGTGGAGCCCGTTGAGGTGGCCTGTGGGAGCTTCGCTCTTTGTGGGCCGGATCTAGTTTGTTGAAAAGCCTGCTTCGAGGCTTAGTGGAGCTTCGCTCCCGTGGGCTGAGCGCGGGAGGGCCCGCTTGGTTGTCTTGAATTTCCTTTTGCGTCGAATTTGGTTGGGCTTGAATATTGCGCCCAATTATCCGTTTTTGGGCCCCGAGGGTTGGGTGTCAACACAACCCTAGCTAGGTGGATCGCTAGAGTCAACTAAATTGGTGGAAAATAATGGGCATTCGAATTTCGTTGTCCTATGACGGATTGAATGACAACATGACTCTAGCCTCCCAGAAAAGTAAGAATATAGATGCCCGTGGTATTGAAAAATTTGACAATTTTATGGTTTAGGATCACCCATTTGATGGTATGAGACATGAAAAGGATGTCATTTTATATTGCAAATAAATTTTTAATTTTAATATAACTTTTTTATACATAACAATCTTATTGTGAACTTGGGCATAGTTGAGATAGTTTCCTATCTACTCTTTGATTTTATTTTGTTTACTCATCATTATTATTCTTATAATATTCTATTATTTTTTCAATTTAAAAATTTATTTTTTAAAGATTTTATTACTTCCCAAACACACTCATAATAAAAAATCTTAAAGAAAACAAAAATAAAATAGAAAAGATTGTTACAAGAAATGTATAAAAGAATAATTAGAATACAGAGATTGGTATCTAAGAAATTAGAACGATCGAGATAATGATAAAAACAAGTAGAGTTATTATGTAAATAAAATATAAAATAATACTAAACATTGTATAGAAAGGAGTATTTTTTTATTACATTTCAAATGAACCCTAATCTCAATGGCCTATATATATTGGGTTTTACTTTGTGTTTCCACCCAGTGTTTTGACCTAACTTGAATATGGTGTGAAGTCCTCCCCACCCTTGACATTTAGAATAATTTGTTTAGTTAGAAAATTAATTTTCATCCAAATCAAAATGTATGCATGTCACCCATCTATTAAATGTATAAAATCAACATACTATTTAATTTATATATCAATTTTAAAATTATTATTCTTTAAAATATTATGATATTAAAATGCATCTATTAATGAATCCAAGTATTTTTATTACTTTTTATGATAAAATATATTCTTTTTTGATGAATTAAATATATTCTTAAGCAAGGCCCATCCAAAACTCTAATTGAAATGAATTTTTGTTTCATAATAAAATAAATTATGTTAAATAATAAAATCAATTAGATTTTTATTTTGTTATCAAGCTAGGCCTCATCTTAAAAATTCATGTTACACTTAAGTGGACCCTACTTGTTTGTATGTGTTAGGTGAAACCTCTAGAAAATTTTCTAATTAAGATGCACCAAGATGCACATATACACATTCAAGTCACTAGACAATATCAATGCTATAGACGGAGACTCTCCCATCACCAATCACTTGCCTACGCACAACATATAAAGGGATATACACTAATGCAAATGCCAAGGAATTGCAGCAACTCAAATCTATGTCATTGGAAAGTCCCTTTGGATCAAACCTATCGTGTTTTTTTTATTGGAATATTTTACATCATATCTCTAACATACCAACCTAGAAAAGTGATTCTAGGTCATATATTTAATGCAATTTTTCAAGACCAATCACACATTTATTGCAAAATTAATTATTATAATTTCATTAAAAATTTTAAAATTCATTTTCATAAGTCATGTTCCCATTATTACATCTAAGATACAAATAAATAAAAAATAATTATCCAATATTTGCAATACATGCCTCTAAATAATTTTGAATAAAATAAAATAACTGTTCTTGAAAAATCTTCAAACGGGTTAATCTGTAGTGTCCTACTTGATTTGGTACACCTGTAAAAATAATGGACTAGTCCCAACATGACTAGTAAGTAAAAAATTATTTTAAAACAGATAATGATCCAAATAAAACTTAATTAAATAATAAAAATAATAATTTAATTTTATAACTTTAAAATTTGGCCTCAAATAAAAAATCGAACCCTTTAATTGAGTTTAGAAGCATTAAAAATATATAAATAGACTATTTGATCATTCAAATCGGAGTTAGAATGAGCAAATTATATCCAAACAAAATGAACGGTTCACATTAAGCCACATCATCATTAACTTTGTTGTAGATGAACCCACTAGGGTCTCTCTTACTTAGCCCTTATTGTTGTAATGAGCTACATGTCAATTTCCAAAAACACTTAGGCATCAAAAGCATCAAAAACATTAGATGTATTAAAGAATCAAAAGCAACGAAGAAATTTCATTGCAAAAACAAGGATCCCATGCATTTGACCGAAATCTCTCCTCTAGACCGTCCGGACTTTTGTTTGACTTAGTGTTATATATGTATTGCTCCCACGTGGATCGTCCGAACTTGGAATTTTATATGGCTTAATATACAATTTGATTTATGTAGATTATATTATACATGGACATCATTATATATATATTGCAATTAACCGACATCATTAATATATAATTTCAATATCCATATATATTTATTGCATATTAATTTACATCAATGCATTTATAAAAATAAAATTCATAATAAAACACAACAATATTAAGATATGTATTTTATGCATATTCTAAGGTATAATTTGTTTACACATATCCTTGAAAATACATCATCATCATTATCATCATAAGCCATTTTCCACCTAGGTGGGGTCAGTTGTATGGATTTCGTTGCGCCATTCTTGGCGATTTAAAACTAAATTTTCATTGAAAATACATAATAATATAAAATTAAATTATACCAAAGATATAAAATTCATAGCCTAAAATCAAAATATGTATTATAAATGTCATGACCAATTAATTGAAATAATCAATTAATTGCTCAATAATAATTGCAACGATAATAATTAATTATGGAAACCATTATAAACTTCAAATAAAATATTGTTTGCCTTCCAAAATTTGTATAGTAACTTTTTTCCTCATTCCACAACTCTGGCTTCCCCGAACCTTTTCTATAAATACCTATCCTTTTATAAAAGGTCTAAGAGATAAGAAATAAGATAAAATTTATTTAAACTTAAACTCTATTTTAACCAACTTATCTAAGAAAATTTTTATGCTTGGGTAGGTAAAAACACAAAAATTAATTTTTTTATAAAATCCCTTACTCGAACCCTAAACTTTTAAGACCACTGGACCACTTGTATGCCAACCAAGCTATATGAGTTGTTAAAATAGCATCTAAAAATAAAAATAAAATATAACTCACAATTTAAATAATAATTTGGCAAAATCCATTATTAACTATTTGGCCCAGTTGATCAAAGGGTCAATTTTGCCATGTAGAATATCCTACATGGACTTTAACCCGTCAACTTAAATATCTATTATTATTTATTTTTTCGATATTTTACAATATCTCAATATATCTTTACAATCAATATCCAAGACAATTTTTACCATCTTCGAAAGAAAGACTATAAGCTGCTAAATTTTAATACGAAAAATTATAAGCTCTCAAATAACAACGAAAAATTAAAAACTCCCAAGCCCGGGTTCAAACTTAGGACGTGCCTAAGAGAGCGATGCTCCAGTGGTTGAAACCTATCATGTATTCATGTTTAGTTAAAAGAATGAGAAGAAAAAGAAATGGGAGATGATAAAAAGGAGATGAACATGATGCGCTCCATTTTGGTCGGATGGAATTGATCTCATATACCTAGATAAAGCTAATCCATTTTTCAAAGTAACTCAAAAAGGCCTGTAGACTCCATCTACGTGCGGTCAATATCCAGCGACCGACCGCTATCACATAGATGAGTCTGCTTTCCGCTTTTCGATTAAGAAAAATAAGGCAGTTTTCATACAAAGTGTAAGCCACGATCGTATGTAAATGTGCGACTAGTGAAGAAAGGAAGATGCGGTCATGTCTACCTGCATTATACATGCAATGTGAAGCCTTATCCGTTCAGAGGCAGCCCACCTTAATTATTTCATATTCTTTATTTTTCTAATCCATGGACGACTGTTGTGGGCGTCTCCAACACGAATTCTAGTAATTAAGGCGTGGTCTTCATTAAAAAGGCTACGGAGTTTCAGGTGGAATTTAAAAAGGCTATACAAGGAGGGTAAACGACACAAATTTTAATGCACTTTTTTCATCGATTCAATATAGTTTTTTTTTATTAGTTGTACAAATATTATATCTCATTTTATATTAAAGGCTTAAAAATTCTTTCGAAAAACAACAATAAACTTCAACTTCTTTACACAAAAGATAATAAACTTCCATCACAGAATCAATCCGCATTCAGCCAAACCCATGACTGCAATCCTCTTTGCCCATGACCACTTCCAATATTCATTGATAGTTAATTAGCGGCCAGGCATCATATATTCATATTCATATTCATATTCATTTCTTATTTCCATGAAACCAGAATCCCTAAATACTTTTCCTGTCTACTTATTTTTTTTCCTATGCCAGGCCTATGTGGGGACTTAGGGTGCGTTTGGCAATTAATAAAACATGTCAAGTTAAAACTTTTCAATCTAAAACTTTTCATTCTCTATAATTATCATATTTTTTAATTATTTTTTCACATTTTCCTATACAACTACCCTACTTTTCAATCATTTCTACACAATTATCCACACAACTAACCTATCTATTTTAACTTTATCCTCTTTATTACTCATCATTACCCCTATCATATCACATCATTTGACAACTTTTACTCTTCAAAATTTTTCACCAAAAGTTTTATTCATTACCAAACACACCCTTAATAGAGGGTTGGTCCATTTTCTAAGAAGGGAAATAAAAATCTCACTTCTTCCTACACACACACAATGACATCTTAACTATCTATGATCTGTTCTATTTTTTTCTGCTATCATCTTGACATTCCAATTATACTTCATATCATTCCCTATAATTATCTTATTTGTGTTATCTTCATTAATTCCCTTTACTACTAAACATTTTTCACATCATATCATATTAGTCTCTTAATTTTTAAAAAATTTTCATAAATCTTTTTCCTGACTTTTGGTGCAAATATTTTTTTTATACAATTTGGTACATCTTAAGAAACGAGCCTTTTGAGAGAGGTATTTTCTTAGTGGGTAGTATGTTTATCAAATTAACGCAATAAGAAAAATCACCTCATTCACATGAAGGCAGTCTTGAGTGGCTACCAAACCAATACCTTTTTCCAGTTTTATGTTTAATCTTCCTTGCATACTTAATCAAATTATTCTATACCATCTTCTCTCAAAAAATTAAATTATTCTATAACATCAAAAATGAAAAAAAAATTATTCTATACCATCATATTGTTTCTTTTCATAAAATAGAGTCTTTTATCATTAAATTATCTCTCACTACTACTTTTATCGTTCTTAAAAAGTTTATTATGCTTTTTGCCTTTCTTTTGTTTCTTTATTTTATTTTTATTTTTATTTTAATACTATCTTAAAGCACTACACTAAATCTTCTTAAATACAGTAATTAATTTGACTACATATAATATGAATATAGTCACATTTAATGTCATTTGGTAACAAACTAAGTATGCGCGCAAACAATCACATTGCATATTTGGCTACATGTGGATTATTTCATATGAACAAATGCAATAATTTAAAACAATTTTGCTGTATATAATGTTATAGTTGCCAAAATTCGCTGCATATAACAGAATATGTAGCAATTTTTATTTGACCACAAATATTATTAAGGGTTGGTTACAAATGTGGGTTGCAAATTTTATAATATGCATCAACAAGGGGTGAGAGCAATGCTTGTCAAATGAGAGACAAAATGTTTCTAACGAGGATCGAAACTCTGAGTGCTTAAACATAACTCAGAATATTTAGCAATTGACGTATCCTTATATTGATATGTTATTGACATCATCCATACGTTTGTTTTATCTATTCATTCCTAATTTTTCCTTTCTTCTTTTTTCGTGTAGGTGACTTTTAGATTTTTCTTTTTCTTTTTCTTTTTCAATTGAAAGTGTATTGGACGGAACATGAATAACATCCCTTTCAAACAAAAAGTCTTAAATAACCGCCGTTTCTTTCACATTGATTTTTTAAAAAAGTTTCATTCGCTCTTGATAAGCAATAAGATAAGAAGAGAAGAGAATTACTAGCCAATAATAATAATAATGTTAACACCTAAACACCATAATTATCTTTAAAATGTAACAAAATTTTTTGTTTAATCGTGACATCAAAATTCATCACAATATTCGCCAAAAAATTCCATCTACATCGCATGTGTTACTCGTTATCCGCGTTAATTACTTATGAAAAGCGAAGAATAATGGTTCCGCATACAATTAAAAGATGGACAATAAAAAACTTGTTATAATTTCCCTACTAAAAATAATTCATTTTTCGTTGTTTTAAATTTCATTATTGTCAGGACCTGTTTTATTTCGAAATTGCAAAAGAAGAGGAAAATAATATGGTCTCTTTTGCAACCAGAGCGACGTGTTGACAACTTGCAATACGCTTTAGGGGTGCAACTCGGGTCGGGTTATACCGGGTTGGAGTGAACCCAAACCCTAAGCCAACCGGGTTGGAGTAAACCCAAACCCAAACCCTAAGAATGTAACTCGGGTTCGGACCGGGTTCGGGTCGGGTTCGCATTGGTTTTGGTTTGGTTTCGGGTTAGAATTCGGGTTACCAATAAACTATTTTTTTCCAAATTCAGTTGTAATTTAAAAGAAAATTATTGAAATATACATATATGTGTTTATGAAGTAAAGCCTTACGCTGAATTCTGCAACATACTTTCAAAGAATTCTATAATATTCTTTGAATGAACTCTACAAGCAATTTTTTAGCATCCTATAGACACAAATAAATGACAAATTAGTTAGTTTTATGACTAGTTGGTCATTTCTATTTAATAGCTAATGGAAATGACTCAAGTATACCAAATAGAAAATGAACATATCATACCAACTTTGTAGTTGAAACTAAACATTATCGTACAAATTGCTAAAATTGAATTCAAACTGAATATTTATCATACAAATTGCTAAAGTAAAAATTGACCACTTGTTATACCAATAAACTTAAAATATGAATCAAATTTATATTACAATCTGAAATTCAAACTAACAGATTTCTCATGCTAATAGAAAGTATAATATGAAATAGATTTATCATGCCGACTCAAATTCAAACATAATTTACATAACAGTTATTCAAAGTAACTAAATCTAAATACATTAAGCATAATGGTTCAACATTCCAATCTAATTTAAGTGCAATCCAAATTTAAAATGAAAATATAAACAAATATCAAGTTTAAATAAGTTTACATCTACTTTTAAACATATTCAAATTTCAAATGAGTTCATGTCTCTAAAGTTTCCAAAAAAACTAAAAAACTATTCGAAGACTTCCAAGTAATTTCTCCCTTGATTTTCATCTGCATTTCTAATGTCAAGTTCTTCTTCCTCGATTTACATATTTGAAAATAATATGCATCAACCTAGACGAAAAAAATGCATGCAACTGTTAATAATAAGAAGATAATAATTATAAAATATTATCCTAGAAATTAAGTTACCCAAGCATGCTTTGATAATGAAGAAAGAGGTGATTTGTCTAAATTAGAGTTAGTAATGCCTAAAACATGTATATATATAGATTAATATCACAAAAAAACATGTATAATTGATGAAAAAATTATATAAACTACACCGGGTTCGGACCGGGTCGGGTTTTGGTACCGGGTTGGTGCGAACCCGGTTTTGGTTTCGGGTTTCTACGGGTCGGGTTGAAACCGGGTCTATTTTGAAAAAAATCTTAAAAATAAAACCCATTTTTGGTTTTGATACCGGGTCGGGTCGGGCGGGTTCGGACCGACCCGGTACCAAGTTGCACCCCTAATACGCTTGCAATCCAAGGGACACGGAATGCATGATGCAGCATCCCAATTCCCAAGCTGTTGATTCGTACTTACGACCTGGAACGCTGGCGCAAGACAGTAGCGAGCCGAGCTCCAAAACCTCATCATCCGTTACACTTACACCGGCCACCGCCCATTGCAATCCGTCCCAACATCATTTTCCGGGCCATTCGCTGTGCCGCTCTTTCACGTGAAACCGTCCAACTGGGCTGATTTTTTATTTTTATTTTTTTTGAAAAAAAAATTGTATAAAAGAAGTCAATCACAGATCGAACACGGCCATCCTTTTACCATGCTTCTGTTAGCAAGCGCACCACGCGAACATGAGAATGGATACACGGCTAGTACTCATGCAGGTAGGGATGAAAATTGGTCGCCCCAAACGAACCGACAGATCAAGTAAATATTTCAGTCCAGAACAGGATTACGTCAAGATCTTTTACTCAAATTTTAAAATAGTATTTTTATAAAAAAAAAATTAAAATAGTATCAGCGCGTTGATCACATTTAGACCCCAATAGACCCGACTCGCTCTATATTTATTTATTTATTAAAAATATAAATATATTTTTCTTCTTTTCTTTTTTAAAAATTATATTATTTATGATTACTATATTCTAAATTAAACTTTAAAATTATATCTTATATAGGTTTAATACAAATAACATTTCAGATTAAATAAGAATTTAAAATATCAAAAATTTCAAAAGTGATTTCAATTTTCAACCCAAATTACTAGTTCATATTGCAATTTAAATTTTCAATAAAGTACGGTTTCGTTAGCTTATTTTAACAAATTTAGTACAATATTTTTATTTAGTAATTCATTGTATATAAATTCGACATAGATACAGCTTTATATTTAATAGGTATATAAACCATTTAAACTATCACATTTAACTCACACTTTAACTGAAACCGCTAACCTTAGACTAACCTAATTTTGACCCGAGATTTATTTGTAGTAAGGTCCACCCGCGAATGGGCAGAATAAGAAATCTACAATCACTAACGCAAAAAAAAGTTTCGGACGATTTGGTAACGGCTGCACATCATTCACTCAATCCAAACCATTCCGATGGTTTCTTCTATCTTTAGCACTCCCCTGGACGGTCATGATCCCCTTCAGAGAAAGCTTCTGCAAGTTTGAATTTCAGCAGCGATAGCTCATTCCAAGAGTCACCCAAAACGAAATGGGGGAAGAATTGGACGGCCGGGATTCATCAGAATAGCAGGGTGTGTGTATTTTGCAGGGGAAAGTGGTTGCTTGCGGTATGTCACTATGTTGTTGTTGTCTGCTGACAAACGACGATGATCGTGGCCAAAACGGCATTCGACTGGAGGAGGAATTTCTACATTCAGCAAGCGTGCTGTTGGTGGAGGCCAGTCTGCTCTGTTTCTCTGCTCCTCTAAACTATTGGAATCCTCTCTCTCTCTCACCATATAAAACCGCATCCTACCAAAACCCATTAACTTTCGCTTCCCAACTAAGGAGTACGGACTCATCTCCTCCTTTTCGTCTCTCCATCTCACTCCAAATAACAGAAAACGCAAAACTCATTTCCCTTTTCTTCTCTGTCTCTGTATCATTCTTTTCTGCATCTCTCTCTCTCTCTCTGTCTCTCTTCTATGAGACTTTCCTTCTCTAGTAGCTGCTGCAGTCGACTCCAATCTTCCATCCGTCCAAAACCCAGGCGGGCCACCACCGGGTCTCGTCACAAGGATCCTCTCCTCGTCATCATGGGTGCAACCGGCACTGGCAAATCCCAGCTCTCCATCGACATCGCCACCACCCCAGGTTTTCCCACCTCCGAAATCATCAATGCCGACAAAATCCAGCTCTACAGGGACCTCGACGTCACCACCAACAAAATACCACTCCATGAACGCAACCACGTCCCCCACCATCTCCTTGGCGATTTCGACCCATCCCACGGCGAGATCTCCGCCCTCCGTTACCGCTCCATCGCCGCAACCACGGCTGCCGAGATACTTTCCCGCGCCCGTCTCCCCATTGTTGTCGGCGGCTCCAATTCCTTTCTCCAAGCTCTCGTCGCAGACCGCTACGTGCCCAGCAACCACAGCTCTGGTTTCGGTTTCGTCGGGCCCAACCCAACCCAGTTCAGGTACGACTGCTCCTTCATATGGGTCGACGTTTCTCTTCCGGTGCTGATCCAGCGCTTGCTCAGTCGCGTCGACAGAATGCTGGAGATGGGCATGTTCGAGGAGCTGGCTCGTTTTTTCGGGTCAGGCGGGCCTGCTGGCGATGGGCTCGGACAGGCGATCGGGGTCCCGGAATTCGGTACGTATTTCGGGCTTTTCGGCGGCTCGAGACCCCAGGGCGATTCGGTTCGGGCAGCGGCTTTCGAGGAGGCCGTGAGGCGGATTAAAGAAAACACGTGCCGGCTTGCGGAGCGGCAGTTGGGGAAGATTCAACGTCTGAGATTGGATGGGTGGGATTTGAGGCGTGTGGATGCGACGGAGGCCGTGCTCGCGGCGATGAGCGGGAATGCCGCTTGTGTCGGATCGCGGGAGGCTTGGGAGAGGGACGTGGTAGGCCCGAGCTTGGAGGTCGTGAAGGAGTTTGTGAAGGGGCGGTTCTAACGTGTGCACTGTGCAGGGGGTTGGCGTTTTGGGTTTGTTGATATTTTATATTTACTTTTCTTCTTTTAACCTTTTTACCACGCTAGGAAAAACGGGCTGCCGATTTTGGACTGTGAGGAAGCCTCCGATACCAGGGGATAATTTTGAATTTCGCTAATCAAAAGCAAGAAATTTGGGTGGGGTAAGTTAATACAATTCTACTTTTACATACAATTTCTAGTGATCTTATTTACTGCCTCTCTTTAGTACACTAGACTGCAAGCAGTTGCTACTCACGCATGGAAAATTACTGCCAGATCTTATCCGTGAAAGAAACTGGACTATCTTGGTGACGGGAAGAGTATTAACTGGACCCTCCAGTTTGAAAACGGCCAGGCAGCAACCGTTGCTAAGGGTGCTGTAAATTCTTTCCTACTTTTTACTGCTTTATGGCAGTCACGCGTTAAGGTTAACTCCATGCACAGGTTTCCTAAAATGCTGATGAGTTTAGTAGAAGATGTCCATTTTTTTGCCCTTTTCCATTAGCTACGAAAAATACCTGGATTTGTAATTTTAAAGCGACATCAGGGCCTCCAGTACAATTTGCAACTGATAATATAGAGTCAGCTATGTTATACGGTGGACTCATATTCATATTTTGGATGTGAGCGATTATGAGGTGATTAAATGTTAATTGTCCATCTTCAACACGCTGAAAACTTGTCTTTACATTTTATTTTAATTCGTTTTGATTTGTGGAGAAGTTTACTGGTGATTTCAAGCTGGTATTGCGCACGCCTGCACATGGGGGAGGGGGCAGGGCAGGTGAATGAGCATGCCGTATGCCGCCCGCGCATGGGTTTTGAAATTTTGTTGGGTAAATTTGTAGAAATAATAATAACAATAAATTCCGAGGTCCCCAGAATGCCCACGCCTCGATGCTACCTGTGCATGCCTTTCAGACCCTCGCGCGGCCCCACCATACACGCGCCCATGGGTAACCCCACTTGGCTATGCAAGCGGGAGATGGCTATTTCCCATTGCGACGACAGTTTCTTAATCATGCGCAGTCAGTTTGTAAAATTTCAATTGACTTTGGGCAAGTAAATGATAAAGAAAATATATGACGGTAAATAAATGATGACAAGCAATATAAGTTACAGTTAAATATTTCATCAAGAAAAAGTTACAGTTAAATAAAAAAATTTCCCAAACTTTAGTAGAAATTCCAATGCAGATGGTAATGGGTATTTTCTAACAAGCATTGATCGATACGGCGGGCGTGCATGCGTTGCAAGGCATGAAGGTGTAGGGCAGGGATAGGAGTTTCACGGACAGATACACGTTTGTGGTCTGTAGTACTGTAACATGGCCCAGAACATATTGATAGGGAACTGTACTACGGACAAGATGTGTACCATGAGTGGGGAAATCTGATTTGATGCAACAGATAAACTGGGTGCAGGCATGTGACGGGACGCGGGCGAGGAAGAAATTTGTACTGGCAAAGTACGTTGAAGGGAAAGGAATTCCGTCTGCATGACCGTGGTGGTTGGAGAGGAAAGGCTGATAATTGAGACGGCCCTGTTTCTGAATTGTGGGTGGCCACCCAATACCATGAGTGTGCAGGGGCTTGCAATTAAAGTCATCATAGCAAGCCCTTCGACATGTTGGTCTATCACTTGCCTCAATCTCAATATTCCAATGGCAAAATGCCATTATGCAATTGCATTTTTATATGTTTTATCAAAAAGGAACTTAATAATGGGGGCCCGTTCTCGTGGTCGGTCTTAAAATTAAAAGTAAAGTATTCGTTATTGAGGGCTTGTTTGCGGGTATGATTTATTATTATTATTTTTGTAAAAAAAATAAAAATTTCCACCATGAAATTAATAGGCTTCCGTATGATTGATTTACAAGTTGCCACTAGATGCCAGTCAAATCGAAAGGCATTTCATCTTAACGTACAATGATTATGATCTTCCGTTCTATAAGACATCGTGCAACCTTACGTCCATGAACCCAACCTTTAAAGCCATGCCCCAAACGCAGATTTTTTTATTTTTTATTTTTTAAAATTTTTAATTTTTTTATGGACACCAACCGTGATTCGGAGGGTCGAAGTATCTTTTGTCCCCCTGAATCTTGCCACAAAATCATATTTTCCCCAAGATTTCGGTCATCTGCAATGCGTTGCAAATTGCAATTCACAACCTCAACGTCTCGGACACAGACGGTATATATTCCAATCAAATTCAAGACAAGCATTGCACTTGCATATCTCCATGTATTTATACATGAATCTAAAACTCATCTGGCCAGCTCTAGAACCTGAACAAATCACAATAATTGAAAACCTCTTAATTAGTTATAATAAAAGTAAAATGCACCATTTTTTCTTACACCCCAGCCCCTTGGCTTTCTGTCTAATTAATATCTTGTCTCCTTTGGGTTGCGACCCTTCAAGCTCATTAAAAAAAAAAAGGGTTGCCTTAACAGTAGTCTTAAGATTCCACTCTGGCACACGACTCTGCTTAGATTGATTCTCAATCTAATTCTAATTTTTGAGAATTAGTTTGAAAATCAATTTAGTTGAAGCACAGAATATGGGTTTGAAGAGCCGGAAGTGTTACAATTTAGAATCCAGTGGTGCAGGAGATACCTACCTAAAAAGGTCTTAAACGTCAGGCTAGAGTAGATGGCACTTGACCCTTAACAAAGCTGGATAGGAATGTAATCTAGTTGAATTCTAATCGTATGAGTGGTCCGAAAAGCCAGCTTTTCTCAGGACCATGATTATTTAAATCAATGGCAAGCACTGAATGACTAGCACTGATATCTCATTTTCTAGGGAAATGATCCCGTAGAGCAGCTTACTGTCCGCCTTCCTCTACAACCATTTTCCTTCCAACAACCTTGCCAAATGTACGGAATATCCAACCCATGCAAAAGGTTGCCCCAGGCCATGTCCAGTACTTGGGAAAATCTGGCATATGCGTGACGTGGACTGGACTATCTCACTTCCTAGGACAACTAGTTTACTTTTCTAACAGAATGATCATTAGGATGTGACCCACTTTTTGATTAGGAGTGCAAACGCGCGCGTGTTTTTATTAATTTTGGATCGAATATATATATAGTCCTTGACATCTGTTCTGTAATATCCATTAGGCTCTGATTAATTGGCTGATGAATTTCATTAAATCATGTTACATCGCCGGTGAAAATAGTTTATCATTACGTCGTATTGTGATAAAGTGAGCATCCAACCATATTGCATCTTTTTTTCCTTGAAAAAAGTCACTTTCTTTGAGTTTCCTCCGATTTTCCCCCTAAAAATCCCTGAAAAAATGCATCCCATACTACTGAATCTTTTCCTTAAAAGTGGGTTATTCGTTTCGCCATTAGGGCAATTAATTGAAGAAAATGGAAAGAAGGTTTCCCGTCCTTCCACTTTTTTTTGAATACAGAATTCGGTTTCGGCCCTCCCCCCCCCCATCACATGGAAAAATGGAAACCTCACTTTTCCTTGGACAAGACTGTTCGGTTTCATTTTCTAGATTCCGCACTTAGATATTTAAACATCGATACCCCTGATAATTCAATGTTTCTCTAGTTTGGGGTTTCTATACTAGTTTCTTGTAAGACCAAACGACAGCAAGTATTTTTAATGTTCCTTGAGGTGATCATAAGTGGGTTTTCATCTATTCAGAAATTTTCTATGAAAGCGCATTAGGAGCTCTTTGCTAAGTGAATCCCACTTTTCTAGATCATCATCACTGTAAGTTGGTTTTCTACCTATATATGTTAACTATATGAATCTTGTTCCCCCATTTATTAATCATGAACAATGTTCTAAGTAACCTCTAATATTTTCAAAATTTTTAAATTACTTTTATCTTTCTTTCATCCTCTTAGTATCTTCTATTTGAATAAATTTGGTTCTCTTAACTGATATTGTTCAAGACTCTATTTATGGTATGTTTGGAAAGTAATAAAATTTTTAGATGAAAAATTTTTATTGTAAAAATTTTTTGAAATAAAGGAAAATGTTGTGATATGACATGAGTAATAATAAGGAATAAAGTTAAAATAGATAGATTACTTGTATGGGCAGTTATGTAGAAATAATAGAAAAGTAAAGTAATTTGTATAGAAATATGTAAAAAAATATTTAAAAAATAAGATACTTATGGAGAGTGAAAAATTTTAAACAAAACCAAATGCACCCATGATATGATATGTGAAAACTACTTTAAGGTCTGTTTGGCAATGTACTGTAACTGGTGTTATGTGTTTTTTCACGTCTTTGCTATAAATTGAAAGAAGTAAATATTAAACTTAATTTTCTCTATTTTAGAGAAAATTATGACTAAAAAACACATATTGCGGATGCAAAAAAACGTTGCTTCACAACAAACACTATTCAACGAATTTCTATTAAGAAAAAGATATTCATCCACTTTTAATCTAATTTTGCTCTTTTTATTATTTATTGGATATTATATTTATTTAATAATTATATATATATTATTTTACAATTTATAACTTTTAGATTAGCCCACCTATTTTCTTTTACTATAGTTCATTAAACGTCCATTAATTTTGTCATTTGGACAATGGAAAAAAAAGAATTGTTTCATAATGCTTTTTGGTTGGAGGGAGCATTTTTTAAATTTTTTAATAAAAGCTTCTAAAAAGTAAAAATTTTATTGTCTGGAAATTTTTACATTCAACTTTTACACAAGGCACTTTGGCAAAACAAAAACACGGAACTAAAAGAAACTTAATTAGGCTTTGGAATTATGCACACTGCACAGGCCATTATCTTTTGGGTTTGGGTCTAATGTTGCTGCACATTTGATTTAGGTCGCTTATATTAGTGGTACATATTGGGTAGGTTTTTTTTCAATGGTTTGGGTTAAAGTAGGTCATTGAATTCAAATTTTAAAGGGATTTTTAGATAGATTGATAAAATAAGAATTTTTTTGTGAAATAATCATTATAAAGATATTTATATTTGAAAAGTTAAAAATATATAAAGAAAACAATAATTTCTTTTTATTTTATCTTCTATGAGGTTGCTAAGTAAATTTGCCAATGTAACCTTTTTAAAGTATTTATTAAGAAATAGATCTATCATTTTTCATTATTTTTAAGTAATTGGTATTAAAGATTAGTTACTACTTGTTTATTATTTTATAATATTTGTTATATTCAAAATATTAATTATATTTTATTAATCATATGATAATAATCCAATTCATTTTTAAATTATAGTTACTTCTCGAATTAAAACTTTTGAGTCATCTGGCTTGACTCGAGGACCCCCTTCTTGAACCGGCTTTGAAAACTACCCTTTTGTTCAAATAAACTCTGTTGTTGAATAAGTGCATCATGTTGTTGCAAATTATAAACAACATTTTTTGTGTATTTAAAAAATTGTCTTCTCTTCACTAGTATGTATGCGTGCATCTAGTCTAATCTCGTAGATAGACAAGGCAAATAAAAAAGAAAAAGCAGGAACAGTGAGCTTGTGAAGAGGTGTCACACCGGGTGGGTACTCCTGAGGGGGTCTAAGTTTTCCCTAACTGGTACCAATCGATAAATATTAATTACTTTTTTGAAAAATTCGAAACCGAGTTTTTTCCAGTTCCAAACTGATTCGGGTCAGGAAAAACTCACCCAGTGTGCACTCTTATTTATACATGCGCCAGTTTTGCATTTATACCATCAGATATTTTGATAGTCACTTCCAAGTTCAGGTCACGGAGATTCTCTGTGGGTGCCTTGGGGTATGCTTTTGCCCTCTTATGTCTCGAGAACATGATAATGAGAATAGGAAGCTTTAAAAAGTAATAGGGGTGGTGAAAGTAGCGTAGCTGAAGAAACGACATCTTATATAATATCTTCTGCTACTATAATAGACAAAATCACACTTCCGTAGTCGTAGTCATTTGATTGTGCTTGTAAAGTTGGGCCACCCTCAAAGTTCCTGGCTGTGCTCACAAAAGAAAAGAGCTCAACTTTCGGTGATCCAAATGCCTCATGGCTCTAATTGGATGACCGTGGGCACAACTCAGATAACTTTGGAAAGAAATTCTATTTTAGTCAGCTGAGTTGACTTGAATAGGAAACAATCAAGACTTGAGGATTTGCCATGAGCCTAATTCCTTTAGGGGAAAAAAAAAAATGCAGTCGAACCGACTTCAGCTGGGCCAGCTTAATTCTGATCATGAGTCTACATGAATAAAGTTTGCATCTTCTTTTGCGAAATGAATAGACACGAAAACATGAGTCATTCCTCTCGAAAGTGCATCGTGGAAAGCAACTCACCTCGTTGCAAGAAAGTTGAGGGAGCGGGAATGGGGAAACTGGCCCATGAAGCAGAGTGCAGGGCCCGGACTACGTATGATGGCCCAAGCAGAAAGCCACGGAGGTGATTTGAAAGGTCTTCGCAGGCCTCCAACAAGGACATGGTCCAATGGAGACTAGCCTATTTTTGGTGGGTATGACATAAATCGCCTAACGGGCCCGTTGTCTTGGGACCACAAGGTTGTGGTTAAGAGGTCCTAAGATTAGAGCTTAGTTTGGCCTAGCGCAATCGGGCTTAAATCCACCAAATCGTGGATTTAGTAATTTTGAAATCTGTTTGGCCGTAACATTAAAGTACCATTGAGAATCGCAATTGTAGAAAATTTGCCATATCACATAAGCACCAATTCCAAACTTGTTAGTACTGCAAAAGCCAATCGTAATTGCCATAAATTAAAAGATAATACTACCCTTCACAAACACAATTAAAATTCTAAAAGCATATCCCACCTTATCCTTTTACTGTATGTTTATCTCCTATTCTCATTGTAACTCTTGATTCCTTCACCAAATCAACCAATAAAATACGCTACACATTTTCTTCATTATAAAAAAATTATATGCATGTAAAGATAGTACAAATTTAAAAATTGTTGCATGTGTACAAATTCTTTGTTATTATATGTAAAATTATATTATAATAATACAAAGAAGTTGATTCATATCATTATATATTTATTATTATTTATCTTTTTAAAACAAGATATTTCAATTGAAATTTGTGCATGTAGTTATTGTAAAAATGTTATATTAGAGAAAAATCATTAATGTATGTTGGAAGTATTTTAAAATTACATGAGATTTACATTATTATTTTATTTATGTAAGATTAATGGTTAAAAGAAATAAGTATTTACCATTCTTTAATAAAATCTAAAATAATTCAAATTTAGAAATGCTTGTATTGTCTTTTTTGGTCATTTTACATGTTTATAAGCATTTTCATCTTCTAAGCCAAACGCTAAAATATAATTAAAAATACTTTTTAAATTATAAAGCGAAACACTTCTTATCTTTTTCGCATCGTGCCTTTTTAAAAAGCTTTATTTGTAATCGTACTTTAAGAAAAAACACCAATTTAGAAGCTTGGCCAAACAGAGGCCAGATACTTGCAAAACAACTTGTAAGTCCCCCTTCTTTTCTAATATATCTTCATTTGTCTAATACACATTTGTCATTTACTATTAGTAATATTAGTTGTTTAGACTCGCTTTTATGTAACCGGGTTATATAGGTGCAGTTTTATACAACCTTATCAAATTTTAAAATTTTGATGTTTGATGGAAAATTCAATCTATTTGTTAAATCTAATATCATTTGTTTAATTATGAAACTAAGTTTCATTTCAAATCCAATACATGCGTAGGTCACAATTGCTCAAAAATAAGAAAAATACTTAGATCTATTCACATATTTATTAAAATATAGTAATACTTCATAGAATCATTTATCCATATAGTAATGATATTTTAGATTATTTAGATATTGAAAATACTACTTAAAAATCGATATTTAGCATTAAATTATTTTGTTACTTTGATTTTATATGTTTGTAGATTGAGCTCATACATAGTGATATTAGATAAATGAAAAAGTTTCCATGATAAATATAAATGATGTTAAACACAGTAAATGAAGCGCATTTTTCATTACTTATTTAGACATTGAAAATAAAAAAGGTTACACAGAAAAAAAAGTTTCACAGGAACATCCCTTAATTATCATTTCTTATATTTTTCTAGAAGAATATTGACTTCAATCTTTGCACACGACATCTATTGTAAAAGAATTACTCAGACAACTTGGTAAGGCAAGTGGGTCGAGATGCCTCGTTGTCGCCTTTTAAGATGTCCAGCCCAATGCAATTGGGGTAGCGACTGCTTGATATTTTGAGGTACGACTTTTGGTGGTCCGTCCAAGCCATAATAAATATTGGAAGGGAAATGTCGTCCCAAAATTAGGCTGCCGTAGGCAATGCTTTTAATGATCAGTTAATGATACTTCCAAGCTCCCCACACGATCACAAATTAACCCAACAGGGAAAAGTCAGGTTGACGCGTGAAGTTAAATAAACAAAGAGGGCACAGATTTGGTCGTGACAACGAAGAGAAGTTTGAATGGCCCAGGACAGTCTAACCAGATTGAAGAAGCTCGAAAGTCTTGGACATGAGTATGACCAAGGAAATTAACGACTGTATTATGTAATGGGATTGCGAGCAAATTGGCCAGATCGAATTCTTGAAGTATCTACAATTTTGCATGATGTCCATTGCTTTAAGAAATTTCTGCATACATCTCTGTTGCATTAATCCTGCATCTTCCAGTTTCGATATTGATGACTACGTGTTTGACATAATTAGTCGTACAAAAACCAATGACGCAGGCGACGATAAAAATCATAGTCCATAAGCAATGAAAGAGAACTAGTTTTCCACGAGTTCAAATGCTGACCCTCTCTCTTTCGTCTGTTCGTTTAGAAAGTTCCTAGCAGCTCCTGGGCAAGATAAAAGTTTCCATGTTCCCCAGGTCATCTTGACGATTTTTTATTTTTTTATTTTTATTTTTAAATATACTTTGAAGAAGGCACATCCACTGTTCGAGGGCACATTTTTTATTTAATAAAAACATCAACATGAGGCTCAAACTGACCGATTCATTTTATTAAAAAATTGGGTAAAACCTGTCTCAATAAAATATTTCCCTTTGTATTTGGTTGCATGTGAGCGTTTTATATTATTAACTTCTGCGCTGGCGCGGATGCGGACATGCCATATCCAATTAATGCAGAAGCTTTCCTTCTTGAAAGTAGTATTGATTCTGCAACTGCTACAATAATATATAAGAGACGAATCTATTAATTAAGATGGTTTTATATTTTTATCATGATTAGTGCATCGATAAATAGGCTAATCTTTCAATCACGTTGTGCTTTCGGAACTTCGACGTACCAACCACCTGTTGACGAAATTGGCCAATTATAGGCATTCGTACAAGCCCATTCAATATTTATATCCTTCTTTCTTCTAAGCGACATTCGGTCAAATCAATTCTGCTGGCCAAGAAACCTTTATAGACTCTACCGATTGCCAAACCATTTGGTATATATATTTGCTAAAAGAAGATATTAAAGCACTCATATATTTGCCAAACCAATTGGTATATAGCACAACTAACTTAATTCCATTAACTAACTCTAGATGGTCGCCATGGAATGTCGAAATCGAAATTAAGGATGCCAATCTCAAACACAAGAATGCCTCTCCACATCGACGGAATTGAACATGAAAGGACCATAGTAATGAATTTGCAATTTTACATTTTTAAATATTTATCTTATATTTATAAAAAGCAATGATTATCTACTGCCTACGAGCAAGAAGCGCATTTTTAAGCACATTAACCAGATTGTATTATTCTCTCAAAACATAAAATTATTTCCTAAAGACAAACACTTAATTTGTTTGGTCTTATCCAATGTCCACATCATTACCAACGTTGTCTTTGAGTTTTAAAGAGGCTATGCTCTTATGTAACCGAATTGTATAATCTAATCTCGTCTATTAATTGTGCCTACTTTGCTGATAATATAAAATTTGTTTTAGTTAATTGTATTTGAAATTATTTTTAGTTGCAAGGCAAAGTTTTCATCAGAATAAAAGTTTGTAAAAGCACCCATCAAAATGCGTAAAATGAACATGGTAAAATAATTTAAGGTGTATACAATTTCGAAAATCTATATCTTTTTTATGAGTGTTTTACAATCATCTTAACAGATATTTCCTACTTAAGTTCAAAGACATTTTAACAAATTTTTTATAATATACTAATTATAACTAACAATATTTCTAAATTTAATGAAACAATAAGCACTCTTACACATCTGAAGAGACTATTGTTATCGATTGACTTACTTTTCAATACAATAAATGTTGTTGAAAAATATACAGTTTTTTTAATTTGAACTGACGTTGATTACATGGAGGCATGCCTGGTTTACCATCCAGCCTCTAGCTTGATGGCCAAAAGCTATATCTTTAATATATATATATATATAAAATATTTAAGACATCATTATCATATTATTATATAGATAAATAATTTTGTAAAATATTAATACATTCTCTAATATGCTCACAAATAGATCCAAATATTTTTCATAATTTATGCATGAATATTTTAAAGTAAATTTGATGTGTACCAACCTATCTGATTAAGATATTTTTGTTCTCATCTTTCAGAAAAAAAAAAAAACATATTTTTGTTCTCATAATAAAACTGCAATAAACTAGTGTTGTCGAATTCCTTCAACGGTTTATTTTTTGTTTGTATCTTCAAAATCGGGACATTTGTGACCGTAAAAGTTGATTCTTTTCAGGGTCAAACGTGCTATCCACGCCAGTCACGCCGCGGTCATGTCCATGTTACACGTGGATAAAAATGTAAAGGGGGTATAAATTGACTCAGACTTCAAGAAAAGCTCCCTTTATTCCTTTTAATTAAATTCTGGCCCTCGACGAAAAAGGGGTGGATACACCATAATGCCTTAAACTTCGCCTTAAAACCTTTAAAAATTTTCCACCGTCTTATTAATAAGCCTTATATGAATAGCTTAAGGAAGTCCACCATGTTTTGATTTTCGATATTCAAATAATCTAGTCCAAGAGGATGGATATGGAGAGGGCCCGATCGTGGCAATCACGACACACGTGTGGAGACATCAGACATACCATATTTATCTTACTAACTCTACAGCCTTCGTATTATATATATATATATATACCTTCCTCTGTCTCAGACAGCTAATAAATATCCTTTTTTGGTGCCTGTCGATTTTTATTTTTGACCGCCGTTGGCCGCTGCAAGATCAATATAGATGTGGATCTGGCGTGAAATGGAACATGATAGACTGAGCGCGTGGATTCGGGTTGCAGGACTTGGCAGACCTCAATCCAAACCCTCCGAATCATTGATCTGCGCCTAAGAATCGCTATTATGGAACTTTTATATAACATCTTTTGATAAATCATTTGCGCGCGGAATCCATCCGATTGAAACCACAAAATATTCCTTCTGACGTCGGGTCGGCCCGTCGGCCTTCGGACCACCATTTCACAACTCCAGCGCGTATGTTTGGACCACCCTAACCTACTCTAGAGAAATTATTAACGGTAATCTCGCGATTATCGAGCGAAAGCACGCTCTGCGTCTGAGCGCTAGAGTATCATCCATCACTCGCTACCAGAATAGAAAAGCGCGCATAATTCTGGGAAGCAGATTATGGGTGGGGCAGACCTGATTTCTACCAGCGTCGAAGCAGCAAGGCCGCGCGGGACGTTATCGCTGCTCCTAATCTATCTACGTGTATTAACATGTGCGTAAGTTTTGGGAGTATTTTAGATATTTACTTAAAATGATATTAATTTTCAAAAATAAAAAATAAATATCTAAAATACTCCAAAAATGGTAAAAACTTATACTCATGTTAAATACACTTGGATTAACATTTTTATAAAAAAAATTTCAAAATAAAATAAAATAAAATGGGTATAAGCTCCCGGGAGCAGGCAGAGGCCACGCACCACCGTCCACCATGATCCGCTGTCTTGAGTCTTGACACGAAAATTCGTGTACAAACAGTTCAACTCATCTGATTGTCAGCTGTCATTCACCTATGGTGTGGATTCATAGTTCTATAATCAGTCCATTGTTTCCTTGGATGGACAAGTATGATCAAGTATGATGTATCATGTAACTCTTTTAATTTTTAAGGTGCTGGTGATTGATGCGAAATTTGATATATTTATTGTATTTAACATAAAATTTTATTCAAATCCACTATTTGCATGACCACATTTGCACATATATATGCATGCATAAATTATGAAAAATTTGTAAATTCATTTACATATATATTGTAATAATATTTTATCAAATCGTTTATTGATGTAATAGTGATTTTTTAAATAATTTAGATATTGAAAACACTACTTTTAAATCAATACTTTTAGTATTAAATTATTTTATTATATTGATTCTACATATTTATAAATGAGACCTATAATAATACTAAATAAATGAAAAAATTTCACTATAATAATAAATAATATTAAATATAATAAATAAAATAAATTTTCGATTAACTATCTAAATATTAAAAATAAGAAAATTGGGTAGAAAAAGAGTTTCACAAACAAAGCCCGCACAACTATTATTTAGGATGCGTGGACCAGGTGTGACAGATTTGATGAGTCGGAAGCATTCAGGTGTTAATCTTGGTCAATCCAAGCCGCTGCAATTCAGATCACGGTGTACAAATCTACGGCTGTAGGTCCCACAAAAGACAAGAAACCGCGGGTGGTGGGAAGTTCCCCTGCGCGCTCCTGCTGCTTCTCGAGTTTTTAAGTGCCATGACTTTTCCAATCGCCATTCGCTCTTACTTTCTTCTTGCTTATCTTGTCTTAATCGCCGCTCTTCCTTGGCCATATACTACCGCTGCTCTCCCTTCTTCCAACCACCTCATTCTTCTCCATCTTCCCACATCAGAGCTTTGGTTTTCACACCGTTTTCGCAAGCAGGCCTTTTGAACTCCTGCATTCGAGGCCATTGCCTGCCTTGTTGGCTGTTTCTAGTTTGAATGGAGTCGTAATTTTCTGCTTTGATAGGATCGATCGGGTATGGCTAGGAAGAGTTTGCGGGAGCTGTATACAAAAGAGGCTTTGGACTTCTTCAGGCATGTTGTGGAAGAGAAGCCTCTGCTACCTTTCTTGGTTCCGTTGGCTCTGGTTTCGTGGGCTGTCGAACGGTGGCTCGTGCCATTCTCGAATTGGGTCCCCCTTGCTGTCGTCGTGTGGGCAATGATTCAGGTGCGGTGTTCGGGAGAGCTTAAATGATCTCTCTCTTGTTGGTTCTGGTTTACAACCGTGTGTTCTTTCTTGAATTGTACTGCTGTTTGTCCACTCGGCAGCAGCATTTTTTTTTCATCATGCGTGGAGAGAATTTAGCTCTCCCAGACTAAATTCTTGTGAGCAGCTTCATTTTCTGTTTAGTTTGCGGATGGAGATTGGATGCTGTAGGGTTGACTTCTGTTTGTTCCTATGCCAAATCTTTGGTAGTTCGTACTGAATTTGCCTCAGAAGGCTACTGTTTTAGGGCTAACTACTGCACCATCATTTTCTCTATTTCTGCCCCTGGTTTCTTGGACTTATCAAAATAGAGATTTAAGCAATGTCAGGGATGGTTGTCCACCTGTTTCTATTGTGCCCACAACATCATTCAGGATGATAAAAACTGTTGATCTTATGGACCACTTTTTTTGGAGTTCTTCAATGGAAATCGGAGTAATTGTAGCCATTAAATTGCGTGAATCTTGGTAACTTAAAAATCAAAGCTTGGTCGCTTCTTCTCCTGAGCATTCAAAATTTTAGACTACCAGCATGTTTTTAACAGTTGTTAGAGTTGCATGGTACTTGAAGAACTTCATTTGTTTATTGTTGTGCAATCTCATCTTACTTGAAGAATTTATCATTAGGGCGATCGTCTTGTTAGTTGCCATGTGGGCAAAATGGCAGTTGCTTGCTGCCAAAAATGTCCACTTGGTTAGGACATTCTGTACAAAATGGCAGTCAGCACCATGAAGCTTGCAACTTCTGAAAATTAGACCAGTTTACTCAAATGATTGGAATTGGGACATTCCAGCCAGATCTTCAGTTGCCCGTTGATTTCTGACATCATGGTCCATCTGTTGTTGTTGGAGATGATAATAATAGTGGGGCATACCATCTGAATCTGTTCAGCTATTTTATTCAAGAGAAATAATTGAAATGCGTAATAAACTACTTTCCTAGAAATGTCATTGTCTCTGGAAACATAGGGAAGCCACATGGCACAAACATGAATGAATTCTATTTTTCTCCTTACAGCATGGAAGGTATCAACGTCAGCTGCTTGTAGAAGACCTGAATAAGAAATGGACCCAACTCATATTGAACCAATTGGTACATATTCCTGTCACCCTAGTTTTATGATTTTGTCATCTTGCCTTTGAGTATGCAATGTGCCTGCAATTTATTGTTTGTTCACCATGTTTTATAGCCCAGAACGCCTCTAGAGCCATGTCAATGGTTGAACAAGCTCTTGATGGAAGTTTGGCCCAATTACATTGAACCCAAACTCTCACAAAGATTTCGGCACATTGTTGAGGTGACATTACTGCTCCTTGCTTTCTCTGCTAATTTTACAAGTGCAACACACAAAAAGTGCACCGTTCTTAGGCACATATGCAGACCTTGCATGTTCTATCCTGGTTGGTGCACAGTTCAACTATGTCAGACATTGATCTTATGCTCAGTATCATGGTTGTAGTGGAGGCACTACAGAGAAAAAAAGGGACTCCAAAAAAGAAATTTTGGAAGGGGGTGGGGGGATGTGGCTGGTCTTCCAGATTCTGACATCCTCTCATGTCTGGATCTAATCAGTAATTGCAGAGTTATAGAATGACAATGATGGGCCTAGGACCATCTAATCTTGGAGGCCTACTCGGGCTCCTCTCATGTAAGGCATGGCTGATTGATCAGCAGACTGGGGTCTGGATAATCTAAATGCACTTACACAAAATCTTACACCTCATCAAACTATAAATTCGTTGAAGATCTAGGAGCATCAGTTTTTTATCACTTGAGAGATTTTCAGCAAAAAATAATGTTGGTCTTTCTTCATCTGCTTAAAAACTAAAGTTGCATGCTGTAACTTCAACATATCTTCCTCTTTAAAATACAGACGCTTCTGATCAATTTCTTTGTCAGCTATCGTGTATTGTTCTCCCTATAAAAATGCTACGTTACTAATAAAAAGTTCAAATAAAAATCTCTATAAGTATTTTTATCAATATTTTAACCTTTTGTTTTCATAGTTGCTCAATGTTAAGTGAAGTTTGGTCACTTAAATTGTATAAACCTTTGCTTTTGCAGAGACGTTTAAAGCACCAGAGACCAAGGTTTATTGTAAGTGTTTTTCCTTCGTATTTTTAGAAATCCTGATGCAATGTCCACTGTTATTGTTAGTTTGAAACATCTTGGTTGAGCTAAGAGCACTGCCTTTGTCCAGGAAAAAATCGAATTACTGGAATTTGCCCTTGGGTCATGCCCTCCCAGCATCGGTCTTCAGGGCACCCACTGGTTGACCTCAGGCGATCAGGTGTGTCTTTACGCTTTTAAATTTTTATGCTTACGAAATAATGGAAGCCTATGGAGTTTTTGTTTGTTTGTTTGTTTTTTTTCCCTCTCTCTAAAGTTGCACTGGCTAAAGGTGGATCAATCAAGACTAGACATTGATCAGAGCCATCCCACCTATCTTTTCCTATGAGCCTGTTGTAGTGAAAGTATATAATAACAGCATTATGTGAAGTAAATAGCTTCGGTACTACTGGAGGAAGTTTATCACTAAGCTTTTTAGGCAGAATGCCTGAGGGCTCTTCCAATCTTATGCACTAAAAGCAAAACGGATTTGACAGTGTTTTCTATTCATTTCCTTCTATTGAAGTCAATTTTATCTTGAGTTCTTGATGAGTGTGAATCAGTTTCTGCCAACAGCGGTATATGCGGACGGGTTTTGATTGGGAAACAAATGACATGAGTATCATGCTGCATGCAAAGTTGTCAAAGCCTCTAGGGACTGCCCGGATTGTCATCAATAGCATCTGTATCAAAGGAAATGTATGTGCAATTCTGTTCTTCTCTCATGTACTTCTGTAATTTTCCCAATTTCGTGGATTTCAATTCAATATCAAAAGAGTGCCACTTGGAATTCATTTAGTAGGATGCCAACATCATGTTTCGCAATGGCCTCTACTATAGATGAATCTGGCTTGCTTTCAGGCTAGTCATATTTTCAGACAGGAACATGAATATGTTTGTCAGTATGTTGGTGAATTGTCTAATTTTTTTTGGCATATGTTTGATCTACTTGATAAACAGACCAACTTCCTGTTGTTACTAGGACTTCCCTCCATGCCCAACTAAGCCATGGCTAGAGCTTAAGAGACGATGCATGCATCCTTGCTTTGATTTCCATGTATAAGTACAATGCAGTATTCATATAGTAAGTGTCTGGTGTTCTTTGCTTGATTTTCAACGTCAGAGTTTTAAGACTACCGGATGCTACTCTACAGATCATTCTTGCAGTTCAGTTCACTGAAAGGAATGTCTATCAATTTGCAAATATTAGAGATGTGGTAACCTGAGAAAACATGCATGAAGTAGCAAATCAGAGCAGTGAAAATGAAGTGAGAGATCTTAAAGGGACTTGGATTGAGGTGGTGAGCGAAGATATGTTGCAAACACAGTGCTGTGGACTGCATCAATTGGTTATAAAAAAGACTTGTAAATGCAGCTTCAAAATCCAAATATGAAGGACTGATCTATGAAAATGATGAACACGTGTGCGTCCTGTAGAACAGTATCATCAGTGATGGTTATGGGCTTTTCTTCCCTGGAAAAAACATAATATTCTGGACTTCTAGACAAGAAAAGAATCTAGTTTTTAACAGAGTAGATTTTCTCATAATTATGTTACCTAATCCTTAGTAATATGTTTTCTGCTATCCAATTTGTATTACACAGCTTTTTCTCATGCCAATTATTGATGGGCAAGCAATTCTGTATTCCTTTGAATCGACTCCTGAAGTAAAGGTAGGCGTCGCATTTGGAAGTGGTGGGAGCCAAAATCTTCCTGCAACAGAAGTGCCTGGTGTTTCATCTTGGTTGGTGTGTCTCTCCTCTAACCATTCTCCCAGTTAAATAAGACGGACCTTGCATTAAAGAATAACTGTTTCTGCCTGGAATCTCCTTGTGTGTGACGGATCCAAGCAGTTCATGATGATTGATGGTCCAAACCTTGTTGGTTCATCATCATACGAGCCTTTAACTTGCAATATGAAAAATTGGTCAACACCTTTAACTGTTTTGAATCATAGTTCTGTGGGTTACCTGCTCTTCTCATATTGGTAAGAAAAAAGATCTGAATGATCTCATTTAACATTCTTATGATGTGACCACATACCATAGATTACAGAAGAAAGTAATTTCTGAGCTACTTATTTCAGGCTCTACTTAGCACTTGAATGCTGTTTTTCTCCTCCTTTCATTCAGGTCAAACTTGCCACAGAAATGTTGGTAAAGACGATGGTGGAGCCCCGCCGTAGATGTTATCCATTGCCTCCAATTGATCTGAGGAAAAAAGTTGTTGGAGGTGTATTATCTGTTATTGTCGTTTCCGCAAGTAACATTGTTGGCAATATTAAGGGGAGCAGTCCAGAAAGAAGACAGAACTCTAGAGGGAGCAGCCCTGAAGGAAGTTCTAGTTATAGTGGTTTACAAACGCTCGTTGAAGCAGAACTTGGAGAGCTGACAAGGAGAACAGATGTTCGTGAGGGTTCATGCCCGAGATGGGATACTACTTTTAATATGATTTTGCACGATAATGTAGGAATTCTCAGGTTCCATCTTTATGAGTGGGCTCCGAACAATGTGAAGTATGACCACCTAACCAGCTGTGAAGTGAAGGTACCACTGGTGCTATGTTTTCATCATGATGCCCCAACTTAATTCATACCCTTGATCTGATTGTATCTGCCATGGAAGAGGTTATGGGTAATGCCTCCCAGACAGGAAGGCTGTAATCATTGGATCAGAGCCTATTTATAGTCAGTTCAAAGGAAGAAAATAAATGCAATGGCCTGCAATGATATATGACCAGTTGATGATAAAAGAACAGAATCTGGAAAAAAAAAAAAAAAAACCAGATTTGCAGTACCAAATAATAGGTCCACTGAATTACCTAGTCGTGGTGGAACTGAACCTATGCAAATCTTGAATCCAGCGACTGTTGTTTGTTGCTGCTCTAAAACCAATTTTGAATTTTTGACTCTTATGATATCCCATATTTACATAATAACGCTGAAATTTTCCTCTGAAACAGATGATGTATTCATCTGATGATTCCACAATATTTTGGGCTGTTGGACCAGGGTCTATTCCTTTGGCCAAACATGTTGAGGATTGTGGCAAGGAAGTTGAAATGGTCATTCCATTCGAGGGAACTAATTCGGGAGAGGTGAGTGCTAGCTTACTGGAAGAGTTCATTCTACTAAATAATTCCTTTTATACCTATAAAAATTGCACCTAATTCCTAATATACCCACAATATTTTGTAAATTCCTCTTATACCCATAATATTTTATCCTAAATTCCTATTATACCCATGTTGTTAAAACTACTGTTATCTATCCCATTGAAAAGACGATTTTGCTTTTTAAAATTTTCTAATTGATATAATTTAACCTTAATATGACTTTTAAATTATTTAATATCTTGTATTAATGATTTAAAAGTCATATTAAGGTTGAATTATTTTAAATGGAAAAAATTATAAAAGGGAAAAATTGTCTTTTCAACGGGTAGATAACGGTTGTATTAATGGCATGGATATGAGAAGAATTTAAGGCGAAATGTTATGAGTATAAGAGAAATTTATGAAACGTTGTGGGTATATTAGGAATATTAGGAATTTGGTACAATTGTTATAGATATGAGAGAAATTATCCCTAGAAGAAATTATAAGCTAGATGGTCCTTAGTCCATTTGTTTTCATATGTTCTAACCTGTTTTTAACTTAACCTGTACCTGAGTCAGCCCTAAATCTTGTAGACCTGATTAGCATCCGGAAGATATCAACTTCGCAAAATTTTGTTCTAACTTGATATATTTGTTGGTTTTACAGTTAACTGTCAGACTTGTTTTGAGAGAGTGGCAATTTTCAGATGGCTCAAATAGCCTGAAACATTCCCACCTTGTTAACCATCAAATGTCTACGTATGGTTCATCAAATTTTGAATCAAAAACAGGGCGTAAATTGAAGATAACTGTGGCGGAAGGAAGGGATTTGGCAACAAAAACTGGGAAGTGTGACCCTTATGTTAAACTGCAGTATGGGAAGGTCAATATCTTCATCTTGCTTCTAAATTTCAGTTAATTTTTTTTTTCTTGTCAGTTACCTTTTGAAAGAGAAAACAGAAAACCAAGAAAGAGTATCCTGTGAGAAATGTCACCATGAATGGCCCAGGCTCGTGTAAAGGCTGTACTAAGTTCTTTGTTCACAGAGAATGATTCTTTATGCTTATGAAAATTTTCTGGTTGTTCATTTTCTCACTTTGAAAATATGATTAAGTCCATTACTTTTTATGTTTTGTTGTGTTCCAGAACTTTCCAAGAACTAAGACAATTCAGAATTCTGCAAATCCAGTTTGGAATCAGAAGTTTGAATTTGATGAGATTGAAGGGGGTGAGTGTCTTAAAATCAAGTGCTATAGTTCAGACATCTTTGGAGACGATGGCATTGGAAGTGCACAAGTCAATTTGGAAGGGTTGATGGAGGGTACACTAAGGGATGCTTGGATCCCCCTGGAAAAGGTGAACACTGGTGAGCTGAGGCTTCAAATAGAGTTTGTGAAAACTGAAGGTGAACGATCAAGGGTAAGTCTTAGAGATTGCTGTCCATTTGCCTTCTGCCGATGCAACTCGAAAAAGTTAATATTCGTAGTTATTTTTTTCTCAAGTCCTACAGATCTGTTTGTATAAAATGGTGTGCAGATCAACATCATTTCTTACTGTGTTTTTTAGGGCCTAAAGATTATGTTTAAACTAACAGATCCTAATTTTAAGACAAAATCCAATAAACCCTTATAACATTGTCCATCAGCCACGTGGCACATATCACATATGGGGAGAATGTTTCAAATCTTTCTCTCTTATGGATTTGTTACTTTCTTCTCAAATTTCCCCTCAAGTTGCAGGCATTTTATTCAGGAGAATCTGCTGATGCTGATGCATCCACCTTGTATGTTTCATCGTGATCTGTTTATCAATGATGTCATTTTTTGTTGGATTCGCATTTATCCAGAATGGGATGGTGGGATCAGCGAGTGGTTGGATTGAGCTGGTTTTAGTTGAAGCCAAGGACCTCATTGCTGCTGATTTGAATGGAACAAGTGATCCTTATGTCAGGGTACAATATGGAAACATCAAGAAAAGAACTAAGGTTAGGCATCTCTTGATTTGAGTACTATACTGGGGGTATGGCTGAGCATTTCATGTGTATAACATTGTAGTCATTCTTCCTTGATTTTGTGTGTGTAATTAACTGTAACCATCTCAAGTTTCACATGATGCTATTTGTTAAGATGCCCATGCACCCAGCGCTAGTGTGGCATATTGCTAAGAAATTGCGCTGCTCACTACTACCTTGTTGGTGAATCAGGTTCATATTAATGATGTATTTCAAGGGGGATTTTTGAAGTTACCATCTGCATGCATAAATTCAGTCATTCAGGGGGGCGCATATCAGAATTTAGCTCTTAGAGTTCTTTGCTTGGCTTTCTCAATTTCCTTGTTCATTTGGATTCTTCCTTTTGTTCAGGTGGTGTATAAAACATTGAATCCCCAGTGGAATCAAACTTTAGAATTTCCAGATAATGGCAGCCCGTTAGTGTTGCATGTGAGGGACCATAATGCTTTGCTGCCAACATCAGGCATAGGTGATTGTGTGGTAGAATATGACAGGTTGCCTCCAAACCAGATGGCCGACAAATGGATACCTCTCCAAGGAGTGAAAAAAGGAGAGATCCACGTACAGATAACAAGAAGAGCTCCTGAACTAGGAAAGAGATCTAGTCTTGATGCTGACATTTCTGACTTCAGTAAGGCCAATCAAATTTCCAGTGAGGTGAGACGATTTACATTACTTCTTGTTTAGCAAAAAGCATCCATCGCTTTGGCCGGATTACGGTTGTTACAACTTGTATTAAGTTTTTGCTTTTATGTTCCTCCAAATTTCGGTCCTGGTAACCTTGCATGGTCAGCTATCAACCATTGTTAGTTGTACCTAATCAATTGATCAACCCTAAGTCAGTGGTTAGATCTAAGTTACAATATGCAGCAAGTCTGGAATGAGGGTGTGGCTCACTACATCGGAGCTTTCCAGATGAACAATCTGCCTAAGTCAATGATGGATGGCATTATCATGCATTACCATACCTTAAGAAGAAAACATTCTGGATGTAAAGCAAGCAGGGTCTAATGCCATTTTGAGAACTTTTCTCAGATTATGATAATTTTTTTTGTGTTTCTTTTTTGCTAATCCTATTTTAGCTTTTCTTTTCTTGTACTTGAACTGAATTGCTGTTATGATTGGATAAAATTTGGATGATATAATGCCGTTGTCATATCCAATCAGGAGAAAAAGAGACATGAAATACTTGTTTTCTGGCATCGATCTGACTCCAAATTGCAGTTACTTTTCAAGTCGTGAAGTTGAAGGGACACTGCTTCAATCTTAATTATTTATATATATATATGTATGTATGTATGTATGTATGTATGTATGTATATATATATGTATGTATGTATGTATATATGTATGAAACTAGGAACATTTGCTATGTTTATCATTTTCTCTTTCGTTAATTAGCTGAATGTACAATTTTTTTTTTTTTTGTTGACAACTAAAGCATTTTTGTGCACTTTTCTTAATTTATTACCTTGCGGTCTAACTATTAGATTATTTTGAATTACTCTATTTTTAATTGTACCTTTTTATTTAGCCACTCAACTATCTCACACATCCCAATTTCAGCTGCAATCATTTCATATGCGTGTATTTTAACTACCGAACTTATTATCTAGTCAACTTTGCCAAATTTCAGGTGAAGCAAGTTATCACTAAGTTCCGTAGTCTAGTTGAAGAAGGTGACCTTGAAGGGCTGTCACTAACCTTGAGTGAGATGGAAGGTGCCGAAGACATGCAAGGGGGTTACATGGTGCAACTTGAAAGGGAGAAATCTCTCCTGATTAACAAGATAAATGAGCTCGACCGTGAAATTAACAAGGTCTCATTATCATCATCATCTTCAACCAGGAAATTGTGAGTGCTTGTCTACTGGTTCAATTTGTAATTTTACCAACTTGATTTTTTTGGTACCGTGTAATAAGTATAGGAAAGACTGATTTGAAGGCGAATGAGAAAAAAAATAAGGTGTATACGTTGGAAAACCACGACAGGACATGTATATAAGATAGGCCGATTGTAAGGTGCAACCTGATTTTGATGCATAGAAGTGGACCAGGGGTGAGCCTCTGTCATTTTGTAAGAATGTGCATGTATTTGATGAAATGAATATAAATACTTTGGAACGAGCTTGCTGGGTCGGTGTTGAAATAATGAACTTCCAAAAGAACAAATTTTCTCGCTATGGTTGGTGCAATTTTTAAAATTAAAGATTTACAAATTTTCTCGCTATGATTGGTGCAATTTTTCAAATTAAAGATTAAACATTCTCTTGTATTTGAACTTCAGGATAATTATGCAAGAAAAATGACTACAGCAACAGTGGTGCACTCAAAATTCTGAAACCGCCTTGTGGACCCATATCGACTCACACTATTGGCACGTGGCTTAAAAATGCGCCGCTCTGTGCGTTGAAAGTTGAAACAAAGAAAATAATTATAAAATCAGGTACAATTTGCAGCCCGATGGGTTCTTCAAATGTTTAGGATTTCTTTTAGATTCAAGACATTCGTCTTATTCCAATCAGGAAAAAAAAGAAAAGAAAGAGATTCATCTTATTCTCCTTAAAAAATAATTGTATAATATGAAAAAATAATGCATAATGGATGAAGCGTCTATAATTATATTTTTTAACATTTCACACTAATTTGATTTTCTATATTTAGGCTAAATAATCAATTTTAAACAAAATGCATAATATGAATTAAAAAATTTTATAAATAAGAAATTCAAGATATTCCAAATTGTAGTGGGTCTCATGGGAAAAAGCCCATAGTCTTTTTTTTTTTTTTTTTTTGGAGGGAAAAGCCCATAGTTATTGTGCTTACAGAAGTTTTGGCAGGTTCGACAACTAAATCGCTTAAAAGTGAAACATGTTAACCCTTCGAAATGTTATTTAAAATAATTTAGTCATGTAATCCATGGAAACTAATTTTCAACATAATAAATGCATTTTTGGTTAAATATATGTTCTAACCATAATGAATAATTTACAAGTGTGTTTGGGAAATAATAAAACTTTTGATAAAAAGTTTTTGAAATAGGAGAAAATGATATGATATAATAAGAGTAACGAGGAAGAATAAAGAGAATAATGTTAAAATAAATAGGTTAAATATATGAGTAGTTGTATAGAAATGACTAAAAAGTATGGTAATTATATGGAAAGAAGTGAAAAAATAATTTTAAAATAAAGTAGTTGTAGAGAATGAAAGGTGTTGAATTAAAAATTTTAAATTTAAATTTTTTTGGTGTAAACAAATGCCCCCCTAAATCTAAGAAATTAAATTATAGAGAGAATGAAAAAAATCAATTCCTTCAACGGCTCAATAAATCTTCTAACTAATTCAATAAATTATCCAGGAATCCCTGGTCCCGGGGCATAATGAATGAATAAAAATTATAATCATATTTAAAACTTCTTATTTAGTTAAAAATATAATTATGATCATGCAAGGTTGGGCCAAAATTAAATTATCCAAAAGTAAATATTCTAAATTTAATTTAAAATAAAATCCTTATGGTGCGTACGTTTAAGTCAAAAAAAAATTTTAAGTAAAATTTTTCAATCTAAAATTTTTTACTTCTTAAAATTATCTTATTTTTATAACGTCATCTATTCTTATACAACTACTCTTTTATTCAATTATTTATAAACAAACACGCATGTAACATTATCTATCTATTTTAACTTTATTATTTTTTCTTATTAGTATTACCTTTATCATATCATATCATTTTTTACATTTTAAAAATTTTTTCTCTAAAAATTTTAATATTTTCCAAACGCACCCTTAATCAAAATTTTATAGGAATTAATAATTGTTGGTTTTAATTTTGCATGGTATTTACTCTCTGTCGGACGATCTAACGCACCGGTTTTGCTGGTTTTTAGGAGATCGTTTCTTCCTTCGTGACCGTCCTGGAGAGCTGCTTTTAACGTTGTTCCCAACCATCCCCGCGCTTGTGCAAGAAATCGTATTTTCACCCCACCTCCAGTCGAGAAAAGGACCAAAACGCCCTATTGTGAAGCTGCTACTCTCATCTTGCAGAGGGAGGGAAGTCGGAGCCAGAGATGGCAGGAAAGCAGATGGCCGGCAACGAAGCTCTCACCTCTCATATCGCTGGCATGTCCAAGAACCAGCTCTACGATGTCATGTCTCAGATGAAAGTCGTATTCTTTCTCTCTTTCTGTCTCTCCGGTTCGCTATTCTGTTCCGCCTGTTAGTTTTGAAATTTGGTCTCTAATGTTTCTGTTTCTCTCTCGATCAACCCTGCAAACAGTCACTGATTGAGCAGAACCAACAGCAGGCGAAGCAAATTCTCGTGGAGAACCCTCTCCTCACCAAAGCCCTCTTTCAGGTTTGCTTCATTTTCCCTCCTCTTCTTTTTCCCCCCTTTTCGTTTTGTGGCTGGATGCTTTTGGTTCATAGGCCGATTCTTATGGCAGTTGTCTCCTGCAACAGAAAAAGTTAATCATAATGATAGTAATTGGGGTGAAAGTGGTTGAAAATTTGGGTTATTAAATATGGTGGCTTTTTTCTTTTGAAGTTGAAAGTGAGAAAGCTACGATTCTGCTGTTCGTTCTTGATTAGGGATGAGTATGTTGCCCTGATTGGATGGATTGATTGTGATAAAATACTACGAAATTTATTGATGTTATTATCAGTGCCCTAGACTGCTGACTGGAGTTCATTTAAAACACCGCTATTGGCTTTTTAGGGGATATCCTATGGTTATCTTCATTACTTCAATGGGTGTTCATCATCTGTTCTTTAAAATTTTCTTTTGAAGACCCTACTAGTATGTCATCGCATTCATTTTTGTGGCATTTGATGATGTTTCTGTCTAGTAATATGCAGCTTCAGGCTGAGCATTTGACCTGTGGCCAATGGCTGGAACTTGGAAGTCACTTCTTACCTTTTTACCCAAGTGAGATAAGAATCACAGGCCCCTTTAAGAAATATTTGCCATGGATTCATGCCTACTAGGATATTTCTTATCAACCTGTTCAGATATCTCACTTGATCATATCTGTTGGACTTCAACTACCTTGACACCAGGATTTTCCTAATACATAGTGGTTTCCTGCATTTGCTCCTCACAATATTCTTATCAACATGGAAACTTGAGCCCCATTCAATTTCAATGGTGAGGATGGCCTGATCAACTTCCACCACACATCCCACTCTGCCCTGACCACTGGCCCTGCATCCACGAACTGCCAAGACATCTGCAGAAGAGGAGAAAGACAGGGAAAGAGAAGGGGAGGCAACTGTCTCTTTCTACCCTGCTACGAGTGGCGAACTTGGAGCCCATGAATCCTCCCAAAAGCCCCAATGACTAGTATGAACCGTGCTGCCTCCTTGGCCTCAGCACCTTCTTGAAGGTCCACTGCACCCGCGTCTCTGCTGATAACAGCAGTTTCCCCCCTCAATGTCATCAGCAAGACTAAGATCACAGATCACTGACATGGCATCCATGGGGCCGCGTGTCATATCACAGTCATGTTATGTAACAAATATTTTATTTACGTATTTGTGTTTATATCTTGAACTTAATTGTTCTTCTTCTGCTAAAGGAATCAAATGTCAAAGCTTCAATTTTGGCACACATGGATGCTGATTTCTGTTTCCCTTTGATGAATTTCCTATGTGCTTCATTGGGACTGTATTTTTATGTGTATTACATCACAGGAAAAAAGTATTGAGTTATTCATGTGTGGCACATATGCTGGTTCACAGTTGATTTCACCATTGTCCATTGTGTGGTGTTACAGACTGGGGCTATGAAAGCAGGTGTTGGTAAAAACCAAAGTAGCACTGACACCAGACATAGGAAGACATTAGGCAAACATGGAGAAACATAAGAAATTGTATTTTGTGTTGGTTACCTGTCATTAATATCGTATATGTATGGATGATGTCTGTGGTAGATGTTTCTCAATTCCAATAAACATAACCATTTTAAGCTCTTGAGATTGCAGCAGAGCATCAATGATGGTTGCTTCATAAAAGCTGATTCAGAATAACCATGAGATGCAGAGCATATATATAAGAGTTACATTTGGGTGCTATTTGCAATTAGGTTTTATATGAGGCTATAAGGTCTGTTCCTGTACTAGTAAAAGGTTCAAAAGGGTGCAAGAGGTGTAGTTTTAACATACTCTGTCACCATAATTTTCTTTCTTTTCAGTTTAAACATTTCACTCTTGAATTTATACACTCTTTATAAATTGGACGGAATAATTCAGAGACGAAAAAAGGTTGAATGCAGCAATCTAGGAAATGTCAAATTCTGATCCTGCCATATCATAAGAAAATTAATGCATACTCCGAATCTTTATGTCCTTTTATGGCTACATGATTCAAGACATCGTAGAAACAAAAATGGCAGGAAAAGAGGAAATAAGGAATAAAGGATCTGTATTTATTAAAAATTGATTGCGTTTCTATGTTTTATCAGGCTCAAATAATGCTTGGCATGGTCCGACCTCCACAAGTGGTATCATTCCTTTCTATCTCTAAGCTCTCTTGCTAAATTTACGTGTTTCTTTCACAATGACTAAATGTATCTGACCTATTCAGATGCCGAACATTCAGCAGACATTATCTCAGCAGCCTGCACAACCAGGGCAACAGGTAAGTGCTCAAGCAGCTCCGTCATTGCCAGCTCAAGCAAGTTCATCACAGGTTCAGATCTCAGCAAGACAGCAACAGCAACAGCCCAATCAACCCTTCATTTCAATCCCACCTGCTTCTGTTCCAGCAGCAACACTTTCCTCAAAGAACATGCCTCATTCCCTGCAAACAGCTCAGCAGGTGAAGGTCCAATTGAGTTCGCAGCCAACCTCAATACCAGCATCTAGTGTTCATAATCCTCCCCTTCCCTCACATCAGCAACCTGCACCATCCTCCATTCTTCAAACCCAAATGCCTACTGTCTCCAGCCAGGGGCTGCAGTCTTTATCACCTGCTGGTAGTCTGCCGCTACAACCACCGTTGCCATCAATACCAAGGCTCTCCATGCAGCCTTTCACACATCAAGTTCATCCACAGATGGGGCCTAATATTGGTCTCCAACCACCCCAGCAGATTCCACCACGGTCCATGTTTCAGGTGAGGCCCTTGTAATAGATTAGAGATTCCTTGTTTTCCTGCGCATAATCAATCTAAGGTAAATCATGCTCGTATATTATTTGGTCACATGCCAACCCTCAGGCTAGCATTGGGTCTTCATACGCACAAGGACAGCTACCACTGCTAAATCAGCCCCCACCAACGCAGTTTTACCAGGTACAATTCTCCTATCTCGAATGTGAGCGCTCAGTCTTGAATCATCTTACCTTTATTTTGGACCTTCTTTGTATAAACTTTAAACTTTCTGTGATGCCCTGCATGGCATGAGTTTCTCAGCATCAACAATTGCAAGCATGAGAAAGTTTGGGATGCTCACTGGCTAATCCTTTCAGGTCGGTTCTAATGTTGGTGGGGACTTCGGCAGTCAAAGTGGAAGTTCCATGCAAGGTGACAGAGGAGCCCCCTGGCTGCCAGGCCCGCCAGAATATCCATCAGGTGTAACCCAGCCATCAGCCTTACCACCTGGCCAGATGGGTCCTACCGTCCAGCCTTCCTCACGTCCTCCTCAGGTGACTTCTGTGAGCATCTTCTATAATCATCATCATCATAAGTCATTTCCCACCTATGTGGGGTCGGCTGCATGGATTCTGTTACGTCATTCTTGGCGATTTAAGACTAAATTTTCAGTAATTTGTAATATTTTTAAATCTTGTTTAATTACTTCCATCCATGTTTTTTTGGGTCTTCCTCTTATTCTCCTACCACCTTCTACTTGGATAAATTCTGTTTTCCTAACCGGTGCTATTTCAGGCCTCCTTTTAACATGACCAAACCATCTTAATCTATTTTCTCTCATTTTATCATAAATTGGTCTCACTTTTAAGTTTTCTCGAATTATTTCATTCCTAATTTTATCTTTTCTTGTTTTACCACTCATCCACCTTAACATTCTCATTTCCGCTACTCTCATTTTTTGTATATGTTGCTCTTTAACTGCCCAACATTCTGCCCCATAAAGCATAGCAGGTCTAATCGCAGTCTTATAAAATTTTTCTTTTAATTTGACTGGGACTCAACGGTCACATAAAATTCCTGACGCACTTCTCCATTTCTTCCATCCTACTTGAATTCTATTTATTATATCTTTCTCGATTTCCCCGTTCTCTTGAACTATTGATCCTAAGTACCGAAAGTGATTAGTTCTTGTTACTGCTTGATCTAAAATCTTAATTGGTTCCTCATCCGGGTTCTCACTATTATTAAAATTGCATTTCATATATTCAGTTTTTGTGCGACTAATTCTAAAACCATTAGATTCTAAAGCATCTATCCACCTATTCAATTTTAAATTTAGTCCTTCTTTAGTTTCATCTATTAGAACAATGTCATCTGCAAATAACATACACCAAGGTACTTCTTCTTGGAGATGCCTAGTAATTTCATCTATCACTAAGGTAAAAAGGTAAGGACTCAAGGCTGAGCCTTGGTGTAAACCTATTTTAACTGGAAAGACATTAGTATCTCCACTAATGGTTCTCACATTTGTAACAGCCCCCGCATACATATCTTTAATAATATCAATGTATCTGTCATTAATTTCTTTTTTTCTCATCACTTGCCATATTAACTTCCTTGGTACTCGATCATAAGCTTTTTCTAAATTAATAAAAATCATGTATAAGTTCTTTTTCTTCTATAATAACATGCATTAAGTTTCACTCCTAAGGTTACACTGTCAAATTCAACTGCCTTGCTGTGATAATTCAGCAGTTAACGCCGGAGATGGAGAAAGCATTGCTTCAGCAGGTCATGAACCTTACACCCGAGCAGATCAACCTCCTCCCACCTGAGCATAGGCTCCAAGTGTTTCAACTACAGCAGATGCTTCGCTAGAGAAAGGAACTGCCCCATGATCGATCATCATTCTCATCATTCCACCGTTGTTTTAGCAGGCCAGTTGCTGTTAAAATTTTGAGACGTCTGCTCATGATCCCTAGTCTTACTCTCCAATCAAAACTAATGAGAATATGAAACCATAAAATGGGACCCAACATCGCATGTCACAGTACCTGGCAAATTGGTGGTCTACGACATCCGGCATCGTCTTGTCTTCCTCGACTCTGGTGGTTTTCCTCTGCTTCCATTTTGATCTCGTACTTTACCTTTGGCGTTATTATATGCAAAGTTTCCGAGTGAACCACCTCTTGTCTCTTGTTATGAGGAGTGCCTTTTTTTTTTTTTTTTTTTTTTTTCGGTTTAGGCCTTTTTTATGACAATTGAGTCATGATGCTGTATTCCAAGCGTTAATTTTTATCTTTATTTTTAAATTTTAGGCCTGTTTTATGACAATTGAGTCATGATGCTGTGTTCCAAGCGTTTTAACGTACAGCACAATGAAAGCATTACCCTGCATGCGTAGACTGTTTGAAATGGCTCGGGTAAAGCGGCGGCAACCAGCTAGTGGATGTATATGGATTGGAATTCAAGTCTCACCTGTCAACAGCCGGTCTGATCCATTCAATTACTCCAAATTGGTGCCGATCCAATCCAAACGTTTCAATTACCCCATTTTTTTTATAAAAAAAATGGCAGTAATATGTAGGTCCAAATATGTATTTTTTTACATATAAAAATTCAAAACGTTAGGAGAATATTTAATATCTATTTTTGAATATTGAAAATAACAAAAATCAACTGTTCAGCGCTTAAATAGTTGATTGTTTTACTATGAATATTTGTACATGTTTGGGATACTGTTTTAAGAACCGGATCGAACCGGACTGTTGGACGGATCGTGAACCGGTCAAGTGCCAGTTCACTGGTTTTTCCGGTTCGACCGTCGGTTTGCACCGGTTGAACCGGAAAAACCGGGAACCGGTCACAAAACCGAGCAATGCATTGCCCGGTTTGGTTTTCAAAACATTGGTTTGGGCCCATATTTAGTGCCAAAAGTATTTTAAAAGGAGGCAATGCAAAAGCCTGCATCGGACCAGCTCCATATAAAATTACCCTTTTTTTTAATGTGGCAAAATTTAATCTGTTTAGCTAGCAACTTTATTTAGGTTATTTTTCGTTTGTCAAAATTTGGCTCCCCATATTTTCGTCTGTGGTTTTTTTTTTTTTTTTTCAAGCGTCTTCCCTCATGGGTGGCCCCTCTCTCTCTCTCTCTCCCTAGCGACAATTATATATCCATCAGAAATAAAGTTCGTTGCCGCCAAACGAGGCTATGGCTATTTTCCATTGGATTTCCTGCTGTTTTTTTTCCCTATGCTACTGAATGGGGTATTCATATGCACTAAACGCCTCCCGTTTTTTGTCCTTTTTCAAACGTACCCATAAATATTGATATCGCAAAAAACGCCATGGCTGACAAACTTTGTTTGGAAAAATATTAAACAGTCAAACTTCGATCTATTATCTATCAAGAATAGGTGAAGCACCATTTACGAATAAATGGTTCCCAAAATTCAATCAAAGATGATGACGATGACAAGGATATTTTTGTAAACAAAGTACATAAATGGGATTGCTTATGCAAAAATTAATAGTCATAAGGTAAATTTTGCAAAATAGTAAAAAGATGAGACCGAATCTCAGATGATTGACAAAGTTATCTGATGTGTGAGAATGATGGATTCGATCCAGATTTCATATTTTGTAGCTGGTTGGGTGAAGCTTTTAAGTAGCAGAATTTTTAATAGATCATGCACACACGTGCCAAATTGCATGTCACGTGTTGTGAGAGTAGGAATTGGATTCCAGTGGGAGTCTCCTTGTGTCCTCTGGATTCTCACATGAGAAGTCGTTTTCATCTTGAGAAAGAAAGAGCTATTATACCTAGCTAGCTGCTTCGATGGCCTTCTTTTGTGCTGTAGATCTAATATAAATTAGGATATCAGCTTTAAAGGGTGGCTTTGGCAGAAAATGACAATAAAAAAGACTGGTAATGGCGTGCCGCTTCTTATGCTTATAAAGCTGATGTTTCCTCAAAGGGCGTTGGGGTTCCAATTTTTCTAAAGAGGGGCATGATCTTTTCTTTTTACGGGAGACATGATTCAGATCTCTGCTCAATTGGATATCATATCGCTGTTCTAGAATGCCTCTGATCCTTGCTATATATGAACAATATAAAAAAAAGTGTAGTATTGATCAGACATTTTCTGAAACATACCAAGATGGTGTTGTTTTGGATGAACAGACACCGTTTTGTTGTACCAGCTGCTCACATCAATTGACAATAAGACGACAAGGATTGGAAGCATGAGATTTTTTTTGTCTTTTTTTTTTTGGATAATTATCAGATATAATCATGTCTTTTGTACATAATTTATCTTATACCCATGGATTTTCAAATATTCCTCTTATACCCACAAATTTTACTTATAATTCCTCTCATACCCACCTAGTTAAGATTAGCTTAAATGGATGTTAAGTGTTAATTGCGATGGACTTTATGCCCTCTGTAAAAACAATGTCCGCCCCAGCATCAACTTTCGGCACATGCAATATTTGATGACCTTTTTGCAGGTAGGTGAGATGGATGGTTGGTGCAGTGTGGCAGCTGGATGAGAATGGCAAAGGAAATGGACCGCCATTCTTGATTTTGCAGGCTGGACATGTGACCATGGCGGATTTCTATTGGCACCTTGATGCATTTTGATTTCTGACAAAAGGGGGAAATTTAGCACTTGGTTTTGACGATAAAGATGATATGTTGCAAGTTGATAATCAATAGGTGGATTTTGCAACTTTGGCTTGAATAGAGGTTGTCGACTTTAGGGATGGCAAAGAAAAAACAGGGTTGTTGCTGCTTAGATAACCAAGCTATCATGGATGTTGATGAAGATGATAGGTAGATTGATGTTGATGAAGACGATGGGTAAATTGAGTTTGTTTGACCAAATTTTGGCTCGTCATTGGAACAAGGGTAGCTATCGGAACGAGCTGACCAACGATGATGAAGATGAAGAGGACGGTAGAATAATGCCAGATTGGGTATTTACTTAATATAAAATAAATAAAAAATAAATTTTCAAACGTTGAAAATGACTTGTAATGGCTTGGGTATTAGGGAAATTGTGAGTAAAATTCATAAATATAAAAGAAATATTTGAAAATCCATAAGTATAAGAAGAATTATGTGCAAGATACGTGGGTATAAATGAGAATTACCCTTTTTTAAAAAAAACCCATCATAATGGTATTTTTCATTGATAAAGTTATTATTGTAATTGGCCTTCGAATCAGCAATAACTACCTAGCTGGAATCAGGCCCATCGGACATCATTCATCCATATATGCAGAGGGGGCCAGCACTGGCACATGTAGTGGGGGAAAAGCATACTGTGAATGGACTACCAAAGGTTGCATGATATGCATGCGCCTCAGAAAAGTAGAGACACGGGCATTTTTTGATCCATCAAACACGAACGCGAAACTTGAAACTAGGCGTCCGGTGATATTGATCTGGTGAATTTGGTGATCAGACAGCGCTGACCAGAGCAGCCCCGCCCCGGCTGGGGAAGGCCGCAGGCTCTGACTCCATCATTCCCAAAGGCCTT